>OZ030012.1:43188655-43788655 GCA_964023405.1 Apodemus agrarius | reverse complement strand
ATGGCCCGTGAATGAGAAATTGGCTGTGGGACGTGGATTTTCAGAAAAAAACAAAACTAAAAAGTACAGACACGTCACTGCATATTTGCCGGAAGCTATGAAATCTTGTTATAATAGGAGCTGGGGTACAGATATAATTAGATCTAATCTCTCTCTCCCTGAGACATTGGTACTCTGGTTGTGAAAGGCAGAGACTTATGGCCATGTGGTACATGCAGTCCAAGGGATAGAAGACATCCGTGGGCTGGGCTGGAGGTCAGTTAACAGTGTTTGGTTAGCATACACAAAGTCCTGGGCTTAATCCCCAGAGCCTTGTCAATGAGGAGTATTGATGAATACTTGTAACTCTCCATCTCGGGAGATGGAGGCACCAAAGATTAGAAATGTAAGCTCTTCCTCACATACATAGTGACTTCAAGGCCAGCCTGGGCTACATTGCACAGGAGGAAGATGATAAGACCAGAGGACCAGAGAGGGAAACTTGAGTTTGAAATGCAAATCCAATAGCATCAATGAATAGTTTTCTTTTGTCAGGGAGGGGAGGTGGAATTCCAAAGTATTTTATATTACAAGTGGAGCATCTCTGGCCCAAGAAACCCAAACTCTGAAATGCTCTAAAACGTACAAACTTGAACATAAACCCCAGGTTGCAAGCGTGGTAGGTCTCATATCCGACCTCAGGACACAGAGGCACCCAAAATATGCGACACAGCCTGCAGGTTATGCCTGCGAGGTATGGGACTCAAGTGAGTTTCATGTGCTTAGACGTGGGTCCCTTCCCCCAAAGAAAGTTCATTTGATGCACATGCGGTTATCCCCGGAAGTGGGAGACCTGAGGTCCTCCCATCCCAAGCATTTTGGATAAGGGATGCTTGAACTGGCTAGACTGTGAGATACTGCTTGTGGGAAAATCCTCCAGAAGGAGAAACTCGGAAGTGCATAGCCAGGACAGTAGTAGCACAGTTTAGCTGGCTCAGGCCCTCGAGAAAACTGAAGAGAAACTAGAGCAGCAGCTGAAGTGAGACTTTCAGACGCTCACAGGTCGCCTGTGACAGAAGCAAGAAAAGTCTTGCTTAAAAATCCATTACATTACACCCCTCAAGCTAGCCCCCAATGTCTGTGCGCCCCCTTATTTGGGCGCTTCTTCCTCCTGAGGCTGACCACGAAGGTTCAGTTCTCACAGTATTGAAGTCCACTGGATTAGCCTTTACTTGTGTAGCCAAGGCTAGCCCGGTAGTCCTCCTGCCTCAGTGCTGGGATTATAGGTACCTGAATCCAGCCCTCCCTGTCTTTTGTTCTGTTTGCCTGACTGCTGTTGCTGGCCATTTCTTTGCTTCTCACCCTACAGAAGACAGTCGTCATAGGCTCTTAGGGCCTAAGGAGGAGGTTGTGATAGGGTGGGGAAGTGCCACCCACCCTCAGGGGAGAGCTGGGGAAGCCTGAGGTGTGTCACTTGAAGGGTCTCTGGCTAGCAGGAGCAAGGCGAACACGCGGATCTGGCAGCCCTTGCCCTGCCCCACCCCCTACCCTTTCCCCCTGTCTTCCTAAGCTAGCTACCAAGGTCGGTTCCCTCCTATGGCCACTTCCGCTTCCTGAGACTGACTACCAAGCTTCAGCCTTCAAAGTCTTGAAGTCCACCAATCAAAAGCCCCCCTTGACTCACCTAACTAACATGCCCAATTCAAATTAAACAGGTCATCTTAACAGGGGGGTTTCCCCTTGCACAGTTATAAGCCACCATTTTTCCATGGGACATTTTTCTGTCTCCTTTCTCTCTCCAGAAACAGTCCTTTGTCCTCTGGGACAAACGCCCCTCCTCTCTCTCTCTTGTTCCCTTCCCCTTCTCCCTTGTCCTCTGTCTCCTGTCTTTGTCTCTTATTCCCTGTCCTCTCTCCCTCTGGGGACAAATACATCTCCTTTGGGCTGAGAACTTGGACTTGGGCGTCCTGAGCAGATACTCTTCCTAATATTACCCATCCATCCATGAAAGTTGGAACAAGGTATATTCTTCTGGGGCTGAAAATGGGCTTTTGAATGGAATGGTTCAAGTCCCGGCTCTGTTGCTTTCTGAGGATCTCATTTTATTGTGTGACAGATCTTTTCCTGGGGAGACACGTATCTACTCACCCCAGATAGAGAACCCATGACAGACCAAAGTAGGGTACCCCCAAAGTCCTGGGTGGTGAACCAGTGAGCTTTATTGGTGTTACTTACAGGAAATATGGGTGAGGGGTTATTAACAGGAGCAGTAATGACTCAGAGACAGCTACATCACAAGCCCACTGCAGCGTGGCTGACAACCCACACAAGCTGGGAGCCTGGAGCACACTGGGCAGCCCAGCAGGTTGGAGAGTCTTTTCCAGATGCCTCAAGTGGTCTAAAACTCTTGCAGGCAGCTCTGCCTGCTGGATTCTGCTTTTTCCAGGCACTTGGTCTGGTCTCAGAGACTTATGTCCAACACTTTTGTCTTGACATTTGTCCTCTGAGTGTGTTCTGGCCTTTGTTACTCTGGCAGGGAGGGACCGAGTGGATCTGTCATCTCTGGGACTTGCTGAAGCTAATTTGAGTTTACCTTCCTGCTTCAGGCGCTTTCCCGAAGGATGGGATGTTTTCATCTCAAAGACAACTGTCAACAAGTTAATTCTGTAGATCGGGTGAACTAAGCGGAGGCAGTGGACACGGGAGTGAGTCCCACAGAGAGCCACGGGCACACACGGTGCTCCTCGTGATTTATCTTCCGTTGTTGGGCCCCGGTTCTAGGCTCTGCTGAGGTGCATGTGGACCTCACCACATTCCTTTGTTTCAGAGGACCTGGTGAGGACAGCCGGGGCTGTGGGGTGCTTCCTCTGAAACGAACGCTTCCTTCTGGAGGCTTCCATTTTCACCTCATCTGTTTTGGGAATCGGGGATGTGAGTCATAAGAAGTTAGCAAGTGGCTTTTGTGAAAGGCAGCACACACGGCGGAGGGCGCGTGTAACTGCTTCCGTTAGCTGCTGTCCAAAGTCACTGCGCGTTGAACAATCTCGAACACCCAAGTTTATTCAGCGGTTTGGGGGCCCAGAGTTGCAGAGTTGTTTTCTTGTTCTGTCCTGCCCACCCCCCCCCACCCCCCCACCCCCCACCCCCCACCCCCCCACCCCCCACCCCCCCACCCCCACCCCCCACCCCCCCACCCCCGCCTCACCCAATTTGTTTTTCAACAGGGTCTGGCTATGTACTTAGGCTAGCCTGGAACTCTCTTTATGATGAGTCTAGCCTCACACTTAGAGCAACTTTACCCTTACCTCCTGAGTGTTGGAATTGCAGGCATGTGCTACCACACCTGACTCCAAAGTGTCTCCTACAGGCTTACACCGAAGTGCAGGCGGACTGGTGTTCCGTCTGGAGGGTCTAGGAAAGGCTCTGGCTTGCCTTTCCCGGCCCCGGCAGACTGCCTACACTCTGTGGCTAGTGGCCCTGCCCTCAAAACGGGGTTGACATCCACACCATCCTTTATGTCTCTTCCTCTGCCCCTGGCTCCCCTGCCTCACTTTAACCCTTCTAAATACCCTTGTGATTGCCCCTCCCCAGCTTAAGAAACTCAGCACAGCCGCCTCTGTAAAGTGTCTGTTTTAGCGGCCCAGGTTCTGGCATTAGGGCAGGAGCAGCTTTGGGACACTGTCAGTCTGTCCGCTACGGCCTGAGGGCCACATTTCTCCCTAGTCCGTGACGCTTGTCACGTTTTTCCTTTCCTGTCACTCACCATCATTTACTATATGACTTCTTTTCTCCCCCCCCCACTTCTGTTTTGTCAAGACAGGGTCTCTGTATGCACCCCCGGCTGTCCTGGAACTCACTCTGTACACCAGGCCAGCCTCAAACTCAGAGACCTGCTTGTCTCTGCCTCCTGAGTGCTAGGATTAAAGGTGTGTGTGTGTCACCACGGCCTGGCATATTACTCTTAACTTTCATTCCCAACCCTGTTATTTGCAGTCAGCCTTTGCTGGGTGTCTGCTGTGTGCTGGGCCATCTTTTTAACACTTCACCCAGCAAATGATTTTGAGCCTCACAGACAAGCCTGTGAGACGGGAACAGTTACTGCCGTGCTACAGGGGAGAGAGCACAGCCTCTGAGATGTGGAAGCAGGACGCAAGGGCTGGTGACCCACTCAGGCAGCTTCTTGTTTGCCTGTGCTGTGGTTCTGGGAGGCAGAACCTCACACATGCTGGGGGAACACTTAAACACTGAGCTGTGTCCCAGCCAGCCCCCTTCTGTTGTTTTTTTTTTTTTTAAGGTTCATAAAGTTTTGAAAGAGTGATTGCTTTTATTTTTTGGAGTTATAGTTACATTATATCCTCTTTCCTTCTGTACTGTGAACTTGATACAGTCATCAGAGAGGAAGGAGCCTCCCTTGAAGAAATGCCCACAGGTGATCCAGCTGTAAGGCTTTTTCTCAACTGGTGGTCAGATGGGAGGGACCAGCCCACTGCGGGTGATGCCATCCATCCCTGGGCTGGAGGTCCTGGGCTCTGTAAGAAAGCAGGCTGAGCAAGTCAGTAAGCAGCATCCCTCTATGGCCTCTGCATCAGCATCTGCCTCCAGGTCCCTGCCCTGTTTGAGTTCCTATCCTGACTTCCCTCAGTGATGAAGAGTGATGTGGAAGTGTAAACCGAATCGACCCTTTCCCCACAGACTTGCTTTTTGATCACGGTGTGTTATCACAGCAGTAGAAACCCCAAGACACCTTTCCACCTTCAAAATCTTCCCATGTATTCTTCCTTGCTCTTTCAAATTCGTGGCTTCCCTTTTCATTGTTACATACATTTATTTATGTGTATATATGTATATACATGTGTGTTCCTAAATACAGAAGTACCACATGCTCAGTATCTCACTTATTTGTATATTTTTATGTACAAAGTGCTAGCACGATCTCCTTCACTGGGTAGATGGTCTTGAATAATCTGTTTGAGAATGCCATTCAGTCCCGCTGAACGAAGCCTACACTCTTGGTCCCAGGGAAACACCGCTGACTTGATTTCAGTTCATATTTTCAGCACGTCCTTGGCTGGCACAAACATCGCAAATATGCACCCAGCCTTGTCCTTTGCAGGTATCCAGGGAGCTGCTGTTGACTGTCTGTCTTCCCCTCCAAAGCCCAAGGAGGGAGAGCGCTGAATGGGAACACTTAAAAAAAAAAAAAAGATGTATGTATTTATTTTATGTGAGTACGCTGTAGCTGTCTTCAGACACACCAGAAGAAGGCATCGGATCCCATTACAGATGGTTGTGAGCCACCATGTGGATGCTGGGAATTGAATTCAGGACCTCTGGAACAGCAGTGTTCTTAGCCACTGAGTCTCTCCAACCCTTTGTTTTGAGACAGGATTTCTCTGTGTAGCCCTGCCTGTTCTGGAACTCACTCTGTAGACCAGGCTGGCCCCAAACTCAGAGATCTGCCTGCCTCTGCCTCCCCAGTGGGATTAAAAGCGTGAGTCACCACCACCTGACTTCAATGGGAATTCTTAGCCAGCACCCAAAGTGCTGGCCTCTGGCTGGTGCTCTGTGAGGTTTGATGAGTACCTGAAGGCAGGAAGCTCGAGTTCCAGATAAATGAGGTGATATCCCTAGATTACGCAGGACTGAGGTCACAGGGGACTGGTTTGCCCCTTGCTTTGTTTCTGGGCCCCACCCTAAAAAGCCTCGTTGTTGGCTTTCTAGTGGTATCAACTGGGTTGACAATGATGCTAGTGTGGAAGTGTGTGTGTGTGTGTGTGTGTGTGTGTGTGTGTGTGTGTGTGTGTTGGGGTGGGGACCGGCACTGGGTAGTTCCTGGAGTCAGACTATCCAGCTCCTGCCAACTACGGAGCTTCCTCCTGCCGCTGACACTGAGCCGCGGTGGTAGGAACAGGAAGAACAGTCTTGCTCCTGCGGCTTCATTGAGAGACTCCCTGGGCAAAACTCATGGTGGTTGGTTCGGGACTGAGTTTGTGATCAGACTAAAGCAGGTTCAAATCCCGACTCTGCATGGCCACGTTAACAGAAATCTCTGTGAGTCGCAGTGTGGGCCTCTCTCAAACGCAAGGTGATGGCTTCTGTCTCAGAGCGTTGCTCTGGTGATGGAAGAAGATGGAGCACAGGGTGGGGTCAGCGTGAAGCCTGGTGGCAGGTGCTCATTGAGTGACAGGCAGGGTGGGAGCCACACACCAGGGGAGTATAGAAGGGGATTCCATGTGCAGAAAGGATTTCCCCATTTGTTTTGGGTTGCCGTTGTTTTGGGACTGAGTCTCACGGAACCCAGGCTGGCCTCCAACTCACTCTACAGGGGATGAAGGCTTTGAACCTCCCTCCTCAAGGCAAACGTGCAAAAGATGCGCGGTACATTTTGCCTTGTTTATTTATTGATCGATTTGCCGCCCACTCTGTCCTGGAGTTCAAGATTCTCTGGCCTCAGCCTCTGCCTTGGAGCTATAGGCCGGAGCTGCCACCACTAGCTAAGTGAAGATCACACGCACTCACGGCCTTCGTATGGACTGTAAGCTCCTCACCTCTTGAAGACGGAGGCCTGTGGTGACGTGGTGAGGCGTTCAGACCCTGAAGAGGGACTGTAAGATGAAGGGATCCCTTCGGAGTACGGAAAGGCTCTATTCCAAAGCTCATGGGAGCCACACACTGTCTTCTGCTGGGCTTCCCATGTGCACAGAGCTGGTAGTCTCCCTTCTCGGGAATTATCTGTGGCTAGGAGTGACCTATATAGGCACTCACTGGTGCATGTGTGTGTGTGTGTGTGTGTGTGTGTGTGTGTATACACACACAGGGATATATACCATATAATATATATGTGTGTGTAGATATATATGTGTATGTGTATATATATACACATACACACATATCACACACACGCACACACACACATATACACAACACACACACACACACACACACACACACACACACACACACATATCCCAGCACCTTGGAAACCCTGAGGATCAGAAGTTGAAGTTCAGCCTAGAACACATGAGATCATATCTAAGAACAAAACAACAAAAATATAAATAAAGAAAAGAAAAACCTGTAAAGTTGAGCCTTCTGGCACAGACCTGTACCCCAGCACAGAGGATACTGACTACAGCAGGAGAATGATGAGTTCAAGGCTACCCTGTGCTGCAAGGTGAGAGCCTGTCTCAAGAAAACCAAGCAAGCAAGCAAACAGAAGCCCAGGGAGTGCAGCTTAGTGGGGGAGCACTTGCCTACCATGCACGAGGTCCCGGGTTTGAGCTCCCCTTTAGCAGAAACAAGGAAGGAACAGGAACAAAACTAGAATCCATGGCGCGTTGGCTGGGGTGAGCACAGGACCCCCGTGGAAGCCAGCTTGTGGGTAGGACCTGGAAATCAGCAGGGAGCCTCCAGAGCCTCCAGAGATCTCAGGTCTCAGGCCTGAAGCATCCTTCGGGCCTCAGGAAGTTCTTATCCCAGTGGAAGATCACAGTGGTGCCCACGGAAGGCGGAAAGGCCCCTTGCCTTTCAGGCACAGCAAAGCTCTCACTCCGTGCACCTATCAGTCATGGCAGGAGGAGTTACGTGTAGGAGCCAGGGGGGGTGACCCTGGCAGGACTTGGGTCTAGACCAGTATGAAGCATGCCAGTGCTTTGAGCCTCAGGAGACCTGGAGTCACAGAGAATTTTGCACCGTGACAGGCGGCCAGCTGTGAGGATGCTGAGGTTGAATCTTAGGGCATGGAGTTGTGATGGTTTTTTGCTGTCTGGTTTTTTAATTCCTTCTGTAGCTCAGGGAACTGCTCCTCATTTTTAGTGAGTTGTCTGCAAATAGTAATGTGGGGTTACAGATGTTTAGTTTGGAGAATTCTTAGCAAGATAAGGGAAAGAAGGCAAGGCAGAGAGAGTCGGGTTAGTTCAACCAAGAGTCACTAAGCCTGACAGGTCCCCAAGATTTTTCTGTATTAGCAGTATTAATACAGAGAGGAATAAGACCCAGTCTCTGACTACAAGAAGCAGATGGCTGGCTTTGATATGTGATACGATCAAGGGAGGGGAGGGTATCTCTAATCTGTGGGCTGCCATGTGAACGTGGGAAGCTTATCAGAGGACTTTCATAGGGAGGTTATCACTGTGAAGGGCAGAATCAGGTCTTAGTTCACAAGGACAAACAGCCTTGAAAAACCAGTGGCCCAAGGATACATTCTACCACTGGCGGCTTCATGCTCATGCTCTGGTTTCTACTGGACATGGGTGACTTTCTGACTGATATCCTGGGAAGCCTCAAGAGTTCCACTTTGGACTTAGAAACAAGCCTCGGGAACCAGGCTGGCCTACCCTGGGTTGTAAGGTCTATAGAGATGAAGGTGTCCTTTACTGGTTGGTCCAGGTAGTGCCTTCCTCATGTACCCTCCCCAGGGCAGGTTGGGAGGACTGTCTCTGCACAAGGCTGAAGCATCACAGTGATGGGAGGCCAGCCAGGGCCTCAGCAGGGGTCTTTTTGAGCATCTGCTTGTTGACCAATCCCTCATGGCTGAAGTTGTCCTACTCTGACTGTTCTCTACACATGTGACAGGGAATGGGGACCAGTGTTTGGTACTTGGAGGTAGAGAGGTGGGATGGATGCTTCTCAGAGGCAGACGTGAAAAGGATGGATGTCTCAGGGTGATTGAACCACGGTATTCGTTCAGCCCTGATAAAGAAGAAAGTGAACTGTCAAGCTGATGAGACTGGGAATTCAAGCCTCCAAGGCTCCTAAGGATAGCTTGGAAGTCCTGATGGAACTGGGGTGTTTGTGAGATTTTCAACAGCAAGAGGGACAGCTGTAGATCAGCCTTGAACTCATTTTGAGAGAAACTTCTAGAAGGGATGAAGTTGTCACTGCAATTTCTGAGGATGGGGTGAATGAGTATTATACTACTTATTTTTAGTAAAAAGTCCAAGACCATTTCCCCTTTTGGTCCTCTTAGCTCTGGGGTTGCTTTTTTATAGATGCTGTTTCCTCCTCAGACAAGAAAGATCAGGATAAAGGTACAGAGTCTCCACCGGGGTTCTGTGGTCATCTCAGCTTTTCCCTGGACCTCTGCTACAGTACAGAACATCACCTTGTTTGTTTGTTTTTGTTTGTTTGTTTGTTTGTTTCTGAGACAGGGTCTCATGTAGCCCAAGCTGGCCTCAAACTCATATTGGAGCCAAGGATGACTTTGGATGTCTGGTCTACCTCCCTTCACCTCCCCAAATGCTATGAGTGTCAAAATGTGACACCGCACTCAGTTTATGTGGTGTTGGGGATGGAACCTAATACTTTGTGCACAAAGGCAAGACCGCTAGCAGCTGAGCCTGGTACACCCTCTCAGAGCTACTTGTCAGATGTCCAGAATGATCTCTTCCTTCTTTAATGTTAAATTCATGCTATAGCTTTTCACAGTGGTTGTTCATTTATTTTAAACACGCATTTATTGAGTGTGCATAGTACTAGGATCTAAACGAAACAAACACAAATAAAAAGTGGCCTCTGCCTTCTTGGTGTACTCCCAGTCAGGTGGGGACAAGAAAAAAAAATCAAAATATAAAAGAGAGAGGAATGATTAGATGGCTTGGAAACAGATGTGAGTGGAGCTGTGGAGTCAGTCATTCAGGGGCTAGGAAGGTGATGGTGGTGGGGTCTTTGTTTCTCCCCAAAGAACTAGAAACAAATTCATATTGTTTTCTGGAAGGACGTGTCTCTCTCTCTCCCTCTCTCTCTCTCTCTCTCTCTCTCTGTGTGTGTGTGTGTGTGTGTGTGTGTGTGAGAGAGAGAGAGAGAGAGAGAGAGAGAAAGAGAGAGAGAGCTCAGGACCTTATGTACACTAAGCAAGCCCTTTCCTGCTGAGCTCCATCCTCAGTGTCACCAGCTTTATGTGCCTTTTCCCAGCATCAGCGCCCTTTGAACAGAGTCCTGACTTAGCTGCAAAAGCCCATCAGTGTTAATGACCCCTGTTTACAAATGAGGAAGTAGAATTCAAAGGGGCCGTTAGGCACGCATTGTGAACTTAGGGACATCCCTGGTCTTTAACCCAAGTTTTCTTGGCTCTGAACTTTGCCTTCTTGCTCTTATGGTTACATGGCTTTGGTTTTGGCTTGGCCGGTTTATTTTTGTTCCTGGATCACAGCTTTAAACTCACACAACGAGCTCCCACACGCTCACTGGCAAACAGACCTTCCTGGCAACCCAGCCAGCTGCTGTTTCCCGTGTTTAGAGACCACATTGCAGGGAAGTGTTTTAAGAGTTGTTTTGAGTGTTGTGTCTGCTCCTCCCTGCAGAAGTGTGGATGCTGCTTCTGATGGAGGAGAAAGGGACATGGATGCTCCGTGTTTTGGGACAGCTCTCGGGGGCTGGAAGACTTGTGGATGAGCATGAGCTCAGAGCCTTTGTGCTGTGTGGTGTGAAGCCATGGAGTTTGTGAAGTCAGTGGACTCTGAGGTCAGAGTACCTGAGCTTCTCTGGCCCTGGGTATGACAGCCTATGTCTGCATTGCGCATCTGCGTGACAAGTTCTCCAAAGCTTCAGATAATATCTCTGGAAAGTCCAGTGTAGCACAGATCCATCAGCCCCTATCAGAGATAAATAGGGTGCTTTCTGCTCCAGTAGATCCCAGATACAGGGTAGTTACAAAACCAGGGGTTTTGTAACCTTCTCTACTTTTCATCCTGGAGCAACAAAGAATCCAAAACTTACTAAATTAAGACAGACAATAGCTTCTTTTGTTGGGGGCCTACTATGTGCTACTTTATGCTTTTTCTTAATCCTAAACCAAGTAGTCACAAGCAGTCCCATTCTGCAAATGAGAAGAGATACCCAACTAGAAAGTGATTACATCAATGTACTTTTTGGGGGGAGGAGATGTTGGTTTTTCAAGACAGGGATTCTCTATGGAGCCCTGGCTCTCCTGGAACTCACTCTACAGATTAGGCTGACCTCGAACTCAGAAATCCACCAGCATGCGTCTCTCCCACCACCACTGCCAGACTACGGCTATGCTCTTAACCCATCAGGTTTTAGAGCCCCTTGTTACTTGTTATTATTTGTTATTCTGCATTCCGCTTCACCCTGCCTTGACAGCCCACTGAAGCTTTGCGTACCAACATTCCTCGCTATTGAGTTGTCTTCCGTTTCTTCCCCCGGGCTCCCTTCTGAGCTTCTGGGATGACTGTCAATCAGGACTTAACCACAGTCTGGCTACCATTTTGCTTTCCAGCCCCTTCGCAACCACCTTTCACAGGTACGGTCCAGCTTAGCTGCCTTAGACGTCTCAAGGACCTGTCCTTTTGGCATCTCAGGACCCTGCAGCCCAAATATATTGATGAAGCAATGAATGTCTTCTTTCTGGGTGCATTTTTATGGTATTTATTTATTATTTATTTATTTATTTATTTATTTATTTTTGTGAGACCTCGTGTGCATTTGCTTTGCTTATTGAGCTGTGAAACAAACCAACCCTGAACTTCAAGCTTGTTATCCTTCTGCCTCAGGCTCTGGGTTTCCAGGATTGCAGATATGTGATACCACACCCTGGTTGGACAGGGGTGGTCTTTCTTACCTTGATTCAAATAGTCTGTTCCTTTGAGAAAACTTTGAAACCCCACCCATTTCACACTTCTCTACTCACCTCTCCCCACTACCCTTCCTAGGGTGTTTGTGCCTGTGTGTGTGTGTGTGTGTGTGTGTGTGTGTGTGCATGCACATGAGTCCACTGCTTCAGCTCATAGTAGGCAAGCCATACAACACCACTTTTCAGGACACTCACAGGTGCCTTATGTCTGTTTTCAAGATTGGATTATTATCACACAGTAATATCTCAGGGCTAACTCATTGTATAGGGCCAAGCATCTAGTAAGTGGTAGCTCATTCATCCCAAGTGCTATTACAGTTTATTAATATGCGTGATTCATATGCCCTGTGCTGGGGAGAGTGTGAAATGCAAAACAGAATTCCGAAGTCTTCAAGAGCTTAATGTTGTTTTGCTGGAGGAAGTGGAAACCCAGCCACTTACCTATAAAGGAAAAAATACTGTCTTGGTCAGCTTATGGGGTTGCAGCAAAGTAACCACAGACTGGGGGCTTAAGCAACAGACAGAGCAGTGGGCAGGAAGTCCAGCACAGAGTCTGGCAGTTGCTGGTTTTGGTGAGGGCTACTTTCCTGACTTGCTGATAGCGGCGGCCTCTAGAATAGAGAAGAGGGAAGTTGGGTCTCTAAGCTCACTTTCTTGTGTCTGTGGGGTTTTGTTTGTTTGTTTGTTTGTTTGTTTTGGAGACAGGGTTTCTCTGTATAGCCCTGGCTGTCCCAGAACTCATTCTGTAGACCAGGCTGGCCTAGAAACAGAGACCTGCTTGCTGGGATAAAAGGTGTGCCATCACTGCCTGGCTTTGAGGGGTGCGGGTGCTTTTTTTTTTTTTTTTTTTCTGTAATGGTGTGTAGCTGAGGATAACCTTAAACTTTGATCCACTTACCTTCACTTCGCATAGATGCCCCTCTTCACAAGGGGGCTATCTCCTCTCTTAGTTTTCCTTCTTCGAGACAGGACCCAGGCTGGCTTTTCAACTCTCAGCCTCCTGCCGCTGCCTCCCAAGTGCAGTGACTACAGATGTGTGTCAGCCTTACTGGTTCTCACTGGGCTACTCTGCTAATCCTCTCGTGAAGAGGAAAAGGTGCCACTCCATATTCCATTTTATTTGCAGGTCACAGTGTTAGTCTGCGAACCTATAAGTTATTGTTTCTAAAGATTTCTTTCTTTATGTGTGTGTTGTATGCTTATGTGCACCACCCACAGAGGCCAGAGGGCATCAGCTCACACGGAGCTGGAGTTCTAGGAGGTTCTGAGCTGCCTGGTATAGATGCTGGGAACTGAACCCAGGACTTCTAGAAGACCAGTAAGCACTCTTGACCCCTGAGCCACTCTCTGCCCCTCTTAGTTTTGCTTTTGAACAAAGATCTCAAGAAAGCCCAAGCTCCTTTTGGATCCTTGCACCTCCTGTCTCCACCTCTCAGTCTTCCGAACTTTAAGGGAAAACAGTTTGGCTTCCTTTTGGGATGTAGCAGCCAAGTGACCTTCTAAAGAGGACTTAGGAACCTAATGGTAGGAATTTGAGAGCAGACAGGAAAAAGTGGGAAAGGTGCCCTACCGAAGGTATGGGCGGGATATGGCTCCGGCCATGTCTGCCCCCACCGCCTCTGTGGGGTCCCACAGTCAGGGTCCCTCTCGCTTTCTGCCCGCCTTTCCATCGTAGCTGCGCGCTTAGCCGGTGTCTGGCTGGCTGGACCGCATTCCTCTGGGCCTAGGTGATCAATAAGGAAATGGAAACCACAGAAGCGAGCGGGAAGCGGAGGAGTGGGGGCAGCAACCGAATCTGTTTCCCAGGCCTCCCCAATAACCCCTTTCCAACACCGGCTGTGTTCATTCGCGTGTGACTCACCGCTATGGCGGCTGGTCCTTTGGCACAGCCACCGTCAGCTCCCCGAGAGGGCAAAGAATACCTATCCATTTGTGGGGCATGGCCTAAGGAAAGGTCTGAGACACAGAGGGAGGGCCTCAGGAGGTCTCCAGTTCTAGTCTCCACTTTCCACTTGTTGGCGGGTGATGCTGAGTGATTTATCTGTTCCATTTCAAACAGCATGCAGTATACACTCACTGTGTGCCGGGAGCCGCTTGGCAAGTGGGGTAACGTGGGAATAAACCAGGAACCTCTGCTCTCAAGTACCGCAGCCTCTTCCCCATGTGACACAGGCTGTGAAGAGGAGCGTGTGGTCCCCACTCATCCCACTTCGAGGGACCGGGAAAAAGCTCTCAAAGGAGGTGTGGGTGCCCGTGAGCTTGGAACTGCAAAGTAGACAATGGCACATGCTTAAGGTGGAGGGGTAGACTGAGAGGCAGCGTCGGTGTGCGCAGAGGAAGATGGGTCGACGCATGCACACAGTCCAGGGGAACATTCATGAAGTATGTGATGGGCAGTGACAGCCGGGGAGACGGTAACGCTCGTGTATACGCTGAGTAACCAAAAGACACTAAGGCCGTGGAGCAAATTCACAGTCTGCAAGATCTGTCTGTGGGAGCCTCGTCTCATTCGAAGCATAGTCTCAATTCATTCTGAAATCCGCTAAAAGAGAACTTTCATTTTAGTAAAATCTCCTGAGGATTGGCACACACCACAGGCATTTTATAACCAAAGCATCTGTATCCCTGGATTCACCCAATCTCACATTAAAAATATTCAAAACCAACCCTCCATGGGAGCTCACACCTTTAATCCAATGCACTTGGGAGGCAGAGGCAGGAGGATTTCTGAGTTTGAGGCCAGCTTGGTCTACAAAGTGAGTTCCAGGACAACCAAGGCTACACAGAACAATTCTGGTTTGAAAAATCTTACACACACACACACACACACACACACACACACATACACAGAGAGAGAGAGAGAGAAAGAGAGAGAGAGAGAGAGAGAGAGAGAGAGAGAGAGAGAGAACAAGCTATAGGTATAGTTCAGTTAGCAGCTGTGCCAGGCATAGTGGTGCACATCTGTAATCCCGGCACTTACGATGCAAAGGCATGTGGATCAGTCTAACTTTGAGGCTAGCCTGTGCTACACAGGCGAAACCCTGTCTTAAAAAACCACAACTCCTCAGGTTTGAACATGGGAGGATGATTCTGTTATCCTGCAATCAGCCATTGACATCGCATTTCTTTCTTAAGTACTCCAGAGTGATTGACAGAAGGCGTGAGAGGCCGGGTGCAGGTGTGGGATGCACGCAGATACCATGAACCTGCATGGAGACTGAGTCCAGAGACCCGCAGACTTTATAAAGGGACAGCGAACTTTATAAAGAAGCAGAGAGACTATTCCAGGCCTCTTGTGTGGGTCGGGTGGTCTCTTTGGTGACGGGTCAATGCTGCTGTTACAAAACAAGGACAGAGGCAATATGCACAAGAGTGACCTTGGCCAGGCTCCAGTGACCTTATTGAGTCTAACTTAACGTAAGTTTTATTTGGCACAAAGTTTTATTCTTAAAAGAAAAAAAAAATTACAAACGTGAAAAAGGGTTTTAGGGACTGGGGAGATAATAGGTAAAAACCAGGCGGTAGGCGGGATTTCGTCCAGGGCTCGTGTCTGTTTACACCTATCCATCGAGAAGCCTGCAGACCCTCAGTTTCCAAATGATCCCTCCTGGCCTAGATACTTCAGACAGGCTGTGAACATCAAATGAGCCAGGCAAGACACCCACACCGAGCCTGTGTTTTCCAAGTGAGGGGATGGAGGGCCCGGGGCAGGAGGGAGGCTTGCTCCTGGGTAGACAGCCCCTTCCCACTTAGGACTCACTCGGGCAGCTGGATTCCAGGCAAGCGCTCTGCCCTGCTCCAGACAGGGTTGATTTGAAAGGGAGCAGGGCTTAAAAGGCAAAATTAACTTCTTTTCTAACATGTTACAAATGGTTAGTTAAGGACTTTTCAATGTCAGAGTTGTTTTGTTAATGTCAAAATGCAGTTAGCCTGGCTTAGAATAGATTACATAGGGCACGAGCCAAGAAATTTTAGCACCCGAAATAACACATTGATACATACGTATACGTATACACACACACACACACACACACACACACACACACACACACGCACACACACACACACACACACCCCTCCTAGGCAGGGCTAGCTATGCAGCCCTGACTGGTCAGGCTTTCCCTGTGTAACCCAGGCTGTCTTTGAACTTGCAGTAACTTTCTATCTCAGTCTTGCTAGAGCTGGGGTGATGAACTTTAACCACTCTGCCCCTCTAAAGCACCATGTACCATAAAGCTCCTTTTTATTTATCGAAATGAAGGCTAGGTTGAATGTTATACTTATCACAAGTTTGGCTAGAAATTATGTCCTTTAACTGCCCAGTTTTATTGAAACCTTGCTGTTGAGAGTAATTAGTGGTCATTCATTATGAAGGTTATTTAAAAGCATAATAGTATAAATGTTTTTGTTTTTTGTTTTCTGACCCAAAACTGGTCCTTTTTTTTTTTTTTTTTTTTCATTTTGGTTTTCTGAGGCAGAGTCTGTCTAATATAGCTCAGGTTGGCCTGGAATTCATTATATAGCCCAGAATTAATTCAAACTCAATGATTTTTCTGCCTCAGGCTCCTAGTAACCCATTTTGTAACAACACCTAAAACAGATTAAAACGAAAGAAGCCCCCCAAAACACCCACCACCACAGATGACTAGCTTCATCTCTCTTTTCCTCATGCTCCAGTGCAAGTCCCCAGTCAGACAGAAACAGTTGCTCACAGAGGAAATGGAGCTCTGTCGTTTTCCACTTCTGCTTTGCTTTGGAACGCAAAAGGATAACGCCGAGATTGCAAGTGTAGGCTATGTACCAACCAGAGTCAAGGATGACTCTGTGGACAGGCACCAGCTCCCCCCTAAGGAAGCAGCCGTCCGGCATACAGGAGCGTGCTCAACGGTTGCTCAGTGTCCTGTTCTGTGTTCTTCCACTATGACACCCAGATAGTACTCTGCCCTCTGAGACAACAGGTGAGGCTCGTGTGTACTATAAAGCATATATAACCCTGAGGCTTGCTGGACAGATAACCTGAACCAGCAGGCTCCAGGTTGGGGGGCTGGGGTGTATTCTCCAAAATTGGAGACATCCCATGTTGACCTCTGGCCTCCAAGTGTACAAGTACCTTTATGTACATATGAACACACACACACACACACGCCACATACAAGCATGTATTCATGTGAGCACACACACACACGCCACATACAAGCATGTATTCATGTGAGCACACACACACACACACATACACACACATACACACATACACATTTATACAAGGACTAGGAGAATCGTGAGGTGAGGCATGCCCTTGGGGAGGAGAGACTGTTATCACACAGACTCCAACCCGAGACAGTCTGGACGTCTGTGATCTGAGATGCCCTGCCTAGGCTCAGGAGCATAGCAGCAGTGAGCTGACTCATCTGTGCCATCCAGGGCGGCCCAGCTGTCATAACCAGATTGGTCTGTGCCTCCCCTCCATGCTCCCCACCCCTACCCCGTTTGCCCTGCTTTGTTAAAAAAAAAAAAAAGCCATAGTTTATGACTCATCTGCCCTCATAGAACCACTAAGAAAGCTCAATGGGCTCAGAGGGGTGGGGGTAGGGTGCTATAGTGTCCCCCTAAGTAGAACCCCGCTGAGTCACTTTGAGGCCTGGAACAAATTGCTTTTTTTTTTTTTTCCTAAATAATTAATCACAGCCCTTTTCATTTATTTAGTGGCTGGCAGTGTGGATGGCCCAGCAGGGCCTCTGGTTCTGTTCAGACTCGTGTCTCAGTCCCCAGCTCCAGGCTGCCTGTCGCCTTCAGTTGTGAGATGGTGCCCCCATAGTCCACAAGGATTCTGTGAGACAGACAGTCGTAACATCCCCGAGTTGGAGACAGAAACAAGGAGGTCCAGGGGAGTTCAGTTGTCCCAGGTGAGGAGCGAGGCCTGTACCCTAGCTTTTAGTGAAAACCCCCTTTTCCTTCTAGTCTGCCTGTTCTGAACCCCACCCCTTCCTTTTATGGTGCTGGGGATTGGACTCAGGACTGGCTTCAAATGTGCAGCTGCTCTGTCACAGAGCTATGTGCATAGGTGGCAGCGCCTGGGCTCCTGAGATGCACAGCAGGTAAATCCTGACCACTGAGGGTGATTCTCTGGACCCACACAGTGGAAGCAGGGAACTGAGTCTTCTGACTTCCATGTGCATGCTGTGTGATCTGTGGTTACACACACACACACACACAAATACAAACTAATGTAGTTTCAAAAAAATAGCCCATGATGTTTTTGGGATGTGTTCTCTCATGTAACCTAGGCCAACCTTGACTTCTGAATCCTCCTAATTCTGCCTGTCAACTTCTGGGATTAGAGGCATGTACCACCACAGCTAAGCCAACTGAGCCTTTCTCATTTCCTGTGAAAAGTTGAGGAAGATGCTGGTTTGTTTTTTTGTTTTGTTTTGCTGTGATCCGGTCACTGAAACACTTGGGAAGCAGAAGCGGAAGGATTGCCGTGTGTCTGAATCTGCCTTGGTCGCCTTGGTCAATTTCATAGCACCAAGAGTCACTTGGGAAGATGGAGCATCAGCCCAGATCACCACGTGTCTATGTATGCGAGGAACCATCATGTTTGTTCTTCACCCGTGTGGGAGGACCCAGCCTGCTGTGAGCTGTACCACTCCGGGGTAGGAGGGTCTGGGCTGTTGAAGCTAGAGGGGCAAAAGCCAGTGAGCAGTGCTTCTCCATGGTTTCCTCTTGAGTTTCTGCTTGCCCTGACTTCAGTGATGAACTATGACCTGAAGTCTAAGCCGAAAGAAACACTTTCTTCCCGGAGTTGCTTTTGGTCATGGTGTTTATCACAACAGAAAGGAAGCTACAACCATCCACATAGTGAATTTCAGACCAGCCTGGGCTACAGAGTGAGATCCCATCTCAAAAATAACTCCTCCAAAACCACCCTTTTGCCTTTTCCACTTCCTCTAGTTCCTGGAGACTCAGGTGTAGATCTCCTTCTGATTGACAGCCAAGAGAGAAGGAACAGGCTCTCTCATGGAAGATTTGGGTCAGTGGCTCCCAACCTTCCTAATGTTTTGAATCCTTAATAACAGTTCCTCATGTTGTGGTATGCCCCAATCATAAAATCATTTTCATTGCTACATTGTAACTGTAATTTTATTTGTTCCTGTTATGAATCGTAACATAAATATCTGTGTTTTCTGATGGTCTTAGGCAAAGGCTGCAAAGGGGGTTAAGACCCACAGGTTGAGACCTAAGTTGCTGTGTAATCTCTTTCTGTATGGTAATTTGATCTTTCATCCATTCCCCGCATGATCCTGCCATTACACCCTTCGTCATGAGGCTGTCTAGCTAAGGATACTCGGATGGTATTACACTGTTTGCATTTTCAGTCTCCACAACTCAAACTAAATAAACCTCTCTTCTTTACTAGTAGCCCACCTCAAGTATTTCGTCATAGTAACAGAAAAGTAATATAGCCAGTTTATAGGCAGAAACGAGTGTTCTACAGCATTCGTTTGTACAATGCAAAGCATCCCTGTTATAATAGAAATACTTTTTGTTTTCGTAGTAGATTACCATTGGCAGAGCCTTTCCAATTTTGTAATCTTTCCTGACCCTCACAATAGCTCTGAGGGTGAAACCCGAATAGAATATGAGTTTACTGTGGATTGATGAGAAGCTGGGTAAGTCTCACAGGGTCCCGCCGTATGAGATGTATTATAAGCCAGCTCTGCTGGGAGCGGTGCGGCATCTCTTCTCTCTGCTCGTGGAGAATGAAGTGGAGCGGATTTCTTGACAGCTCACTTGGAGAGCTCTCTGGGGAATCCTGCTCCAGCTGTGTGGTCTGCGTGATGTGGAAGCCTCTGGAGAGCGTAGCATTGGAGGCCGCTTCCTGGTCCAGCAGAGGCCACCAGAAGAAGTCTGAGCAGACCAGGCAAGCAGCCTCCTCCTCCTCCTCCTCCAGCGAACATAGAAGAGTCTTCATGCCAGTAGAGGAAAAAAGGAGCAGCAGTGGGCAGAGAGAGGGCCATGTGTGGAAGCAGCAGCAGACTTGGGTGGGTCCAGGTCTCCATGGTTTCCAAAGCATGGATCTGGGTGGGGAAGAGGAGGTAGCCATTTCCCCTGTCAGCAGAGAGGATGCTTGGACTGGGGAAGGGTGGTTTGATAGGAAAAGTTGAGGCTGAGATGGTCTGAAATGTTAAGAAAACAACTGCAAATGTCTGGGGACTGGATCTGGGCAGAGCGAGTAAGAGTCTTGGCGGTTGTTTTTAAGGAAAGAACAAGACCCTGAAGAAAGCCGCCGCCCCCCCCCCCCCCAGGAGCTTGCATGGCTGAGGAGGAGGGAGACTGACTACAAATGCGTTAAGCATCGGCCCCAGGCTCGCCTTCTCCTTTCCCTAATCTCCTTCTCCCACGTCCACTCCCACTCGTAATTGCTCTCAGACAAATCAGTGTCTGCGATTCCTGTTTGTTTCTAGGTAAAATGAGGTCATTGCTATTATCTATCTTCACACCTCCAGAGAAACGAGAGGCAACAAGTTTGAAAGCTTCTAACAGATCAGAGGTGGTTATGGTCCACATATAATTCAGCACCAGATGTAGGGATCTTGCAGGAGGATCATAAAGGCCTGGCCAGCCTGACCTATGCAAACAAGTTCAAGGCCAGATTGAGTTACATGAGCTTGTCACAAAAAACAAAAACAAAAGATAACTATTTTGTTTTTTAATTCTATCCTCTTAAACATGTCAGAAGGGGACATCTGAGATATGCAAGTGGTGTTTGGAGTCTTGCATGATTTGGATCTAGCAATGACGATGCAGCAGATGGCTAGTTACGAGGCAAACCCTCCACTGGGGTTCAAAAGGCTGGCCTATTCTACTTCAGGATGGGTGGCACTTTTATCGGGTGAGGCCTTGTTTTGGTTTACTTTCTGATTATTGGGACCAGGTACTCTGACCTAGCAACTTGGTGTTCATTTTAGTGCACAGCTCCATGGTATAGCCCGTGATGGCATGAAGTCAAGGAGCTTGAAGCAGCGGTTGCAGCTACATCTGAAATCATGTGATGAATGCGTGCATGCTAGTGCTCAGCTCACGGCCTCCATCTTACACAGGCGCAGATACCCTGTCTAGGGAATGGGGCCACCAACAGTGGGCAGGTATTCCCATCTCAAGTAATATGACCAAGATAATCCTCAACAGACATGATCAGAAGACCATCTCCCAGGTGATTCAAAACTTTGTTAAGGTGATAATCAACAGTGACCATCACAGAACTATTGCAAGGAAATTAGGAACTGTTGCAAGAAAATTAGGTGATCCAGTTTCTTTCTTTGCTCTCCTGGCTTCTCTGTAGCTGACAGGATGTAGTATACCATCATAGGCCCAAAGCAACAGGGCCACATGACCATAAACCAAAACCTCCAAAATTATAACCCCCAAATTATTTTCTTCTTTTTAAAAGTTTAGTTAAACTTGTTGAAACAAGACCTCATATAGCCCAGACTAGCCTTAAACTCAATATATGGTAAAGGCTGGCCTGGAACTTAACTCTTGAACCTCCTGGCATCAACCCCCTTTTTCCCCTGTGATCTGCATAGGGATGACCTGATTTAGGTGACTGGGAATGAAGAAATGACAGACAGATGGACACAAAAAAATACCTACAGAAAAACTAGGATTGGGTAGGTTGTGTGTTTGGATAGAGAGGCACCAGAAACTCAGCTCTCTTATCAAATAGTGCTAAAGGAGAAGGTGGGTTAGCTGATGTCCATTGGGGGAGGGGGTCTTTGTAGAGGAAGCATCTAAGGTTGCAGCAGGAGGAGGAGGCGGCTGTTAGTTCTTTCTGCACAAATTGTCAATGTACATACTAAGACCGAAGGCGTTGCCATTCCCATGGGTGTGAGGCATTGTGGTCCTTGACATGGCCATACTCATGTTACAAATGCTCATTCCTACAAGGGTACACTTGATCCCCACACTTTTTTTCTCCTTTGAATTGATTTTTCTTAAGTATTCTGTCACAATAATAGAAGTCAGAAATGTAGATTTAAGGGCAGGCAAATACTGGGTGGCAGATATTAAATACCTTTTCCATGAGCCCTGTGTGCTTTGTGTTTTATAAGATCATCCTCATCACTGTCCACAGCCTTCTGAGGGCTGGGGGAGTGACCCCAACAGTAGAAGGCTTGCTTAGCCAGTGTGGAGTCCTGGTTTTGATCCCCAGCCCTGGGGAGTGAGGCAGCATCTTATATTCATTTCATAGGTAAGAAAGTTAATTTGCACAGTATTCATCAGTAGAGAAGACCAGCATTCTAATCCAGACGTACCTGAAACCCAGCTCGCACTTACCGCCAATACACAGCATCGTCTACGTCTCCAGACTTGTTCCTCCGCAGCTCTCCAGTATCTCCAGGTGGGAGAATATGCCAAGTCTCAAAGCCAGCTCTGTGCTGTTCACTCTCCCTGCCCTGGCATAAGTGCCTCACTTAAATGCATAATAATAGCAATGATGAGACAGAACATTCTCATCATATACACCAGAGACGGAACATTAGGGAATGGCATTTTTAAATTAAGTAGCGTATAAGTTACCTTTCTATCGCTAACAAAATGCCTGAGTCCATTGGCTTATAATAAAGAAAACTGTATTTGGTTCACGATGCTTAGGTCATGAGGCCCATGGCCAGTTGGCCTTGTTCCTTATGCCTGCAGCCCCACATAGTAGCAGGAATGCAAGGAGGTCTTATTACCTCACAGTGATCGGGAAGCACAGGGAGAGAGGACAGGGTTGGAGCGCTACCGCCCCCTCCAAAGACATTCCCTCCAACAACCAAACTTCATTAGGACCCACATCCAAAAGGGTCCCCCCACTTCCCAGTAGTGACACAGGCTGAGGACATTGGGCAGATATTTTGGATACCAACTACTGTAGGTGGTTTCATTTTGGGGTCTCTGCTTTACTGTTTTGGGGCGGAGAAGTCTGGGCCAATTAGCAAGACAGGTGCCCAGCCCTTAGCTAGCCTTTGACATCCCAGACAGTCATAATAAATAACAGTAATATTATTAAATTAAAAAATATAGTATAATTTATTATAATAATATAATATTATTTAATGTGAATACATTATTATTCACATCATCAAATGTAATTACATACAAATTAAACAGTTACAGCTATTACCGAGCAACTTGTGAGCATTTTTCCCTGTCAAATGTTCTTCTATGGTTTCTGCCCTTATACAAACATATCATTTAATCAGCTCCTTAGTTTTTGGAAACATAGGTTGTTTTGTTGAGATCAATGTACTTATACATGCAGTCTTGTACCCTGAACAGCCAGGCCAAGGCTTTAGAATAGTGGATACAAAGTGCCCATTTCGAAGCCCGGTATGGAGGATTACAGAAGGTAATTCCCAGCTCTTGAGAAGCACATCACTTTGAGCAGAATCTGCTCTGCATAAATATAGCTGTGTGACCACCTTGCTTTAGGTCTCGTTATCTCCTTAAGCGAGATGCTAAGAAATAGAATTACATCCTCTTGGCCTTTGAAAGGTGTGGGGCTGGCTTGTGCTGGCCTGTGTGAGGGTCCGGCGGAACAGGAAGCCGGTGGGATGGCTCAGGGCAGCCACTGCCTAAGCTAACTAGATCAGGTGTCTGCAGACCAGAGACGGCGGGCACACTGCTGCTATCCTAGCATCCCACCCGAGACCTCTGGATTCTGCTGGGTCAGTAGCCGCTAAAGTTAGATACAGACCCGTGGGTTCCCGGGAGAAAGGCGTGACCTACTGCCTTCTTCCAAACCCCGACCTTCTTTTATTTCACACCCGACACCCTTGTTGGTAAGAACTGTGGGGCAGGTAGGAGATGCTGACCACCCTCAGAGTGATCATCTTTGTTCCTGGGACAGGTCGTGTCACCTGGGGGCGTGTCAGACTCATGTCTTCCCTCTCTGTGTGTACTATTATTATCACAGGATTTCAGAGCAGAGAGGAAACTTAGTGATCTCTGGGCACTGAGCCCAATCCCTCCCTTCCTTCTGCGAAAAGCGGAAGCTCAGAAGAACATTTAAAGGATTTGTCCAAAGCCCTGAAGTGTGTGGCAATTCAAGGACGAGTCCCCAGGTTTTCCGGTTCCCTCCCTCTTCCAGGGATTTCCCCCCTGCACCATATTCATCTGAAGCAAATATAGGTCACGATTAAGAAGTCATCTGGCTATGTTTGTCTCTCTCTCCAAAATGATTGTTGCTCTAGAGACGCTCATCACCAGAAAAGAGAAGCCACGTGGCTGCATAGCCTTGGCTGGGCCTTCCCTGCAGAGCATTCTGGAAACATCACCAAGAACAGGAAGTGGGGACTTGGGATGTAGCTCAGCGGTAAATTCGGCTTGTCTAGCATGCGCAAGACGGTGTTCAATCCTCAGCCAGCTAAGTGCATAATCTTTCCCTTCCTGAATTCACACAAATATTGGAACTGGTTTTTGAAGAAGAAAATTGCTCCTTTATGAACAGAAACTTGCGCAATCAAGGAAGTGGTGTTTTTCTCACTTTCTTGGGTACAGATGAGAGGAAAATGGCCTTTCTTGCTTCGGAGGCCTTTGACACTGGGCTACAAGTAAAGGAAGAACAGCCGTGAGCCCTTTCCCAGAGCACGGGACGTAGCCGTACAGATCACGCCAGCATCCACCGGCCCCAGGAGGGTCCTCGCCGGGCTCCCCCATCATTCTTCAGTTTCAGGCTTACAACCTTTATGGAAAAAGTGTTTCTTCAGTTTCCAACGACACTGCTTTGGCTGTTAGTACTGTAGCCACCCACTGCGTGTAGGAAAATCCCCAAATGTCAAATTTGGGATATTTTAAAATAAAGGGAGATACTGTGGAGATTAATGAAGCTCGCCTGGACCTGCCTTTGGCTGGTGACTGTCAAGCCCACGGTCTTGCTGAGCCATAGCAAGAGGCCATGGCATGGCGACCATCTGTAGCAGGGTGCTGGGCTTTTGGCAAGGTTTGCTTCAGGACTTTAATGGTGCTGTTGCAAGAACTATAGTCAGTAGTGGCCACAGGCCATCTGCCTAGGACTTTGTTTCTGATGATGAAAGAGGGTCATAGGTTTGAAAGAAAAGTCACAGGCCAGACCAGAAAGTAGTTAAGCTCCATAGAGGGTTTCAGACTTGGGTCTACGTCCTCTGATGTTATTTGTGTGAGAGTGGCTATGTGACTTAATCTTCCTCAGCCAGATTTCTTCACCTGCAAACTGGCACCCATTGAGCTTGGGGATCACTAAGAGATTTTTCACAAAGCACCTGGCAAGTAGCAGACACTCTCTGAACATCAAAATGTCATATTCTTGTGGGGTTTTTTTTTTCCTGACTTACCAGAAGGAGACTGGGAAATTTTGTAAAAGAAGACAGGAGATAAGAAACTGTTTTGCTATGAAATCCTCCTTTCAGCCTTCGGATAATGTGTATTGATTGCTGTCTGTAAGCCAGGCGCTGGCGAGACCTCCGGGGCTAAGAAGTGGGTGTTTAGAGTCTGTCTCAGACACACAGTCTTCTCAGGAGGACTGGGAAAGGGTGTTAAATACTGTCAAGGATATTCCAGCAAAGACGCAGTATTGGAGAACACTCAGGAGAAGGGAAGACTGAGCAAGTGGGAAAATAGGGGGACTGTCCCTCAGCGAGCATACAGAGTAGCAGCTAAAGCCACTTACTATTGAATGAGACGAGGAAAAAAAAAAACCTTTCCCTCCAAGAAGGTAGTAACAGGTATCAAAGGAGAGGCCACACTGATTGCTGCTTATAATAGAAGCTTTGTAATCTGGGAGCTCATGTATTAGGCACATAAGCTAAGGCTGGGTGAGAGGTGTGCAGGCCTGGAACCGTCAGAGGAGATAGAAACAAGAGTACTGAGAGTTCAGGGTTGGTCTTGGTTACATAGAGGCCAGCCTGGGCTACATAAGACCCAGCCCCGACCACACCCCAAATCATGTGGTATCACACTGAAACAACCACCACAACAAAATTGCTCCTGCTACCCTGAAGGGAAAAGATACAACCCAAGGTTGAAGATGTTGTCATTAGCTCATGCGAGGACAGTGGCAGGCAGAGGGAAAGGAAGAACGCCCTCTGTGTGCTCAGAGGGAGGAGTGAACACAGACCCCATGAGGGAAAAGGAAGTTCCTATGAAGACGACGACGATATGGCCAACTTGAGAATGGTGAGGCCGGCCAGGAACATGGGCTCGCACCTGTAATCTCAGATCTCACAATGCTAAGGCAGGGGGATCGCAAGTTCGAGACTGGACCAGATGAAAACTTGTTTCAGAAGCTAAAGTGAACAGAAAAGAATGAAGAGGCCAAATTGTGGATGCATGCATTCATTCATGCATACACACATGTATGCATTCATACATTCAGTGACTATGTGCTGAGTACCTACAGTTTTCCTGAGTGATATCCTAGAACTGAGGTGCTGTGGTGGATTAGGGAGCACCCTTGATGAGTGGACTACAGACGGGGCTTGATTTGGGGATGGGCAATGTCACATTAGGCAAAGCAGAGAGGAGGTGAGAGCTGGCTGGTCTGTAGCGCCACCGTAACTCATGTAAGGGGGCCTGATTTCCAGGGTTCGTGGTTTTTTGTTTGGTTGATCAGGATGAGGGTTGTTTGGTTTGTTGTTTGATTTTCCTTTTTACTTGTTTGCTCAGTGGTATGTGTGCGTGCGCGTTTGCATGCGTGTGTGTGTGTGTGTGTGTGTGTGTGCATGCACATGTGCGATATGTGTTCTCTAGTGCATGTATGGAGGTCAGTGGTCAGTGAACAACTCTCAGGACCAGTCGTCTCCGAGCTATCAGTCCCAGGGATCAAACTTCCGTTCTCAGGCTCAACACTGCGAGCCTTTACCTCCTGAGCTTTCTTACTGGCTCAGTGTTGCTTTTGCTTCTTGTTGTTGCTGCTGCTGCTGCTGCTGCTGCTGTTGTTGTTGTTGTTGTTGTTGTTGTAAAGTTTAACTATGTACCCTGGCTGGCCTCAGACTCTTCATCCTCCTGCCTCAGTCTCTCGATTGCTGCAGGGGTTACAGGTATGTTCCCATACAGCCGGCCTTTGCCTTATTGTTACTGCAAATCGCTTTCCCGATGTCTGGCGTCCATGTAAACGTCACTTCAAAATATATCTGAGTAAAAATAAATGGGTTTTAATGGAAATACTGAACGAGAATACAGATCCAAATACGATCAGCTCATCAGTCGGCTTTTAGAATGGGCGGGGGTGGGGGAGAAGACAGAAGAGAATGGGCGTAATACTCGGAACAAGAGGCAGCTGGCGACCGAAGCTGCTTGGACTGGGGCTTCCTTGCCTGTCAAAGTTCCCCGCCCATCTTGATTTTGGCATCCCCTGTTCCTATGTAGAGATGCCACTCAGCATATGCTGGATGTAGGCTGTCCTAGTGTGTTCTTTACAACTGCTCTACCTGTTTGTTTGTTTGTTTGTTTGTTTGTTTTCTGAGACAGGGTTTCTCTGTGTAGCCCTGGCTGTCCTGGAACTCACTCTGTAGACCAGGCTGGCCTCGAACTCAGAAATCCGCCTGCCTCTGCCTCCCAGAGTGCTGGGATTGCAGGCGTGCACCACCACCGCCCGGTTGTTTGTTTTTTGAGATCCGATCTTACTGGTCTAGAACTCACAGGGTTGTGCCTGACTCAGCCTCCAGAGTTCTGGGATTACAGGGCAGTTTAGGGCCACACCCGGTTTTATGAGATGGTTCAAATCAAAGCTAGCATTTTATGCATGCTGAGCAGGCACTTTTGATGGCTGAGCCACATACCCAGCCCGACAGTTGATCGGCTTTATAATATGAAACCTTGCCCAGCAGGATGTTGTGGACACCTTTAACACCAGCACTCAAGGGGCCGTGGCAGGTGGATCTCTGAGTTCGAGTCCAGACTGGTCTACAGTGTGAGGTCAATAGCCAGGCCTACCTAGCAATATCTTGTTTCACAAAGGAAACCCTGCATTTATTCCTATGTTAACCCTGTCGTGCTTGTGAGGAAACTTAGAAGGAGTTGGAAACTGTGGTTCCGAGTGATGTAACTGCTTGTGCTCTCTTGTGTTGGGAACAGCAGGGTGGTGGTCATGGGTACGCCTGCATCTTCTCCGTGAGTTTTTTTCCACTTGGCTGTTTTGTTTTGTTTTTGTTTGTTTGTTTGTTTGTTTTGGTGTGTGTAGCCCAGGCTGTCCTAAGAATCTTATATAGTTAAAGCTGGCCTCAGACTTCCGATTCTCCTCCCTCCACCTTTCAAGGATTCTGGGATTCCAGACATGCCCCCCACCAACCCTGATTAATGCGCTCCTGGGAATTGAACCCTGGGTTTCATGCGTGCTAGACAAACTGAACTACGGTCCCAACCCCACGGTGGGTCTTAATAATGTTTCAGCCTGCACTGAGAAGTCTCCTTGGGTCTCGTGGTAGTGACCCCATTATTCTCTGACAGATGAGAGAGAAAGTTAAATATTCATACTTACCTAGATACTATTGCATTTACACACACACACACACACACACACACACACACAATGTGTAGAGTTTTCTCTTATTTTCAACTTAATTTCTATAACTGTTGAAGTTATGCAAAACACTGGGTTTCATTATGGTATTTTTATGTATATATGTGGCTCTCCTTGCTTTTACCCAGCCCCCATCTCTTCTGCTCACTCTTCCTTTTTTTTTTTTTTTTTTTGTCTATTCACTGACATTCTGCACGCCATGTTTTATGTGTAGTAACTCTCTGAATGCCTAGGGTATGTTGTTTGGATGCCTTACTCCCTAGTGGACTGGCAGTGTTCAAAAAGACAGGGAAGGATGCTTGCAGGATTTTTGCATCGGCTCACTGCATCTCAGCCATGCCAAAAAGAATTTCAAGTAGAGTGTGCATCTCATTTCCAGCTCTTGTGTAAAAAGCTACTGGGAAGCTCCTAGACACATCCAGCCTTAGTGGGTTTTGAGTTTTTTAGTTCTAAGCAGGCAGACTGGTTTCCCCAGGGCACCAAGTGACTAAACATACACACACACACACACACACACACACACACACACAAACCTTCAAGACTTCAGCTAACTTCTACAATGAGGAACCTGCCTATGTATCTAAGCTGTTGGCCAGTCTTCTGCGGGGTATGCTTGGTGCCTTGGCCACATCAGAGAAGCATCCCAGGTGACTGACTGCCTGGCCTCTGGCTTCCCTTCTGTGCAAAGCACACACACACACACACACACACACACACACACACACACACAGTTGTCCTTCTCTAGGGGAGGCCTGAGTGTTGACAGACATTCTGCCTTATCTTGTTTTGACATCAGTAGCTGCACGATTGCAGCTCATAGCAAGCGTGGGTGGGGGTTCCTCTGCCCTGCCCTGTGCTAGCTGTTAAAATAAGAGGGTGGTTTATTGCGTTGTTTTTCAAGTGAAGGTCAGGCTACCACCAGTTGGCAACTCTCGCCAGGTTGCTTGGAATAATTTATTCATCTCAAAGCAAAACCAGACGCAGCTCTTTTTGGAGTGTGTTAGCAAGATGAGGGTGTCAGGAATTGAGACTAAAAGTTGGCACAGCTACAGGGGTGCGGGTGGGCCAAAGGGAGGCCATGTTCAATATTGACAGCTTGTCACCTGGCAGGGCTGAGTGGAATCCTCCCTCTGCCACTGGAATGACACTGCCGAGCCCTAGCCCTGCCCTTGGCCTGCGGTGGGATAGAGTGGTCACACTGCCCATTCTGGTTTCCTCCTCAGCAGAGTGTGGAGGCTGGACTGGGCTACTTTATAATCACAGAGACCTAGATTCGAATTCAGGCTCCACCACGCACTGACTCTGCCTCTCCCTTGGATCTCTAAGCTCCAGTTCTCATCACTCCACTGGGGAGAAACAAATGTGTCTCCAGAAGGAATTTGAAGCCCTAATGAGGAGACATAACTATCTTCACCCCTGCGTAACCAAGTCCTTGAAGATCCCAGCTAGGTGGTAGCTACTCAATCAGTAAATACTCATCTCTCTCCTCTACTGACGGTGCTGTGTGTCTATGCATCACCAGGTAACACAGAGACACGAGCATCTATCACTGTACATGGCTGCACTGCCCTCCCTAAGTGTTGAGCATCAAGACACTGAAGGGTCATATCCTAAAGTGGAGAGGTCAGCTTAACCGTGCGAGAGTCGCTTAATAGGTCGCTTCATTTGGACCAGCTTGAGTTGTTTTCCTTCAATAGGTAGACAGGAACAGCTTACGAGACTGTAGGATTATGGGAAAACAGGATTGTCAGATAAAGCTCAAGGAGGGAAAAGGAGATAGAACCGTTTAGTAAAAACTACACTTATGGTATGGGAGTGTGTGGAGCATGCCAGGGAGATACCATCTGGGAGGGCATAGATAGACCACAGAACATTCTGGGTACTATTTGGGGGTTCACTGCTCTACTACAACAGCCAGAACTTATAGTACCTACAGTAACCCCCCAACCCACTGTGTCCCCACAAATCTTACCATCCACCCTTCTATGTATCCAAGTTCCCCACCCTGTTGGAGATGTTTGCTTTAAGGCTCGCTTTGCTCTTTCTTTCTCTCTCTCTTTCTCTTTCTTTCTTTCTTTCTTTCTTTCTTTCTTTTTCTTTTTGATTTTTAAATTAGATATATTCTTTATTTACATTTCAAATGTTGTCCCCTTTCCTGGTTCCCCCCTTCCCCCAAAATCCCATAAGCCATCTCCCCTTCCCCAATTAACCCTCTCCCACTTCCCTGTCCTGGTATTCCTCTACACTACGGCATCAAGTCTTTCCAGGACCAAGGGCCTCTCCTCCCTTTGGTGTCCAACAAGACCATCCTCTGCTGCCCATGTGTCTGGAGCCATGGGTAACTCCATGTGTACTCTTTGGTTGATGGTTTTGTCCCTGGAAGCTCTGGGAGTTCTGGGTGACTCGTATTGTTATTCTTTTTCTTTCTTTTCCTTCCTTGTCTTTTTTCTTCTTCCTTTTCCACTCTCTTCCTTGTTCCTTTCCTCCTCCTCTTTGTCCTTCCCCTCTTCTTCCCCTTCCTCCTTCTCTTCCCTTCTTACTCTGTAGCCCAGGCTGGTCTTGAAATCCCAATCCTGCTGCCTTAGCCCCCCCAAGTTGAGGTTACAGATGTCTACACCACCAGGCCCAGCTAGCTACCGCTGTTCATTTGTACCAGAAGGGCCCAGTGTGACTGTGTAGTATATGCAAGCCATGTGCTCAGATTGATTCTCCATCTTGGTCTCTGACTGAGGGGTATCTTGTCCAGTAGGATGGAGATAAGGATCTAGCAGTTTTCTGCTACCCACAGATTATTCATTCCATCAATATATCATAAGATAGGCATTAGTTTTGCTTTACAGAAGTGAAGCCTTCAAGGGTCAAAGTGAGCAGGTAATCTGCTCAGGGAAACCGAGCTAGCAGTGGGCAGCAGGATCGAAATGTGGCTTCCTCCCCATACCTCATAGCCTCTCCACTGCGCCAGGCACCAGGTGTAACCGAGTTCCTCCCCTCGGCATCTTAACAGAGGTGGAAATCATATGATCGCTGAATTCAAAGAACTCTCACTCAGAAGAGCATGGGACAGACTCTCACAGAAAGACGCTCACATCCTGCCCAGCAGCTGCCGGAATACGCTCTTAGCATTTCCTTCAACGTCTCTGCTGTTATTCTCTTTTCTCCAAAACGCCTGTAAACAGTAGCATTTGCTTTCCACATCTACTGATAAGTCTTAGGATTCTGTTACCTACCACGCACTGAGGACACGGTCTGACTGAACTTTGGAAATCGATTGAGGAATTGCTGATGACGCCCATGGAGCCGCGGCACCCACAGAGCAGAAGCAGAGCTGTCCCCACGTCCCCTGCCAGCAGCCTTATGCACCTGGGCTCGCAGGTGTGCGTTGTGAGCAGTCGGGTGTCAGCTGGGAAGAGCCGACATGCTGTGTGTGCATCTGGGGGAACAGGAGAAGCTGGGGGAGCTGTCACCCCACCTCGGAGCAGCCCTGCTGTTGGAGTGAGGACTCTTCCTACTCTCCCTTTGAGATCAATTCCTCGGGCCTTTAAACTCCCCAGTAGAGTGGCTTCACATTGAGAGCTTTTTGCTTCTTTCCCTGTGAGCGCTGATCCGAATTACAAACAGTGAGGGCATTTTTCAATTACAAACAACAACAACAACAACAACAACAACAACAAAACCCCACCTATTTGGAAGCCAAGCGTGCAGGCATGCAGGCTTGTGATCCCAGCATCTGAAGGCAGAAACAAGAGGCTCATATGTCCATGATACCATATGTCTAGGGCTACATACTGAGACCTTGTCTCCGAACAAACAAATGAAAATAAATAAAACAAAGACACATGACTCTGGATTACCTTCCCAGGGCCACAGACAACAAGCTACCAACCAACCCTTCCGAGCTTAGAATTCTCTCGAAGTCTACTAGATACCCCTAAATGTCAACACGGCTTTCTTTCCATCTCAGCGTCTCCCTTCAAGTTTAACACGTCCATTGGCTCACACAACAGGATACTTTGGATCATGACGCTAATAGTTTGGGTCATGATAGGTAAAGGGACTACTGACAGGCAAGGGGATGCCTCTCCTGGATGAGTAATAATAAAGTGTCCTGAAGTGTTCTAACAGTAACCCGAGATATGGGAGAGCCCTGGAAGTCTGTATTTGCTAGGATTCCTCATTTAACCAGAAACATCATGTTTCATCACAAAAAGAATACCAACACCGTGGGGTGTGACGTCTGTTTTGTATTAAGGATTCTCAGGTTCTAATACTATCACGTGGCAGAGCCCCTGGGCTTTGCTGATTTGCAGGGGTATGGGATTTTTCCTTTGGTTTTCTTAGTCTTTCTGTCCAAGCGGATTAACAAATATGGTTGCTTCTTGGGAGGGTCCAAGAATCTTACTGATTTTGGATAACAACGAGAAGGATGGCGGGAAATGTTCTAATTGGATCTCCTTATTGTGCACCCGGGGCTGAGCGTCCTCCAGGACACCGACCATGAAGCGCAGGGTTGGATGTCTCGGGGTGAAGGGCAGTAGGGAAATTACGTGGTGTGGAAATGCTACCGTGAACCGTGGCTGATGAGAGTGGGCACCGGGAGCCACAGACTCTGCCGGTCAGCCTTTCCAAACCTCTTTTTGGTGCAATACTCACACTTTCCAACCTCTTTGGTCTTTCTAAAATGTGGGTCTTTTCCTTCTGATATTAATCTCAGGGGTGGTGCAGAAGGCTCCTTAAGGCCAGGGTCCTCCGCAGACAGTCCTTTATTGATCACGTACTAGTCAGCCCTCGGCGAAACGCATGGTATTTGGGGTTGGTAGTGGTGGTGGGATGAGACTCAGGCCTACCCCTCCCTTTGACTCTACCTTCAAGGTGCCCCTGCGGTGTCTGAATCATGGACTCATTGTCTCAGGCGTATGCCGATCCCTCCCGTTTGAGGCCCTTATGCTGCTGTGTTTAAACCTCCGATCCCCTCCAGGAGCTTTACTTCTTAGGTTGGGTTCTTTACTTCTTTGTCACTGTTAGTTCCAACAGGTGGCTGGAGCCGAGGCTCCACCAGAAGGGTGGTCGCCAAACAACCCAGGCGGGAAAGTAGCATTTGTTCCTTGGAGAATAAAGATCCTTGGAGAGGACCGAAAAGAAGAGAGAGGCACACCCTCGTCACACAGAGCAGAACGCAGGATACTACGTCCTCCCCCACATATGGAGGGACATCCCTTTCCTGCTCACGCAGAGTCACAAAGTCTTCAGAGGGTTATCAGGAGTTAGGTTTAGGGGAACAGCCCCATTAAGCGGGAAGCAAAACCATCAGATTTTAACTTTAATACACACACACACACACACACACACACACACACACACATTCTTACTCTGTGCCTCTTAACTAACAAGATTAAGTGGAAGACAGGTCAATTGTTAAAATTGACTACTAATTCTGATTTGAATTCATTTATCTATTCAGTCTAATATTTATTTATTTACCCTGTCTGTCTGCCTTCCTCCCTCCCTCCCTCTCTCTCTTTTCTTCCTTTCCTCCTTCCCCCTCTCCCTCCCTCTCTGCAAGGTTAAACTATATAGCCCTAGATGCCCAGGAACTCATTGTGTAGACCAGGCTGGCCTCTAACTCACAGAGAATTATGTGCCTCTGCCTCTCAAGTGCCAGATGCACCGGCCACTACGGCCAGCTTCATGCTTTGTGTCATTTGCTTCCTGTAGGCAATCGTCCGGCCTTTCATGACGGAGGAAATGATGTCTGGGTTTCTAAAACATGCTGACCTGGTTTTAGTTTTGTCGTAGGCAGAAAAGCAGATCTCTCTCTCTCTCTCTCTCTCTCTCTCTCTCTCTCTCTCTCCCTCCTTCCTTTTTTTAAAGTGTATATGTTTTCACGTGACTGCTGCCTTGCACGAAGAGGCAAGAGGACAATCTAAGTGTTGGCGCTCACCGCTCCATCTTGTCCAAGACGGGCTCGCTCTCTTAGTTATTTATGTCAGTGTCTACTATGCCAGCTCACCTTCACCTTTAAAGTCTCTTCTATCTGCTTCCCATCTTAACATAAGAGACAGGCTTAGCGGTGTGCACCACCCTCGAGTCTGGCTGTATGGGCTTCTGGGGAATCAGACCCAACCCTGCCCCAAGCTTGTGTGGAAAGCACATTTTTCTGGGTGCTGATTCCTGATGAGGTAGGAAATGCCCTCTAGGGACCCAGTAGCCTTGTCCCACAGGCTCTCCGGTGGCTGTCCCTCTGATGATCTCACTACGGGCAAGGCTCTCACTGTACTCCCTAGGAATGGCTTCACAGTCTGTCCAACTCAGAAACCAGCTGGCCCGCCCCAGGTGCCTGTGGCAAGCGGTCTGTAAAGGTCAAAGCCAAGTTTTGCCAAAGCAGCAAGTGCTCTGCAGACTGAGCAGGACCTTGAAGAAACCGCAGCTGTCGGTGTTTTGCTTACGGCTCAGTCCTTGGCTTGAAGGCAGCCGGTAGTAGGGGATGGAAATTGGGGTCGTGTGGAGTGTCTGAATCACAACTTCTGACGCCTCCCTCTCGGACGGTATTGGGAGCTCTTATTCTCAACTTTGAAAATATCTTCCGTTCTTTATTTAGATGCAGATGGTCTTTTAAAAGGTCATACAGGCTAGCAAGGGAGACCTGAACACAGGGCTTCAGTTTTAGAAATAGCGATGGTCAAAAAAAAAAAAAAAAAAAAAAAAAAAAAAAGGCCCGGCGGTGGTGGCGCACGCCTGTAATCCCAGCACTTGGGAGGCAGAGGCAGGTGGATTTCTGAGTTCGAGGCCAGCCTGGTCTACAGAGTGAGTTCCAGGACAGCCAGGGCTATACAGAGAAACCCTGTCTCGAAAAACAAAAAAAAACAAAAAACAAAAAAAAAACAAAAAAAAACAAAACAAAACAAAAAGAAATAGTGATGGTCTAAGGTTAGTGGGATATATCATCAAGGCCATTTTCCCATGAGAGATTCTAAATGTCGAGCTCTGGAAACCATTAGTTAGTGTTATTAGATAAAGAACTATGTTTCTGGATCTAGTTCCTCCTCTTTTATTTGAGAAGCGGTTTCATTGTGTGGCCCTAACTGTCCAGTGGCTGGTAATGTAGACCAGGCTACTCTTAAACTCGTGGGAGTTCTCCTGCCACTGCCTCCTGAGTGTTAAAATTACACACGACAACCAGCATGTCAGGTTTCTTAATGGTCAGAAAGAGGCAATTATCTTATGTTTTCTTAAATTTGGGGGGAGGGTTACAAGAGAAAAAGAAGACTACATACATAAGGGCCTGGGTTTAGAAGATTTGTTTTAGAGCTCCAGACCCAGCAATGTCAACTCATAGAAGGGTGCAGGTATCAACTGGTCAGAACTATGTCTGGACAAGATCTCAGCCTGTCCCTACCCAGAAACTACTTCCTGTTTGCCACCCAGACTCGTTGGTCCCAAAGGGCGGTCAGTGCCCACCAGCCCTGGAGTCCACAGTCCACTGCCTATGGACACTTGCTTTCCTTTGCCCGAATGAGCAATCGTCACAAAGGTGCCCATGGTTCCGGGGCTCCTTCATCAGGGCACTGGGGGCTCACCGTCACCACAGAGCAGCCCCGCCACCATCAAGCACTCATGACGCCCGTGAGGAGGTCGGGAAGACTTGCGAGTGGGTAAACAGGAGAAAGAGAATTGACCGCAGATGAATTCTGTGACCGTCCCGTCTCTACCACCCGGAGGACATCCTTTCAGCTCGCTCTGCCTGCCTGAATCCTCAGAGGCGGAGTGTGTTCTTCCGCTCAGAATGCAGCCAACGGTCATTGATTCCTGTGGTTCCCGGGTGTGGCATCAGTCGCCGCAACTCCCACTGAGGCACCGAGACATCTACATGGTGGCTGACTGTCTATACCACAGACAACCAGCGCCCTGGTGTCTATTCCTAAGGGCTCAAAGTACCTAGCATGGAAATTCTGATCTGTGCTTGGGGGATAAAAGCAGGAACATGGGGAGTTTGAGGCTCACCTGGGCCATATATCATGAGATCTCTTTTAAATGACTAAGTAAATAATCCTGTGATAAAACATCGTGCTTTATAAGTTTCCCTTTGAGAAAGGGTCTGGATGTGTGGCCCAAAGCCTTAGTTCTTAATGACACTCCTGAATTTAGAATTTTAACAAGTATACACTGGCCCGTGAGATGGCTCCGTGCGTAAATGGTTTTCGCCACTAAGTCTGAAAATCTGAGTTTGATCCCTGCCACATTGTGGAGGAGAGAATATATGCTTGCCAGTTGTCATCTGACCGTCATATGTGCACATAGCATATGATGCCCAAACATATGTGTATACACACACACACACACACACAGATACTAAAAGTATGCACTGCTTGGAAGAGAAATCACCTCCTTTTAGATTAGACTTCAGTCCTCACTGTGCCCTTTTGGAGGCTTCTGTTACTGGAGCACTGAACAGGTGGTCAGAGGTCTTACTGGCTCATCTTCTGGCCATGGGAACCTGGCCCCCACGAAGGTCTCAGGAAGGGGCTCCGTTACTAAGAGTGTGCTCTTAGGCTATACTGAGTACATTCTGCGGTGTGCTCTGGTCCCCTGGATGCAGAACTCTTCCAGTTCTGTACTCGTTCCTGTGACTGTGTCGTGGGGTAACTGAGGCTTAACCTATCTCCTATATTGAAATATAAAGAAAGAATAGGAGACCTTTGGGGTGGGGGGGTGACTGTATAGATAGATGGTTACAGAAATTGTTGACTAGCGTGTTACATACACGTGCATGAGAAAAAATGACAACTTGAAGCTTGAGTACACTTAAAAGATGTGGGACAGAGAATTTCAGGTGGGGGGAGGGGCCTGCAGAGCACCGCACCCATGCCAGGTGACAGGTTGCAGTGTTTCGAGGTGAAGGACGGCGACTTGTCTCCATCTGTGTCTTTGTGCCCTGACTGACAGGCTATGTTTTCCAGGCATGACTTTGATTCCAGATCCTGCCAGTAGTGTCTTTAGTCTGTATTGAAATGAATTATAAAAGAAAGAAGTCTGCAGGTGACTGTCTTACCCTTTGATATTTAAGCACCCCCCCTTTCAGTGGACTGGGGGTGACGACGGGGCTGCAGACTTGTTTTTTGTTTTTGTTTTGTAGAGAACATAAACGTTAGCAAATCTGTCCGATCCTTGAGCTCACTCGTGGCTCATTTTCAAACCCCATTAACTCTTAGAATCCAGTTAGGTAGGGCGGCTGCCCGGGTGTGCGCCCAGCTCTCTGAAACAGCAGGTAGCAGGTGCTCTCCTCCTCACTTTCAGAAGACCCTGCAACCCTACTCTACGGATCCTGAACAACTTTTATGGCACTCGTTTTTTGTGACCACAAAGCACAAAGCCAGCTAAATGTACATTTACTAAATGAAAAAAAAAAAAAAAAAAAAAAGCCAAGTCTCCGGTTGCTGAGAAGGCCTTCTGCCTGAGGGTTATAGACGACTTCCTCTTTTACCAAGGCTTTCCCTCTGTAGCTGCCCAGCACAGTCCTCCCTAAGAGGGCCAGGAATGCAAATGCTGGGCTTTTCCTGACACTGTCCACAAGCAAACAGCCCTTGCAGGTACTCTAAGTACCTTGTCTAGAGTATCTCTACGTCCTGTGGGAGGAAGGGACCCCAAGGGTGAGATGCTGACTCTTCCCTGGGGAGTTTCACTCGGTGATCTCTGATTGGGGTTTCCCTTGTCGGACTGAAGTCTCATTGTTTACATTGAGCCGTGTAAGAGCTAAATCAGCTGCTCTCCTTAAACCTTACCTTTTCCATCTCTAAAATGGGAATATTGCCCCAAGCGATGACACGCTCATGTAATGTCAGCACTTGGAAGGCGGAGGGAGGAGGATCACCAGTTCAAGATCAGCCTGGATCATACACGCATGCGTATTCGTTCTGCCCTTGATGCCTCCTTGATGACATACCCTGTCACTGATACTTCAAGGACAAGACTTGTGGAAGTAAAGAATCCAAAGCTAGGGAAAAAGCCAGAGTTCCTGTGGTCCATTTCCATGCATTTCTGGCTGAGTTTGCGGTGCCACACCCATCCCAGACCAAAGACCACCTAGACTGGGAACCTACAGCTTCCCCTGGTCTGGAGCCCAGTTGGAAGTAGTCATGGCAGGTTTCCCCCTGCTTTGCTGTTCACTGTCAAAGAATTTGGGGCATGGCAGGGGGTGTGGAGACGGGGAGTGATTTAGAGCATCTGCTCCTTCCTTTCTAGTTGAATCTGTTCTTCTCATATACCAGCGGCAAGTGCCAAAGTCAGCAGTGGAATTCAGCTGTGTGCGTTTGGAAGGCGCTAGGAGATAAATTTATGTTCACTATTCGGATGTGGAGTGTACGGGGAAAACAGATGGCCAGATTGTCCTCCAAGTGCCCCAGAGGGTGCTGGCTGATGAGGAGCTTTGGGGAGAGGAGCTGGGGGGCTGTGCTGCCATTGAGCTGTGTGGCACTGGGTCAGCCCCTTCACAACCCGTGGACTCCCCCACCCTACCTTATCAGGAAGCTCGGAGTTTCTAGTGTTAGTAAACGTACGTCCCCCTTCCATCCCTCCCTCACGGTGACGTCATGACAACTGACAGCGCGGAAACAGGGCGGGATGATGGCTGACTCTGACAGATTTCAGGCAGCCCTGTGTTTGTGCCTGGGTCCCACGTAACTGTCGGTCCAACTCTGGACCGGCTGTTTAGCTTTTCCTTTGCTCATGTGTGGCACGCGACAATACTAATGAACGCCTTCCTCATCGTTGCCCTGAAAATTAAGTTCCACACATTAAATGCTTACATGGTGCTTGACACGTAAATACCACCTAAGAAATGTTACTTCTTACTGTTACTGGCGGGCAGTTCTAGGGAGGACTCTGGTCAGAATGGTACTTGTGTGGCCGTCGCCATCGGCGGGAGGTTTTTGCCATCAGAAGCCCTGTCCATTGCATGTCAGTGTCCATTCAGAATCAGGTCTTGCACTTGCTGTTATGAGGGTCTGCAGACACCATTCAGCGAGCTCTTGAGTCAGCAGGCCCTTCCTGACTAGTGCGAGTAGCGACGGGCTCTCCTCTCTGAGGAGCGTTGCTGGTCTCGCATGGCAGAGATAGTACTGGAGAGCCACTGAGGAAGTCCACACTCCTCACTGCTCCCCTCAGCCCCTCTGCTTCTCTCTCTGTCCTCCGAAGTTATCCCACTGATGTACACAGACAGCATTTGCCTAGCTCAGCAAGGGATAATTACAAAACCCAATTCCAAACAGGCAGCAGACGTTTCTGTTGGCATTGCAGGGTGAGTTCTTCAGCCTCTACCAAGGTCCTCGGAGTATAAGGCCATTCACCCTGAGATTAGGGGGGTTAGGAACCTCAGCTCCTTGAATTTTAGTCAAATTTGTACGGTCCTGCCTCCAGAATGTTCCAGAAAATGCTCACAGACAAGTGAGCATTAAAGTATCCCCCCTTCCTGCTCACCGTGCTAGCAGCGTCCTTCAGGGGGGACAGACACCGTGGGGAGAGGACTTAGACAGGGACTCTCTGGCCACTCTGTGTCATCCTCTCTGGAGTAGAAAGTACCACATGGAGGCAGTGGGGGGAACCTCCTGAGAGCCAGGATGAAGGGGACTCTTGGGGGACAGGTAGGGACCGTGGACATCCTGAAGGGGAGTCTCCAGCCCCTCTGTGGCTTGGGACAGAGGATGTCTCTCAGAAATTCTGCTTAGAGTTTTTAATCTGGTCATCTCTAAAAGGAAGGGTAGGTTACAGACGTGCGCTCCCTCTACCCTCAGGAGGATGACAACCTCAATATTGTCCACTTTGAGACTCACAGCAGGCTGCAGGGCAGAATCCAGAGAACTTGCTGTAAGGGAAAGAGGAGGATCTTCCCATTTTCTTCCTACTATAAGGCGTGGGTGTGGCTGCCTCAGCCTCACAGTTTATGATAGAGAGACGAGGTGTCTGTCGTCTCCTGTCTCCTTTTCCTTGGACGGACACAGACTTGGAGTCTGAGTTCCCCAGCACAGCTGACACCTAAGTACAAGAGGCTGAGCAAGAGTTGGGAAACTCAGGCTCCGGGCCACTCTCACGGGCTTCCGCAGGGCTCCCTCTGAACTGCCTTCCTGTGTCAGAGGCCATGTCTTCTAGGTCTCGATACTTTCCTCCGGTTACCTTCCGATTCCCCGGAGTCTTAAAGTAAGGACGAGGGAAGACAATCTGACTTCCTTGTCCATCTTTGGCCTTTTTCCGGATCTTGATTTCTCACCCTAAGAACCGCCTAGGACCCTTTGTTACTGAAATAACAGAGACTTTGTGGAGAAAAGGCTTGGAGGGAACTTCTGATCGTGTTGTATTATCCCTCTTGTGAGTGAAAAATTCTATACCGATAGATGTAGGTGTCGCTCTTTGTTCCCAAAGAAGTGATCCTACTCTATGGTTCCCCCAGTCACTTCTGGGCATAATGAGCCTGTAGCCCCAAGGAAGGTATTCTGGCCACACCCTGACAGTCTGGAAAGCTGTGGTCCCCAACCACGGAGTATTAGGTGTGGTTGAATCACTGCAATCAGCCCATGGTGCCTGGAGATGTCAGCTGTTGCCAGTGGGGGTGGGGAGATGGCGGCTATAATTAGCTTCTTGAGTACCCTCTGTTCAGCGGAGGGGAAACGGGCCCCTTGAAGTGTGTCTGTTTTCCACTGCTACACCCCGTGGTGTCACCGCAGGTGCTTTTAAGCTGCCCCAAGAGTGTCTTGTTCTCCAAGAACTGCTGTGGCTGTTGGTGGCAGTTCCGTAGCTTTTGAGAAAAGTCACATGGGGCCCGGTCAAGCATCAACAAATGACTTCCGGTTCCCTTCCCCCCCCTTCTCTCCACTGACAGGGTGACATTAGACCTAGAAGACATGGCCTCTGACACAGGAAGGCAGTTCGGAGGGAGCCCTGAGGAAGTCCGAGAGAGTGGCCCAGAGCCTGAGTTTCTCAAATCTTCTTCAGCCTCTTGTATTTAGGTATCAGCTGTGCTGGCGAAGCTTGGGCTCCAGGTCTGTGTCAATCCTAGGACAAGGAGACAGGAGACGACAGTCAGCCTGACTCAACTATAAGGGACTCTCTCCCCCAGGATTTAAAGCCACCTAAGATGAGCTGCATACACACTTGGCCTAATTCAGATGTCACTTTCCATGTTCCAAACAACCCATTATGAGGTCTCAGGCTTAGCTGCAGAGCCGTACAGTCCTGCTGGTCCCTGTGCTCAGAGGCCCTGGGGAGGGAGGTTGAGTCTCCTCACTTGGGTTTGCCCATCAGCTCTGCTGGAGCCATTTGGCCTCAGGCAACTCCTTCAACTTTTGAGGACCAGCCTCCTGATGCTTACAGTTGGGGTAGTTAATTTGCATCACGGGACTGGGCAAACATTCATTACGTCCAGCGTACAAACAAATCAATCCAGCATTCAACAGACTCTCCGTAAAATACTGTTTATATTGAAGAGTAACAGTAGAATGCTGGAAAAAACATTGCAATCCTTGGTGGGGTTTTGTTTTTTCTTTAATCAAGGACCTTGTACAGTCAACCTAATGTTTTCTCAATGAACAATACTTCCAACCCATGAACATATTTTGTTGTTGTTATTATTATTATTATTGTGAAAATAGTTTGAACAGGACCAGTAAAAAGATGATTAAGAAGCTAGAAATGAAAAGCTAGGCCAACCTCATGCAGCCTGCGTTTTTGAGAAGGAAAAAAGGCAGGATGTGCTCCCTTCGGCAGTGTGACCCAAATCCTCTGAGTGACTTGGACAGTGGAAAAAAAAAAAAAAACAAAAGTAACACTGACTTCATGTCAAATACTGTTCTAAGAACCTGAGAACCGCCACCTCAGTTTTAACCTAAAGCAGCACAGTTGCCCACTTAGCAGAGTAATCGAAAGTAAAAGTAATTCAAGACCCCATAGCTCCTAAGCGAGAGGTCCCGGAAGTCAGTTCCCCGCTCTGCACTAGGTATCCACATTAGTTATCCACTAATTGTGCTGAATTTGTCTGGGAAACTGGGGGCATGTGAGAATTTAGCATTAACATTCGTGGTGGTCGTGATTGAACAGCAATGGAGAAGACCCACCACTCCGAAATCTTGCATTTCCTCTTGCCCTCCTGTTTTACTGCTTTCTTTGTCTCCCCTCTCTGCTGAAAATAAGTTTCCAAGAGTAAGAAGCCTAGCGTATGTGTGCTCCATGACATCATGATCAGCACTGGCTTCTCCTGTCAGTTGAGAGTTTTCCAAAGGCAGGAGCAACTGGGCTTCCAATGAGGGCTCACGTCCACTGTTTCCCCTTCCAGCCAAACCTAATGATCAACACACACTGTCTAACAGCCTAACTTCTCAGAGTCTTCTGCGCCCTCTATTCTTCCCACTTTCACTGTCTCCTTTCCAGTTAAGGATACTAACATCCCAGCACTGTGTTAAGGGTACTGACATCCCAGCACTGTGTTAAGGGTCCTGACATCCCAGCACTGTGTTAAGGGTACTGACATCCCAGCACTGTGTTAAGGGTACTGACATCCCAGCACTATGTTAAGGGTACTAACATCCCAGCACTGTGTTAAGGGTCCTGACATCCCAGCACTGTGTTAAGGGTACTGACATCCCAGCACTGTGTTAAGGGTACTGACATCCCAGCACTGTGCTAATGGTACTAACATCCCAGCACTGTGCTAAGGGTGCTGACATCCCAGCATCGCCCTGTCCATGGCCAGCTGCATCCTCCATCTCCAGCATGGCATAAACATGGCTGAGCCCGCCTTGGCTCATGTTTTCTTAAACACACTTAGCTTCCAGGAGTCTCCTCTCTCTACCTTCTCCATGAATTGCTTCTGCTCAGATCCTTTTGTGAATTATTTCATCTCCTCATCTAAATATTGGAGGAGCCCAGCCTGAAAACCAAGGCCCTCAAACTTGCAATACAGAATATATATATATTCTGTGTGTGTGTGTGTGTGTGTATATATATATATATATATATATATATATATATATATATATATCCTCTCGTGTTCCCTGCCTCCACCTCCCAAGGGCTGGAATTGCAGGATGCACCATCACACTTGATTGCTATGGTGCTGTGAATCCAACGGAGGACATTGTGTGTGCAAGGCAAGTATTCTACCTACTGACCATTCCCACATCAGGTTTATTCAGATTTCTGGCTTTTGAATAATTCCCATATACTGAGAATTCCTGTGCTGACCTCCCAACCAGGCCTGGTCCTTTCTCCTGTTTCCTAGCGTCATCACCCTGTGAATGCCAGACTGGCATCACAACCATCCTTCTTCCCTTGGTTTTGACATCTCCGAGTAGTTTAGTGCTCCTCTCCCAGATGGTTAGGTCTAACACCTTGGGTCCCTCGGTGAGTTACTTTTACTGATGTCAGTCCATCAGTAAATCTGTTGGCCACACTGACTAAGTTGCTAGTGTTGTCTAGGCTGGTGTTTGGACTCTAGTGAGCTTCAACCTGGCAGGGGTACTTTTGACCTTGTTATTCTGCAGTCAAAACACAGATGTTGGGTGAAAGATTTCTCACTTGGTAGAGTGTTTACCCAGCATGACCAAAACCCTGGGTTTGATGCCCAGCATGATGTAAAACTAGGTACGCTGGTCCATACCTACAATCCCAGAATTTGACAGTGTAGACAGACAAGATTCAAGCTTTTAGTTCTCTGGAGAGAATTTTTCTGTGGGTTATGGGTCATCATTCATCACGCTTGGTGGTGGATTTTGCTAGTGGGACAGGGCGTCTTGTCCTGGCTGGCCTGAAGCTCACTGTGAAGCCAAGGATGGCCTTGAACTTTTGACTTTCCTGCCTCCATCTTCTGAATGTCCAATCATATGGGACCATGTTGGGTTTATGCACCTCTTGGGGTCCAGTCCAGGGCTTTAGGTATGACAGGCAAACTCCACTGCTGACTGACTTATCTCTCTAGCACAGTTACCAGACTTTTTTTTCCCAACAGATTTTTTAAAATTTGATTTATTTATTATATGTAAGTACACTGTAACTGTCTTCAGACACACCAGAAAAGGGCATCAAATCTCATTACAGCTGGTTGTGAGCTACCATGTGGTTGCTGGGATTTGAACTCAGGACCTTTGGAAGAGCAGTCAGTGCTCTTAACCGCTGAGCCATCTCTCCAACCCAGTTACCAGAATTTTTTTTTCCCTGAGACAGCATCTCTCTGTGTTGCCCTAACTGTCCTGGAACTCACTCTGTAGACCAGGCTGGCCTTGAATTTAGAAATCCGCCTGCCTCTGCCTCCCAAGTGCTGCGATTAAAGGTGTGCGCCACCACGCCCAGCATTACCAGACTTTTAAAGAGCAAAAAGTTGCACAGTGTAGCTGGGGAGATGGATCAGTGGTTAACGTGTTTGCTATGCAAGATCAAGGACAAAAGTTCAGATCCCTGGCCTGGAAAAATGAGTGGGTGGGGTGGCAAGTCAGGTCAGTCTCCATGCCCGAGAAGCAGAGGTAGGGACTCCTTGGAACTAGGTGAAACTTGCTGAAATGGACCAAGTTAGCCGACTGAAGTAGTTGAAATGGCAAACTCCAGGCTCAGCCCCATGTATCAATAAGGTGGAAAGCAATCTAAGAAGATGCTCAGAGTCAACTTTGGAATTCCATACATGTGCACACATACTCATATGCAGCCATAAAGGTGCACACACACATGCATACACATATGCACACACACAAATGCACACACACGCACACACATGCACACACACATGCACACACACATGCACACACACACATGCACACACACATGCGCACACACACACATGCACACACACATACAAACACACACACACACATTGCAACATGTGTGCATGGCCTTTACCAGTGTCCATCAACCCTCCATGTGTGTTATTTCCTTTTGCTCTGGAAGCTTCCTGTGGTAGAGCAGTTTCAGGAGCATTCTACAGATGAAGTCAGAGAGGCTGTGAAAGCTGGGACTTAGCTGAAGCCTGCTGTCTTTTGGCAGTCCTGGAGGATCATCTGTCCCTCAAGACTCTTGCTCTCACTTCCTGGCTTTGCATGGCTTGCATGTCTGCAGTAGGTCTCTCCTGACCACTGGTAGGAGTCCCCTCCTCTGCGCTCTAAAGCACAAGGACTGAGTTCAAAGGCTTGGGAGTTGTCTTTGGCTGTGGAGGTCATTTCCAAATTGATGTCTTGTGTCTGGCTCTCCTGCATCTGCTGGGCTTGGGGTGGGTGGGTGGATGGTAGGGCTGGGTGGGCGAATAGTGTGTGTCTTTGTCTGGGAGAACACATAGCCGCATCAGGAGCCAGCCAGGCTCTAAGTGTGTCGGGGCGTCTTTCCTCCATGCACACGAGGAAGTCACCGCCTCCGGAAACGCTGTCTGCACATCACGCTTATGTGGTAGGCTCCGCCCTAGAAGCACCGAGAGTGGGGCCTGGATTTCACCACAGCCTCACATCAAGGTTAACGGAGTCAGCTCTGTGTGGCAGTGCAGCATGATGACAGCGTCTCTCAAGAGCACCCAAGATGCTTCTGAAGTACGAGCTCCCGAAGCCCTTCTCCAGAGGTTTTAATTGAGCAAGCCCTTAAGATGGATCCCAGAGATCTATAATTAAATTAAAGGAACAAACCCTTTGGCAGTTCTGACAATGAACCAGCCTGGAAACACTGTTTAGATTACTAAACCCTTTGTACATAATATTTCATTTGTTCCTCTCGGCACATGAGGAAGCTGTTAAGCTACTCTGCAGATGTTAACTCAAATATGGGAAATAACTCGCTCTGTACCGCTAAGTTAGTAAGTGGCACCGAGGCCTTTGTTCCTAAGCACGAGTCTTCTTCTACTGCAGTCTCCCTGGAGACTCATTCTCCATCTCCGTTACATGCAGAGATGGGTTTTCTTTCCCTCAGACTCTACTTCCCAGGGAAAAGCCACGATCAATGGCTCCTCCCTGAGAGCAACTCTGAACAGGTTTAGGGGAAAAAAGGAGAAAGATAAAGCCTCCAGGAGGTATTACAAAGTGCCCTCGCATGTCCTGGTATCCAGGCCCTTTGGAGCTAGCAGTGACAGTAAGCCAAGCTTCACCCAGAGCAGGCGAGGCCTAGAAACTCGGAGACTGCGAACTAGGCTTCATGGCTGAGTGGCCTCTCCACCCAATTCCAGGAAAGTGTCTGACCTGGATCTGAAGCCACAGACCACAGGAATGGCCCGCTGAGGAAAAGCCTTCCCTCTGGCATATGGGTTGTAGTTTAGAGAGTCAGTCAGGACAGACCTCAGGATCTCCTGTTTCATTGTAATAGGAAGAAGGATGCCGGGTGGCCCTGGGGGAGGCTCTCGGAAACTGTGGCTTTTCTACGGTTTCAGGGTGAGCTGATGTCTCTCTGGGTCTTTGTGTATTCGTTTGTGTATATGCAGACATTATTACGGCTTTTTGGAAAGCCTCAGCTTTGTATTGACGAATGGCTATATTTTCATGGCTTACAAAGGGCAAATTTTTTATTTTACAAATAAAAGCTGGACATCCACTCACCCGCCCATTGCTCCTTCTACAAGAGATCACGCTTCCTAGTTTCTTGCCTGTCTTTTCAACAGTTCTTTATACAAACAGGAGCAAATACAGGTGGGGTGGACATTTGTGGATCAGGTATCCAGTTTGTTAGCCAGGCCTTTAAAAAACTGTTTCCATAGTTGTTTCTAACATCTCAAGTCATCCCTTCCAGGTTGCAACTAAGGAAAGCAAAATCTTGAACACAACTGTCTCCCTGCTCTATAAACCAAATACAAGATCTGTCCAAAACTAGACCTCGGCATCAGGAAAGTTAGAATTTCACAATCATTAACCGCTTGGTGCTTTTTTGGTAGAAGGGATTTTCAGAGCCGGGGCTGTTGATGGTTTCTTAGCCAGCAACCTCCCTTGTGTTCACTGGTCCTAGGACTTTTTTTTTTTTTTTAAAGACTGCTAATTACTAACAAGTTGTTGGTTTGTTTTTTTTTCCCCCCTCCAGCTCTTCCTGTCAAGTCTTCTGAACCTTAATTGGCCGCCCTGGTCTCCCCTAGATCCATGTGTGTCTGATTTGAATCTCGACTTCTGCCGGAGACTCCTGCTGCCCACATGTGGCAGGCAGTGCCTCTCCGGAATTGGTCCCAAACTTTTTGATTCTTGGTTTCCACCACATGTGTGGAGCCACACGGAAGCCTTGAGACTCCAAATTCCAGCTGTGAACCAGTGCTGGCTGCAATTAGCTCAAGCTGCCGGCACCCCCTGATCAGAAAGACCTCACATCTTTGCATATGGTAGAGTTTCCTGCCTTCTCCAAGGGTCACTCGAGAGGCTCAGAGGAAGGGAACTGTATGGGGGCTGGGAGAGGGCCAGGCTAGCTGATCTCCAGGATACTGTCAGCTCTAAAATTCTCCCTGCAGCAGTGGGAGGTGGTGGGGACCTAGAATGGTGAAGCTGTCCTGGTTAGGCCTGAAGCTCTCTTCAGAAAATATCTTTTACCAAGTTCACTCAGCACAAGTCATATGTAGCCAGTATTAGTCCTGTGAACTTCCTTTGGGGCGTCCTGGCACTTAAGGGCCCCAGGTGCTGTTTGAGACAGACTGTGGCAGATAGCTCTGCCTGGAGCGCTCCCCGGCATTGCTTTTGGGACAGTTGTGGGAATTCGGCTTAACCGAGGTCAGGGTTCAACTAGGGAAGAAGACCATGGGTTGCAGCTGCCAACCCTTTTTCTCAGGTCTGAGCCGTTAGGACCCACAACCACTTCTCTTACATTAGAGGAGTTCCCGCTATACTCTTACATTAGAGGAGTTACACTAGAGGAGTTCCACGCTTCATTTATAAAGTGTAGACTCATCCAGGAAAAGACTTGAGGCCCCTGGATTAGTATTGTACCTGGGTCCCTGGAGGATGCTTTGGCATCGATGATGGCGCTCGAGAGTCACCTGGCAATGCTTATTAAGTGCTGACTGTGTGATTCCTACCATGTTAAAATCTGGGGAGTCTAAAAGACAGTGACCCTAGCAGCCTGGCAGGACATAGTGGCCGCTGGCAGCTTTTGAACTGGAAGCCATATGTTGTCAGAGCTGGGGGACACTTGTAAGGACATCTGCATTTTACCTCTCTGGAAACAGACGAGAGACTCGTCCCAAGCCACCCAGTCAGATGGAGACAGACAGCATTCGGTCTGCCGTCTCTGCTCTCTCCTCTTTACCCCACGCGGCTTGTGTTAGGCCTTTTTAAACCAAAAAAGACCAAATCAGAAAGGGTGGCGACAGTACCAAAAAGGAGGAAGCTTCGGGTCTACAGTGGCTCAGTGACCCTAATCCTATCAGCACTGGGGAGTTCTGGACTAAGGCGTCTATGAAGCAGGGGCCTAGCTCCCCACAGCTCTCACTGGAACTTCATAGAGGCCAGACTCCCGGAAGCCCAAGCCACGTCACTCTGACCTTGTGGCTCTGATTGCTTAGCATGGGGCAAGTGAGCGCTCCTGACACTTGGACCCTGTGAGGATCTGTCCTCGCTTCCACCCTCCGTGAATCAGGTCAGAGCCTCGTAGACCTTCCAAGGGAGTGGGTATCAGCAGAGACGTTTTGGATGACCAGTGGAAAATGAATGTGGCCTTAAGACCTGATGATGAGAAGGAAAGGTGTTAGATATGATAATGGCAGAGACTGTCGGAAATGGGCCTCATCGGCCAGATCTGAGGATGCGTATGTAGGTTTTGCTTACTCTGGAGAACAGCCAAAAAGATGGTTGAACTGGTGAATGTGCCTGCTGACAAACCGAAGACCAGAGTTTAACAAACCCCAAAGCAGCGTAGTAGAAGAAGACTCCAGCAAGCTGTTCTATGACCTCTATATGCAACACACACAATAACACACAGACACACACACAGACACACAGACACACACTGCAATTTGAAAAGGCAAAAGGCAAAAAACAAACAAACAAAACCCTCCAAAAACCAAAAAACCAACTCAAAAGCCCATTATGTATTTTGGAGTAAGATAGTATGTTGGCTAGAATTCACTTAAAGTGTTACAGGAAAAAAAAACAGAGTTGAATATATGAATAACTCAACAGCCTTTTCTTGTAACTATTGGAGCGAGGTGATGCGTACAACCCAGCTTCTTATCAGGTACTCTCCGCTTTCATATGGGTTTGAAAAATCTAAAAAGGCTTAAAAGTGGGGCAGGATCTCTCCTCTTGTCCACTGCAACTCTCAGAAAGCCTTCGGGACAGGGCGGAGACTTGAATCTCGTGGAGGTCTGAGAGGGAGGGAGGAGGCTGCTGAGGCTGGGGAGGCTTCTGCTTCTGGTAGAGGGTCTGGGGGCGGGGTCTGCATGCCACCCGTGGGGTGTTGTGCAAAGTCTGTGTCATCTGAACCGGTTCTCCATGATTTCATCTCTGCTGAGTCCACGGGTGGCACTTGAACCCAATGCCATTCTGTGTGTTTTCCATTGGTAGCTCTGGTCCTTCTAGGCTTTTTGGTCAGCCTCCCCAGATTCTCCCAGAGAGGCCCCATCCTAAGTCAGCCTACTTGCGTAAGTGTTACACAACACATTGCCACATCTCATAGCGTTGAGCTGCAAAGAGGAGCTCTCCAGCCCACCAGGATACAAATGCTTGTGTTGCTATTCACCTCTGTGTCCCTCTCTGTCTGCGTCTGTAGCCTCTTTCTTCTTCTTTCCCCAGAAACTATCACTCGGTCTACCCTCTCGTGATACAGCAAAAGGTTCTGCAGTTACCCATGTCCTCTAGGATGGAGGAAAGCCTTGAGGGCTAGCCCATGCCAACATTATATCCATGTTGTTTTCACTTACATGTCCCTTCCCTCAGACCAGAGCATCCATGCTGGCCCTTCTGTGGCCCTCAGCTCAAAGCGAAGAACCCTGAGGCCCAGGAGACCTGTTTCCCTGGAGCCTGTCTTCCTCTGTACTTCTCACCCCCCATGCCACAAACGCAAACATGCTTTGGATATTAGGAACCCACTTTGTGGGTCTTTCCCATCTCCAGCATCCTGAATGCAGATGCTCCTCTCCACTATGAAGACGATAGAGCAGGTTTTTTTGTTTTTGTTTTTTGGAAGCATGGGCAGAACTGTTTCTGGGCTTTCCAAACACTTGGATGCAGAAAGTGTTCAGAGCAGACCACAGGTTTAGCTGGGGCTGTTCTTCCTAAGTTGGTGTGTTCTGGCACAGAATGCCAAAAAGTTGATGTCTTGACCATGCCACTGGAACTATACCATGGTCAAGCAAGAAAGTAGGTACCACTCACCAGTTAGTCGGCTTGACTTAAGACGTTTAAACATGTAGACATTAAGAAGGTGGGCATCTGGGCTGGGACGGTGAGCATCTGGGCTGGGACAGTGACTCAGTATTAAGAGCACATACTGTGCTTACAAAGGAACAGAGTTCAGTTCCCAGCACCCACATGGAGCAGCTTATAACAGCCTGTAACTGTAGAAGGGGGGTGGGTGCCCTCTGCTGGCTGTCTCATGCAATCGTTGCACACGGGCACAGACACACACAGCACACACGCTCCTCACTCTGGACATTTCCGTGTTCGGTTTCCTACTCAAGACTCAGGACTTTGCTTTCAGCCATGCCTCCTGCCACCTGAAGGAAGGCTCGCACGCCCCATGGCATTTCCTGCAACTTGTCAAACACAGCTTCTAAAGCCCTGCTGTAGCACGTGTGCTTATGATGGAGGTGACAGACGTCATACTGTATTTCATCTCCTCACCCCCGGGCTTACTCATTTATTACCATAATCATCTTATTACCAAACTAACCAGTCCTTTGCACTAGTCTTAAGCAAGGGACAATTGAGTGTGCCAGCACCTAAAACCTCCCCTGAAATTCCCTGTTTGTTGTAGCTAATTGGGTTAGTTTATTAAACTCACTGGCTGGGTTACCGGCATTCTTTAGTAGTTACCAGCTATAAGACCCCAAATTTTAAGGTATCTTCTAAATTTTAATTGTTCAGTATAGGTCCTTCTGTTCACACATTGTCAGAATCCCACTTTTCCCTCCCTCCTTTCATTGAAATGTTTTGGTCTTTCTCAGTGCATTGTATTAAAGCACTGTATAAAAGCTCATCAGCCCTCACACATAATGTCAAACACAATTCTGAGGGCCTGTAGGCTGTCTGTGCCACGCCCCCTCCCCACTTTCTGGTGTGTGAGTCTACCCCTTGTATGTACTTGTTTGTATGTTGGTGCATGTGCTTAGAGGCCAGAGGTCGATGTCCAGTCTCAATTGCTCTCCACCTTTCTCCTCCTCCTCCTCCTCCTCCTCCTCCTCCTCCTCCTCCTCCTCCTCCTCAGAGACAGAGTAGCTGTGACAGGCCTGAAACTCTCTATGTAGACTGGCTTCGAACTCACAGAGATCTGCCTGCTTAGTGCTGGGACTAGTGGTGGGCCACTGTGCTTGGGTTCCACACCGTTTTTCAAGACAAGGTCATTTACTGAAGCGAGAGGTGAGTGACTTGCTGGGTTATCTTTCCAGGGTTCCTCGGGCCTGTCTTCAAGCCCTCTACCCTGGACTTCAGGCACACACCACCCTGCATGGCTCTTTACCCTGGGTCTCGGGATTTGAACTCAGGCCTTGACGCTTGCAGAGCGGGCACTTCCTCTCTTCCGCCCTGCCTCTGTCTAACGACACAGAACCCCTGTGCTGCACGGGGAAGGCAAGGGGAGTCTGGATTCCAAGAGCAGCGACTGTAAATGCGGGCTCCATATACAACAGGATATGTGCTTCTTGTGTGTTGTAGAAGACTAACGCAAGTGTCACAAATGCACGGTGCTGTCTTCAATGGCATTATTTCTGCAGTTCCCTGGCAGCCAATTTAATGCATGCTTCAAGGGAAGATACCTGGCCGGGACTGCATGGGGGTATTGACTTTGCAAGGGGAGTCTTCACATCACCAAGTACCTGTCCGACAAGCCTCCAGAACCAAACCCCACCTATCCAGCCTGCCTGTTTATGTGGGTTGGGTGATTCTCACCAAAGCTTGGTCCAAATCCAAGTTTCACATCAGCCAGTCCTGCCATTCAACATGTCTGGCTTTTGTCTCTTAAATGGATATTACTTCTCACAGTCCTCCTGCATCCAGTCTATAAAAATATTGAGTAGTCCTTGTCTTATAGGCACCTATAGGATGTTAACTAATTGTATAGTAATAAGAAAACTATATGCAAATGAATGTTAGAAGCCCTGTTTGGATCCAGGATTAGTGGTGTCAGCTGTCTGCTGGAATTCAGTAAAGGGGCTTGGAAGAGGGGACAGTGGAGGTGAGTCATGGAGAAAGAACGAACAGCTGAATTGAGTCATTAGAAGGTTCATCTCTGGGTTGGAGAGATGGCTCAGCAGTTAAGAGCACTGACTGTTCTTCCGAAGGTCCTGAGTTCAAATCCCAGCAACCACATGGTAGCTCAAAACCATTCATAATGAAATCTGACGCCCTCTTCTGGGGTGTCTGAAGACAACTACAGCAAGCAGGGCCAGAGCGAGAGCTGGAGAGTTGGCTCAGAGGTTAAGAGCACCAACTACTCTTCCAGAGGTCCTGAGTTCAAATCCCAGCAACCATACGGTGTCTCACAACCATCTGTAATGAGATCAGATGCCCTCTTCTGGTGTGTCTGAAAATAGTTATAGTGTACTCACATACAATAAATAAGTCTTTCTCTGTCTTGAGAGTTGCCCTTCAAGTGCTTGGTTTTCATGAGCACAGAAGGAAGGCTGGTGATCAGCTTGGGCCATGTCAACCACCTGTAGAGAGAAGGATCTGGAAAAGATTGGTATGGCTGAGTCTGGGATAGCACTCTGAGCCAATGGGATGGGGTGACCGAGGACAAGGTTCCAGGGCGCCCCATGATGCTAAGACTCCAGCTTTTAGCCTGGATGGTATTCGAGGATTTGATAGTCGTTGATGGGGTCCAGTGTGGCTACGAGGTGGGACCCAGCTGTCCAGAAAGGACCAGTGGAGACGGTTGTCAGCTTTTTCTTTCAGCTCGCTGAAGAAGGCGGCGTGCTTTGCACGCTAACCTCGCTGCAACCGCGGCCTCGGTTCACATCTTGAAATAACTTCTCATCGCTGGATGAGTATTTTAAGATGTTGTTTTCATCAAGGAGGCCTCATTAAAGCAATTCCGGTAGAGCAAATAATCGTCCTGCCCAATCAGGCAAGCTGCTTGTCTTACAGAATCACCATCAGTTCAGCTCTAACTTTTTTTTTTTTTTTCTTTTTTTTAGCATTGGCTTAAAAACAAACAAAAACGAGAGCGCTGTCATTGGGGTGGTCGTACATTTGTATCAAAAGTTTCTAAGTTGTGAGAGCCGTCTCTCCTGGCTCAGCATTTCTCTGTATGGCCTTTCCTATTGCCTCCCCCCTCCCCCCGCATTTCCTGTTTCCTTAGCAAGCTTTCTGTAAACCCCGTTTGCCTTCTCTTGAGCCATTAGGGCTGATGTTTTCTCCTTTGGAGGCCAGGGCTCTCCCTCTGCATCTTCCTGATCACCGTGCACATGAAGGTTATAGCAATTGCAAATGTTTGGACAGGCTGCAATTATTCTCACTTAGAGGGTTGAGCAGAGGAGGGCCATCGCATGCATTAGGAGCGAGCAGTCCTTAGAACGGTTGCCTGGGTATGGCCCAATGGCATGCATCCCCTTTGTTTACTTGCCTCTGGCATGCACTTAATGTCTTATTTTTAGCATACTCGGCTGCCTTCACTCGCAATTACTATGCATATGATAAATTGACAGGGAAACTCAGAAAAGTAATACGATTTAACCTTTTCCTCTCTCCCTCCTCCTTCCTTCCCTTCCTTCATCCGTCCTTCCTGGACAGGGCCTCGGGTGTCTCAGTCTAAGCTAGAATTCCCTTTGTAGCTGAGGTGACCTTGATTTTGGCTCCTCTTCCTTGCGTCACTGAAGCACTGGGACCTCAGCCCCTGTCTCCACACCCAGTTTGTTGTTGTTGCTAAACACGCCTGTGAGGGAGCCCAGGGCTTCGTGCATGCTAAGCAAGTTCTCGAACCACCTGAGCGACATCCCCAGACCTATAATTTAACTCTTCAACAAGAGCAACTTCGAGAGACAGCTTCCTGGAACAGTCTCTTATGGTTGAGGACAGAAACAAAATGAAAAAAAACAAAGGTGAGGCTTGCTCCATTCAGACCCTCCAGCCTCGGCCTCACCCCTTCCTTATGTAGCACCTGACTATAGGTCTCAGGAGTCAAAGGCAGAGGCCCAAGAGCCTGGCCTTTCTTGATTTCAACCAAGGAAAACAAGACTGGCCAGCGTATATGTAGATCTGTGAGTCCCAGTAGCAACAGTTAAGCCTGCAAGATTCAGTAGACGTATATTTGCTTTAGACATAGGAAAGTATATAGAAGAAGACGTTCCTGCGGGGAAGTGGGGAAGCCATCTTCCTGAACAAAGGCCCAGCAGGTGCAAAGTCAAGGAAAAATTAGTGTATCAAGGGATGGACAGGCCAGGGTTGTAGAGCGTTGTACGGGGTGGGGTGGGGGTGGGGTTATATGGAAGGGAAATGACGTGGTTGAGCCTAGAAAGATGGATTTGGACACCACCATGAAATACTCTGGATGACGCAGATAGCGCAGGCCAGCTTCGTTTCCGGTGCTTTGGTACCTGATCGAAGAGGAACGTGGGGGCACTAAGAGTAGCGCCTGCCTGGTTTCCACTCACATCAGCACTGTGGCCATTTTCAAAATTAAAAAGTATCCACTGCTGCGGCTACACGGTTCCTGCTTCTGCTAAGCGCCCCGCCCTCTCCCATCAGAAATGAGTTACTCATCTCTGGAATTGGTCGTGCTTCCCCCCCCCCCACGTTTCTTGGCATACTATGTCATTCTGCAATCTTAATATTTTGAGGTCCAAGGGCTCGTCCTTTACACGTGTTGGGCACCTTCAGTTTTAATCCAGTAAACATTGCTGGTGTCATTCAGGAAGATGAGGAATACAGAATGATCACCTAGACCTTCCCACCAAGAGACGGACGCCCTTATGGAGAAGGAAGATGAAATATACATATGAACCAAGGCCTGGCAGGGTGGGGCGGGGCGGGGGGGGCACAGGGCCAGGGACATCAAGGTGGCTCAGTGGGTAAAGATGCCTGCAAGCAAATCCTGGGAGTTCACTCCCCAGGATGCACACAGTGGTAGGAGAGAACCAGCTCCTTTGTTCTCTGACCTACACACACACACACACACACACACACACACACACTAAAATGATTTAAGAAAGAGAGAAAGAAAAGAAAAGAAAAGAAAAGAAAATAAAAGAAAAGAAAAGAAAAGAAAAGACAAAGGACTAAGGACTGAAGCTGGTTCAGGAAGATACAGGAAAGGTGGTTTGAAGCTGTTATTTTAATTGAGCACCTACTACATGCCATGTTCTCCCTTTGGCATAGTGAGTAGGGTGGAGAGTGTGGCTCAGTGGGAGAGCACTTACCCTGAGCACTTGATGCTCTTAGTTCAACCTCTAGCACTGTGGCACAAACAAGAAGTAAACACCAATCAAATCTAGATTCTCAAGATGACAAAGAAAAACAAAAAAGCTAAATTGCTAATTGAACCCAAACAAAAACAGATGGTAGGTAGCAGGAGAGCTCAATCCTGGAGGGAAATGCAGACAGAGACAAAGAGGGGGAGATTTACAGTGGGGATGTGGAAGTGGGGCAGAGGCACGCGTGGGGGGCAGTGGCCCTGAAGACAGGCTGCAAGCTTACTAGCACACTGCGAGGAAGTGTGGCATGCTTAGAAACCAACCCTCTCCTGTGACTAAGGAGGAGAAACGGCTAAAGGAAGACGAGTCTGCCAGAAAAAATGGATGACTCCGACTTGTCTCGGTTGCAACAATGTCTCTTAGGGGAAGCTGGGAGCTCTTGAAGAGTAGAATCCTGTCAATTACTAGTTGGAAAGGGCGTGGCTATGAGCCTTTTAAGTGTTGGAATAGTCTAAGAGTAAGATGTGAGAGACGGGGAGAAGCCAAGGACTGATCTGAGGTTTTTAACTTGACTGTGCAAGTTGATGGTATTAGCATTAACCAAAACAAGCGGGAGAGAGGAGCTCTGCAGGCGAAAAGTAATGAGTCCATTTTGAGCTCGGAGATGTAATGTAGGCAAAATATTTAAGGGGAGATTTCCAGTGAGGAGCTTGCTTGCGCTAGAAGCCCAGAATCTGATCGAAAAGAATTGCTGTGACTCCCGGACTAGGATGTCTTCCAGAGTTTGTGGCTTGAAAAGAGGAAGACAGAGGGTCAGACCATCCCCCCATCCCCCCAATAGCGGGAACCAGAGTGTCTGTGAAGGAGTGAGCAGGCTGATGTGGGGCAGCAAGAGAAAGCCGAGGAAAAAGCAAAGGAGGCTGGTGTCTGGGAAGTAAGAGAGGACAGGAGTGTGTCCGTGATGGGAAGTGCTGTTGAGGGGCCAGGCAGCTTCCACGGAGCCCATCAAATGGAGTGCAAATGGAGTCCTCTCTCATGACCACTCACTCGGTGACCTTGGACGGCCTGTTAATTCTCCGCTAAGCTCTTGTATAAATCAGCATGCTTGTGTGTAATTTAGGCAGCGGCCGAGTATTAGCCATTATTATTCAGAGGCACGGAAGTGTTATTTTGGAACTTTAAGGGAGACAGTGTTAGGGAAGTGCCATATTAGAATGGGCTTGCTTCTTTGTTTGTTTATTATCAAGACAAGATATCATTTTGTAGCCCTGGCTGGTTTAGAATTTAGAGATCATCCTGCCTCTGCCTCTTGAGTGCTGGGGTTAAATAGGTCTGCCACAATGATCAATCAGCCTGGTTTTGGTGGTGGTGGTGGTGGCGGTGGCAGTGGCGGTGGCAGCGGTGGTGGTGTGTGTGTGCGTGCATGCGTGCGAGAGAGAGAGAGAGAGAGAGAGAGAGAGAGAGAGAGTTGAGAAGTGAGTCCCTGTGTTGGAGATAGGTGACTTCACGTATTCTTTCCATGTTCTATACCTTATGCTTGTCTGCCCCACCCTCCTGGGTGGACGCTGAAATCTAAACTCAGATCTTCATGTTTTACCACAAACACTTTTTGCACTGAGCCATGCCTCTAACCCCAAGTTTACTTTTTAAGCCAGCGATCGGAGTGAGGTTGAGGGCTTGAGAGGCTGTTTAAAAGCAAAGGCAAAGTTCTTGGGAGGAAGAGACGGTGGCTTGGTTTTTAGTGAGACTAATACAGCAGCCTGCCCGGTGTTAGGCAGAAGCTAAGGAACCTGGAACTGTGCAGCATGGCAAGAGCTTATATATGATGGCTCAGAAGAGGCAAGGGCTGTGTGTGTGTGTGTGTGTCTGTCCGTGGGGGGAGGTGGGCGGGGGTCATCCATAAGTACAATGGGTGTTTGAGGGCAGCCTAGGCTACGTGAGACCTTGTCTCAAAAACAACAACAACAACAACAACAACAACAACAACAAGAAGGTACATTAATGAGTGTGAATCCAGGACTGTAGCTCCCTGGTAGGACAGCTCCCTAACTAACAAGGAAGGACGTGAAAATTTTTCCTCTGTGAATACAGGAGAGACATTGGCATTTTTAAAGGATTAGCATGGCTACCCAACTTGTTTTTAGAAAAACTTGTCGTAGCAATAGAAAGAATAGAGAGAAGGGGTCCTAGAGGAATGCATTATGTGGGTGACGGTGGAAGAATTTTAATATTGAACAAAAACCAGCACACATGTAGCCTTTAACCTCGGCTAGGTGATCTCAATGACTCGGGCTCCTCCCCAGCAAAGGGGGAATATCGTACACCCGGGCTCTTTTGAGTTCTATTTTATTTTTAAAATATTTTAGGCATCGTATGTCAAGAACGCAAGGTGGTACTGGGCACACAGGAAGTACTTCAATCATCCCCCATCCACCCTTTCTCGCTTCCGTTTGTCGTCAAGGCGAGTATGAGGGCCGAGGGGAGCCACGTGTTTAGCCCGTGAGCGTGCGGGCTGGAGAGTGAGTCACCAGCCTCCAGCCTGATGTCAGGGGACCGCGGCAGCCTGCCTACAGTTCGGCAGGCAGGAGGCAGAGTGCGGGGACCGTGGAGAAAGCCGTGCAGCCAGAGGAGCTGAACTGAACTCTGAGTCCAGCAAGAGACGGGACTTCAGTGAAGTAGAAGGCATTTGAGAACCAACAACCTCTGGTCTTGACACATGTGCCCACACACGTGAGCCCTCACACGTGAATAGACCCACACAAGCACAGGCAAGTTGGTTTCCCTAGAAGAAAACAACCATCTTGTCCTCCAAGAAAAACTGTCTATGGAAGGTTACGCATAGCGGTTTATGACTGCAAGTGCCTGTGATCCCTGCATGCCCCAGGCTGAGAAGAGAGGCGTTCTGAGTTTAAGGGCTAGCCTGGGCTACCGCATGAGTTCTAGGCTATCCTAGGTTACAAACTGAGAGTCTGTCTCAAGACAATCAATGCGCAACAGCCAGCAAAACAAGCAAGAACAAGGAAGGATAAGGTAGGAAAAGTATCTCGGGCTACTTCCTGGTTTGGCAGACTGACACCACATTGTCCCGGTGAGAGACCTTTTGTGCTTGAATGTGGGTACAGGCCAAAAAGGAACAGAGGAGCATGAAACTTTTAGGCATTGACCCACAAAGAAGGGGAAAACTTCTTCTCCAACACTTTCACCCTGTGTTTCATGATAGCTGATTCTGTTAGATTATTATTATTGTGGTTTCTTGACTCTGAAAATGCTATAGCTGGGTGTATTTCTATACAGTCAAATGCTCTATCATGTCTGAAAATGGCACACTCACTATTTGATTCCATCTTGTTCTGTTCATTCAGTAAATATTTACTGGGCGTCTGCTTGGTGTCTGGCATCTGCGGTACCCAGAAGGGCAATACCCAGCTCCCCTGTTTTACAGCACAGCCCACATTTTGCTGGAGCCCTAGAGATATAATTTTAGTAGGTGGTGGCCAAGGGTTACAGGAGCTACCAACTGGCTTTAAAGCAGGTCGGGTAGCCACAAGGAAAAAAAAAAAAGTAACCGCGAAAATAGATAGCATTTGGTCTCAGAATAGGAGTAGGATTTTCCCAGGTGAGGTGGAACAGATGGGATCTCCTCTGGTACTCAGAGGAGAAAGCACACACTTGAAAAGGTCTGGCTGGGCTGGTAAGATGGCTCAGTGGTTAAAGGTTTGCTGCCGAGCCTGAGAACCTAAGTGTGTTTCCCAGAACCCACATGGTGGAAGGAAAGACCCAAATCCCACAAACTGTCTTGTGTCCTCCACATGAATACTGTACTTGCAAATGTACACACACACACACACACACACACACACAGAGAGAGAGAGAGAGAGAGAGAGAGAGAGAGAGAGAGAGAGAGAGAGAGAGGAGTAACAGGGCAGCAAACTAGGCAGCTCTGAACAGGGTAAGCCACTCACAGCTGCAGTATTTGGACAGGACACCAGCAGCTGCTTACTAGGCACAGTGTAAGTCTCCTTCGTACCAACCGGGGATGAGATTCAGGATGCGACACAGATGCGGGAGTCCAAGGATGCTCAAGTCCCTTATGTACAATGTAGTGTTTGCTTGTCGCCTGCACTCAGCCTTCCGTAAACCTCAGACCTTCTCTTGGTTACTTACAATGCCTGATAGATACAGTGTAACTATGATGTGTTCATTTACGGCTGCCGCAGCACTCCTCCTACCAAGTAGGTCCTCGAGGGTAAATAGCTGGTCCGGCCTGGCTGCAGGTGCCTTTACCTGCTGAGCCATCTCTCCTAGCCCCAAAGTCTCTCTCTCTCTCTCTCTCTCTCTCTCTCTCTCTCTCTCGCTCGCTCGCTCGCTCTCGCTCTCTCTCTCTCTCCCCTCTCCCCTCTCCCCTCTCCCCTCTCCCCTCTCCCCTCTCCCCTCTCCCCTCTCCCCTCTCCCCTCTCCCCTCTCCCCTCTCCCCTCTCCCCTCTCCCCTCTCCCCTCTCCCCTCTCCCCTCTCCCCTCTCCCCTCTCCCCTCTCCCCTCTCCCCTCTCCCCTCTCCCCTCTCCCCTCTCCCCTCTCCCCTCTCCCTCTCTCTCTCTCTCTCTCTCTCTCTCTCACACACACACACACACACACACACACACACACACAATTTCCGATTGGTGTTACCCTACTGCTGATTTAAAGGCTGTGAGGTCACTTAGATCAGATTCTATAGAGACTCACACAGGGTAAAATCCCGTTTTCTCTGACGTCGCATTGTGAAATTCTCTGTTTGACCCCTATCCTAATATTGCAAGCAACATCTCAACCAGCAGAAACAAACCCGGACAGAGAGAGAGAGACAGTTCTACAAGCAAGGCTTGGCCATATTGTTTCCTAATACGTGAACTTCAGCATAGTGGGTGTGATGGTCCCGTTGTCGTCTTCACTTTGCTGGACTCAGTGTTAATTACCGCCAATGCAGCATCTTCTGGTGGGAAGCTGACCCTTTCGGACCAGGGGGCCGGCGGGGGGGGGGGGCTCCCTCACTTTTCAGACACTACAGACCCACAAACAACAAGTGGGCCACTCCCTTTCCCTCTCCTAAGGCCCCACAGACACGAACTCCCTGAACTTGGGTGGCCTGGCAGCTTCAGAGTCAGCAGCTCCGCCCAGCCCCTCCCATCTTCCTCCCGTGGGTTTTGCTTCCTGGACCCTCTTACTGGCCGTGGAAACCAGCCTTGAGCAAGTCCTTGGGCTTCCTCCCACCGCAGCAGGTCAGCTCCTCGGGGACAGCTCTCCCACACTCGGCAGGGACTCACTCGGCTTCCCACCTGGCACAAGCCGAGATCCAGCCGAGCTAGTCCAGTGGTGGAGTCAAATCCCTGATGACCCTGTCCCCACCTCCTCTTGAACACAGCACAACCAGATGGCCTCTGAGGTCATCCCATGCATCTGCTTCCCCGGTAGACTCTTCCCTGCTTGTCAGACAGCATGACATCACCAGCCACAGTGTGACTTCAGGGCACGGTGCAGCCTGGAAGGCTGGGGTTTTGGGGGAGGGGGGGTGGGGCTTGGCCGAAAGAATCGGGACTGGGACAAAGAAGGAGAGATTAAGACAATGTTCCAGACAGTTGGAGCAGGACGAGCCAAAGAGAAGAGCAAGGGTCCCTCTGTGCTCCACCCTGAAGGTCCTCCAGGAAAGGAAATTCCAGGGCTTCCCCTGAGTGCAGCCCCTCCTCTTTCCTGTGGTGTGTCTGCTGTTCCTCTCTGTAGGGCCCAGCTGTTCAGAGTGCTGGGTCTGAAATGATGAGGAGGGTTGTGAGTGACGTCACGCACAAAGTCTGGCCTGGCCCTCCTCTTCTGTCCCTTCTTATCTCCTCCCTTCATGCATGGTGTCACTGGATCTAGTCTCCTAGGCTGGTCTGGGGCCGCCTGAGACATCTCGCTCTGCCCTCCAGCACCCGTTTCAGGAGAAAACAGCAAAGGGCCTCTGCTCGCCTCAGAGCATGGAGGCCCAAGTCCTTTATAGGGCTGCTGCTGAGGAAAATTTTCTTTCCTCAGAAAGAGAGACAGGGAGGGCTGGGGAGCTGGTGTAGGGCTTGCCTGGCACCACTAAAGAAAGACAGGAACATAAGAAGTTCAAGGTCTTTGGCTGCACAGGAAGTTCGTGGCCAGCCTGGGCTATATTTGTTCTGTATGAGGAGAGAGAAAGAGAGCCACAAAGGCCATTCACCTATATAATTTTTATTTTCCTATGACTTCTTATGCTTGTGTGTGTGCTTGTGTGTGTGTGTGTGTGTGTGTGTGTGTGTGAGAGTGTGTGAGAGAGAGAGAGAGACAGACAGACAGACAGACAGACAGACAGAAACCAAGTAACCGAGTGCAGTGTAGTAAGTAGTCCACGCCATGAGGTTGGCAAGGCAGTTCCCTTTTCTTCCTCAGACCTGACCATCTATCTAAGCCCTGTTCTTGCATTCAGAACCACGGTGGCACCGGGCATGGTGGCACACACCTTTAATCCCATTGCCACAGAAGCAGAGACAGGACGATCTCTGAGTTCAAGGCCAGTCTGGTCTACAGAGGAGTTTCAGGACAGCCAGGGTTACACAGGGTTACCCTGTCTTGAAAAAAACAGAGACAGAACCAGGATGGGAAGCTTTGAGTTGTGACAATCCTGACAGTGGATAGTTGGGTGACCAATGTCTGTTTTGAGACCTTTGAAACAAGGAACTTAATCTCCACTCTCAGTTCCTCATCTGTAAAATGGGCACATGATAACCTCCCAGATGATCTTGTCCTAAAGATTAAAGATTCACAAGGGGCAGACACTGTGACTTGGGAAGCTACATAGGTGAGCTGTTGAGGACCTTCCCAGCCAGGACAATCCCGTGTGGGACCTGGGCTGAGTCCTGGCTTTATAGAGCTCAGCTTTCCTCCCTATGAAGGAAATGAGATCTGGTGTCCGTCAGTGTCTAGCCTTGCACCTGGACCCTTCACAGCAGCTCCTCACCAGCACCCACTGCTCCACGCAGATTTCCTGTTTTGCAACAGAAGAAAAATTTGGGTGCGCCACTTTAACAGCTGAGCCTCGGGGTGTGGGGGTGTGAATGTGTGAGTTCGGGCTGTGTGTACACGTGAATGTTTATGTAGGGATGTGAAGTGTGTGTGTGTGTGTGTGTGTGTGTACATGTGTGCATTAGATGTGCATGTGGGTGAATGCGTGCCAGTGTATGCTGGGTACGTACATGGGCCTTGCTGCGTGCAGTCAAGCATGTATATTGGTGTGAGCTACTTGTGTATCACTGTGCTTACGTGGACACGCATGGCTGTGTGTGAGTGCATATGTGTGACAGTGCATCCATGTCTGAGTTCTGTGTGCCGGGAATCCCGTGATGGAGTGTGCTTGACTCGGGGTCTGGCAAAGCACTCCACAAACTGAGCTATATCCCTGGGTGTGCTTACCTTTGTAGCTATGCATCAGGCGAATGAGGTCGCATGCGCCTGTGTGTGTTTCATGTGACGCTGTGTGTCTCGTATATACGGCAGGGCGTGGGCCAGATGTGTTACTGTTCTGCTCAGGCTCCTATTGGAGAAGTTAGATTAGCTGTGGAGGGTGGTCAGCAGCTATGCCTTCCCAGGGCCCTTCCTGCCCAGCCGTCTAAAGAGCTCACTTCGCTGCCCAAGGTCTTTGTTTTCCAAACTTTAAAGCGGAAAATTTCCTGCCACTTCAAAAAGGCTTTATTAGGAGTAAGATCACAGTGCAGAATGGATTCCAAGCCTACTAACTTGAAGGTCTAAGTTATTTCTTTGTCCCCGATATGCAAAGGTCTGTGGCAGCGGGCAGATCCAGCCTCTTCATTCAGCAAGTGTCTATTAACTATATAGCCTGGGCTGATCAAGGCCCTTGGGATTCAAGACACATCATAACAAAATCCTTGACCTCAGAGAGTTTACTGTCTGCTGAGGAAGAAAACCCCAATCTCATACATACATTCATACATAATACATAATACATACATACATACATACATATATACATACATACATACATATCAGAAACTGTGTCAGATACAGTTATTGCTGGGTGACAGTGGGGTCATTTAGGGCTTTTTCTGGTTATCAGCAGAGGGAAGGTCATACCTTTTCTTCATTTAAAAAAGTAATAGTGTCACACACGGGCCTTAAAGAAATCTATATTTGTGACTTTACTTGGGATGGGCATGCGCTTGTGTGGAGATCAGAGGGCGGCTCTTGGGAGCTGACTGCCTCCCTCGACCCTGAGGGTCTTGTAGGCTCTTCAGGTTTGGCCTTCACTGGGCTGTTTCACCAGCCAGCACAGGCGTTGAGAACAATGAATTCCCTTATTGAGAAAACGCAGTGGTCTCTCTCCTTCCCAGTGTTTCCTTACCCCTTGTTGGTGGCCTTGTGTGTCCATCAACGCACTTTCGTTCCCACCTCTCTTCACACTTAGGACTCTGCTGTCTTCCTGTCTGAATGACAACATCCCGTGGACCATCCAGGCTCAGCACAGATCTTGCCTTGCCTGTGGGGAGAGTTAATCTTTCCTCCCTGCCATGTTTCTTTTTTGTTTGTTTAAAGATTTATGTATTTATTTATTACATGTAAGCACACTGTAGCTGCCTTCAGACACTTCAGAAGAGGGCGTCAGATCTTGTTACAGATGGTTGTGAACCACCGTGTGGTTGCTGGGATTTGCACTCAGGGCCTTCGGAAGAACAGTCTTTACCGAGGAGCCCTCTCTCCAGCCCCATGTTTTAAGTGGCAGGGGCGTATGCATGCAAGGGTCAGGATTGTTTCCTTTGGGCTCAACTGAGCTCCTGGAGGGCAGAGACTGTGGTCTCTTGCGGAATCTGCCCGTGCCAAGTGCAAAGCCCTGCCCTTCGTCCACACTCAGGACCTACTGGAAGCCTGAGTGGATGGGGGGGTGGACATATCCAGAGCTTTGTCTGAAGTGAGGGTCCAGGCCTAGAATGGCCCCAAGGAAGGATCTCTTTGGTGTAAGAAGAAGGTACGCAGAGGGAGCCTCCCGGCATGTGAAGTCAAAACACTGTGTTGTGGCAGAAGTCACCTGAGGTGGAGGCTGGCGAAGCAGCCCTGCCACATGCTGGGCTGTGTGCCCAGGCTGGTCCCTCCTCCCTGGAAAATCTCAGTGTCAGGAAAGTAGTGCTCTCAGTGCAGAGTGCAGTCGATGTGGAAGGAAGGGACTCTGTGAAGTGTTGGGAGGGTTCATTCTTTCCACTCTTTTAAAAGGTTTTAATAGTTTAATTTTGTGTGTGGTGTGTGTGCGCACACATGCATGTGTGGCGGTCAGAGGGCAACTCATGGGAGTTGCTTCTCTCCTTTTACCACGTGGTTTCCAGGGATTGAACTTGGGTCATCGGGCATGGGCCCCAAGCATGTTTACCCTCTGAGTACTGGCGCAATCCCATCAGCCCCTCCGTCCTTATTTTACGCATTTTTTTCAGGACAGGAACTCTGTGCTCCATGAGCAGACATAGCTAAGATAAGACACGGAACCTTATTCCAAAGGACTGCACTATCCTCTGGGGGGGGGGGATGGAATCTAGATAAGGAACTTGTGGGAGTTGGCAGATTTGAGATTCAGAAAGGACAGCGCTACAAAGTTTTGTGCCTGTTCTAGGCTAAGTTTTAGCTTGGTCTTAAAGTTGTCCTTTAATTCCAGGAGGTAGAAAAGGGACGTATGAACAACCCCAGTAGAAGAGCAAAGTAGCCGGGACCCCCACAGAGAACTGCAGGGGCCAGGAGGCTCCCAAGGCTGAGCATTACCGGGGAACACGAGAAGCGAGAGAACAAGCAGGGATGTGGAAGCTCTGAAGGATTTTAAGCAGGACAGTGGCTTCATCCAAGGGAATTTTATCACAGGGAGGGCTGGGCATTCTGGGAAAGGAGGGCGAAGCAGCAGCTGAGAGATTCCTGAAGCTTCTCTAGCAAGATCACACACACACACACACTCCAGGAATGAAACGAACCCATAAGTAAGTGCATGGATCAGAGAGAGCAGAGCAGAGCGACCTGGTGGCAGCAGCCAAGATACCTGGGGCTTGTTCTCTCTGCTGTGAGAACCATGCTGAGACAAGTCAGAACCGGAAGGGAGGCCCGGCACAGTGTACATCTGTGATCTCAGGACCGGGAAAGCTGGGGCTGGAGGATGGAGAGTTTAAAGCTGGCTGAGGCTGTCTAGCGAGACCTTGTCTCAGAAGACCAAAAATAAATAAATATGGGAAGGGAGAAAAAAAAAAACTGGAAGAGACAAAAGTGCCAGTGTCAGGGGTCTCGTGTTTTAAGGGGTGGCTCCGACACTTTGAACAGTTGTCTATTCTGCTATTCAACAGTCCCCACCCAGCCAGCCCCATGGGGGCTGTTGAGAAAACAAAAGAAGATAACCTATGTTTTAGTTCCTTTGTGCACAATAGGGTCAGCACCTGCAGTGGGTGATATTGGTTGGTTTAGGCTGCTGCAGTTAAAAGATAAAAACCAACTCTGGGGAGGGACAGCGAGCCCCCCCCCACCCTCAAGGTCATGATGATATTGGAAAGTTTTCATTACAGAGACACAGAGAAAACAGGTAGAGCCCTGCAGGCTGGACAGAACAAAAGAGCATCTCTGCCGCTGAGGATTTGCAGCTGAGGACACATTTCTATAGTCAGATGCCCTAAGTTCAAATCCCGCGTCTGCAACTTAAGATCCACATACTGCCTTGGGCGCATACCGGATACCCTTCTGAGCCTCGGTTTCCTCACTTTGCAGTGGGGATAGTAACGAGCGATCGGAGGGTGCTGGGCATCTGGCACAATAGTGGCCTACCTGTCGAAGGGACTAGGTGACACCAAGCAGGTAAGGAGACAGAACAGTGTGTGATACACCCCACGGGCACACACAGCCTCAGCTTTGAAATCAGGATGGGATGCTAATTCCCCCGTGCTGCCAAACTGAGACCTTGTCTGCTGTAGGCTTTAAGGGATGCAGTGATGGGAAGATAAAAAATAGAGTTTCCTCACACAATGCGGACAGAAACTTACCTCTTCCCCGTTCCCAGTGAAGATGGAGAATGGCTTGTTTCTGAGCCTCCTTCCTTCTCCTGGGCTAAGTCACTTGTCTGTGTGGCTTACTGTGGCACACTGATCAACGCATTTATCTTCTCCTTGGGTCCTCTCTGAATACCTCCATTCCCTTCCTAAAATTGATTTTTTTGAACCCAGAACAAGAAATAATAATTTTGTCAAAGGTCAGTCTGAGGACCAGAGAGATGTGACCCTCTAAAAGTGGCTCCAAATTGTGTGCCAATACCTGGCCCTGTTGCGCACATGAATGCTTCAAGCTGACTTGCCTTTAAAGCTCTTGGCTCTCATAAAACCACATGTTAGGGAGACCAGTGTGTGTGTGTGTGTGTGTGTGTGTGTGTGTGTGTGTGTGTGTAATGTAGGAGGGCCATCAACATGTGCTGTGTTTACATGGAGAACATCTTCAGGGCTGACAGCTGGGATGACAGAATGTTCTCTTTGTCCAAGTGTTCACTCTACTCTCTGTGCCCTGGACCACACACACACACACACACACACACACACACACACACGACAGGATGGTTATCACCATCATGAGAGGAAGAGCTGTCTTCTGACACATTCTCAGGTTCGGCTCCCTTGTGGCTGTCGATGCCTGCAGAAGCCCTCCCCGGGGGAAGCAGCTGATTCATAACACGGCATGCATGTCTCCAGTTGGTCTCTAATTTGTGAGGTTGGCAGCCTGGAATGTAGTCATTGCAAAATGATACTAATCTCCCAGCTGAATCCCAGAGCGGCGCTGCCTCCGTGGATGCCGTAATTGCATGTGGCTGATAATTATTGCTATATGAGGGCGCTTTGTGTATTGGCGGCACTTGCCTAGAAAGATAATCACAGTTATTTGCATCGTGCTTTGCGCGGAGCTTCTAGAATATTAACACAGGACATTCACTGAGTGCCCATGTACACCAGGTGCTGTATGAGTAAAGCCCCCAAACAGCACTCTGTGTATTATCCCATCCTGTGCAATCAATAAAGCCGCCATGGGCTAGCTGTGTTCTCAAACGTGCCCCAAGGCTCCCCAGTCCTGAGAGGTGGCAGTTATTCAAACTCAGCTCCCCACTAGTGAGAGTTGGTGAGGATATAATTATTATTCCACTCATTTTGGGGGGGTCTGGAGGTGGGGGGCAGTATCTCACAACTCGTGTGGCCCAGGCCACATCATTTTACTTTAATTGGAGAGATCTCAATGTCCAAAGGCGTTTCCCTGAATTTCTGGTCAATGTCAGTCTTGGCCTGAAGTTTCAGGCTCTGCGCTTAGTGTGCTTACTAATAAAGACTAGTGTCCCGAAGACAAAGTCTGTCCACCAGAATGCTGGTGATGGCTGCGCCCCAGTGGGAGATGCCAAACTCCCTCTCTCCTGGCACACCCATCAGGCTGGATGGCCATTCTACTCACATATATGATGCACCCCCGGCTATACCCCGGAATTGTACACTTTTAGTTTAAACCCTCAACGGCGCAAAGACCTCCACTCAGTCAGTACTATGTGTGTGAAGGGCACTTATCTGGATAGCGCCATCCCTAAGGCAGGCACTAAATCCACCCATCCATCCTTCTGCAGTACAGCCAGGGAGATACCGTTCTTCTCCGAGGAATCTTGTGAACCGAGTCTGGAGAAGCTGAGAGCCTGGAGTCTGCTGAATTCTCCTGGCATTTCAATTCTGCCTTGCTAGAATATTGACTCTCAGCAGGACCGTGAGACCCTAGGGGTTTTTTTTTGGGGGGGGGGACATGCTTCTTCCCATGAGTTTTCAGATTCCAACTCAAACTCTTCTGTCCACCTCCCCTCTCCCTGGACACACACATACACCTGCGATCCGTCAATAAGGCGACCCATCCCTTCTGTTACCCCGTGGAAGGCGGAATACTGTTAGGGTTGGAAATCTTAATGGTGTGCTAGTTAGATTTCTGCTGCTGTGGTAGAGGACCCTGACAGAGCATCGATAAAAGGGATAGGGTTTATTCCACTTACAGTCCCAGATTGCAGTCCTTTCTAATGGGGAAGTTAAGGCAAGAACTTAAAACAGCTAGTCACATCACGTCTACAGTCGGCAATGGGGAGAAACAAAGCAGGGTGTGCCTGGTGCTCAGCTAGCGTTCTCTACTCTTAACAATCTGGTACTGAGAGCCATTGAATGGTCCTGCCCACTTTCAGGCTAGCTATTCCCCTATCCATTAAGGCAGCCAGGACAGCACCCCCCACCCCCACCCCACACCCCACATGTCCCCAGGCCACCCTGATATAGCCAACTATTCACTGAGATCCACTTCTAGGATGATTCTTGGTTGTGTCAAGCTGGAAACTGGTTTTACGCAAATATCACTAAGGAAGATAATACACTAGCACCAAGGGGTGTGTGTGGGGGGGGGAGTGACCCTGACAGAGCATTTAAGACTACATAGGCTTAAAGGAACATCAGAATTTGAATGCCTGGAAATGAACACATGCAGACAGGAGCGCAGTGGTTATTATGCACCAAGTTAGCTACCGTGTCCCTCTTCCCTCCCTCCTTTTTCTCCATGTCTTCCAGTCTTCTGGAAGCAGCCTGGGTTTTTGTCCGTAGTCCTAGGAGCAGTGAGTGAGGCGTACCGAGCCCTCTCTGCCAAGCCTTTAGAATTAGCGCACGGGATGGTTCCAGGCTGACAATCAGCTGTGGCTGGTCTCGGAGATGTTTCCAGCCTAACCGTGTTCAGCATCAGGGCCACCAACACGACCCACCTCCTGGCTCCAGCCTGCCCTATCATTAGGTGTTTTGATTGGATGATTGGCTGATACTCTGCCAGAGCTGTTGTGCTGTCTGGGGCCTCACAAAGCCAGCACTGCTGCCTGGCTGGCTGCAGCCTTGCTCTACTGAAAGCGGTGTTCATTATGAGGAGGAAGGAGTGGTGACGCCACACGCTGACCTTCTGCAGCGACTGATCATCTTCCAGGGATCCATGGCTGGTCATGGCGCGCCCAGGCTCTCCCGGTGCCTCTGTTAAGTCACTGGCCTCCACCTGGGGTCCATCACTGCTGTGCCTCGTCTTAGACCCATCACCTTCTCTAAGTGAGAAACAGCTGCGTAGGGCTTTTGATTTCTTCCGTGATGCTGGGAATAGAAACCAGGTGCTGGGAATAGAACCCAGGACGTCACACCTGTTAGACAAGAACTCTACTGCTCAGCATATCTCCCAATCTGGCCATTGAGGTCTGACCCAGAGTGGGACTGGGTATCTAAATTAAAGCCCAAGAAGCTGTAACTTCACGTTCCTTTGTTTGGGCTGGGATTTTATCAACTTATACATTTTTTTTTTAAATGGGGAAATTAATTATTACAATTAACCAAATACAGATATTTGAAATATTTATATCAAAACATGGAATCAACTGAAGCAAGCATATATAGTCTACCTGAACAAGCTACTTTTCCACACTCAGTTTTTTCTCTGATGTACCTTACCACCACCACCACCACCACCACACATGACAGGTTTTTGGCCAACCTATAAAACCGGTCACCCTCTCCTATCCCTAAAATCCCTATTTAGTGAGGAGCTGGAGAGCACTGACGCGGTATTTGCTCAATGCCTGATGAGGGCCTTCCTGGTGTACTATACCATGATGAGGGACATTAGATCACAGAATCAGTTTGCCAGCTCGTCTCATCCTCTTCATGGAAAGCCAAAGATACCATCATAAGGGCCTCACCCCCTTGACATCAGCTAATCCTAATTACTTCCCAAAGAACCTACTTCCAAACACAAACGTGAGAATTAGATCTCATGTACACAGACTCCTGCAAGGACACATTCAAGCCGTGGCAGGTACCAATTCCTCTCTTGAAAGCTGCTCTTCCAGAGGACCTGGGTTCAATTCCCAACACCCACGTGGCAGCTCACAACCTTCTGTGGCTCCAGTTCTGACACCTCCTTAAGGCTTCTCGGGGTACTGCATATGCATTGTACACAGACATGTGCAGGTAAAACACCCAGGCACATAAAAGTAAATTGTAAAGAAAATTTAAAAGTGCCATGGTGATTGGGCCTGAAGTGACAGCCAGGGTGATGTCACTAGGAGAGGTTTGGGGGGGAGGGGGAGGGGGAGCAGGCTGGATCAAGCAGGAGTATGCATGTAGCAAGCAGAACCAGGCTTTCTCACTTCAGCTGAGTCCTGCCTGATAGTCTGGAATAGGGGCTTCCTGGTCAAATGGGGCACGGGATAGATTTACTTATTTCATGTTTATGAGTATTTCGCCTGCATGTGTGTGTGTGTGTGTGTGTGTGTGTGTGTATGTGTGTGTGCCATGTGTGCACCTGACTCTTGAGGTCAGAAGACATCTGATCCCATGGAACTTTTCTATTTGCAATGGTTGTGAGCTGCCATGCAGTGCTGGGACTCGAACCCAGGCCCTCTGCAAGAGCAACAGGTGCTCTAAACCACTGAGCCAGCTCTCCATGATGTGATCATAAAAAGAGAAAGAGGTGTGAGAATATGGTGTACGGCAGTGTGGGGGAAGGGGGTGCCTCAGCGGGTCCATGCTGAGGCACCAGACACTCGGCCGGTATAGCATAGAATAGAATTTATTCAGGGTGTGGGATGGGAGTTCAGGGGATAGTAGAGGCAGAGAGAGGGAGAAAGTAGAGAAGTAGAGGCCGGCCATGACCACACGATGAGAGTGGAGAGGGGAGGAGAACTCAAGAGGGGACAAGAGAGAAGCTGAGAGTGAGAGAGAGAGAGAGAGAGAGAGAGAGAGAGAGAGAGAATAAGAGCTGCAAGAGAGAGAGAGAGAATGAATAAGAGCTAAGAGAGAGAGAGAGGAGGGGTTGAGCAGCCCTTTTTATAGTAGGCCAGGCCTACCTGGCTGTTGCCAGGTAACAGTGGGGAGGGGCATACCTGGCTGTTGCCAGGTAACTGTAGGGTGGAACTTAGACAGAATCGGGATTCTAACAAAAACAGTACACTTTGCGTTCTCTGCCGTGTGTATTATTTAATCGGTTGCCAATCGCAGGCATTTTAAAAAGTGTTTCTGAACCCAATATGCAAAAAAATTTTCTTGACATTCTCTACATAATAAGAGTATAGTAATTATACATTGCATTTGGCCTCGTCGGTATTAGAGATTGTTTTCAAGTATTTGGGAGCCAAGGATGCATAGAAAGACCTTGTCTCAAAATTAAAAGAGAGAGAGAGAGAGAGAGAGAAGAAGAAGAAGAAGAAGAAGAAGAAGAAGAAGAAGAAGAAGAAGAAGAAGAAGAAGAAGGAGAAGAAGAAAGAAATGAGAAAAGAAAAGTAAAGAAGTAAAGCTTTGGGGAGATATTTGTGTGTTGTGATGCCGTTTTCCATAAGAGACCTCTGCCTCTATTTTAATATCTATGTATCAAGTGTGGGGGATGGGGTCGGTCCCAGAACCAATCCTCTGAGGATGCCAATGGAATGAAGTCTTTGGGGGAAACCAACTGGGTCGCATCTCAGAAAGCAACGGGAAGGGTGGACTGTGTCACGTGACTCGGAGAGAAGCTATAGGGTCCCTTCCACAGTGAAGGGCCAGAGCAAGGCGGATGGCTGTCCCCCATGGGGAAGGGGCTAGAGCCGGGCGTGACTTTTTATCTGGCGCTCGGTATTGTAAGCGTGACTCTTGCTTTGGTATCTGGCCCCGGGTTCCAGTGAGGATTCTTCACGCCCCCTCCTTCCCTGCAGCCCATGCCTCTGTTTTTATCAACTCATTTCAGCTCAAGGTGAAGGAAACCACAGCCCTACTTCCTCCCCTTGAGGGTAAAAGAGACTCCACAGCACAGAAAAACACCTAAGGTAGTAGAACTGGGAAGGGCCCAGGAGCTCCACCAGCCCCTTCACTTCCTATAAGCTCGGGAAGGGGGGGGCGGGGCGGAGGACACGCTGAAGGTCGCATAATGGTTGCTGGGACTAGAACCTGCCTGGATCTCCAGCATCAACCTTCTATCCACCTGCCCAGGAGCTCATCAAAGGGATGGGGGAAAAGACACAGCCGGTGCAGATCCTCAAGTCTGTGCTGTGCTCTGGCTTCCCTTGACCTTGAAGATGTGTCACGCCCGCCCCCTACCCCCCCCTGCCCCCACCCCAACTGGGAGGGCATCTCTGAAGCCACAGCAACATGAGTGAAAGTTAATACCTGCTGTCAGCCTCAAAGTGCACACTGCCGTGATTCTTAATACTTTATCTGGAGGACCGCAGCCATTCTCAGCTGATCCAAGGAAAGAGCCGCTGATGACTCAGACAGCCAGCAGGCTTTGGACTCGTCACCTGTTGGGGGACGGACCTAAACAGGCCGATTTTGTAAAGGAAAGAGAAGATTGGGTTTTTGATTGGGGAGTGGGGGGTGCCGGCAGGAAAGAAAAGTGCACAGACAAGCATACACCCTCTACTTCCTCCTTCACCAGAGGTTCCAGCCTGGACCCGGTTATCTCTCCCTCCCACTCCACAGGAGATGCTGTATCAGTGAAAAAGGAAGTAAAGCAAGGGGAAGTGACTCATTAGGATCCTTCTCTAACCCCGCCCCCTCCCCCACGCCAGACAGAAGTGTATTCTGTCAACTCAGACTCAAGGTCCTATCTGTGTAAGCCTGGTTGAATTATATTCAGGGAGGGGGGGATTAGGGAGTGAGGGAGGGAGGGATGAGGAGAGGCAGGGAGAAATAGAGGAGAAAGAGAAAGAGAGAGAGACAGAGAGAGAGAACGAGAACACAGCTGGTAGAGTCATGGACTATGGGTTCGCCTCTGCTTCCCTTCAGGTACTTATAGGCTGATTTACCTGTGAGTACTCCTGGGGGAGGGGGGCTGGAGTTCACTGTGGAGTCTTATATCCAAACACCACAGTGTCCCCATCAGTTTAATCACAGAGGATGCTGACTGGACATGGGCGTTCTGGGGCAATTCATGAACTGGTTAGGGAGGAAGAATGAGTAAGTTAGGACGAAAGGAATCAGGCCTCGTGTAGGCATAAGCAATACCCCATGTTGGCCCGACAGGAATCAAGGCTGACCACATTTGGGGGCAGCATTTGAATGTAGCAATCAGAAAAGGCCATGGGGAAATTTCTTGAGAGCATCTGACCTTGAAGCGCATGAGGAGCCACCCAGAGCTCAGTCAGACCCCTCCCTCCTTCCTACTCCAGAAACAGGGGACCCCATTTTGGTAGGAGAGCCAGTGGCTACCTGAAACTTCCATGTGTAAGCTAACAAGCATTCTCCCTCTGTCTCTGTCTCTGTTTGTCTCTGTCTCTCCCTTTCTCTGTGTCTCTGTGTCTGTCTCTGTCTCTCTTTCCTTACATTTTCTTTCTTTTTTTTTTTTTTAACCTTACCCATACATGGTGGTCCATACTTGTAGTCCCAGTACCTAAGGCAGGAGAATTGCTAGATTGAGGCCAGCCTTGGCTGCATAGTAATATTCTGTCTTTAAAAACAAACCAGTGAGCCGGGCGTGGTGGCGCACGCCTATAATCCCAGCACTTGGGATTTCTGAGTTCAAGGCCAGCCTGGTCTACAGAGTGAGTTCCAGGACAGCCAGGACCACACAGAGAAACCCTGTCTCGAAAAACCAACCAACCAACCAAACAAACAAAAAAACCAGTGACTATTTTTCTAGTGGTCAAATGGTTCCCAACTTTTGTTGTTGTTGTTGTTGTTGTTGTGGGGTTTTTTTGTTTGTTTGTTTGTTTTTGTTTTTTTTCCAAGACAGGGTTTCTCTGTATAGTCCTGGCTGTCCTGGATCTCACTCTGTAGACCAGGCTGGCCTCGAACTCAGAAATCCACCTGCCTCTGCCTCCCAAGTGCTGGGATTATAGGCGTGCGCCACCATGCCCGACAGTTTTCAACTTTTATATTTTGTCTTTCTTTATTTTTTCCAATGATTGTTTAAGATGTGTGTGCATGCATTGTTGTGTGATATGGTGTGTGTGTGTGTGTGTGTGTGTGTGTGTGTGTGTGTGATAGTCCACAGTGTCCATGTGGAAGTCAGAGAACAGTTTTCAGACACTGGTTCTCTCTTCCCACCATCTGCTTCGAGAGGATCAAACTCACCAGGCTTAGAGCAAGTGCCTTTGCCCCCTGAGCCGTCTCCCAGCCCTCTTTATTCCTTATTTGTTTATTTATTATCTCAAAGCCCTGCCAAGAGAAGTGCCTAGCATGGTGTAGAACATCATCCCGCCCTCAGAGCCACCTTCACTGAGCCTTTTGAGGAATCGGGGCTTGAGGAGTCTCGGGACACTTCCTCTGAGTGTCTGTGCTGTGGCTCTCTTCTCCCGCCCACAAAAGGAGGAAGTTGTTCTGTTTCCCCAACCTCTGCCTAATCTCTCCTACCTGCCCCCACCCCACCGTTATCTCCAGTGATCCTAAGTCCCTGAGCAGAGCCTGTTTTGAGCTATTTCAACGCTCCTTTCTCTTGTGTCCATTCCTCTTGGATGGGCCCAGCTGCTGTGGAAGGCTGTGCTGCCTCGCTGTGGAGAACTAGAAAGAGGAAGCTGGACCCTAGGAAGGGCATAGCTGGGGAAGGAGGAACAGTCCCTCCACCTGCATGGCCACGCAGCAGGAAGGGACCAAGCTGAGGGCTCTGCTTCCTCTGCCTCCTGCCAAGGTCATCACAGCACCTTCCAGCGAGCCAGGGCTCGCCCAGAAGCTCACAAGGTTGACTGAGTCAGACTGGAAAGCAAGCAGCGCCTTCTAGGTGGAAAAGAGGCCTAGTGTCCCTGAGCAGAGAGCAGGCGGGAAGGGAGAAGACCTGACTGCCTAACTCACCACATGCTGTGGTGGGTCTCACGTCCCTGTCTGAAGCATGCAGACTTAGCCTCTGAGACCTGACATTTTGGGAGCACTATATATCCCATATATCATGTCCTTTCTTTCTTTTTTTTCTCTCTCCTCTTTGTCTCTGCCCTCCTTATTTTTGAGACAATATGTCTCCCATCTTATAGCCCCAACTGGTCTGGTATTTGATATGGAGTACAAGTTGGCCTCAAATTTGTGATTCTCTTCTTCAGCACTGGTCTTGCTGTAGTACCATGCCCCACCACGCCTGACTCAAATACCAAATCTTAGTGTGCACGTACACACACACACATACATACACACACACACACACACACACACACACACACACACACACTATTAAGTCCTAAAATAAGAACTTAAGTATCTTTGTCCACACATATATTAGGTATGGTATAGGGACAGTCTTCATGGATGCTATATACTATTGAATATGCTATATGCTATATAGATTTGAGTCCTAAAATATGAATTTAAGTATATTCTATTGTGTCTCAGAGTCTTCGTGGATGTTATATACTGAACATCTCACTTGGAAAGGGATTGGGAGAAGGGGGCAGCACTCTCATGAATGAGGTGAGTGCCTAGTGAGAGACTCCAGGGCTAGGAGCATAGCTCAGGGGAAGAGGCTTAGCTAGCATGTAGGATCTGATTCCTGCCCTATGATAGATAGACGGATGCCTACAATGCACTCCCTCTCTCCCCTACCATCAGCCTGGAAGAGAGCCACATCACAACCCAGCCGGGCTGGCCCTGATCTTAGACTTCCAGACTCTAGGCCTGCAAAACAAATTTCTGTTGTTGTTGTTGTTGCTGCTGCTGCTGCTGCTGCTGCTGCTGCCCCTGCTCCTCCTGCTCCTCCTGCTTCTCCTCCTCCTGTTCCTCCTGCTCCTCCCCCTGTTCCTCCTGCTCCTCCTCCTCTTCTTCCTGCTCCTCCTCCTCTTGCTCCCCCTCTTCTTCTCCTCCTCCTCCTCTTCTTTTTCTTCTCCTTCTCTTCCTCCTCTTCCTCCTCTTCCTCCTCTTCCTCCTCCTCCTCCTCCTCCTCCTCCTCCTCCTCCTCCTCCTCCTCCTTCTTCTTCTTCTTCTTCTTCTTCTTCTTCTTCTTCGCTTTTGGCTTTTTGAGAGAGAGATTCTCTCTCTGTGTGGCCTTTGCTGTCCTGGAACTCACTCTATAGTCCATGCTGGCCTCAAACTCAGAGATCTGCCTGCTTTTGCTTCCCAAGTGCTAGGACAAAAGGGATCTAAAGTTAATGTTCTTAACAGTTACTGCAGTTAGCAGTATATAGTTATCACAGTCTGAACTAGGAGAATATATATCTATTAAATCTAGATAACCAAAGTCATGTGTTATTAGACAAATGTGCTGTATGGCCTCTGTCCATAATATAAAATCCATGAGTACCTTCTGGTCCCTGTTTCCTGCTCTACCGAGGCATTGAAAGTACAGGCTCTCGTAGTAGAAGTGGCCCCCTGTGCTCTGTGCAGTCAGAAGCACAGTAGGAAAGTAAAATTTTATTAGGTAATGCAATCTCTCCTTTGCACAAAGCTTCCTTGAGGGCCCCCAACCTGCAGAAAGCATTGGTGTGTTTGCTGTGCCCAGACTTTAAGGTTCCTCAGCCTGTACGCCCTGGGAGCTGAGGCCCGAAATGGGGAAGACTGGGGGAGGGGACATGTACTTAGGCCAGGCAAACAAATGGCTGTCTAGAGAGGTTGGGGGCCCTTCTCACTTCCTGGTGGGTTTGCTACGTCTCTACTTTTAAATACCGAGCACTCCCATTGAGGAGGAAACAGTGAACCATTTCAGGAAGCCATACCTGGCCTCCCTTAGCAGCTCAGCGTTGTGAGGACAGGCCAGTTGGAATTTCCTAGGATTTGGGCTGCAGAGTAGATCTTTCGAGCACCGGCAGAGAACTACATTGCCAATGGATTCTGTCCAAGAGAATCCCAAAGTAGGTGTAACCTTAATCAGCGAACTCAGGAAGAGACCTAGTGGCGTTGGTTGGTAGTCTGGGAGACAACGCAGAGTCCGTGCGGGCTCCTGAACTTACACCTCTTACCTACATTCCACACAAACAGAGGTTATCAGCTTTAGTTTGCACATGCAGGGCTTGAGCCTCCAGAGGGCAGAGATCTAGCTGGCTATGAAGTCCGCGTTGTTGAGGCTCTGCTCCCTCCCTCCTCCTGAGGCACCGAGCCGCCAACCAGTTCATACCAGCCAGACATCAGTGTTCCTTCCATGCTCATTTTCCTCGGCATTGAAGACTGCGTGTTTTTATTTTCTACTAGTCAGCTTTAAAACTCGGCAGCTTTGAACACACCCACCTGTTCTTTCGCGTCGTCTGTAAGGACGGGGAGTCCAGAACCGTTTGGCTAGCTTCTCTGTTTGGTGTTTCATTTCCCAAGGTCTCAGTCACCTGGCACCAGCCAGGCTGCGTCCTCACCTGGAAGCCTGGGCAGAGAAGCCTTCTCCAGACTGCCGTTGGCAGGATTCACTTCCCTTTGCCTGTGGGACTGAGGAAGGAGCCCCAGCCTCCTGGCGGATGTTGGCTGTAAGCCACTTGCAAGTCCTGGAGGCCACCTAGAGCCTGCCATGTGCTTCTCTCTGTAGGCAGTTCCTGCTCCGGAGCCAGCAGGAGGCTGCGTCTCTTGGAGTCGTCTGTGTGGGACGTAGTGGGATCTCAGAAGCTGCAGCCGGGCACTGCCGCCACATTTTGTTGGATAAGAGATGGGATTACACAAAGCAGGGAGCAGCAGAAGACGGGCATGCAAAGGTGTCCCTTTAGGGTGTGAAGAATACCTTTAGCGTCCTGACAGCAGCCACATAATTCAGCATCGTCACCCCCTGTATGTCAGATACAATGCCAGCTGTTGACGTTACAGGAAAAAAAAATAAGAAATGGCCTCTGCTTCAAATAGTTCACAGGGGGGTGGAGAAAGATAATTTCTATGTGATTGGGAAGATGGGTACAGGGGATGTGGGTACCCAGGGAAATCAGGAAGCTTCCAGGAGATGATAAGCCGCAGGTGGAGTGTTCAGGTAGAGGCAGGGACCAGCCAAGTAAGCAAAGGTGGATCTCAGCCCATAGGCGAGGCAGGATGTGGGGAGCAGACTGAGAGTTGAAGACTCAGGGGCTGGGAGAAGAGGGAGGCCCCGGCTTGGGCTCCATGTGCTGAGGTTAAGGAGGTCATTCATGACGTTGGAGGTGGGCCTTAGTGTAAGGGGGAGAGACTGCATCGAACCCTCTGTGGTAGCAGGGTCTTAGCCTGTTGGTCTGCTTTACCCTGGATTCCTACAATACTTCTGGCTTCTGCGCCTCAAATCCTGTCTATAGTACTGCGCCCGAGTCTGCCATACCCAGAGATTGTTTTGTTCTTTGGTTAGCCAGGCTTCGGATGCCTCGTGAAATAAGGGGCCAGCTGAGTGAGATCTGGTTGCACCCTGGCTCTTTTCTCTGGTAGAATTGGACGGGTAGTCGAGGGTGAAAAGTTTCACATCTTCCCCAGAATGTTAGCTGGCTGCACTGAGGTATCAGGAGCTTCCTTCTCTGTAGAGACAGCTCCAAGGTCCTGATAGAAACCCATCCTCCCGGGAGCCTTAGGGACATTCTCCAAACACACCTTTTCACACACACATGAGTGTGATAACAGGTCACTTGGACTGAGCCTGTTATCAGTGAGTGAATCCTTCACTGTGTTCTAATTTTTTTAAAAAAATAATATGTATATATGTATATGTATGTGCATGTTCCTGTATGTGCAGTTGTGTGTACGTGTGGCTACATGTATGTGTGGGTGCACAAGAATGTATATTGTTCATCTCCTCTAAGACAGAGTTTTTTATTGGTCTGAAGTTCACCAATGAGGTTAGACTGAATCTGCCTGTCTTTCCTGTCCCATCTCTGGAATTACATACATGCACCAACCTGGCATTTTTATGTGGACTCTGGAGATGGAAGTCACATCCTTGTGCTTGGAAGATGAGCACTGTATCAACAAAACCCCTCGATATCTTTTTAAACTGAAGTTTCTAGCATGGGTATATGGGTGGTCATATCCACCCCATCAAAAATAGCTTATGAATTAGATGAGTGGAGGGGAGAGAGATGCCATTCCTAGCTGTTGGGGGAAGGGTAGTCATTTTTCTAGGGAAGGCTTATGGCTGTGAGCAGGTTAGCCATTGTCTTAGTTAGGGTTTCCATTGCTGTGAAGAGATACCATGACCACGGCAAGGCAACTCTTATCAAGGACAACATTTATTTGGGGCTGGATTACAGGTTCAGAGGGTCAGTCCATTATCATCGAGATGGAAAGCTTGGCAGCATCCAGGCAGGCGTGATGCTGGAGAAGGAGCTGAGAGTTCTCCATCTTGTTCTGAAGGGAACCAGAAGACTAACTTCCAGGCAGCCAGGAGAAGGGTCCCAAAGCCCAACCCCACCGTGACACACTTCCTCCTGCAAGGCCACACGCCTCATAGTGCCACTCCCTAGGCCAAACATATTCAAACCACCGCACCGTACTAATGACTCTACAGGCATGCCCATGTGCACAGCAATAACTGGACTCGGTGGTTTATATTTTTGTTTTTGAGACAGGGTTTCTCTGTGTATCCCTGGCGGTCCTGAAACTCACTCTGTAGACCAGGCTGACCTCGGAAGTCAGAAATCCGCCTGCCTCTGCCTCCCAAGTGCTGGGATTAAAGGCGTGTGCCACCACCGCCCGGCTGCTTCTCCCCTTTCTTGTATCTGTTTGTCGAAGTGGCTTAGGGTGGCCTCCCTTAAGTTCAGGAGCCACGCTTCCAGCCTGATTACTCATAGTCCTTAACACATCTGGTAAACAGAGTTTAGCTGCGTTCTTGCTTGTCAGAGGATATTTGAATGAATGAATGAATGAATGAATGAGCAGCCAGGGGATGGAAAGAAGTCCAGTTTAGATCATCAATCACTTTGGAGTGTCACGCTGGCGATCCGGACCCCCATTGCCAGCCCTGACTCTTGGAGGACTCTCCTCTTTTCAGCTGTTTGACCCAGCCAAGTTATACCGTTTCCTCAGACCCCACTTTTTCTACCAGCTTAGTGAAGCAATACCGAACCCGCCCCAGAGGTCAGGGGAGGAGTTTAATGAGACTGTTTGCATGGGAAGTGATCTGTATAGCACCTCATGGGTGCTATACAGCTATACCATGGCTTAGCTGTAGGTGACTAACCCATAGGCATCACAGGAAGACAGACAAGATCTCTCTCTCGTCTGCGCTCCTCTGACCCAGCGGAGCTGTGAGTCACACAGCCAGCCTCTTCTGCAGCTCTGGGATGAAACCATTTCAGGAGGACTAGCCCCATCTTCGCTCAAGTATTTTTAGCCGATTCTAGTGGTTATAGAATGTGGAGGTGGGGACGGGAGGAGAAGAGAAATTAGTGTCTGTTGTCATCTGCAACCCGAAATGACTCCGTTTCATCTGTTCCTCCAGAGTCTGTCTTCCCCTCCTTTGGTTCTGTGGGATAGGACAGGGGCTGGGTCTTCTCTCTGCTCAGAACCGCAGCTGCTGCAGCTGTCTCCCACTCGAACATCTCCAGTCATACCTCAGACCGCACGCAAGAAGGCGAGGGCTCTTATCCGGCCTCTTCCTTAAGCTAATGCGCATGTCTGTCCGCCTTTCTTGCCTTCCTTTAGACTTCGGTGAGATTATAATGGACAGCTGCTATAGATCTGTGGGGCTTTTAAGAGAACCCACAGAAATAATTGTGGAAATGTCTCTAGCACAGCTTTGACCCCGCTCCCTGCACTGGGTGGCATGTCCCTTGGCTCCATGCCTTTCGAAGCCTGAGGAATTCTCTGCATCTTCCGTGAGAACCACTTCCCGGAGCCTCGGCCCTAGGTGACTTCTGGAAATTCTGTGTGATTCTGCATTCATTCGCCCCCCCCCAAACCCCTCCGCAGCACCCTGAAGGGACATAGACTTTATTATTCAGTGGATGTCGTCCCGTCCCCCCCAACCCCCCACTCTCCAGATCAGATTGGCTGTCCTCTGTAAGGTTGAGAGGTGACTCTCAGAGCAGACACTATTCCTCTGGGACAGCTTGGTCTCCAATAGAGCCTCCAATAGAATCCCTTGACTGAGGAGACTTCAGAGGTGGACATATTAAGTGTGACCTTGAACCTGGGAGCTGAGTAAAGAACTAACCTGCATCTTATACTCAGAAACCTCTCCACAGAAAAGTCCAGGAAGACCTGTAGGAATAGCCGATTGTGGAGCAGTCATAAAGGAGGAGCCATGGCCTTATTTATGAAGGGGCCTTGGCTTCCTTGGTGCAAAGCTGTGCTAGCTTCTGAGCTTTAGATTCCCAGGGGATACTACGCATTTCGCTTATGCAATGGACTGAACTTTGGAATCCCATATCATCTTTCTAGGGAGATATTCCAGTGAGATGACTCTGCAGAGTGAGGAAGGACCCCAAAAGGAGACCTGTGACGGTTCCAGATCTGACATGTGCACATGCAGGCGTGTGTGCACCGTCGCATGACTGCACATGTAGAGGCTATAGGTGAACATCCGGGCTCCTCCTCTGCCAAGTCTCTCCTTATTTTTTGACCTGTGGTCTCTTGCAGAACCTAAGGTTTATGGGTCAGCTAGACTAGCTGGCCAGTGAGCCCACACGATCATCCCGTCTCTGCCTCCCTGTGCTGGGAGAGGCGACATTTGTCACACTGACTGCCTTTTATGTAGGGGCTAGGGATGCAAACTCTAATTCCCTGTGCTTGTGCAGTAAGCACTTTACCCACTGAACATCTCCCCAGTCCCACCCATGTCTCTCTTTAGAACTGCCCTTGTATGCACAGCCCAACCTGCAGTACCGGCCTGGGTGATGGAGGTGGTAGACCACGTTGCTGTCCCGTGATCCTTCCTCCATTCTCAGCCTCTCAGTAGCTCTTCACTTTCCTGCTGACTGAATCTCAACACCACTCCTGCCTCCTGCCTCCTGCCTGAGTCACTCACCCTCCCTTCAGGAGAGTTTCTGTCACCTCCCCCAGCACCCTGTGTGACCCCTTTCCTTGTCTTATCTAGAAAGCTTTTTTTCTCTTGCCAAGTCTGAAACACTCTCAAGACCTTCCCAGAGGTTATAGATGATGGTTTTAGCAGCGCAAGAATCTGGGTCAGTAAGCATCCAACCTTGAAATGCTTCTATTAGCACGGAACTTTCATTTATCCTTGGAAAAACAGTGCAGATTGATGGGCCAATATGCACAGGCGTGCGTGCAGATGTTATTTTTGTTCAGCGCCTAATATATGCAAGACACCATGCTAAGCTCTTCAAATGCGTTCCCTGATCTTAACCGTGAACCTTCCTGAAGCTGGGGGCCGTGACAGCCGTGGCCCCACTTAAGAAATTCAGAAATTGAGTATCAGGGAGAAGTAACTTGCCCGCCATCCCAGGAACAAGCTTTTTTTTTTTTTTTTTTTTAAACATAGCAAACAAGCACACTCGTGCCTCTGTGCAATCCCTGCCCCCATCATTCGGGGAGGAAAGTCATTGCTGGAGAGACTACAAGTGTGGGGAAGTGTATCTGTGATGGCGCCCACCCATGGGCTAATGTCTGGTTTCCCAATCACAAGCGGCTGCCTCCCTGTAGCCGAGGCCACACAGCTCCTGGCTCTTTTTAGCAAGAACAAAACAAGGCCTCCCATCTGGGCTGCTGGGTCCTGCCACACAAAACATACTAGAAACCCAAAAAGCATTTTCCCTGCTAATCATCGCTGAGAAAGGCCTGCTTGATGGACAGAGATAGCTTCGCCTCACTGGTGTTCTCATGGGGAGGACCCACACACCTCATTCTCCAAATAGCTCATCCTCCCCCCCCCATGAGGTTTATGAAAAAGTTCAGTGCATTTCCCTCCCCATTGGCTGGCCTTGGAGGCAATGGCCAAAGACCTGTCATTGCATTGATTATTGGATACAGCCAGGCCATTAACCCTGGCTGACTGAAAGGGCTCTCCACTGGGAGCCTGACTCTGACACAGGCCGTCAGGATCAATACATCTTTCTCCATTAGGTGCATTTCCTCGGACGGAAATGGGTCTGCCCATTACAGCTGATGCTTATTGACGGGTCTCTCCTGTGCCCTCTCAAAGCCTCCTGGGAAAAAGACCACAGAGATGTGGGGGGTGAGCTTGTCTAGAGGAGCTGCCCTCATGCTTAGCAGGTCTGCACTCCCTTGTGTGAACATGATGGAGTGAATATTTTTATTGTGCGGGAAAGAGAGACCAGGCACAGACCACGGGCGGGATCAGTTTGAGAGCATTGAGCTCACGGGGTTGGACTCATGGAAGGGCTCTCTGAGCACAGAAGTCATTGGGCAACGGGGAAATGCCCTCGTCACATCTGAAGTGATTCCCTCAAAAGTCAAGTCAGTCAAGAGATCACTGTCACTCAGAGACCTTGAAGACATTGAAGACATCATTTCTTTCTTGGCTGACTTTCCTATGGACTTGTTGATCACTCTCCCTGCCCCCTTTGAAAACATTAAAACTGAATGCCAAACTTGGAAATGAATCTCTCTGAGGAAAGGACACTTGGAAATCGGTGTTGATGGTTGGTGATACTTTCCTTAGCAACAGAAATAAGTCGGTGCTGGTGGCCTTACTAACCCCCACTGCTGTCCTTTCTTGGTGTGCCTCATCCTTAGCTGGTCGTCAGATGCTGCCTCACACTCAAGGGAGCCCTGCCTGCCAGCTGAAGAAGAGACTGAACCCTCCCAGTCCTTACTGTAGCTGGGAGGGTGACAGCTGTCTCAGTCGAGGGGCATTGAGGATGATGAGAGCCTGTAAGGTCAGGGGTCACATAAGTGGGTTATTCCAAAGCATCCAGAGTCTGGCTGCTGGAGTTCCTGTAAAACCTCTTGGCTCTGTGTTCTCCATCCATCCTCCCTTCCCAACACTGAATGCTCTTCCCAGTCTTGGATCCATTCGAGGGGGAAGGGGGTGGCAGGGAACGTGCTGATCATGGTTTGTGGTCGAATTGGGCCTTCATTAAGGGAAAATCCAAAAGACACGAATATGAAACAAGAACAAAAGCAGTTGATTCTCATGAGGGAAAATGGAGCAGAGAGGAAGGAGACAGAGAGGGAGAGGGATGGAGAGACACAGATGGAGATAGTAAAGACAGAGAGACAGACACACACACACAGAGAGAGAGAGAGAGAGAGAGAGAGAGAGAGAGAGAGAAGGAGAGACAAAGAGACAAGAGATGGAGATAGCCAGAGACAGACAGACAGACACACAAACACACACACAAAGGATGAACAGCTGAATAGCTTCAGGGTATGTTGTTTTGCTTTAAATTTTGTGTCATAAAAGCCTTTTTAAAGATGTGTGTGTGTGTGTGTGTGTGTGTGTGTGTGTGTGTGTTTGCCTACATTATGTCTGTATACCATGTGTGTGCCTGGTACTCCTGGAGGCCAGAAGAAAGCACTGGATGCCCATGGTTGTGGGCTACCTTGTGGGCTCTAGGATTCAAACGCATGTCTTCTGCAAGAGCGACAAGTACTTAAACTGCTGGGCCTTCTCTCCAGGCCCATGCATGCCTTTTTCATGTCAGGTGTCCCTACAGAAAAGAGACTGAATTGTGCTCCCAGCTTTACAGGTAGGAAGGAGGCCTCAGCTGATGCACTAAGGTAAATGCTCAGCTTTGGCCCAGAGAAACTGACTCTGAGGTTCAGGCCACTGTACCAGTGAGTGGGTGGGTCTCCTGCTTTGACCCAAAAGTGGCAGCTCAGGCAAGTCCTTCAGATGGGGGACAGAAGGGGAACGTTTCTGAGGCTACTTGGCTAGACTCTGCAGTTCCAGACCTCAGCAGGCCCAGGTCACATGACTTAATCTGCAAAACTGAAAATATTCTAAAATCTAATCTTTCTTCCTCCTTCGTCTCCCCACCCCCCCCCCCCACCACATCCACCCTGCGACAAGGTTTCTCTGTGTGTAGACCTGGCTGTCCTAGAATTTGTTTTGTAGATCAGGCTGGCCTTGAACTCACAGACATCCTCCTGCCTCTGCCTCCCGAGTGCTGGAAATTAAAAGCACGGGGTGCCAAACCCAATTTTCTTAAGCATTGACATCACCCTCAAAATTTGGGGTTTTGGAACATTTTGGATTTCAAATATTTGATTGGGTGTGCTCAATCTGTTATAAGACCTTGAATCCCAGCACTCCAGAGGCAGAGTCAGGTAGAACTGTGAGTTTGAAGCCAGCCTGGTCTACACAGTGAATTCCTGGCCAGCCAGGGCTACAGAGTGAGACCCTGTCTCTCAAAGGGTGGAGGGGGTGGAGGGAGTATTTGGTAACCCAACAGGCTGGAGACAGTGGTAGGGTAGAGTTCGGAAGGACTATCTTAATGCAGCACAGCCTTCGCCCTCCCTCCGTCTTCACGAGGAATGACAGAAGACAAGCAATGACTGGCAATCTAGTGTTTTGCATGCCGAAAAGGCCAGAGATTAGGGAAGTTTGGGGTAAACCAGCTCTGGGCTGCTGGTTTCAATGACTAACAACCGGGATGTGTGCTCAGCTGGGCGGGCCCCGCTCCTAGCGAAGCACGGCCAGGAACGGAGCAGTCACTCCGTCCGCCATGTTCCTCCAACTAACCATTCCCTAATCCAAAACAACGCCTCTGAAATCTGACATCTTGCCATAAGGGATGCCTCAGCCTGAGTTCGTTGGAAGAGTGACCGTTTTTGTTCACGAGATAAATCTTATCTTAGAAGAGGAAGTTTAGCAGACTGAAAGTGTTGGTCAATTAACTGACCACTTTGGCAACTAGTGCCTAATCTAGATCACTCCTTTGCAGTCAGCTGAACAGCTACAGTTTCTACCAGTAGGGCCTGTCTCTAAGGTTCAGGTCACATATAACCCTCCCCAACTTCAAGTCCTGGCTCTGTCCACCAGGCTGCCCTGGGGTGAGGATTGTGGTGTTAATATATAGATCTGGACATCTCTGAGCTTGTGTGTATGTGTGTGTGCACATTCATATAGGTGTACATCCATGTGAAGGGAAGAGGTCAGCGTCAGATTGTGATTCCTTAGGAGCCACCCACCTTGGTTTTTTGAGACAGTGCCTCTGATTGGCCTGGTAAGACTCCATCTGGAGCCCCTGGAGTTCCTGTCTGGAGCCCCCAGTGTGGCTGGTAAACTTTAGGACAGCAATGACCATTCACTGAACTGGGGGAAACTTTCTGTCTTCTGTGGCTGGAGGGAGAAGAGTGGAGATAGCAGGGCTACTGTGGGCTTCTGGGGTCTTCTCAGTGGAGTCCAGCATCTCCGAGAGAGACTGGACTTGCAAGTCAAGAGCATGAACTATCACCCGCTCTACCATGGAGACAGAAACAGGTGTCAAGAGAAACAACATGGTGGTTTACATAGACTATTGCTACAGAAAGGGATTTTGGTTTTGCTTTGCTGTTGTTTTTGAGACAGGGTCTCTCACATAGCCCAGGCTGGCCTGAAACTTTCTATGTGGAAACTAATGACCATGAACTTCTGATCTGTCTGTCGTAGCCCCACAAGTGCTGAGATTATAGCTTTACATACCTGAATTTGTAGTAGTAGTTGTTATTGTTTTGGGTTTTGTTGTTGTTGTCTTATTTGCTAATTTGGTTGTTTATTTGTTACTGTTTTGCTGTTTAAATTTGAAGGCCAAGCTCTCACTGTGTATCTCTGGCTAGCCTTAGACTCACTATGTAGAGCAGGCTGGCCTCAAACTCAGAGATCTGTCTCTGCCTCTATTTCTTACACCGGTTTGTGGCCTTATTATAGGCAAACCTTGGGTACCTTTCCTTGCAGAGGACCAGCCTGGGATACAGAACAGAGAGCCTGTAGTTTGTCAGGAGAATTGAAGGCCTTCTACTCAGTGCCTGGTATTCAAAGTCTTTTCCACTTCCCAAGTTTTGCTTTTCTACCAGAGAGAGAGAAATAAATGGAAGGCCTCCTCTTGTCCTCTGTTTTCAAGTTGGCTGCCAGCCTCGGGCACGTCACGCAAAGGTGCTCAGCTCAGCAGACAGCCCCTCAGAGCCTCTGACGTGCCTACCCAAAAGCCACTTACAAAAGGAAAAGAACATTTTGTTGGTCTGAGACTGTGGCTCTGAGTGTTTCTTTATATGAACAGAGCCCAGGATTCCATCCCCAATACCACATAAGTGGATTCCCAGCACCCCATGATGGCTCACAACCGTCTGTAACTCCAGTTCCTGGGGATCCAATTCCCTCCTCTGGCCTCCATGGTTACCAGGTACACACAAGGTGCGCCCATATACATGCAAGCAGACACCTATACACATATAAAACCTGCATGGTAGCACACTGTGAACTCCCTCACTTAGGAGGGATAGGCGAAAGGGTCAGAAGTCCAAGGTCATCCTTGGTTACACAGTTAATTTTAGGCTAACCTGGGCTAAATGAGACCTTGTCTCAAAAAACTAAGGGAGGGGGCTGCGGGGAGGGGCACATTGTCTCTCCATTGCCCATGCAGCATAAATGGCTTCTTTGTTTGTCTGGACTTTGCTACTGAGAAACAGGATTGACTCCACCTAACTCAGCCTGACCCCCCAGAATGGTACAGACTGTTAAATTAATTACGAACAAAGAGTTGTTTGGTTAATTAGGCCATTTTAAATTCAATTAAATGCCTTAGGTGTGAAAATTTAATGTTACCCTGCAGGTTGAGTTTGGGGTTCTTTTTTTGGCATCTTAGAGTTCATGTTAAATATTTCCAAAATGTAAGGTTGTCTTGGCGACATGAAGAAGAGATGTAATTAATTTAATTTTGGTCATATAGGGTGTTTTTATCCACTAGGAGGATTCGGCACTTGGCCTTGTATCTTCTTTTTTTCCTTACAGATAGGTCTTTTGAGCATAGACAACTGGAGCACACACAGCGGGGTGGGGTGCAGGTACGGGAGGGGGAGGGGCAGGGGGAGGGGGAGGGGGAGGGGGAGGCTGTGTTTCTGACTAAGAGCCTCTCGGCGTAGACTACACTGCAGTAGGGAAAAGTGTCTCTTAAGCCCCAGATCTGAAATCTAAAAGGCTCTCATGGTTTCTTTTCAAGCTTAGCATGGTGTCTTGGCAACAGTCCTCAACCTGTGGGTCGCATATCAGATACCTGCATATCAGATATTTAACGTAACGACTCATAACAGTGGCAAAATTACGGTTATGAAATAGCAAAGGAACTAATTGCACAGCTGTGGGTACCACATAAAGAACTGTATTAAAGGAGCACAGCATGAGGTAGGCCGAGAACCACTGGGCTGGGGTAACGTGGAGTATAGTTTCAGAGGGAATTGAGAGCAGAGGCTCTTGTGGCGTCTGGATGTGACGCAAGCCTGGACCAGACTGTGGCCCCTGAAAGATGCCCACCAGTCAGGAACCAGCGCTGCAAAGCTTCGGCTTGGCTTTTCGTTTTCATTTTTGATTCTGTGCAGTTTCTTAAAGAAAGGCACGCGGGAGGTGAGGGGACAACAAAGAGAAGGAAAGAGAGAAGGGACTGGGAGAAAGAGAAGGATGGAGGGGGGAGGGAGGGGGAGGGAGGGGGGATGCTGTTGCAGGCAAACCAGCAGGGAATGCTCTTTGTGAACCTTCTAAAGCCTGACCCTGGGGTCCATCCTTCCACCTCCAAAGATCTGAAGATCCTAGGAGCTGGGAGCAGCAGGAGGAACCCTCCCCCCAGCAGAGGGAGGACCCCCCAGTAGAGGGGAGGACCCCCAGCAGAGGGGAGGACCCCCAGCAGAAAGGAGGACTCTCAGCAGAGCAGACCATGGGTGGACTGTAGGTGGTTGGTTAGTAATACCACTGGCTCCTCCCAGTGACTGGGACCTTCCTAGTGGCCCGTGTGGCTTGTCTACCCTGTCAGTCAGCCCTTGCTTTTGTCAGCCGCGCCGGTCTCCTTCCTTGGTAGGCAGAAGATGGGATGCTTTGTTTCATAGTCAGCCACAAATGAATGTTAGATGTCAGTTAAGACCAGGCTGTTTGATGTGACCGAATGTCATCAGGAACTCAAAGTGTCCCACTCACTGGTCTCAGGTGAGACCATCCCACCAAGAGTACTCGGCCTTGGCCACCGAACTGCCCCGATGAAACCTGAAGGTGGGGTTGGGCTGCCACTGTCCAGGCTGAAGGGGAAGCCTCTCTATCTACAGAGGCCTCAGGTCTCACTCCGAAGTGAAACCCCTGCCAGGCTCGGAGTTGCTCTGAGGGCAGCCGCTGCCTGGCCTGAGCTGGGGCTTGGCTGGTCTCCACACACTCCCACTAGCCCTTGGCATTGGCCCCAGGAGGGTAGGCCGTGGGGGCGGCGCTCTATGGCAACTGGCTTTGCTGCTGAGCAGAGCTGGGAGTCTTTCTGCAGCTGCTGCTGTTCCGTGCCTGCCTGTTCTGTGGGCAGAGTTCTGGGAACAGGCTCAATCCTGAGTTGTAACCAGCTTGCTTTGAGCCTCCCGGCCTCCCTCCCTCGTAGGAATGGGGTTTTCCCTGCCTGGGCAAGTTGACTCCTCTGTTTCAGACGTATGAATTTACTTTCTAGAAACCTTTAGAAGTACATTTAAGAACCAGTGGGTGCTCACCACAGATCCCTTACCAAAGGAGGGAACCAACTCCTGCAGGTCTTCTGGTCTCACCACTGCAGTCCCCCCAAAAAGGAAGGGGAGGGAGGCAGGAGCTGGAGAGTCGTTACCTTAGCAGTTAACATCCCTGGCTGCTCTTCCAGAGGATCAGAGTGTAGTTCCCAGCACCCACACGCTGGCTCACGATCATCTACCAGCACCAGTTCTGTGGGATTCAGTACCCTGACCTGTGCGGGTACCAGGCATGAACACAGTACCCGTACATACATGCAGACAAACATACACATAAAATACATCTAAAAAGAAAGGTTCAAAACCAACATGTACAACCTATTTCTTCCAGAATATTCTTTTGAGGCTCACAAAGCTAGCCCTCCCTGGGCAGGGGTGTGTTAGATGTGAGGCTCCTCCCCCAGCCTTGCCTTCTGCAGAAAGAACTGTTTAGATTTCTTTAACCTTTATCGCAGACTTATCACATGCTAACCTTTCATTATCTCGTTCCATCCCTCCCCCACCCCACCCCCCTTGAACCTTCTCCAAAAACACAAGTCTTTTAAGTTAGGGAGACCATAACTTAATTAGATCTCTCATTTCCAAGAGGATTCTCGTGACTCCTCCAAAGAGATAAATTAAATTTCAGTCAGCTGTATTTCATTGGGGGGAAGGGTGCAAGACAAAGAAATTGGATGTTCTATATAAATAGCACATTGTCTGGACTGAAAATGAGTTCTCCTCGTTCCAATTTGGAACAATGGGTCCTTCTGGGGGGCATTGAATAACCTCCAACTCCCCTGACTGGTGGGCTTTTGTGTATCTGTGGCTTCTCTACCTTAAAAAAAGGAGAGACATGAGTCTCAGCCCTTGAACAGCTTTCAAAGGTGTGGCAGTGGAGATGAGAGTACTCCCTGCTCCCGGCCGGTTTTGATGAGCTTCCTTCCCCAGGGCCCTGCCTCTGTTTCTCAGGGACTTCATTCCAGTGAGTACGTTTGCATCTCACAGTGCTGTCCCCAGTAGCTGATCACGGGAGAGAAGCCAGGCCCGACTTAGCTCTCAAGTGGTGACAGAACCACAGCCCCTCTGCTGAGCAGTGCCTCAGCCAGGCTGCTGAGAGCAGGTTTCTTCACATTTCTCCACTGGAGTTTACCTCAGGAGACTGAGGAAACTGGGCTCATAGTTGATGTCTGAGGTCGCCCCCGGCCTGGCCCAGAGACTCACTCCCTCGCGGCTCTGAGTGGTCTGTGGAGGGGTCGTGAAGGGGAGAGGCCCAGCTCCCACAGGTGACAGGGAGAGGGTACTCAGGAAGAGTGGCAGTTGAGTGTGAATCCCTCCCCCTCCCCAAGGAGCCCAAGTCAGGGTAGCGGAAGGGTCACAGGAGGGGTCACTTATGGATGGCCTGCTCCGAAAGTGATCTCTTACTGGCCGCCTGTGATGTGTCAGGCGCTGGCCGAGGATCCATGAAATACTTCCCATCCTTACATTCCATGACAGAGTAGAGGCACTAAGTGTCTTTCACCGCCATGGCGACGACTCTGCTTCCAGTGAGTTGACACCTTTCAGTTCACAATGCCACTGCCTCCGTGTTGTCATTAGACTTCTGTGTGCTGTCAAAGTTCCCAGGTTTTCCCTCCATTACTAATACTATTACTATTACTACTACTATTATTACTACTACTACTATTACCACCACCACTACTACTATTACTACTACTATTACTATTACTACTACCACTACTATTACTACTATTACTACTACTACTATTACTATTACTACTATTATTACTATTACTATTGAGTCAAGGTGTCACCTTGTAGCCCTGGCTGGCCCAGAGTTCTCAGTGTAGACCAGGCTGACTTCTGCTTCCCCCAGTGCTGGATCAAAGATGTGTGCCAGCATATACGCTTCTCCCCACGGTTCTTGCCCCCACTGTAATCAGACAGTTAGCTTCCACCTCCCATCTTCCTGTCTCCTGGACCGAATTCCACGGGCACAGGGACCATGTGAATCTTGATCCCCTCACCCAGAATGGTGTGGATGAATCAGATGATAGTTAGTATCGACTTTTTTTTTTTTTTTTTTTTTTTTGAGACAGGGTTTCTCTGTGTAGCCCTGGCTGTCCTGGAACTCACTCTGTAGACCGGGCTGGCCTCAAACTTAGAAATCCTCCTGCCTCTGCCTCCCAGAGTGCTGGGATTACAGGTGTGCGCCACCACCGCCCAGCCTAGTATCGACTTTTAAGCACGGGATGCGAACCCAGATCTCAGAGGCTCTTGCAGACCTGACCTTGCAGGGCTCACTGCAGGGAGCCTCCTCTTAGCTACTGGCCCACCATCAGGAGGGCTTCCAGCAGTCTCTCCAGAAGTCACTTGTAGTAGCGCCTCCTGGCTCTGTTTTGTCCCCAAAGATGTCTGTAAAATAATTGGTGATGACGGACCCCCCTAGGTCGTTGGGGCATGGAGGAGGAAGTGAGGTTGTCCAAGTATCCTTGTAGCTTTTTAACATCTCTGTGTCCTTCCTCACCCATTTTATCAAGGGTTGTGAGTAAGAATCTGCTCTGTACGGGATCTAGGTCATTGGAAACGAGTGGGTGAAAATCAAGGAGAAAAAGCAAAGACATGACAACTTTTAGGGAAGTGAAAATAAAAGCCTAATGTGGAAACAACTGAAAATAGACGGTGGGATGTCGGGCTGCATGCAAATCCAATGCTAATTACATGGAAATTGATGACTAGTCCCGCCTTCCGCCTGCCTTTCTGGGACCCTCGGGGAGCCCCTGCTGCAGGCGCCTTTCCTAAGCCACATAGCAGTGCAGGGAACGCAAACTCTGATGTCGGCCCCTGCCCACTCCACCACCCTCGTGAGAAGAGCTGAGGGGAAGGCTAAAAATACTAACAATAGATATTTGGTTTCTTTTTGCAGACAAAAGGCTCTGGCATCCACCGGAGGAAGAAGCGTCCAAGCAGCATGTGACTGGTTGGTATGAAATAAATAAATCGAGAAAATAGCATGTAATTAGCTCTGAGTGTCTGTGATGAGTGCGACTGCGCAGTCCTTTTCTAATGGGCCCTTCCAGGAGGGGAAGAGGCCAGCGTGACAGGCCCATTTATCACGCCGACTGCCTCCTCTGCCCTGGCCCCCCAGGTGTGTATCTCCTCGGATCTGTTTAAAGGCTTTCAGAATCCTCCGGGACAGAGGAGGCTCACGTTATCTGAGGCCTGCCAGTCACCTCAAGATTTGCCGTACGTGTGTGGCTGCTGAGCTGGCCAATTTAGAAAAATGTCCCGCTCATTTACCAGGATGTCATCCCCAGGGAGAAGCACACAGGCCACCCTCCGGGACCTTCCTTTTGCTTTGAAGGCACAAGAGCTTCAGAGTACACTGAGCTGAAGGACGGATGGGCGGGGTGTGCGCAAGGAAACTCCTCTGTGGGGAATGGAGTTGGAGTTTACCCAAGGATGCTTCCTGGAGAGCAGCTTTGGGGTTTTTTGGGGGAGTTGTGGGATGAGGAGAACAGAAGCCTCTCCATCTGAGAGCTGGTTGGGTGTGTAAGCTTCAAAGGGTGGATTTTCACAGCACGAATGGAAGCCCTTCTCCTCGTGGTCCTGGGGTGGGAGGCCCGGAGAGGGATGGGCCGCCTCACTTCCTCCTCATCCACTGTCCCCCCAGCCAGGCTCTCTTGCCTCTCTTCTTCCCCCCGCAGGTTGTTCTCTCATGTTGGCGACCCCTTCCTGGATGACCCCCTGCCTCGGGAATATGTCCTCTACCTCCGCCCAACAGGGCCGTTAGCCCAGAAGCTCTCGGACTTCTGGCAGCAGTCCAAGCAGATCTGTGGGAAGAACAAGGCCCACAACATCTTCCCCCACATCACCCTCTGCCAGTTCTTCATGGTGAGCCACACTGCACACCCGGTCTCCCAGCGCCCGGGCTTTGCCAGGAGGAGCTCTCAGCAAAGGGTGGACCTCCCAGGGGTCAGCGTGGTCCACAGTGAGGGCCACTCCTACTTACAGCCTCCGGGCATCGGCTGAGGCCCTAGAACATCTGGGTTCAGTGCATCAGGACAATAATATACTTCTACAGCGGGAAGGATAAGCCCGACCCTTGCTGGGTGGAAATCTGGCCTGTCGGCCATTGATGTAGCTTCTTCATATGTGTTTACTGTCTGTTCACTCCACTCTTAGGATAGGTATCTCTCTCTCTCTCTCTCTCTCTCTCTCTCTCTCTCTCTCTCTCTCACACACACACACACACACACACACACACACACACGCACCTCATCCACCTCAGATGTAATTTCTCAGAAGCCATCCATCCACCTTGTAGCCTAGTCAGGCTGATTGAAGTCTAGGCAGACAGAATGGCCAGTAAGTCCCAGAGATGTCTCCAGTCTGACTCCCTGATCCTGGGATCACAAGCCCACGCCACCACATTCGGCTTTTTGTTAGGTGGTTCTGGGCTTTGAACTACTCACATCCTCATGCTTGTATGGTATGCACTCCAAGTGAGCTTTACTCCTTCCTGTTTATTTTTGAGACAGAGACTCATAGCCCAGGCTAGCTTAAAGCTTGCTACATCACCGAGGATGACAGAAAACCCCCTGATCTTTGCCTTCCTGAACCTTCTGCCTCAGTCTCCCAAGTACTGTGATTATAGGCATGTACCACCATGCTGGGCCAACTCTCAGGGCGGGGTGGGAAGGAACAGAGAGAGTAGGGATCCAGATAAGAGGCTTACAGACAGGAAAAGCCACTCCCCACACACACACACATACACCTGACATCACCATGAGGGCTTACAAGAGTTTTCTAGAGACTCAGAGATAACTTTCTGCCACTGTTCCTCATCCACACCCTAGCTGTCTATGGAGAATCTTGTTTAGAGCCTAAATCAACCCTCCATAGTCTAACAGATAAAGCATGCATCCCCTGCTTCCGCCCCCCACAGCGGTGGAGTTGACCAACCCCCACGTGTTCCGCACAAAGCAGGATGGAAAAACAATTTTCAAAAATACATTTTGCTTTGGTCTTTTAGTTTTTTTCTTTTTTTTTTTTTTTTTTTCCTTCTGGACACAATTCTCACTCCGTGTGTGTCTCAGGTAAATAACATGTTCCTAACACCTCGTCTCCAGCAACTCACTCTGAAAATTAAATCGATTATCACGTCCTCTTAGTCATCCCAGGATCTTGCAAGAAAGCATTTAGGGTTTAGAGACACTCATCCTTCCTCCCAGCCCTCCAAAGAGGGTAGGTGGATGACGTCACCACTCCCCAGCCTCATTCTTTCTTCTTCCAAAGCATCATGGGAGCGGTGGTGAAGACAGCAGCTGTCTGAGGAGCAGCTGAAAGAGTGCTGGAGGCTGTGTTCCTGCTTCTTTGTTTGTTGTCCCCCCCCCCATCCTCCCACTCCTCCTCCTCCTCCTCCTCCTCCTCCTCCTCCTCTCCCTGGTCCTCCTTTGAATCTCAGGTACCTTATTCCCTAGAAACAGGGCCTCTAGCTGAACTGGAACCTCAATTTTTTTTGGGGGGGGGATAGGCTGTCTGACTAAGTGAGCTATTGGGTTCCAGCTATCTCACGCTTCCTGTGTTGGGCTTACAAACTCCCACGAGATGGTTCACTACCGTCTATAACTACAGTTCCAGGAGACTCAACAGAATATAATTCCAGGGTGTCGTGCCTGGAATTTAAACTCCGGTCCTCATGCTCCCAAAGCAAACACTCCCTCATACTGAGTCATCTCCCTAGCCCGCCTTTTTGGCAGGGCCAGGGGCAGGGGCAGGGTGCAGAGTCTCAAGTATCCCAGGCTAACCTAGAACTCAGAATAGCTGGGGATGACCTTGAACTGCTGAGCTTCCCGCCTTTGCTTTCTTTCTCAGTGCTGAGTGTGCAGATGGGACCTCACCACATGTGCTTTCTTTCTCCCCCACCCAGTCTTGCATGGTGCTGGGGATGGAATCCTCCACTTCCTGCGTGCTAGGATTCACTCTACCCACTCTACAGCTACGTCCTCTGCCTCCCCCTCCGGATGATTTTTACACTTTATTATTTTATATTTATAGCTGTATGTCCATGCACTCCTTCCATGCCTGGTACACACAGAGCCCAGAGAAGGGTGTTGAGTCCCCTGGAACTGTAGTTGTAGACACTTGTGAACCATCATGTAGGGGCTGGGAGCCCAATGTGGGTCCTCAGCAAGAACAGTGTCTTAGGGTTTTACTGCTGTGAGCAGACACCATGACCTAAGCAAGTCTTATAAGGATAACATTTAATTGGGGCTGGCTTATGGGTTCAGAGGTTCAGTCCATTATCGTCAAGGCAGGAACATGGCAGCAACCAGACAGGCATGATGCTTACAAAGGAGCTGAGAGTTCTACATCTTTAACTGAAGGCTGCTAGCTAGGATAAGGGGCTTAAAGCCCACACCCACAGTGACACACCTACTCCAACAGAGTCACACCTTCTAATAGTGTCACTCCCTGGGTCAAGCATATACAAACCATCACTAACAAGGAGTGCCCTTAACCTCTGAGCCATCTATCTACACAGCCCGAAGAACTTATGTAATTGACAGATTTGGGTTTCTGGTGTGACTGACTTATGTAAGCATCATAGAATGTTGACTGGGCCGATTCCTATATGCACTGCCTGTTGTCGTCGTCGTTGTTGGTTTGTGGTAAGAAATTGACCACCTACTGCCCTCATCTTCTCGCTTGCCTTTGGGGCTGTGGATTGAGCACAGGGCCTCTCACATGCTAAGAAAGGGCTCCAACCCTGCACCCTGTTCCCAGCCCTAAAATCCACCCTTTTAGCAGTTTTCAAGAATGCATCTCGTGGCTTCTAGCTGTCGTGACCATACTGTCTTGTATTTACTATAAAATTGTGTTTCTTTAGCCAGCAACTCGACCCCAACCCTGGGTTTTGTTTACTGCTTAACCAATCAGATAGCATTCTGGCAAGGTTCCCAGGAACCACAACAGATCAAGAGGAGGGGAAGAGGTGTCACGATGCATTCCTTAGTTTCATTTGTCCACTGGATGGATAATCAGCGTCTGGATAATTGAGATCCCAAAGCTCTTCCCTTCTACGTGGGCAGGGATGCTGGTTTAGTAATTGCGTCATCAGCCTCGGCTCTCTGGGACAGACTGAGTGCCTAGGGGGGGATGGGGGGGCTGCAGACGTCTCTCTCCACCCTGGACTATAATGAAGCCTGTCTGTTTTCCCGTCCCCAGTGCGAGGACAGCAAGGTGGATGCTCTGGGGGAAGCCCTGCAGACGACCGTCAGTCGGTGGAAATGTAAGTTCTCAGCCCCGCTGCCCCTGGAGCTGTACACCTCCTCCAACTTCATCGGGCTCTTCGTAAAGGAAGACAGCGCAGAGGTCCTCAAGAAGTTCGCGGCTGACTTTGCCGCAGAGGCTGCGTCCAAAACAGGTAAACACCCACGGCTGTCAGCCCAATCCTGGGTCTCAGTCTCAGAGGTCGAAAGGACGGGGATGGGAGATGGTTATGGGACAGTCAACCTATAAAGAGGAGTGAATCTATTGTTGGTTCATAGTTCCACAGTTTTTAGCCAATGCTGGTTGGCTCTGTAGCCTGAAGGCCTGTCGTAGGACGGAGCGTCCCATCAGGAGTACACAGAACAAACCTGCTCACCTCAAGGGAAGCAGGAGGACTGAGCACAAGGGGCTGGGGTCCCAAGGTCCCCTTCAAAGGTACATCCTTAATAATTTAACTTCATCCCTGTAGGCTCCACCCCTTAGAGACCCCACCTTTTCCCCATGGTACTACAGGCTGGCGGTCAAGCCTTCAATGTTATGACCTTTGGAGGACGTTTTAAGATCAGATGGTGCGGGGGCTGGAGAGATAGCTCAGTGGTTAAGAGCACCGACTGCTCTTCCAAAGGTCCTGAGTTCAAATCCCAGCAACCACATAGTGGCTCACAACCATCCGTAACAAGATCTGACGCCCTCTTCTGGAGTGTCTGAAGACAGCTACAGTGTATTTACATATAATAATAAATAAATCTTTGGGCTGGAGCAAGCGGGGCCAGAGTGAGCCGGCCCGGAGCGAGCAGAGGTCCTGAGTTCAATTCCCAGGGGAAACAAACAAACAAACATATGCTGGCTCTCAACCATCTGTACAGATACAGTGTACTCATATACATTAAATAAATAAATAAATAAATAAATAAATAAATAAATAAAATAATAAAAAATTTTTTTAAAAAAAGGTCAGATGGTGTGAACCCTCTGCAGAGGAGAGGGCTGGAGATAGGAGGTGGAGGATCGTGCAGAAAGGGGCCCCTCTGGCAGAGAGCACCCCACATCCCTCGTGAACATGTCACACCTCTCTGTGTCCTGCTCACCTGCTCGAGAGCTTGCCTACGCCTTGTTCCCCGTCTCTCAGGAGACTTAACTGTCCACACTGAACTGTAAAGGTAGCCCTTTGTAGTCTCCACTCCTCCGGTGCAGATCTGAGAGAGCATCCTCCCTCCTCTGGGCTCCCCGCTCAGGCACGCTTTTATCTGGATCTGACCGTCCATTGCACAGCGGTGGCCGTAGTGGAGTGAAGCCACTGTCGAGTGAATCCTGACAGTATTCACCAAGCTGAAGAGTGTGGGGTCTGTGGATTATCTTATTGTACAGTTGATGTTGAAATAAGGTCTCACGTAGCCCAGGCTGGCCTCAAAGTTATTTTGTAGCTATGGCTGGGCCAGGAACTTTTAATCTTCTTGTGTCCAGCTCCAGAGTGCCGAGATTCCAGCTGTGCACCACCACATGTGGCTTCCCCTGTTCCTGGAGGTGAAATCCAGGATTTCACGCATGCTCTCCTGGTGCAGCCAAGCTTGATCCCTAGCCCCTGAATTCAAGATCTGAATGAAAAACGGGGGTGGGGTGGGGGGGATACCCACAGCTCTCCAGCCATACATTTAAGGGTGGCCAAAGACTTGAAGACCCGATCCAAGCCACACAATCAATTTACTCCTCTGTCCCCTGTCAGTGTTTTCCTTACAGGGTGTCGGTCTTCACTGATGTTAGCGTTGCGTGTGTGGTGGTCCTACAGAGAATCCCTCACATAGCCCAAACCACTGCAGTGTCTGCTCTCAAAAGAACTGTGGGTCCTGAAGAGACTCCCTGTGGTTTGGGAAGAGGGGTCTTCTTAGATTGAATTCCCTCCTTTCTGCCAAGGACCAGTCATGGGTTTACTAAAAAAAAATTTTAAGTCTTACCAGATATTGTCAGCCCACATAAATCACTACAAGAAACAAAACCTCATATCCTTTACAAATCAGGAAAGCAAGGCTGTGGTGGGTTCTTAAAATGTAGACGGAATGAGAGACAGGAGATTCTTGGAGAGGGATTGGCAGTCTCCCATCCCCACATGGGAAACCGATTCCTTGACTGTCACTAAGAACTTGGTGGTTTCATGGCTCCGTCCCTGTGGTGCCCCCTGGTGGTGATGGTCAGAACGACATGACTCTGACGTATCTGGTCTAGCTTTGTGGAAAAAAGTAGGTCATTATGTCTTTGCCCTAGAACTCATGCCTGTGTAGTCTAGAATTACTGGTTCACCCAGATTCCTTCGGCAAGTATATTTAGTGTTGTTCTTCTTTCTGGGTGGTTCGAGAAGTCTCGCCCATGTGTACTCATTTCATCAACAAGTACTAAAGGCCCACCGTATAGATCGTGGAAACAGCCCCAAACACCCATCTCACGGACTCACTCCACAGAAACACCCTGCAGTATGATCGGAAAAGGGTTAAAACCCAGAGACCGGATTTCTGCTTTATCCGACCTGCTATTCTCTGAGACGTGACTGGATCCCTTAATTTGTATTTTAGTGTTTTTTAGAATAATGGCAGGCATCCTTCAAATGAGTGGACCACCACCCAGAGCAGTGTCACCCTGAGGGGACGTTTGCCAATGTGTAGCATGATTTTTGGGTTATGACTTGGGGTGCTGCTGCCACCCAGAGGGTGGAGGCTGTGGGGAGGGGTGGGGGGGATGTTACTAAATACTCCGTAATATCCAAGACAGCTCCCTACAAATAACTATTCACATACGTGTTGTTGGGAAGGCCTGCTTCATACCGTGAGGTGCTCCCCAGCCCCCTCTTTTTCACCACACTCCCAGAATCCAGGAAATCCTATCCCAGATGAAGACAACCACTCCAGCAGTCACACGGTCACAAAACCTGCTTCGTATTTCTGCATCAATCACGCTGGTTGGTCCTTTAGGTCTCCTTTCCGTCATCTGAATGGAGGGGCTGGTGCTGAGCCCCAGGACTTGTCAGGAGGAGTGAGCCAAAAGGATTAACCCAAACCCATCCTCAGCTCCTGCTGAACAGCCATCTGTCCTGTGGCTTTTTATCTCTAGGACGGTGGGTTGATTGGGGCTGGGATCCACCTCTTCAATTCCGCTGCTGCCTCTCCCAGGGACTGGCTTCTTTGTTATTTGGTGAACAGGAAGCCTTTCCGGGCCCTCTCTTCTGTCTCCTCCATTGTCGTGACTTCTTCTTTCTGACCCCTAAATGCTGCCTTCCTTTTTCCAGAAGTGCACGTGGAGCCTCACAAGAAGCAGCTGCACGTGACGCTGGCCTACCACTTCCAAGCCAGCCACCTCCCCACCCTAGAGAAGCTTGCCCAGAACATCGATGTCAAGCTAGGGTGCGACTGGGTGGCCACCATCTTCTCTCGGGATATCCGATTTGCCAACCATGAGGTAATGCTTCCCTGCAGCCCTGCGGACTCTCAGGCAAAATCCACAGATATTTGATCATATGCTCACATTTAGGGCATGCGAGGTGCCCGTTGGGTATACAGAATTTTTTAAACTTTGCCCTCAAGGAGTTTTAAGGGCCAATGAGGTGACTGACTCAGTGGGTAATGGCACTTGCTGTCAAGCCTGATGACCTGAGTTCAATTCCTGGGACCCACATGTTAGAAGGAGAGAACAGACTCTTGTAGGTTGTCTTCTGACGGCCCTGTGCATGTACACACATACACACACACACACACACACACACACACACACACACAATACATTTATAAGAAAGGAGCTTTGAGTCCATCAACGGAGAGAGGACAGACAAATATAAGAAGAAAATCTCGTGGACTCTACAATGGGAGATGTGAACTGAATCCTACTGTAGACAAATGGATCTAAGTTTTAGCATCCCCCTTTAGATGTAATCAGCATGGCTTTCCAGTCAGTCACGTGGCTCTCAGAAGGACCTAGTTAATCTTCTTTATCTTAAAGACAGCTTAGAGGGTAACTATCTGCTCTGAAGCAGCTGCGCAGTTGAGGCCACAGGAAGCAGAGCCTCAGTCTTTTGATCGACAAAGGCAGGTGATCTGTCTAAGGAAAGACGGTATACCGTAGTCCTGCAGTGTCTGCTGTTCCTCTTTCACGATTTCAGCTATCAGAAGCTACTATTTCACAAGCAGTGCTAGGGAGATGGCCCAGTGGAGGGGTAGGAGTGCTCGCTGTGCAAACCTGAAGACATGAATTCAAATCTCCAGTGCTCGCAGCAGCCCATGCTCCTGTAACCTCGGTGTTGAGAGGCTGACAGAAAAATCCCAGGAGCTAGCATAGGTTTATGGGACTAGGGAGAGACCCTGTCTTAAGGGAATAAAGTGTCAACCAAGAGAAGACAGTCAATCTCTTTCTTTGGACTCTACATGTGACTCTGGACTCTATACACAGGGTCAGGGAGCATGAGCTTGTTACACACATGTATGTATATACTACATACATAGCACACACATGCACTAATTAATGACTTTTCAATAACTTTATTATAGTATATTGTTAGAACTACTCTGATTCATTATTGGTTTTGTTCTCAATCTATAAATTAAAGTTGACCATAGCTATTAATTGAAAAATATATAGTATACACTTAACACAATGTAGAGAGTGTGTTTGTCACTATCTGCAATTTCACGCCTGCCCTCTGGGTTTTGGAATGAACCCCAGGGTTAGTGGATACCTACTGTGGTTAGATGAAAATCTGCCTTCTAGGGTAATTACATTTATTAAGCAATAGTTACATGTTTCTCAATTTTTGAAGCACACCAAAGGTTTTTTGCTGCTATTGTTGTTGTTAGCCTACAGGACTTTTAAGCAATTCTTTTATACTTAACACTTTTAAAAAAAAAAGAGAGAGCAAAAGAGGAAACCCAGAAACAGACAGAATGTCCTGCTGTGCCCAGGTAACTTTATTGTTTGGGAAGTGTTAGGAGCAGTCTGGGAACCAACGCTTTGAGGCGAGGTAGGGCACTGTGGGAGTGGCAAGGCCAGGCCTTGCCTGATGTTCCTGATAAGAACATTCTTCGGCCATTGGTGCTGATTCCTCCTGAGACAGACTAAGCAGACTGCATCTGATCCTAAGGATTTTGGCATCTCCTGAAATGACCAAGAATGATCCTTAAGGATACTAGAGAGACATGTGGTGGTCAGACTCTTTCCCCAGGACAAAGGCAGAATGAGAGATCAGGGTTGATTGTGCCCAGGCCTCAGAGAAGTCACCTTTGTAAGAGGAGACGGTGCGGTGGAATTTTACAGGGTTCATCTTCTAATGAACACCGCCCTCCAGTTAGCTCCAAGGGTAACTGCTTTTCTACATGACCCACATTCTGCTCTGTCTGTGCAGAAGGAAAGAGGCTGCAAATGCCCACATGAATTATTCTAAAAATAACTTGGCCCCCTTTATCTCTTATTTTCAAAAGTTCAATTATTATGGTCTCTTCTGATAAGGCACCCACTGCCCCGCTAGGTTCCCTCTCTGGTCTTTTGGTTTCCTACCTTCCTCCTCCTTCATTCCATTCCCAGGAGGAAGGCAGAATTAGAAACAGACAATTTCTGTAATTCACGGCCTCAGAACGTAGAGGTTGTAGAGTGCTTGCCTAGAATCCACGAATCCCTGGGTTCGAGTCCCATCCCCACATAAAAGTGGGTACAGTGGTCCACACCTGTTATCCCAGAGGCAGGAGGATTAAAAATTCAAGGTTATCCTCAGCTACATTGTGAAGTCAAGGCCAGCCTGGGCTAAGTGAGTCCTTGACTAAAACAAAGCAAACAACAAAAAGCCCACCCAGCCAACTGGAAAGTAAGCAGACACACACACACACACACACACACACACACACACACACACAGGCTGGGGGGAGGGCCCAGTGCGAGCCTGGGGGCCAGAATTCAGTGCACCAGCACTCACATCAGGAAAGCAAAAGTGCTGTGCGTGTGTCTGCCATCTTGGTGTTGGGGAGGCAGAGACAGGAGGATCCCTGGAAGTTCTGGGTTCAGAGAGAGTCCTTGTCTCAAAAAATAAGGCAGAAGGGGAAAGGAGAGATAGCCCAGTAACTGTGAGTATTCAAGGACCCATCAGTTTGATATCATGCTCCCCTCTGGCTTCCAAGGACACCTGCACATGTGGTACACACACACACACACACACACACACACACACACTCACAAAATGAGGTAGAAGCTTGTTTTTCAATAACACTCGCCCCGCAGCTTGTAGCTCAGAGGTTAAGAGCACTGACTGCAGTTCCAAAGGACCCGAGTTCAATTCCCATTCTTATGCCGGGCAGTGGTGGCGCACGCCTATAATCCCAGCACTTGGGAGGCAGAGGCGGGTGGATTTCTGAGTTCCAGGCCAGCCTGGTCTACAGGGTGAGTTCCAGGACAGCCAAGGCTACACAGAGAAACCCTGTCTCGAAAAAGCAAAAACAAAACAAAACAAAAAAAACATTCAACATTGATCTCGCATCCCCCCCCACACACACACACATACATCAACATGTGTACCCATAGAGGTGTCTCCAGTTCTTTGTTCTCTCTAAGGTGGAGATGTTTCCTAGCCTGTTGCAAGGATATGGAGGATGTGTGGAAAGCTGTTGCCATAACAGCCATCTCGAGCAGACACAACAAGCCCATAGCAGCAGCTCCCCTCCAGGCAGCCGCCTCTGTGTTCGGTCTCTGGATAATGGGGGAGAAAGAACTAAGCCTGACACGAGATGTGTCTTGACATTATTTTTATTTTATGTGTATGGGTGTTTTGGCTGCATGTATGTCTGTGTACCATGTGTGCACAGAGCCCGTAGAGGGCCGAAGAGGGTGTCAGGTCCCCCAGAATTGGAGTTCCAGAACATCGTGAGTGCTAGGAGCTGAAGTCAGTTCCTCTGGAAGAGCGGTCGGTGCTCTTAACCGCTGTGCCCTCTCTCAAGAATTCTTAGAAACAGACCATAAACATAAGACAAAAAATCAGCACGGTGTAGGGCAAGTAAGGCCTGGGTCTGGCGTCTCTCAGGCTTGGTCGAGATATTTTAATCTAGTTCGCGGGGTGGAAAGAAACAGAGAACTCTTGGGTCTGGATTCTTGTCTGTATGATACGTGGTGCTGGCGACTGTACCCAGAACCCTGTGAGCATGCATTCCACAGCTGAGTTACACTCCCGGCCTCCAGTTATAAGGTTGGATTTGCTCTGGTTTTTAGGTTATACAATCAATCAAAGTTATTTACTGTCCCTCTACCATATCCCTAGGATATTTTGTCTTCAGTCCTCCTTGAGCCTTGATGTTCCCAAGGATGTCTGACATGGGATCCTCAAGGGGTTTTGTTTTGTTTTGTTTTGAGGGGTTTTGTGTTTGTTTGTTTGTTTGTTTGTTTTGCTTTTTTTGCTTTTTTGCTTTTTTTTTTTTCCGAGACATGGTTTTTCTGTGGAGCCTTAGCTATCCTGGAACTGACCAGGCTGGCTTCTTTTTTTCTTTTTCTTTTTCTTTTTTTTTTTCCGGAGACAAGGTTTCTCTGTGTCCCCTTAGCTGTCCTGGAACTCGCTCTGCAGACTAGGCTGGCTTCAAACTCAGAATTCCGAAGATCCGATTGCCTATGCCTCCTGAGTGCTGGGATTAAGAGTTTATGCCACCACTGCCCAGCGTGACACTCAACATTAAGGGCTGGGACATGAGGACTTCTGAGTTGCTCTAAGTTCTTCAAAGAGAAGACTGTACTACCAGGCCAGCGGTACTCGAGGCAGAAATGTGCTATGTTCAAGTAGCTGAGGAGAGTTCTGACTGTGCCCTGCTCTAGGGAAAGTGGCGCCACCCTTCCCTGAATCACCACATGCCCACCCAGAGCTGAGCTCAAAAGAGATTTCTAGTGCGTAGTTTTGTCTTTTTAAAAAGTTTTTATAAAAACTGTTCACCAGAGCTCTTGGCTTGCATGAAGATGGCGGACGGCTGAGGAGGGAAAAAGGTGACCATAGGACAGACAGGCAACTGAAAGATAATTGGAGAATTAAAGACAGAAGCAAGGACCCTAATTAGAAAGCTAGGGAGACAAAAACTGCATTATCAACTTTGTCCCGTGAGAGAAACCACATTTTCCTGACTTTTTTCCTTTGGAGACTTCCAGAAGAAAAATGGTTTATTTGGTTTGGCTTGGCGTTTTATTTTTTGAAATAAGAACTTACTCTGTAGCCCGGGCTTGCCTAGACTCACTATATAGACCAGGCTAGCCTCGAGGTGATCCTCCGTCTCAGCTTCCCCAGGGATGAGATCTCAGCTGTGTCCCACACACAGCAGAACTCTGTCTTTATTACGTGCTTCGGAGGCTCGCGGTAACATCAGCCGGCCGGAGGCTCGCGGTAACATCAGCCGGCCGGCTCGTTCAGCCTACCCAGCACTTAGGCCCCAAGATCAGGCGCCCTGGGCCACCAGAAGTGCCCATGACCCTGCAAGGCTATGCCCTCCTGCATTTCCTTAGAGTATCACATTTATCCTTTACAGTCTAGGCATTGATGGAGACCAAAGCCAAAAGCCCTGAAGATGGGAATCAGAATACGTAGCCTGTCACGTCCAGAGCTAGAGCCTTAGAGAAGGCTATGAAAGCCTTCTCCACCTTTCTGGCTGTCTGGAAACACATGAGATGGGTTATAATTTTCTTCCTACAAGGTCTCTCCCTGGTGATAAAAGATCTAAAATAAATGGCTATGATTTAAAAAGAATGTCTAGGATCATGATGCTAGTATACACCAAGAAAAGCACACACACACACACACACACACACACACACACACACACACAGTAGTAAACATCGGCCACATGTCCTAGCCCCCTGGCTGCCCTGGGGGCCTTTCCTGAGCTCAGAGAGCCTCCACCTGCTCTCTGGTAGAAGCTGGTTTCTTTCTGGTTACACACACGTTGGTGTCCAGGAGAGACCGCTTTTGTTCAGGGTCTTTGCTGCAATGGTAGGATTGAAGAAAGCCTGGAAATCATGGACTGCTCTTCTCCATCAGCTGAGTCACGGGGAAAGAGCCGTCCTTCCCGTGCAGCTCAGAGCACTGGCTGCTTTGGCAGAAGACCTGGGTTTGGTTCCCAGTACCCACGCGGCCCCACAGTGTTCTGTAACACAGTTCCAAGGAATCTGATGCCGTCTTCTGTCCTCTGAGGGCTCCTGTATACACAGACATATCTCTCTCTCTCTCTCTCTCTCTCTCTCTCTCTCTCTCTCTCTCTCACACACACACACACACACACACACACACACACACACACACAGAGAGAGAGAGAGAGAGAGAGAGAGAGAGAGAGAGAGAGAGAGAGGTCCTTTATTCCCATCTCAGTAGAAGTGACTCCCCCTAGCCTGTCTGTGAGCCTGGGTAAAGACAAATCTCCCCTCACAATCCGCATCTGCCTAGTGCTTGCCACAGCAGATGGCGCCAGGAAAATGAATATCTGTGTGCCCAGCTTCCCGTGAGTTCCAGAAGCACCTGGCTCTGACAGGAAGTGACAGGAAGTGAAAGCATGGCTGGGGGTCTGGAAGGTTCTGGAACACCAGGTACCTAGCCATGAAACGTTGGTGAGAGAAGTGCTTTCTGATCGGAGGCCATGCCAGCCCAGAACCTGTGACCCCAGGGACTCCTATATGCACTGCACTTTGTCATTGTGTACAAAGAGTACAGTCTAGGACCTCAGGCTCTAAAGAGAATGATGGACGAATCCGGGCTCATGCGTCTTCTCCCTTTTTGCAGACGTTACAGGTGATCTATCCCTATTCACCTCAGAATGATGACGAGCTGGAGTTGGTCCCAGGGGACTTCATCTTCATGTCACCCATGGAGCAGACCAGCACCAGTGAGGGCTGGATTTATGGCACCTCCCTGACCACTGGCTGCTCTGGGCTGCTTCCTGAGAACTACATTACCAAGGCTGATGAGTGTAGCACCTGGATCTTCCACGGGTAGGTAGACCCACTCTCCTGCCCCACGCAGGGTCACTGCCTATCCGGGCTCCTGGTGGGTCACCAGCCTAAGGCTGCCGTCCATCTCTGGCTAGAGGGCAGTGACATCCCATGCAGAGCGTGCATTGCTGCGTGGCTTCCGTTTATCTCATCCTGGGCCATTACCCTGGGGGGGGGCGGTGACTTCTCAGACTTCTCAGAGCAACTAGACAGACCCCTTCTATGCCAGCCAGACCAACAGCAGAAAGATTCAAAAGTCAGGAACCCTCGTGTATTAGGTGACCCTGAACAAGTCCTCAGACTTGGCAACAGAGGCTGTGTCCGAGGTGACAGGCAGCTTTTCAGATCTGAATAGGAGCAGGATTCCTCCCATTCTTTATTAAGATGACACCCACCTCCCCCTCACTACTCTGCTGTCCTTAGCCCATACTAGGGTCCAATTTCCAGACTAGACCATGTTGTGTGGCCAGCTTCACCCCAGATAGAAATAAATAGGGACACAAAGTGCCTTCCTCCTTCCCAATCCAAGGAGCTCAAATCCAGCCCCAGGTTCCCCGTGCTGGTTTGGTTTCCCCTCCCTGTTGTTTCTTCCATGTGGCAATGTGGCTAAGAGGCAGAAGCCCTGAACACCCACTGCATTATGACCCACCAGGTAGTGCCTGTCTTAAGGGACCAGACCAGGGCATTCCTGCAAGTATTTCTCGTGGAGGAGAAAAAATAAGACCTCCCCTGCCCTGTGAGCCCTAGACAGACCATACGCTCAGGATAGGAAAGGACCCCCTTCCTTCCTCTGTCTTGTGTGATGCCCCCTCCCTAGCCCACAAGCATCCAGATGCCTCATGCCTCCAAGCCTCTGTTTTTTTGTTTGTTTGTTTGTTTTTTTAGAAAATTTTCTGAAGCTGAGTCTATAGACGTTGAATTTCTGCAGTCACCATTTTATCCCACAAAGATAAATTAGGGCTGAAAGAGATGGAGTTGGTGAAGTGTAGCTGCTCATGATTGTAATTCCAGCACTGAGAAAATAGGGATGGGGCGGGGTGGGTGGGGTCAGCCTGTCTAACCTACTTGGTGAGTCTGAAGACTGTGTCTTGGAAGGAGAAGGAGAAGGAAGAGAAGGAGAAGAAGGAGAAAGGTGAATGGCTAGCAGCATAGGAAAGGCATTTGCCGTGGAGCCTGACGACCCAAGTCCAAACTGCAGGGTACAGATGGCGGAAGGGAAAACCCAGCCCACTATACATATACACACATACACTACAGCATGCACACTAACTCAAAGACAGACAGACAGACAGACAGACAGACAGACAGACAGACAGACAGACAGACAGATATAACTGTTCTAAAAATGTGTCGATGGGGGGCTGGAGAGATGGCTCAGCAGTTAAGAGCCATCGTGAGGACCAGTGTTCAGATCCTAGCACCTACGAGGTGCCTCACAAGCAGCTGTAACTCTAACTCATTCTTCTGGCCCCTGACACCCCCACTTATATACGCACACAGATGTATACACACACATAAATAAAAATAAATGCATTTTTTAAAAAAAAAAAAGATGGACAGCCGGGCGTTGGTGGCACACGCCTTTAATCCCAGCACTTGGGAGGCAGAGGCAGGTGGAGTTCTGAGTTCGAGGCCAGCCTGGTCTACAACAGAGTGAGTTCCAGGACAGCCAGGGCTACACAGAGAAACCCTGCCTTGAAAAAAAACCAAAAAAAAAACCAAAAAAAAAAAAAAAAAAAAAAAAAAGATGGAACTCAGAGTGACTAAGGAACTCAGAGTTGTCTTCTGTCCAACTCCTACCAACACCACACCACACACACACACACACACACACACACACACACACACACACTACAGCCATGAGTCATATATGGCATTTGGGTCAGGGTTGGCCCTTCTACCTTGTAACGATCCCTTAAGTTGTGTCACAACACCCTAGCAGCTTAATTTAAGCCCACTCTGGTGCTCTTCAGACAAGTGACCCAGCAATTCGCTCCTCAGAGCATGGCCCCAAAGCCTGGCTCACGCGGATGCTGAGAACTGAAGATAATTAGCCTGATGCAGCACAATGCACAGGTGTCATGGTTTTAGCAGCGGGGTTACCTGTGGGGGCAGAGTACACACACGGAGTTCCACTGACCCCTCTGACACCCTCCATCTAGACCTCCTCTGTGAACTAGGATCCAGGCTCCATCAGGGGGACAACTGACTAACCTCCCCCCACCCCCAGGCACCACCGAAGGCCCATGTGTCATTTCCCCTGGGCACCATGGACGGCCTATGTGTTATCTCCCCCAGGGCACCGTGGAAGGCCTGTGTGTCATCTCCCTTTACTTTGAAGATAACTGTTGATGTTATTTCTTGGAAACTTTGTTTGAAATTAAATTCTCAGGTCCACAGCCAACTCTTCTATGAGTGTCCAAATACAAGGCCTAGGCACCGAGATTCTGATTAAGAAGCTGTTTTTTTTTTTTTCAAATGATTCCCAAGAAGAAGAAAGGAGAGGACCCTGGGCCTGTAAAGATTGGATCCAGTTTTGTAGACCCAGAACAGAGAAATCGTGTGTGTGTGTGTGTGGAGGGGGGGGGATGATTGGGGAATAGTTGGGGGGGAGAGGAATTATGGGACGTATGGTGGGGGGGAACTGGGAAAGGGGAAAGCCTTTGGAATATAAACATAGAATATAGAAAATAAAAATGAAAAAAAAGATTAACTACCACAAAAAAAAAAAAAGAAGAAGAAGCTGAGTTTTAGTCTAGACGTATTCAAATCCTAACTCTCTCATACACCAGCTGTGTAAACCTTGCCCAAGTTGAATTACTACCCTGGGCCACCGTAAAGAGCTAATCATTCCATATGTAGTGCACGCTGTGGCAGTGACTACGGTAAAGAACCTCTGCTAGACCTATGCTGACTGGACAGCAGTCCTGTCATCTACAGAATACCCACTAGTGTCTTTGATTTTTTTTTTTTTTTTGGTCTGTGTTTACCGGGCCTCGTTAACGTCTCTTTCATAAAAATGGCCTGAATTGCACATTACTGCTTAGCCCCAGGGGTAGGAATGACACCGAGAGGCTTAGCTCAGCCCCACTGGGAGAGAAGCCTTCTCGTACCTAGCCAAAGATGGACAGTCGTGGGGAGACATGGGAGCCGTCTGGCTTGACGCTGGCTAGCTTCAAGAGAAGCTCTAGAGTGTTCCGGCAGTGTACAGGGACTCTGGGTGACAGTTGGCTTTTATTCCTGTCCTTACCCAGTGCTCTTTTGCCTTCTGAATACCTAGGAAAATGTTTTTTTCCTCACTACTCTTCTTGGTAGTCATTTGTTCCTGAGTGTCCCTAAGTGCCTTCTGGGTGATGCTGACCCCTTGTCCTCTAGAGTGGGGTGACCTGCTGACTCTCACACAGGCCTAGCGTGTTCCAGGCAGGAGCCTGAATCTTCCTGTTCCCTGAGAAGGAGTTCTCCATGTCAGGCCTACTTTTTTCTCCTCCCTGATCTGACACTCTCTTCCTCCCCTAAGGCTGCTTAGGGGGAGCTGGGTCTTTGCATTCTAGTGACATTGAAAATGGGAAGGAAGCTGCCCTTCTCCTCACCAAGGGAACTGTGCGGGGGTGAGGAGGGTGGGGAAGGGACAAGACCCCTATCATTTTCTTCCCAGCTGTGAGACAATAAAGAGCTTACAGACGTGGGCAAGGGAGATGTCAGCGTGATTCCAGACAGCTAGACACTGGAGGCCCAAAGCTTTGATGAGCCAGACAGGAACACTGAAGTGTCTTCGCTTGTGTCCCGTTGGGGAGGCTCTCTGCTTAAAATAAAGGGGAGCAGCTGGTCTATTAGAGTGGCTCGGCTTTCCCTGGGCTACAGTTATTTAAATGTACCCATAACAGGTTTACTCTGGCTGCACATCATACTAAAGAGACACAGCTCTACAGAGCTGCAGGCTCCTGGTTCTACCTCATGGGCTCTGAGCAGTGGTCTGTGAGGAGCGGAAAGCCGCTCAGGGCCTCCCGGTGTGTCTGGCAGGTGCGGGCCTGCAGATCTCTTTTTCAGGGTCTGGCACCTATGCCTGAACATATAGGTCAGGCTGAGGACATCGCTCAGTTGACTAAGTACATGCCAGAAGCTCCGGGTCTTCAGCATCATAGAGACTACATGTGGCGGCGCATGCCCGTTATCCCGTCGCTCGGGAAGTAGTAGAAGCAGGATGATCGGGTGTCTGGAGCCAGCCTTGGCTGTATGTGGAAATAGAAGCCAGGCTGGACTCTATGAATCCCTGTCTGGAGCAAAAACAAAACCCGGCCTATCATTTGTAGGGAGAACACTACAATGAAGAACTTCTAAGGGCAAAATGTGTCCCGAAGGAATAAAATCATAGGTTTTCTTGAGAAGAAAAAAGCAAACAAAAACCCAAGCAACTCCCGACCTCTGGCCTGACTATGTTGCTCAAAGGTATTTACCCATAGGACCTGAAGGCAGCATACAGTGATCTTTATCAGAGGACTGTTCGCAGTAGCTAAGTCATGAGTGAAATCGATGTAAGTGACATATGCTTAGGTAGGTTGAATGAATAAAGAAAATGTGGTGAATATATGCAGTATAATATGATTTAGCAAAAACAAAAAAAATGTCATGTGTGAATTAGGTCAGACTCAAAGAAACAAATACTGCATGTTTTTGCTTGTCAATCATACATGTTATAGAGGTACATAAAATCATGAGCATACATATATATACATGTGACATGAATTGTCATACATGTTATACAGGTATAAAAATCACATACATATGTACATGTGACATGAATGTATCACGCATGTATATGGGTACATAAAATCACATGCATGCATATGTACATGTGACATGAATGTAGAAGTGAAACTGTTTAAAGGAGTTTGGGTACTGTCTTAGCTAGGGTTTTACTGCTGGGAACAGACACCATTACCAAGGCAACTCTTATAAGGACAACATTTAATTGGGGCTGGCTTACAGGTTCAGAGGTTCAGTCCATTACCATCAAGGCAGAAATATGGCAGCATCCAGGCAGGCGTGGTGCAGGAGGAGCTGAGAGTTCTACATCTTCATCTGAAGGCTGCTAGCAGAATACTGGCTTCTAGGCAGCTAGGACTAGGGTCCTAAAGTCCACACCCACAGTGACACACCTACTCCAACAACACACCTCCTAATAGTGCCACTCCCTGGGCCAAACGTATTCAAACCACTATCAGGACAAATGGGGGAGACACGTGAAGGCAGAGGGAGCATGCATGTGACTTTATGTACCTATATATCACGTATGATTGACAAGCGAAAACATGCAGTATTTGTTTCTTTGAGTCTGACCTAATTCACTTATGCCTTTTGTTTTGTTTTGTTTTTGCTAAATCATATTATGTGACCAACGTACATTGTCAACTGTTTTGGAAATAAGGTATCTGTGCCCTCCCCGCCCCCAACCACCACCACCAGACAGGGGTCTGTGTCTGTGTAGCTCTGGCTGTCCTAGAACTCACCATGTAGAGTAGGCTGACTTCAAACTTAGAGTTCTACCTGCTTCTGCCTCCAGAGCACTATTGCACCACCACGCCCAACACCAAAGTACTCACACGGCAACATCCTTTTGAAACTTAGAACCACGTACACTGGATTTATTAAAAAAAAAAAAAAATAGCCGGGCGTGGTGGCACATGCCTGTAATCCCAGCACTTAGGAGGCAGAGGCAGGCGGATTTCTGAGTTCAAGGCCAGCCTGGTCTACAGAGTGAGTTCCAGGACAGCCAGGACTACACAGAGAAACCCTGTCTCGAAAAACCAAAAAAAAAAAGAAAAAAAAAAAAAAAACTAGTGGTGGGTAATTTTTTTTTAAACCCCACCAATCAGCTTACTGATTTTAGAAAAAGAAAATGAAAACGTTCAAAAGTAAAATTCTAATAAGCACACTGTGTTAAAGGTGTATACTGCAGAGTAGATGCTTGCTGACTCGCCCAGATGGTTGGATCTAGAGGTGTAAACCCAGATTTGGGAGAGCAAACTGGGCCTTTCCAAGAGCAAGAGGTTAAAGATGCAAATTCTCCCCTTTGAGAGTGTCCAGGGACCCAGGAGGCATTTGTCAGAGCTGCCCAACAGCCATATGTAAATAGCAGCTCTCCTTACATCAAGCCTTGGGAAGTCTTCTGTGTGCAGGAATTTCAGGGTGGAATGTTTGGACCGCTTTGCTCCAAGCCAGATCTCCTCCTGCCCCCCCCCACCACTCCCACCCACCCCCACCCCTCCCCGTAGTTATAGCCGCCTAGCCAGAAATAAGATTTCTTGATTAGCAGCTCCAAACATCTGGCAAGAGTCAGATCCTCTGAAATAACCCAGTCTCTAATCATCTTCTCGGAGTTGCTATGGAGGCCAGTACAGTGCGGGAGACTGAAGAGGTCAGGTTAAAGGATAAGGGTCGTGTCCCTGAGAGTCTCAGAGCCACAGGCAAAGCGGTGCTGGGAACACGTTTCCCCGCTCACATTCCTCAGATGGAAATAGCCACAGACAAGATTAAAGGCGACGGGAACTGTTTATTTCTCTGCAGCGACAGAAAGAGCTGGAACAGTGGTACATAATTGATACCTCATTATTCTTTAACATGTCTCTGCTGCCAGCCCTGCCTGCGGCATTCTCATAAGCCTGGAATCACTGGACCCCATCCCCGCCCGAAAGGATGGTTGCATCTGTTTTCAGCTCTGAGGACTGTCTGCCCTTGTTTATTAACTGCTAGTCTTAGGTTTAAAAAAAAAAAAAAAATCTTCTTGCCTGGGGATGGGGCACTCCCTACCTCACATTCCTAAACACGCATGACCAGACAGTCCTTTGTGCTATTTCCATACTTAACTTAAGCATGAGCATCCCATGACTCCTGCCCGAAGCAGTTAACCCTTTCCTCGCCTTCCTCTGCAGTTCCTACTCCATCTTAAATACGGTATCGTCCAGCTCGCTCACGTTTGGTGACGGGGCATTAGAGAGGCGACAGTATGAGGATCAAGGACTTGGGGAGACAACACCCCTCACTATCATCTGCCAGCCCATGCAGGTAAGGCTGATCATGATCAGTTTCCTTGAATCTGATCCTGACGGGTTGGTTTGTTTTGTTTTGCTTTTTGAGACAGGGTTTCTCTGTGTAGCCCTGCCTGTCCTGGAGCTCACTTTGTAGACTAGGCTGTTCTTGAACTCAGATATTCTCCTGCCTCTGCCTCCCAAGTGCTGAGATTAAAGGCGTGGGCCACCACCCACCAGCTAATCAGGATGCTTTGAGGACCGTCCTCAGCATTGACCTTGCTTCTTCCAAAGAGTCCTTAACCTTAGGAGGGGGGCAGTACACAATATCACAAAGGCACACGACAATACAAAACTAGGAAGAGACGGGTGTGCGGTACCGTCTGTGGACGTCATCGTGTGAATTGGAGCGTGGAAGCAAGGCCATTCCAAAGAAAGAAGAGGAGGCTGTCTCTCTCTCTCTACTTGTGTCAGTAGAATGAGATCTTAGCATAGTAATTGGCATAGTGAGAATTCAGTATATACTGGGGACACTTTGGGAACAGGCTGGAGAGGGGAGTAGGAGTATCTGTCAAGCAGAGCAGAGACAAATTGAAAAGTCAACACATTAAGGATGAAAGGGGGGGGGTTGCTTTGTCTGGAGCCCCGGGCTTGAATTAAGGAACATCAGGAGAGCAGGTGTCAAAGTTCACTGTGCCAAGCCACACATTAGCCCTGGCAAGGCCACAAGAAGCCGTGGAAGAGCGCTGTCCAGCAGTGACCTAGCAGGCTGAGGCAACTGGAGACATCCGATGCATCAGCAAGAAGGCTGTAGAGACATCTACGCACTTCCACTAGCAGCTGCAGAAACCAGGACTTGTCTCCACTCACCTGTGTCACCATATGTGGTGCAGCTGTCCCCGCGCCCCCCCCAACCCATTCTGGGAAATACCAACATATATGCAGCCCAGATCGGAGCACACATGACGATTAGAATATGCAAAGCCTGGCTGCAGAGGTGGCTCCGCGGTTAAGAGCACAGGCTGCTCTGCCAGAGGTCCTGAGTTCAATTCCCGGCACCCCCACATGGTGGCTTAGAACTGTACTTCCAGTCCTAGTGAGTTCTTCCACCTCTGTGGGCACTGCAGGTGCGTGGTACTCACACATGCATGCAGACAAAACCCCCATACACATAAGTAATAAATGATACAATTGTAGGAAAAAGAACATGCAAAGCAGAGCAGTGAAGATAAAATAGGCGCGAGGCAAGACGCATGTGTGACGATAGCATTCCTCCCTCCCGGAGAGAGCTGATGATGAACGTCTTTGGAGGAGACAGCTGCCTTTCTAGAGGACCCACTGTCTCTACATTAATGGCTGGCTTGACCTATGAACTGTACCTTGAGTAATCCTCCTGTTGCAGTAAGGGGAAGCAAAGAGCATGGCATTTTCATCATGCCTCATACTTCAAAGCACCTGCAGGTACCTCATGGGAGCCCGAGAATAACTCGGGAGTGAGGTCTGCGGGATGAGTTTATTGTCCCCACTTTACAAGCAGGCCAGACTGACCACATGGCGCTCAGCGAGATCGTCAGAGTGGTACACTGTCAGGATTTTTCCTAGAGCTCAGCCCTCTTGGCATGTGCACACGGGGGAGTCTGTGGTGCCATGCAATTCCTTACTCTTTACCTTTCTTTCTCTGCAGCCCCTGAGAGTCAACAGCCAGCCTGGACCCCAGAAGCGATGCCTCTTCGTGTGTCGGCATGGGGAGAGGATGGATGTTGTATTTGGAAAGTACTGGCTATCCCAATGCTTTGATGCCAAAGGTGAGTCTCTCCGTTTATCCACTTTGACTCTCTGTGGTTTCATTCACCCACTGCTAGTCTAATCCTAGTAGGTGGGAAAAGTCTAAAACAAGCTGTCTTGGGGTTTCTGTTGCTGTGCTGCGAAACACCGTGATCAAAAAGCAGGCCGGGGAGGAAAGGGTTAATTCATCTTCCACTTCCACCACATTGCAGTCCATCATTGAAGAAAGCCAGCCGGGTCAGGTGCTCAAACAGGGCAGGAACCTAGAGGCAGGAGCTGAAGCAGAAGCCGTGGAGAGGCTCTGCTTACTGGCTTGCTCAGTCTGTTTTCTTATAAACCTCAGGGTGTGCCAGGGATGGCACCACCCACAATGGGGTGGGCCTTCCCATATCAATCTGTAACTAAGGAAATACTCTACTGGCTTGCCTGTAGTCCAACCGCATAGAGGCATTCTCTTCTTTGTGGTTTCCTCCTCTTAGGTGAGATAAAATTAGCCAACACACAAGCAGTTTTGTGTGTTTTATATTGTCATCCCTCCATTCTGGGTCATGTGATAACATCTCAGCCCCCACCCCCACCCCCACCCCCACCCCCGACTGTGTCCCGCCCAGGTCCTTATTCCTTTCTCCAGTGTCTCCACTATACAAGTGCTACCCACCTGCTAGGTTTGAAACCACCTAGGTTTTCAAACCTACTGTCAGAGTGTCACAGTATCATTTGCCTCTCCTCACCTGATCACATAGATACAGTATCCCTTCATAAGATACAATAAGATGCTTTGTGTAAGACATCTCTGTAACTTTCACTGCAGTCTATCATTTTATTCGTCCTCATTACTGTGGCTGACTTAAACGTTATCATGGGAGTGTATTTGTGTGGGTGGAAACATAGTCTGTTCAGGATTTCCCACTGTCTACACTTTCAGCCATTTGGGGGGGGGGGGCTCTTGGGATGCATCTCCTGTGTCTAAGGACTGCTGGTGGTTGGTGGCCTACATGGCAGTGCATACCTGTCACGACCTCTAGGGGGCACCGTCAAGCTACTTTTGTGTACAATGAATCATTTTGACGTAGAAAATTCCTGGAATCTCCGAGCCCTTCTTGATTGTTTCAACTCTTGGGGGAGAGACAAGCATTCTTGTCCCCATTCTATAAGCTGAGGTATCGGGAGCCAAGAGTAGCCGTGGGGTTGCCCACGGTCATACAGCCAATCAGTTCAGAGACATGGACGGATTCTGTGGCCAGAATTCCTGCCTTAAATCGCCATCCAATTCAGTTCTCCCTCGAGTGGCATTTTTAGAATCGGAGCCTTGCCTTTGTCCAGTTGTTATATTTACTGAGAAATACCCTCGTTTCCGTCATCAGCAGATGGTAGTGGATTCTAAGTCAATCTTCTGAAGAGAAGGTGTCAGATCCAATCTTTCCCACTGCCCTCAGATGGTTTGATCCAGTGTCTTTGACCAAGATGGAGGGAGGGGGTCAGAATCACAGAAGAAAGTTTCAAGTAAACAGAAGACGATGCAGCCTCTATTTGGTCTTCTCCCCCCCAGGCCGCTACATACGCACCAACCTGAACATGCCTCATAGTTTACCTCAGCGGAGTGGCGGTTTCCGGGATTACGAGAAAGACGCTCCGATCACCGTGTTTGGGTGTATGCAAGCAAGGCTCGTGGGTAAGGGCTCTCCGGGACTGTGAAGCATCTTCTGGCTCCTTCAGCACACCCACACCACGGGTGTGCAAACACACTTTGCGGGATTTTCCTTTTTTGTTTGGTTGGTTGGATTTTTGAGACAGGGTCTTGTAGACCAGGCTGACCTAGAACATCAGATGTTGCTGCCTCAGCCTTCTGAGGCCTGGGATTACAGGTAGGCCCCTGCTGGTTGCAGATGTGACCCCTGCTGGTTGCAGATGTGGCCCCTGCTGAGGAATGAGAGAAGGAAAGTCAGGTTTGGTTTACTTACTACTATAGTAGATCTATCAGTTGCTAGCTCGTGACAGCATGGCATAAGAAGTTGTAAGGGTAAGGAAGCAGTGCAGGGGCATTGCTGAATTTTCAGAGGTTCAGAGACATTTTGAAGGTGTTCAGTCCTTTGAAAGTCTTTTCTGTACTGGTTGTACAGGAACTATGGCTATCCGTCATTTAATATGTAATATTTATTGATCATTGGCTTTGGGCAAGTCCCTGGACTAGACACCAGAGACCCAAGGGTGATGTTTCACGGATACACACGTGTGTGTGGGGGATGACTATCAGGCTCTAAGGCTGACTGAATAGCCAGCTCTACCCAGAGTAGGAGAAGATACTGAAGAAAGACAAAGGGCAGAATGAAGCAATGAGGGAGGGAGGGAGGGAGGGAGGGAAGGAGGGAGGGAGGGAGGGAGGAGGAGGGTGAAAAGACAATTAAGAGGCAGGGTGAGCTGGGGCCTCGAGTGGGTGTCATCTGAGAAAGGAACATAAGGGAGAGGAGGGTGGTTCTTGGTGCAGAGGACAATAAACAAAATCACGGAGGTCAGACATAGCATCGAGAGATCCCAGTGAGACAGGATCAGTAAGTAAAAGCGCTTACAGCAAAAGATGTGTGACCCGAGTTCAATCCCCGGAACCTACGTAAAGGTGGGAGGAGAGAACTAATTCCATAAAGTTGACTTCTGACCTCCATATATACACGTTCTCTCTCTCTCTCTCTCTCTCTCTCTCTCTCTCTCTCTCTCTCTCTCATAAATACGTAAAAATAAATAGCATTACATAGAGTACATGGGGTGTGTGAGCTCTTGTTTCTAGAGCAGAGGTTGAGGCAGGTCTAGAGAAGGGGCTGGCAAGACGAGCAAGTCCATGGAAAACAGACACCACATGAAGATACTTAAAGTTTACCTTGTAGAGAAAAGAAGTGGACCACACAAGGAAACATTAAAGCCTTAGAGCACTGGATGTTGGGATTGGACAGCTGAGACTGGGGGTTAGCACACTGGAACTGTAGCAATGTCTGGCTGTTATAGAATCCGTTCTCTCCCTGGTACCCGAGAATGGGTGTTAGCATCTTCCTTGTAGAGGGCAGAGCATTATCCCGTTGGTAGCCCCCCTTAACAGGGCATGTTGCTGCGTGCTGGCACCAGAAAGAAGGAAAGGAGAAGGCAGGAAGAGGTGTGTTTCTTGGCCCTCTCCATGGAAGCACTAAGGGAGGAACCTACCTGGCCGACACTCGGCTCTTTGCAAGCTCCTGCTGGGAAAGGGACGATCATGGGTCTCTTGACACCCCATTCCACTGAGGGTCAGGACGATGCCCAAGGGAACCCATCACGCTGATTCTATGTTGATTTGCTTGGCAGGTGAAGCCTTGTTAGAAAGCAACACCATTATTGATCACGTGTATTGTTCACCATCCCTGCGCTGTGTTCAGACTGCACATAATATATTGAAAGGTAAGACTCTTGGCCGGATAGAGGTTACATGGGCCATCCTTCCGCTTCTCTTACTGCGGAGTTACTAAGGAGTTTCAAGAATGGAAAGTTTACTTTGTTTCTCTTTTGTTTGTTTTTGAGACAGGGTTTCAAGGTGACATGTAGTCTAGGTTACCCTTGAACCGACTGCAATCCTCCTGCCTCAGCCTCCTGAATGCTAAAATTACAGGCTTGAGCCACCGTGGCTTGCAGAAATCTAGAACTTTTTACTGAGGCTTCCTCTACAAGGTGACAACCTTGCACAAAAGTCATACTCCGGACAGTATAATCCAGATAAATAAAGGAAGAATATTACTAATTTTTTTCCTTAAGGATTTTAAGCTATCTTGGATGGATTGTGGCTGTACAGAATATTTACATCTTTCATAGAGAGGGTTCCTTTTGCATTTAAGCAGTGAGGCGATCTTGCCTGGTTTCTAGATGGTTTCAGTAGAGCTGTTTTGGGTGTTCTACACCATCACCATCTTAGTTTCTTCAGTTAATTGGAAAGACTTATTTATTTATTCATTAATTCATTCATTCATTTACTCATTCATGCATTTACTTTTTGAGACATGGTCTCAGTGTGTAGCCTTGATTGATCTGGAACTCGCTGTATAGACCATATTGGCTTCACACTCACAGAACTCCACCTGCTCTACCTCTCAAGTGCTGGGATCAAAGATGTACACCACCATGCCCTACAAAGTGGAAGGCTTTAAAGGCTCCGTTGCTGTAAAAGCTCTCAATTTTCACCCTGAAATCCATGGGCATTTGCATTGGGGCAATCTCCCTTCACACCCCATTGGAAGGAAGCTGCTTGGCCAGACAAACGAATCAGAAATAAAGACGCCAGCAAAGATTTGGACCCAGCACTTGAGTGCTGGGTTCTTGAACCTTAAGTCATCCTTCCTCTTAGAACAGAGGCATCTGTGTATCAACCACACACAGAGAAACTGGGCTAAATGCAATGCAAAGAGAGTTGAGGAAATATAAAGGAAAAAGTTATACTCCGAGGGAATCACACCATGATAAAACAGAGCGTGAATACTGTCACATGTAAATGTTCAACATGGGGTTCCCTGATAAACAAAGCGGGTAACGAATGTGACATTCAAGTACAATGTAAGCTACTGCCCAGTAGTCGGTGCCAAGAGGGTAGCTGGAGCTTTGGAATATGAGGCTTTATCTTGTAAGACATCATAGAATTTACTAGAGAGAGAAGAGTTGTAAGGTAGAAATGAGCTGGGCGTGGTGGAACACACCTGTAATCCCAGCACTCCAGAGGAAGCCGGGACAGGAGGATTGAGAACTTGTGGCAAGCCTAGGGTACACAGAGAGACTTTTGTCTCTGAAAGTAAAAAGAGAGTCACAGGCTCGGACTCTCCTCGTGGAGGGGAGAGTTGCCCTTAAATCAGGACGCAGCTAGCATAGAGGGTATTAGTGCCACCAGAGTAATAAATGCACATGTTGGTGAAACAGAAATTTTATTTTTTAAACACATGCATTATGTATAGCTGTACAGCTTACATATTAAATAACGCTATAAAACACAAACTTTACAAATCTTACCTGAACCTGTTTTGCTTCCGACTTATGTAATTCATTGGCTCTAATAGGGATGGAATAACTGCCTTGTAAATGAAAAAAATTGAGATTGTGGTATAATTACATAATTTCCCCTTCCCTTTGCCCCTCCCTAACTGCCCACACACCTCTCCCTGCCATCCTTATGACTTCTTTCTTTGTTATTTGTTACCTATGAGTGTGTATTTCTAAAAAGGTACGCACAACCTGCTCCGTTTGTACAATGCTACCTGTGCATTTTTCAGGGCTGAGCATTTAGTACTGGCTAGCCAATCAACATGCTTTTCCCTGGAGAATACGACCACTCCCGCTCTGAGCATCCCCCAGTTGTCCACGATGCCTTGTGTGTCGGGTTGAGGCCCTGTGGGCCTCTTCCATGGCTCCTCTGCCCTCATGTCTATTGACGTCATCCTTGTTCGGCTCATGTTTACGCAGTCATGTTTGAGAAACGTCACGAGTGTAGCTTCTCATGGTCCTAGGAGACACGGTCTGGTAGCAAACTCCCTGATCCTCTGTTTCCTCCAGTCTTTCTGGTCCCCCTCTCACAGTGCTCCCTGAGCCTTAAGTGTGGGAGCGTTTGTAGATGTATCCGTCGGGGCTGGGCCCCACCATTCTGCATTTGATTGGTTGTGGTTTTCTGTAATAGTCTCCATCTGGTGCCAAGAATAATTTCCATGGTGAAGGGTGAGGACACACTTATCTGTGGGTGTAAGGACAAATATTTACTAGGTGGTTGTGGATTGTGCTGGTTTAGTAAAGTGGTAAATTGTAGGTTCTCCTCCAACATCCATAATTTCACTAACCCTGAGTAGTTAGCTAGGGCTTCTGGTATGAGGCGTGGTTTCCCTCTTGTTTAGTGAGTCTTAGGTCCAATTAGAGAGTTCTTGGTATGGATGCCACTGCCACACCATGAAGGTATCCTGACATGGTCATCATAGAGACATTATAGCTAGATAGGACTCATGATTTCTCTCCTCTGAGAGCTTGCATGGTACATCCAGGTCTACCTTGTCATGTTTTATATCTGTCTATCCTGTCGTTCATTTTTCCATGGACAATATGGCGGTGGGACTAGCCTCATCTTAATTCTACTTCACCCCTAAGGTTTACAACAAGACAATCACTTGAAGATCCGAGTCGAGCCGGGCTTATTTGAATGGACAAAGTGGGTCGCTGGGAGCACGTTACCAGCATGGATACCTCCATCAGAGTTAGCTGCAGCCAACCTGAGTGTTGATACAACCTACAGGTAATCCGACTCGTTGTCTCCCTAGGGCCTTGTGTCCTGTCCTGCCGCCTCAAAAGGCCTACAGAGTGTTAGCTCCATGTGGTAGAAACCAAGCTATGATGTTAGGAAACAAAACTGGGGGACATCCCTCTTTACTCTTGTATTTAACATTAGCATAAATTATACTCCTACTCCATCCACGCTTGCATTCAGATTTCCTAACTTTATTATATCTACTTCAATGTAACAGTAAAGCCATTTGTATGTTAGGAATATACGCAAAATGGTCCTAAAACAGCCTAGTGGATTAGGGACATGACAGTGTGTCACCTTCCATTTTTACTTTACATTTTCCAAATCACTTGCTCTTTTATCCTTTTGAGATGGGGGTCTCATTACGTAGTCCAGGCTAACCTGGGACTATGATCCCTGTGTCTGTGTCTTCCAAGTGCTGTGACTACAGTCACAGGCCACCATTGGATTCTTAATTCTTTCTATGTTCATTTATTATTTCTATGATCCCGGGAAGTACAAGTGAATAAGATGTGTGTATGTGTCTTGTGCATGTGTGTGCACACATGTAACGCTCTACTGAGCTATGTCCCCAGCCCAGATAGCCATTTTTATGTATGAGAGAGTCCGAGTGGCTTGCCTATGGTAAAACATTTAGTGACCATCATGGAAATAATAACAGTACCATTATTATAAAAATTAGCACCTTTTAACATCTATTATAGATATTAGATATACCTATTATATTTATATAGGTATATCTAATATCTATATTAGGTATTAATCTAATTATATCTATTAGGTATACCAATTTCTATCTTAGATATTAATACATAATATTTTTCTGTGTGTCAGATTCTGTGTGTTCTGCCTTGGATTCATTCTCCTCCTGATCCATTTCTGTTTCCATTAGACCATACTCTGGGCATAGGTTTTTTTTTGTTTTTTGTTTTCTTTAATGCTCCTAGGAGAACAATCTGCATGCCTGGTAAAGAATTAACCAGTAATAATACAGTGACAATACTATTCAAACACACACACACACACACACACACACACACACACCGAGGAAGGCCAGGTAATCATAGCCATTCTGGTAGGGAAATTAAACTCCTCTGTCTTAGAGCATATTATGGTAATTGTTTGCCCCAGTAACCCAGAATATGGTCTAACAGAGACGGCAATGGATCAGGAGGAGAATGACTTCAAAGCAGAACACACAGAGTCTGACACAGGGAAAACTTTCTGTCGGTTTTCTGTCAGTTTTGAGCGGGGCTAGGAAGTCTCTACTCCCATGGAAAAGTTGAGAAAGCCCAAGGGAAGGCCTTTGAGAGGCCTGGAGTAGAGTTAACCACTGGTCCTCAATGGAACCAAGTGAACAGATCTATGGAGAAAGTAAACGAGGCCTGGAGAACAATCCCAAGAGTCAGTACAGTTGGAATCAAGTGTGCTCGGCTTAAATAGCCCCGGCTCTGGGGCTCAGTGGAGAAGGGCATCTGCTGCTCTTGAAGAACTCAGCTTGGCTCTGAGCACCCGTATGGCTGCTCACAATGGTCTGCAGCTCCATTTCCAGATGATGCGATGCCTCTTCTGACCACCTCATGCATGTACGCTTAATAGACACTCATCCACATACACATCAAATTAAGTAAGTAACTAAGAACAAGTCTTGGCTTCTTACACCGAGGACCATACAGAACAGGAGGGAAGGGCTGGAAGCGGGCTGAGGGAACCGCCCCAGGCTAGTGACTCATGCCTCGCCATCATCCACAGGAACAAGAGCAGCCTGTGGGCTGTGTGTAGAAAGAAGGCTAGGGAACTGGGCCAAGACTGGGAGAGAGAAAAATAAAAACAAAATACTCTACCAACTGGGAAGCACTTCAGAGCAGGGTCCAGGGCCCTGATGCTTGGAGAGGGAGACAGGAAGGGCAGAGAACTGAAGGAGACCTTCACTCTGGGGTGCGAGTCGGGTAAGCTTTGAATGAAGCTCGAGGCAAAAGCCTGCACTACACTTGGACCGGTATAGGTTGGAGAAGAGGGTAACCATGGGAGAATGCTTGGAGAGCCACCAGGGAGCACCTAAGCTATAGGTACAGAAGAGGTTGGGAGTTGACCTGACTCTAACGGCAATGCAGGACCTTATAGGTGTAGCTAGCCGTGTGATAGGTCCTGCTTATAGGAGAAACTTAGACTCTGTCCCATGACCATCAGGATGCTGGGAGAAGCCAAAGGCAAGAGCAGATGAGGAGCTAGGTCTTGGGTTCCCAGTTTTCCTTTACACAAATTTCGAATAAGACAATGTGGTCTCACCCATCAAGTGACTCCCTGACCATACAATGTGGCTTTTTGTTACAGAATGGGGGGAAAGGGGCAATCCTGAGAGACGGGGTAACATGAATGGCAGTGGAGATGCATAAGAGTGCGGCAGAAAGAGGAGGCCAGGAAGAAGAGCTCTTTCCTGAACAAAGATGTCCATCCCTAAGTGATGGTAACCCTTGCCTCTGCCTTTCCTTCAGGGAACAGTCATGTAGTGAGAATCAGGAAGCTTTCTCCCAGGAGAAATGTGTCTGCTGAATGATTAGAAAAATCAGGTTTTTCTCCAAACACAACAATATTAGGCTTCCTGATAGTAAACTACGGCATCGAATGGGCAGTCTTCTAGGATGCTTGTTTGGTTGGTTGGTTGGTTGGTTGGTTAGTGGGTTGATTGGTTGGCTATTTTTGGGTTGGTTGGTTGATTGGCTGGTTGGTTGGTTGGTTAGTGGGTTGATTGGTTGGTTATTTTTGGGTTGGTTGGTTGATTGGTTGGTTGGTTTGTTGTTCATTTGGTTATTTGGCTGGTTGGTTGGTTGGTTGGTTTTAGATTGGTTGGTTGGTTGGGTGGGTGGTTGGTTGATTGATCAATTGATCGATCTGTGTATTTGAGAGTGTTTTGCTCTGTAACACTCTGCACACTCTAAAAAACAGGCTGGCCTCCAATTTCCACTGGCAATTCTCCTACCTTAGCCCCATGAAAGCTGAAATTTCAAGTTTGTGTTGCCATACCCAACTATGACACGTGATCTTGAAGAGAACACTAGCAGAAGCTGCTCTGTTTACGTGAGAGGTTAGGATCACAGGGTACATCCAAGACTCAGATTCAGACCTCAGCTCTAAGAGTTACTAAAGACTCAAACAAGTTGACACCTCAGGGCCTGTTTTGTCACTTAGAGGCTTAGAATTTTTGGAAGTGTTGCAAAAAGATTATCCAGGAAGAATGCAGGTAGTGTGCTTGCATATACCCCTGACACGTGGGAGCCCTGCAGTAAATATTTTCAGCACTAATTTTAACAGTATATAATTTAAAAATTATAATCAAGATGTCATGTGAGTTTAGAGAACTCAACACTACCTGTACCGGGTACCACACATTCAACAATTAAAAGCACAAGGAAATAGAAAAGGCATAGAATGTAAGACAAGACAAATATCTCCTGGATCAGAACATCTTATAAAATAAAAGCGGAGTGTAAACAGACCAAGGTGGGCCCCAAGGGGCTGGTGACTGACTGGTCAGCATTGTGAGTGCTTTGATCCCTCTCTTAAACACCCTCGAAGACTGTATCACAGCTATGGTTTGCATCTATAGCTTCCCTGACCTGGTCCACACAGAGAGTTTCTCAAGTGGAGAAATTAATTCATCAGTACGTCCCTCAGGCTTTTCCTAGTGCTGGGTACATGGTTTAAAATAAGAAACAAAGAGAAGGAAGTGGCTGATGGGAGTTTCATGAGCTCACAAAGAGGTGGACAGCACACATGTTTTTCAAAGCTCTCCTTGCAGCTCATTGTGACTAAGGCTGTCGCTGTGGTACCAGCCACAGCCTCAGCATCCGCACAATGGAAGGTCTGTTCCTTGGGCCTCCTTTCTTTCCAGAGAAATGGATCAGCAGAAGTAGGGGCTCCTCCAAGATGTCTCGACATATTTAGGGTAGTGTCATTCACTTTATCTCGGGGTCAGAGTATTGACACGTTTCCTTGCTCTGTTTGCCTTTGCATTGCAGACCTCACATTCCAGTCAGCAAATTGGTGATTTCGGAATCCTATGACACCTACATCAATAGGAGTTTCCAGGTGACAAAAGAGATAATAAGTGAATGCAAAAGTAAAGGTAGGTGGCATTATTTGGGACTGCACATTTAGATATACTTAAATACAGGAACAGCTCTCCTTCATGACTGTTGAACAGGCTGAGATGTCTGAATTGGATTTGTCAGCTGTAATAGGGGAGGAATGTTTCCAGGCTCTCTCGTAGTTCAGTTTGTGATATTCTTTGAGGATCTAACATGGAAGTTATCACACAGGAACCCTGTAGATGATGCCATCACCACATTAAGTAACTTGGGATTGATATTGTAGCTAGTCATCTTTCACCTTATGGAGGGGATACCCAGTTGTAATTTCCAGAAGTTCTATAGAATAATTCCATCCTGACTTACCTATGATGACCCAGGATGGGAGCATCTACACACAAACTCACCCACAGGAATGCGTGGGTACAAGGCCCCTGTCACGAGCCAAGAGCAGTGGTGGGTGGGGCTAAAGTCTATTTGCATCTTCTAGAGTCTAGTCTCAAACAGTTGAAGGCACGTAGGACCAACTGCCCACCACAAGACTTAGGTTAATGTATTTATACTCTAGGAGCAAAGAATACAACTTTATACACACAGATGTTAGCAGTGGGTAGCCATGGGCAACCGAGGAAGGACAATTCCCACAATGCAATTGTTACTGATAAGCTACTCAACACTACGAAGATACATGGAGCGTGCTCTCAGCCATGAGGTCTCCAATGCTCATGGTTCTGCAGAGGTGACATTTAAAGCTGTTCTAGAGCCTGCCAACATGGTCGGCTTATGTCTTGATTATGGTAATGGTTACACAGAGATATGGTGAGGACATCACCATAAACTGTATGCTCACACACAAAGCAGTGCTGATGAGCCTGGTGAGATCAGAATTATGACTTGCACCATGTCCATTTCCATGGTTTCGATGGTAAACCGCATCATGAACCAGCAATCATGGAGGAGGCTGGGGGAAGCGACATGAGACCTCCTTACACCTGTAGGGTGATTATTTCTACTTTTTCTTTTTTTTTTTAAATAATTTTCAGTTCTTTTAAAATTATCATACAATGTATTAGATAGCATTATGACTTTTTTTTTCAAATGACGTGAGTTTTAGTAGATTCTCCTGCCCTAAATGTACCCATTTTGTTGCAGTGTTCAGGACCAAAGCCAGAGCATTACACATGCTGGAAATGCCCAACTACTGAACTCCATCCCTAGACTTCCTTAAAGCTGTGGATTGATACATAGCAATTTACATATTCATACAGTGTGATTTCAATATATGCATATGCGATGTATCATGAGGCAGTCACTGCAACGGACCTTTCTCATTTCCTTAGGAAATAACATTCTGATTGTGGCCCACGCATCTTCCCTCGAGGCATGTACCTGCCAGCTCCAAGGCCTGTCCCCGCAGAACTCCAAGGACTTTGTACAAATGGTCCGGAAGGTAATTTTCTCTCCCTCATTTATGGGGCCAGTGGTACTTTGTGTTTTTGTAACTGTCGGGCGGCCGGGCTGATAGCTCATTTCCCTGAAGCAGAATTTTCTGCTGAGCTGGGAAGTGGAGCTCCGTAGGGTATTTGATTAGAACTGTATGGGGGGGGGGTTGTTATGGAGGAAGCTATGAAATGTAAGTGATGAGGGACTAGCATGAGCAAGCAGGGATACGGCTGAAATCTCAGCCTGAGGAGAGGGCCCAGCAGACAGACAAGGGGAACAGCTAGTGGGAACAAGACTGAAAGATAAAGATAAAGATAAAGATAAAGATAAAGATAAAGATAAAGATAAAGATAAAGATAAAGATAAAGATAAAGATAAAGATAAAGATAAAGATAAAGATAAAAGACTGGAGGCTTGCCTGTCTGCCTGTGTTTTCCAACAGGCACATCCTACACCACCTCTTCAGGGGAGGCAGTTATCCTCTTTCCCTTCAAACAGAAATTCTAGTTCGAACTCAGTCGCAATGCTCATAGGTGAGCATCCATCCCATTAGTCTGTAACCTGAGGACGGGTGTGGGGAGGGCGCTTGGTTATCCTGTTTATGACTGTGGCTCTGGACAGAGAACACAGAAATAAGCTATGGATTGCCATGACAGCCCACAGTTTCCTCTCTGAATGTGATATGTGTCATGCCCCCACCAAAAGATAAAACAAGATTCTTTTTAATTGAATAATCATCTGGGTATGGTGACACATGCCTATACTCCCAGTGTTCAGGAAATAGATGCTGGATGATCAAGATCAATTCAGGGTCATCCTTAGCTGCATAACAACTTTGAGGCCAGACTGGATGACATGAGACTCTACCTCAAAAAGCTTGGATAGTCTTTCCCACTATGGCCAAATTTAATGTGAAGGATCCTTAGTCTGCTTTTTAAACCAGATATGCAATTTGAGGTTAATCCTTGGTACAATTGCTTTAGTCTGCCCCTAACCCTGAGGTCAACTGTGCTCTGAAGATACAATATTATACAGTAAGATATTGGCAGGCCAGGAAGTGAGTACATCCACATAATTTCTGTCATAGTATATTGTTAAAAAATATTCTACTTTATTTATTATTGGTGTTAGTTTTACTGTGTCTGGTTTATAAATCAAACGTCATTGGTGTGTAAACATAGGGGAAAAAACATATACAGGGTTTGATAGTATCCAAATTTCAAGCATCCACTAGGAATCTGGGATGGATCTCCGTGGTTAAGACAGTACCATGCATACTTCAGTCCTCTTCTTCCTTGCTATTGGCTGGTGATCTCTAATCGTGTCGTAGGGGTGCTCACCATTGGCTAAATCCTGATCATTAATAAGAATGCTTAGCCTCGCAGGTTCTATCCATGTGGGACTGTTTGTTAAGTTTTGGAAGGTTTTACATTTCTGCCCGCATGCCCTGGAAACACTTGAGTATCTGTGTCAGTACAGAGGTTATGGCATTAATTCAAGGTCTTCTGTTTTCCCTCCTCCGCTGCCTCGACTTTCAGATCCCATACCTGGGCTTCTGTTCCTGCGAAGAGCTGGGAGAAACTGGAATATGGCAACTGACAGACCCGCCCATCCTTCCCCTTACCCATGGACCCACTGGGGGCTTCAACTGGAGAGAGACCCTCCTGCAAGAATAAGCTGCCTGGGCGATGGGAAGAAACGGCCTTCGGCGGGCGAGTCCTCGGGAAATCCCGCGGCAGTGGGAAAACCCACTCTGCGTTCAAAACAGACAGCTCAGCATCCTTTAGTCTATTTCTTTTCATGCTTCGGGGATGGTGAGATTGTGTCAATGAGAAGAAGTCATGATTCAGAGAGAGAACCCATCTCTCTGGACCTGCCTAGCTAACAAGGCTTCGGAGAATTGTCTTCCTAAGCTGAGCACCTGCTGCAGCAGAAGCGACCATCCTCCTTCAGGCTATGCATGGCTAAAGAGCCTCATTCTTCTCCCAGAGAGCTGCTCCCACCCTCGAGAGGCACACGAGGGGAAAGGACTGTGTCTGGACTCCAACTGGGAGTTGAAGTGGGATAGTCTATTGTACTCCCTTTGCAAGTTCGGCAAAGCCACCCTGAGGAGCGCTTTGATGGCGGTTGGTTAGGAACCGTAAGAACAGTCCTGTGTCAGACTCTACTCTCAGCAGACTCCATTCACTAGTGTGCAAGGCACCTGCTTGAAGACTCCCAACATTCACCCCTGTACCGCCACTCGATCTCCAGAGCAGCCTGGCCCTTCATGCTTCTATCTGTGAAATGGGGAGAACAGCCCTTTTGCTCGCCCAAGCGCGGTCGAGATTCTCAGGAAGGGAATCAAGAAAATGAACGACGATGTATTGAATGGGAAGGAGGTGCAGCGACTTCCAGAATGTTAATCAAGTTGAAATTACCCCTGTGATGGCCGGATGAACTGTGAAGTCCCCAAGCCTGCCTGAACCAGGACATGTCTTTCCACCCAAGGCTCTACACTGTGTCAAGCAGTTAAGGAGATTGACATTTGGAAGGATGTATGTTCGATTCACTATTTGGATCAGAAAAACAAACACAAACAAACAAACAAACAAAAACATAAAACGTCCAGTGCAATACAGATATATTTAGAAACTGTACTGAGGGTCCTGTGGTTGGTCACACACAGGCCACTTCCACCGTAGCAGAATGTCCACAGGTTAGCCAGTTTTAGGTTGTCTAGGAAGCCCGGGGACTGATGTGAATGGTGACAGTCACACTGCACTGCTTCTTTTGCTGCCCTCTTAGCTTCTCTATGGTAATTTAAAACAGGTGGGAGGGAGGACCACTTGAAGGAAGCTGGATAGGCGGAGCCTGTCCGCGGCCTCTCACCACACCTACTTCCTGTATTTAGACAGAGTGTATGTATTTAAAAGAAGAATAAATGACAATCAAACCAAAACATCCCATATCAATGTCTATTTAATTGTGTATTCTGACAGCCATTAGGGCCACAGACAGCAGCCCAGTATGAGACCTTTCGTTGTGTAGCTTGTGAGTGCAAGTTGAAGCCCAGGCCACTGAGAAGGAACTCTGATGTAAAACAAACATGTTGTAGAAGCATTACATTGTAACAACCAGACATACACCTGCACCTATATGTCTTAGTCTTAGGTGTTGGGGTAAACGCCATCACTTTTGATTGGACTGTATTTCATTGTCCTTAATCTAATATAGACAGCATCCTGGGCAATCATCTACAGAGCCAGAGAGGGAGACTCTGAAGTAACTTTCTAAAGAACTTAAGTGGAAAACAGAAAAATGTAATTCTCCAAATTGCTTATCAAAATGGCTGGGTGATCCAAATTCAATTAATATCTTATTGCACGCTGGTCTATTAAAAAAAAGAGTGGGTCCAGCTGAGCAGTCTTGGGAATCACACTGAACCTGTATGTAGAGACATCTGGATCATCAGATTTCATACGCATACAGAAGGGCTCTGCTGGCAGGAGACACTGAGCTGAGGCTAGCTCTTTTCAATCTGCAGCTCGTGCTAGCTCAGATGATACCCAGGAGAAGGGATGAATTGGGGACATGGCAGGAAAAATAATAATAATTTTTTTTCACCACGTGCCTCCCCCGACCCCCATTTTTTTTCTTTTTTTCGGTAAGCATTGGGAAGCCATCTGAAATACTTCAGGGGAGATGAAATTAGTGGAAGGGTTTAATATGGGATTATAAGTCCAAAGAGTGTCCTGCTTCACCAAGCGTGCACGGGTTCTAGTATTTTTCCCAGGTAGGACTTTGTCCCTGTGATTTCTGTGTATCTGACTGGAATCATTGGTGTGTTAATACGCGCACCGAAGCTGTCCTTTTCCCAGGCTCTTCTCACTGCTGCCTGGCCTTGAGGAGCCCTTTGCTTCACCCCAGGGTACCAGTGCCATTCAGATAACAGTGTCCCTTTCCCTCTGCATTCAGATTCATGCAGCCTGAATGGCTCATTAAGTGGCCATCTGATGGCTGAAAGAGAGGGTTATTTTTTACCCGGTAAATGGAAGGCTTGGGAGACGTTCTGCTTTTTTTTATTTTAATTATACTTCAACCAAAGAGTTGTTTTAAAGTCACCTTATCTTTGAAAGATGATTTTGCAAATAATAAATAAATAAAAATAAAACCAAGAAGAATGCCTTCTAGAGCCGCGCGGGGTTGGTACATCACTGATGATCATTTTCTTGCCGGTTCTGTCTGGAATGCATATAGATGGTTATCCCGCTGGGTGGGGCACCGCCCTGGTGTGTATCCCCGTGGAAATGAACTCTTATTTCAACTGTCTGATGTCATGGGGAACTCAGTGGCAACGGGAAGAGAAGTTCCTATCTCACTGCCTTTGTAGAAAACTTGGTTTCTGTGCTCCGAGAACAGAATTCCTCCGTCACCTAGGCGCTGGGTTTAACTTCTAAGCGGTGATGAATTGCTCTTTTGAATCTTACTCTCTGTATATTCATGTGTTAGAATACAGATGAGCCTCCCACTAAGCCTCACAGACTTCGGCACAGTCAACTGTACGGAATCTGCACAAAGTTGGATAATGAGACTCCTGGAGATTTGCATTTAAATTGTCTAATCCGGCACATGCACGAGAGGAGAAAAAAAAAAAGGAGGGGGCTAGTCTGGGGAGTGTGTGCTGTCGAAGGGATAGGACTGGCTCGGAGGGCAGGAGACAGCCTGACTTAACATCTATTTAGGGGGTGTCCGTGTTACAAAGGTGATGGGGCGGGGCTGTGTGGGGCTTTTCATCGTTAAACACGACTAAAATGGGATTGGCTTTTGTAACTCTTCACCATTGGTTGCTGGGAGAGAGTGTAGGCATTGCCTCTCAATGCAAAAGAAATGGCTGGGCTGTTACAAACATATAGTATTAGGTCGGCTGTGTGTAGGTTGAAGATTTAGAGTCATTAGCAGTCAGACAATAGACACTCGGTCCTCACAAATATTTGCCTGCTACTTCCTAGCCACCATTCCTTGCACAGAAAATTTTCAGCCGTTCAACGATTCATGGAACTCTGTATGTGATACATGTGTTAAATGGAAACAATGTATACTGGTTCTTTGGTTGCAACTAAGATGGAAACAACATCCCAGAGCCTTTGGCTTATTCATACAGCACACTGAACCGGCTGATTTAGAAAGGCATGTTAGTCTCTTTCTCTCGGGTGAGACTTTTGTGTCTTTTTTTTTCTATACGATTCGGGTGTATTCACTTGGAGAAAACGTTTGTAATTATAAGACTAGAAAGCCCCACCTAGCTATCCTGCCAAGTTCCTCGTACACTCCCCATGGCGTCCGTGCTTCCGCGGCTGAGAAGCTGATCTTCCGGATAGAGCTATGGCAGCCTTGTGATCAGTTCATTGCGTCCCAGGACCATATCCACTGACATGGTTGATAGATGACTTAATAAAAAGAAACTGTGTCCTCACTTGACCCAGCGCAACTGCAGATTAAGTCCTGAGTGTGGTCTCTTCCTGCCGTGTCTTCGCATGATACTGTACTGTTATCGCTGTGACTGCGTAGGTGTCCATTAAGAGTAAGACTCTTCCAACAGAGGGTCAGAGGGATGCTAGCCGCTGATGGAAGGGCGAGGAAACTCCTGCAGCCCTGTGGATCTTGGGTCCTTTCTGGTGAAGCATTCAGATAAAGACGAGAGAGTCCAGCAGACCTTGGAAGAGTGCCCTCTACAATGCCTTCAGTTCAACCTGTACCTTTCGGTCAACAAATCCAAGGTTCCGAGCTAAGGCTTCTGAGACAAATACAAATTAACAAGAGAAAAATAGACAAGTTTAACAATTGTACAGTATGGGAAACTCCATAAAGCAATCTTACAATCCTCAGAACACCACGAGACCTAAACACGTACATGTGTGTAATTGCTTATTGGGATGTTTGAGACAGAGACTCACATAGCTAGCCTGGAATTAGTTAAACCACTGAAACTGGCTTGAAATTCCTGATCCCCTGTCTCATGTCCCAAAGCTGGGATTGTAGACGCACATCACCACACGGAGCTAAAGCCTAAAATGTTTTAATGTGAAATTCGAGGGCAAGTGGATGGTTGTAGAGAAATATGGTAGAGTAACAGATATGATCTGCGTGCAAGGAGCTGCTGGCACCCGTCCCACCTGCTTGGTGTCTCCACAGTGGCTCTCTGTCATCAGAGACACGAAAGCCCTCTTCTCCCGGGTGTTGGAATAGCATCTCCCATGGGAGGGTTCTCCCCTGCTTGAGAGAGAAGAGCACAGGTATTAGGAGTGATCTTCCCGCTGTCATTTGCAAACTCCTTCATTTTTATAATCCCCGGTTATAGCAAAGTGACACACTTGAGGGGGGGTAGTTCTGAACCCCATTGGTATCACCCTGCCCCACCAGTGACCATTTCAAGATGGATTGGTGTATCAGGTACCAACCGTCAAGCAAAAACTTGAAAGACATGGGAGGGGAGGGAAGAGGGTGCACAAATGGAGCCCAGGCTGCATTCCACACTCAAGGGCTCCATTTCTACATTCTATACTCTCAGGCTCCATTTCTGAATTCTATGTTAAGCTAATAAGATTTTTAAAATAAACCCCCGAAAGCAAATTTGTGCCCTGGACATGAATACAGATTTCCATCAACACAGCCATCCACAGCCCTGGCAGGGTCCACTTCCTGAGGAAATGTAGCGGCCAGTGCTGCCGTCTGCACAAAAGACCAGGTTATGTTTAGCCATCTGGCTGGTTCTCAGCTGTTCTCTGCTTGAAAGATTCCTAAGCTCATTTTGCCCTTTTGTGTTGTTGCAAAAGCTGGCTACACATCCAGAAAGGGAAGAGAAGAAAAAAAAAAAAAAATCAGCCAGCGTGCTTTGCATCTGCTTAAGCTGACCTCAGCAGAATGCGCTGCTGCTCCTGTTCCTGTGGGTTGGGTTCATGGTTTTATTCTTGCGCTGGGACCCTTCCCCCACCAAAAACATCTTCCTCTCAAAGAAAGAGAATATTGCATTTTCCAGAAATACACACATGGACCCCAGATGACTTGCTTCTGGCTAGGAAAACATGTCCTGGCTTAGTCAGCTTTTGGTTGTCCGTGTGTTCTTTGGGCAGTCCAGAAGGTCCATAAATCGGCAAGAGAAAGGCCATCATCTAAAGATGATGCTTCCAGGAGCCACAGTGGGTCTGACGCTGGCTCGGGCTGGGTGCTGCAGGCCTTCGACTCACCTCGCCTGGGAAGGAGCACAGCAATGGCCTTCCTTCTTCCCTCCTTTATCTTCATTCTTGGTACATTTCTTCCTTCTTTTCTTTTCCAGAACATTTTTAACAACCTAATTGGAAGCCAGGCCATGGTGGCGCATGCCTTTAATCCCAACACTCGGGAGGCAGAGGCAGGCAGATCTCTAAAAATCTCAAGGCCATCCTGGTCTACAGAGTGAGTTCTAGGACAGCCAAGGCCACACAGAGAAACCCTGTCCCCACCATCAAAACATTTTTTTTTAAAAATTAAAAATATTTTTAAAGATTAAAAAAATCAAATGGGGAAAGAGATATACATACCATACACTAATAATATCAAAATGCTACATATGAATACATAGATATCTGCTTTTCTTTTTTTTTTTTTTTCAAGATGGAATTTATTTTAGCAGGCCATCTTGGAACTCACTCTGTAAACCAGGCTAGCCTCAGAACTTACAGAGATCCACCTGCCTCTGCCTCCCATGTGCTGGGATTAAAGGCATGCGGCACCACTGCCCTGCTAATCACAGCTTTTTAAAGGCCAAGATAAAACTCCTCGTGGTTGAGTTCCACTTGCCTGGGAATGTGCGGTGAGGAATGGAAGCCTCGTCCATACAGAGACCTTCTCCCTCTTCTCCCTGTGAGTGGGGGCAGAGAATGGGCAGCGTTGGTGTGTTGGCTCGCTGCTGTGGGTTGTAATTGTGGTTGAAGTTGGGGCATTTGTTCGAGGAAGGCTCTCACCACTCAGCCCAGCCTGGCCTCAAACCTACTAATATCCCCTTGTCTCAACTTCCAGAGTTCTGATGGTACAGGCATGCACCACCACCTATGGCTGATTTTGTATGAATTTTGTTTAGAAAGTTGCTTGAATGACCTATAATTAAAATCGTTTTCATTTGATCTTGGTGATAATTTTGCAAGGTAAAGGGACCATTCATGTGAGAAACTAAAGGGGCCTATGAGATGTCTCAGCAGCGAAAGTGCTTGACATGAAAGTCAACCTGAGTTTATCTGTAGAGCTTCTGGTGGTCTTCTGACCTCCGTAGGAGGCCCTGTGGCAACGCAGCCCTCTCTTGCCTATAATCATAATGATAATGATCATAATAATCAATAAAATAATTGTTCAGGGACAGACCTAAGTTTTTTTTTAATGATGCAAAGATACTGAGGCTATGGACTCATTTCCCTTTCTATATTATTCATGCCATGGCTTGTGCCTAGTAAGGTAGGACATTAAGGTAGGACACCGGAGCTGCAGCCACAAACGAGAGAGCCAACTGTTGGCCGCTGTGAGGTAGAGAGACAGACAGTGAACACACAATGAGATGATTAGGAACTTTGACGGGACCCAGTGGCTCCCATGGTGGAGAATGACTGTGGGAGACACATATGGGGCAGGAGGTGCTCTCTCGATGGGCTGCTCAGGAGTAGAGGCCGTGAGGGGATGGCCGTTAAGCCAACTGAGCAAGAATCGGTCGTGGCAAAGCACTGTCCGAGGATGTCTGGCAGAAGCTCCCAGTGCAGAGTTATGTAGTAGGGATGGTTTGGGGATTTCCTCTCTGGCCTTTCCAGGAAGAGTGTGACAAATGCTAGAACAGAGCGAGATGAAGTGTGTGGATGTTGTCTGAGGCTCGCAGAGTATAGAACTGGAGACGAGGCTGCCCCAGGACTAGCCGAGTGACAGTCAGCATTTACTAAATGTTTATATGGATCAGAGTCCAACATAGGTACCGATTGTTTGTTTCCTTATTTGTGTGTGTGTGCGTGTGTGTGTGTGTGTGTGTGTGTGTGTGTGTGTGTGTGTGTGCAGGTATGTGCACATGTGTATGGAAGCCAGAGGGCAATGTTGATGTTTTCCTCAATTCCTCTTCATCTTTTTTTTAAATAGTCAATCTTATTTTTATTTTTCTTTGAGTGTATATATGTATCAGTCTGTGTGTATGGGGGCCCACAGAAGCCAAAAGAGGATCTTGAATCCCCTGGAGTTGGAGTTACCGATGACTGTGAGCTACCTGATGTGAACTCATGTCCTCTGTAAGAGCAGTCACTGCTCTTAAATCTCTGAACCATCTCTCCGTTCACTTCATATTTAAAAACAAAACAAAACAAAAAAACAGAGTCCCACTACATAGCTCTAGCTGGCCTGGAACTCTCTATGTAGATCAGGCTGGCCTCTAACTCATAGAAAATAGCCTGCTTCAGCATCCCACACGTTGGAATTAAATGAATGCCCCACCATGTCTGGCCCCTTCACATTAACTTTTGAGGCAGGATCTCACTAAATGCAGAGTTCTCTGACTTGACCGGACTGGCCTTCTGGGACCTGCTTGTCTCTACCTCCTCAGGGTGGAGTCTGTGTCTGGCTGGTATACACTTCCCTGGGGATCAAACTTCTCAAGCTTGCAACACCAACTCCTTCACCCACCGACCTATCCCCTCAATACCTATGCACCTCAATCTTCTTCAGAACCCCACTATTCTGATTTAGAGAGAAGAAGTTGAGTCTTACAGACAGTTGATAGCTAGCTTATGGTCACATGACACACTCACATGATGAAGGAGCCTGAAAGCTATGAGTTAGTAACCATGTCAGTGTGGTTCCTGGGGCCTGGACTAATATCCTAAATCTTTCTGTTTGATTTTTTTTTTTTTGGTCTTGTATGTATCCCAGACTGCCTACATAGCACTCCATATGTAACCCAGGCTGCCTTCAAATTCCTCCTTGCCCCTATTTCCTGAGTGTGGAGTTAGACATGTACCCACGATGCCCATCTAAAAGCCTTCCAAAGCTTCATGGAAATCTTGCAGGAGCCCAAGACATCAGTGGGAGGCTTGGGTTTTTCAGAACATGCCCATCCTGCCTTCCCTCTAACTTCCTCCCCACTCACAGGTGAGGACATGGGTCAGGCACCAGCCTATGAGCTGGGACCTGAAAGCGGCCTTGGATATCCTGCAGTCATTTCTTTAAGCTACAGTCCCCCACCTCTCCTCCTCCTCCTCCTCCTCCTCCTCCTCCTCTCCTTTCCTCTCTTTGCTTTGCTAAGGTACTAGGAGTTGTCGTGGCCTTGGATTATATATATTATATATATATATATATATATATATATGTATGTATATATATGCATATATATACATACATATATACATATACATATATATATATATATATATATATATATATATATATATATGGCAAGACAATTTTCTTCTGAAATAAACTCTTATTTGGCTATTTCTAGAATTGTCCATTTGATTAAATGAAACCCCCCTCCTTCATGAAAGCTTAGGGCAGGATTTCCAAAAAGTAGAAGCCTCATTGTTGTTTTTCATCCCCAGTGCCGTGACAAGCACCACAACCAAACAAAGAGAAGGAAGGGGTTTCTGTTGGTTTACAGTTCCAGGTCAGTCCACACTGAGTGAAGTCAGCATAGAAACTTGAAAGGGAAGACACGGAGGAACGCAGCATTCTGGCTTGTTCGGGCGCATGGTTAGCTAGTCAGTTTCCTTGCACATTCCAGAGCTACACACGCAGGGAATGGAGCCGCCCACGGTGGGCTGGGCCCTCCCCCATCAATTAACAAACAATAATTCCTTATAATTGGCCCATAGGGCCAGTCTGATTTAGGTAATCTCCCCATTGAGACTCCCTTCTCTGATGGCTCTAGGCTGTGTGAAGTTGACAGTTTCAGATCACTAGGGCACTGCCCTTTTCCAAGCTAACCCATGCAGCCAGGGTTGCTACCTGGCAGCCCAGCCATCCAAGTCTGAAGATCTCCATACTACAAGATACTCAGGATACTGTGCCTCATATCTCCCAGTCCCGTGGTTATTCTTATAATCTTACACACACACACACACACACACACACACACACACACACACTCACACACACACACACACACACACACACACACACATGCTAAGTTCATGTGTCTGTTATTGACAAAGTCCAGGTGATGAGGCAGGCTCCATCCCTCTCATGTCGACTGTTATCCTTGATCTTTCCTGCTCCTGAGAAATGCATTCTGCACCCATACGTGATTTCAAAGGCTGCTGCTCCAACTTAGAAACCCCCACAGGTTTTCAACAGTTCTTGAAGACTCCTACCCCAAGTGTGAATTAGCAGCAGTGACTGCTGGGAAAGAGGCAATCCCACCACTGCGTGTGGTTGGGAAAGGTCAGGGTTCTTCACAAGAGCATGAAAGGTCAAGAAAGGAAATACAGGCCCTCTTAGAACTGCTACAAAAAACCCAGTAGTATTGGTTCATGGGGAAATCCCATTTGCCCTGACCCTTATGATGTCCGTCTGTGGCCTATTTAATAGTTCTCTCTGAGCTCTTTCACCTCCGACAACAGGGGAATGACACCAATGGAGAGGCTGCTTTTTGTCTATCTACAATCTGGCCCTCTTCATCTTCCCATCCAATGTTAGTCCCTGGGAGTAATGTAACAAAACACAAAGACCTCATGAAATGGGAACCACAGGGACAAGTTGGTGGACACTCTCTTCTTGACCTTCCGTGGTCCTTGTGGAGAACTGCGGCCTTTTCCAGAATATGTCCCACCCAAACATGACTCTTTGGATAAGGATGCTTTCCAGCTGTTGGCACCTAAGTAGAAGCGGATAGAACTAATCAACAAGCAATGAAGTAGTAACCTCTGCCTATCCACTACTTTCTAAAAAGCAGGACATCTATTGAGGTGCCCCCTCCCCTGTTCTCTGAGGACACCTTTCCTGGAGGCACGTTCAGGCCCTACCCAGCCTCCAGCACCTGAGGAACTTCCTAAGAAGCTTTATTAATCAGCTCCTCGTCTCTGTTCCTTCCCCCACACATCCTTTACTGCCATTGGTTGAGACTCACCGTCCTTTCCACTGTATGGCAACTTCTATAAAACTCTGGCTCGCTGCTGAAAGGCAGTCTTAGAACGGTAAGCCACCCTTCTCAGACTTTCTCCCTCGCCGGTACCTCCCATGCACATGTCCATAGGAAATACACACAAAGACAAACTGCTTCTTCTTCTCTTCCCACTCTATTGTTATTTGGTTCTGGCTAAAAACTTAGAAAAGTATGGGAGGAAACTATTTCTCATTTTTGAGGTCTCTCACCTACAAGGTGGTCAGCGCACGCACACACAAACACACACACACACACACACACACACACACACACACACCACACACTTCCATTGCAGAGTAGCTGAAGGTCCCCCCTTGGCCACGATCACCCTGCCTCATCATTTCTCTCCACGCATTGAATGGTCACAGTCTGTAATTCTTGCCCCTTGGGGACACTTGTGGTCTGCACGATGAAGTGCAGTTTATGAGTGTTTAGGACTTTGCAGACCACAAGGACACATCATACACCGCCTGCTTTGCAGTGTTTCCTTCAGAGGCAGTACTTTTTTCCATTAATAAATTCATTTATTCACTTTACAGCCCTATCCTCCCAGTAACCCCTCACACAGTCCCTCTCCCCATTGCCTCTTCCTCCTTATCTTCTGAGGAGAAGGAGACACCCCCTGGGCACCAACCCACCTCTGGCACCTCAAGTCACTGCAGGACTGGGCACATCCTCCTCCAGTGAGGACAGGCCAGCTAGGCAAGCAGGATCCACTGGCAGACAACAGAGTCAGGGACAGCCCTCCACCCTGCTCCAGTTGTTGGGGTACCAAGCTACACATTTGCTCCATGTGTGTGAGGGGGCCTAGGTCTAGCCCATGTATGCTCTTTGATGGTTCAGTCTCTGGGAACCCCCAAGGGCCCGAGTTAGTTGACTCTGTTGGTCTTCCTGTGGAGTTCCTATCCCCTCCGTGTCCCTCAATCCTTCCCCCAACTCTTCCACATGACTCCCAATGCTCCATCTAATGCTCGGCTGTGGGTCTCTGCATCTGTTTTGGTCAGCTGCTGGGTAGATCCTTTCAGTGGACAGTTATGCTGGGCCCCTGTCTGGAAGCATAACAGAGAGAGTAGCATTAATAGTGTCAGAGATTGGTTCTTGCTCATGGGATGGCTCTCAAGTTGGACTGGCCCTCAGTCTCTGCTCTGTCTTTCAGGGACAGGTTTAATCTCTGAGACCAATGGACTCTTATGACATTAAACAAAGTTTTGTTGTTGTTTAAAGATTCTTTTAATTTTAAAGTATGTGTATAAGTGTGGGGTGTGTGTGTGTGTGTGTGTGTGTGTGTGTGTGTGTATACATGTGTACATATAAGTGAATGTGTCTATGGAATATCCATCAGATCTCCCTACAGCTAGAGTAGCATGCTCATGGCTTCAGACATACAGTCTATCAAAGCTGGACTAGCGTGGTATAGCATCTAGAGTGCTGTCATTTAAATCTTGGAGATCAGGGAAACAGCTAGGGCAGAACTGGAGATGACCGTGACCGCCAGTGTCCCATTCCCAATAGCTTATGTAGAGCAGCTAAGCACCATGACCCAAAAGGCTTCACAGCCAACACAAATCGCTACAGACCAAATTTTCAATACAACAGCCAGTCAGGGACATTCCGTATTTAAACAGTAAGATCTTCTTTAATGCTCTAGAAAAAAATTATGTCAAGCATAACATTAGACTTTTAGACTTTAGGATGGAAAGAGTGGTACTGGGGCTGGAGAGATGGCTCTGAGACTGGGAGAACTGACTGCTTTTCCAGAGGACCTGGGTTCTATTCCCAGCATCTAATGATAGGTAACTCTCTAAACCTCCAGTTCCAGGGGATCTGATGCCTCCTTCTGGTCTCTGTGGGCACCAAGAACACATAAAGTACACAGACAATCAGACAATAGAGTTTCTCAAGCAGAGAGTCCATTGAAGCTTCCGGTCACTCATGACAGCCTAGTCCAAAGGAAATAGTCTATCTCAGTGAGTGAGGGAATTAACCAAAATTGTCTGTCTGCATATTTTAAACTCTTACCGCAACACATTTTTCTTAAAAACAAACAAGCAGAGAAGGGACTTCGGTGTCATGATTGATCATCTTAGTGAGGCATGTAAGAGATGTTGGATGCAGAGAGAGAGAGGGGGGAGAGAGGGTGGACAGATGAGGAGATTAGTAAGTAGACAGGAAGATAGATAAGTAGATAAATGGGAAGATTTCAAAGTGAATGAATCAATCAATAGATCTAATAACCACTAGAAATTGTTGTCCAAGTCAGAAATACAAAATATCCAAGAAGGCTGGACAAAAATTACCTAGCTATTATTTGCTTAACAAACTAGAAAAGCTAAAAAAGAATGTCCGGACAGGGACATTTTACTCTTTCCTGCCCCCTCTCTTCCCCAGAGCCTCACCGTCAGTTCACTTACCATCACTACCCACTTGTGGCTAAGCAGAGTTTGTCACCAACACCCCCCCCCACTCACACCTCTCTCCACAATGGATAGGACACCTGTGGTCCCCAAAAGGTTCCACCAGGACGCGTTTTAGGGGCAGCTAACTAAGAGGGGGCTCAGAGGAGGTGGAGGAGGTGACACTGGCAAGGTGACAGAGCTCCGGCCTCCTCCCTTCAAAAGCCGGTGGTGTGTGCTTCAGAGCCTACAGGAAGCCGTCAGAGACACCCTCCCGCTCAGCACAGCATGTGGTGGGGAACCCTCAGCTTGCTGTTCTGGGTGCTGCCGGTGCAAGGTAAGGACTTAGAGCAAATGGGGTGTTTGTGCTCAGCTGACCTCACGGGTTGATTTTTGCTAAACCTACCTGTCAGTCAGCTGTGTTCGTGAAGGACCCACCCTGGAAGATAACCCAGGTAACCTTGCTAATACTTCTCGGGCTCTACACACAGCCCAGGGCAGTTACTCCGTCTCTTCCTTCTCTTAACGAACCTCTCTTCAGGGTGTAGGGACAGTATGGTGTGCATCTGTGGAATCTGTTGTGATGAAATGTAACCAGCTTCCTGCGTCTATGTTTTAAAGGTTCATCAGTGGAAGGACATCCCTTTCAGAATGTCCTTGATGTAGAAGTCTTTAGAGAATTTCTCTAAAGTTCAGTTTTTGCATTTTTATCCCTGGCCATTTTGGAACTCATTCTATAGACCAGGCTGGCCTCACACTCACAGAGATCCATTAACCTCTGCCCCTACCCCCCCCCCCCCAGTGCTGGGATCAAAGGCCTGTACCACCACCATCCGGTGGTTTTTTCATCTTTAGATGAGGATGTTAATAAATGTTTGGCCTGTCAAACTCCTCATTATAAGAATATCTCAAACGTACAAACTCTTTGGAAGTAATGAGGTTTTAATCAATTCTGTTAGTTCAGAGGAATAGGAACCCAGTGAAAACCCTTTACTTTTAAACATTTGTTTATTAGTCTATGTAGATGAGTATTGTGCCTGCCCAGGTATGTGTACCATGGGAGTCAGAAGAAAGAGTTGGATGCTTTGGAACTAGAGTTGTACAAACGGCCATGAGCTGCTGTCTGGGTGCTGGGAGTGAGCCTGAGTCCCCGCCAGAGCAGCAAGTGTGTATAACCATTGTGCCATCTCTCCGGCTGCCCTGAAAGCTACGTGTCTTGTAGAAATCAGTTATATTTCACATTTTGCTACAATTTGGGGTGTGTGTTTTTTTTTCTTTTTTTTTTTTTTTTTGGAGTTTTAATTCTACCATCACATTATGAAAATTAGAGAAAGATGCGGCGAGCTTTTAAGCTTAGGTCAAATGATTCCTACCTGAATGAGGGGCAAGAGTTAGGGATCATTTCCTGGTGCCCTGAGAAGTCTCTGATGCTCCTCGTGTCAGACATGCAGGAAGGGACCACGGGACCGCGGGGACCGCGTAGGGAGCCAGGGCTCTGTTTCTCCTGCTTGCTTATTTCCAGTGTCTCTCCCGTTGTGTCAGGAAGCACACCTGCCCCTCTCATTTTTTGTTCCCTTCAGAATGGCAGACCGAGGGGCCAGGGACTCTAAGGTGGGAGGGGGGATCGGGAAGACTTTTTATTTTACATAGTTTGCCAATTCCCTGAGCTCTATACAGTCAATTAGTGCCTCTTCCCTGTACCCTGAGGCACTTAACAAGGATTCCGGGTTTTTTGCTTAATGAGTGACATTAGTTTCTTCAGTAAGTGGCTTGAAGAGCGGCTAATGCATTCATTCTGAAAGGTGCCTTTAGACGGCCAAAATTAGTATGATTTCCATTATTCCAAGATCAAAAGCCTTCAACTGACCTTAATTTTTTTTCATCCTTCAAACTTTTCCCATATTTAAAAAGAAAATGCCCCCTGGGATTTTTAAATGAAGAGCAAAAACAAAATAAGCATCTCAGGATAAATCGAGTCTGAGAAAATTACAGTGCACATCTGGAACATTAGCAGTTAGAACAAGAGGGTTGCCATGGGTTCAAGACTGGTCTAGGCCACAAAACAGATTTAAGAAAATGCAATGCTGCATAGCAAGACCCTGCCTCAAACAATAAGAAAACAAAAAGACAAGCTTAGGCAAGTCTACCAGAATATGCAACTCGCTTGTGATTTATCACATCAAGGACAGTGCTGGACAAATTGTTAAGTACACTTATTCCTAGAGAAAATGCCAAGGTAGCTATTGATCTCTTCAATCTGTACAGGAGAAACCCTGAGGTTAGAGGAAGTTAAATAACCTGGCAGGTTTTCACATCTGGTAAAGAGGAAGTACATATCAGCCTATGAAGAACACAGGAAATCCTAGAGCTCATGGAACCGTCAATGTGTGTGTGTGTGTGTGTGTGTGTGTGTGTGTGTGTGGTGTGTGGTGTGTGTGGTGTGTGTGTGTGTGTGTGTGTGTGTGTGTGTGTGTGTGTGTTGGCGCCTGCTGAGCCGGAGCCATCAGACTCCCTTAGAGCTGGAGTCAGGAGCCCCCTGATGCTGTGCTGGGAATCAGGCTAGCGCCCTCTGCAGGAGCAGTGTTCTCTGAACCGCTGAGCTCTCTAGCCCAGAGGAAACTTATCATGGATGAAAACTCAGAGAGCTGTAATGACTTAGACACTGAAAGATTCGATACTGAAAGAAGCCAAACTGAAAATTCATCCGTGGGGAGACGAGGAGTTCAGTGAGGTTTGAACAGCTGCCGCTCACACTGACCAACACCTGCCTTGGCCCCTCAGAGTCCCGTGTGGGCAGGAGCTGGTCATTCCAACACAAAGGCAACAAAATATCTACTTTGGCACAGCTGTAAATTGCTAACCTTTAGCAAACGAGGCAGTAGGAAAATCACTAAGGTGGCTTCTAAAGCTGCCAGAGCTTTACAGACAAAAGAATATCACGATCTTGGACCACACCCCTCTTTCAAGACTACTGGAATGAAAAACCTCTAGGGTGGATAAACTATAACACAAATAAGTCTGTTTTTTTTTTTCTTTTTCTTTCCAAAAGTCATTCTCCTCTCACACTGTAGGCAATGAAAAGGCTGACCCTGGCAGAATTCCGACCCTCTTCTGTAGCTGCGGGAAGGTAGGGCCCCTGCACACCAGAGAATTCCTTCCTTCTCTTGCATCAAGTTGGCCTCTTTGTGACGATCTGGAAAATTATTAGATTTTGACAAGTATAATTTATTTTCACATCTGCAGTTTTCTCTGCCTATTCTAAAAATAACACAAAGTCTCTTTCTGTAATGATCTTCGCTGGAGTGCATTTCTGCCGAAGTCTGCACAAGAGCCATGGAAACAGGGCTCCAGTCTGAGAATTCGCTATGCATTTAGCCTTACTTCAGTTCCAGTCCCAGTCTCTATTGTTTGATGTCACAATTACGGAGGAAAATTAGAATTCCATGAAAGTATTTACCTCTGAAGATTTGCATTTGTCTCTTTTGCCCATTAATTCAACTAATATATTAAAACCCTAACTTTGCTCTAGTCCCTGAGAATGTATAGTGGATGGATGCCACGGTCACCCCAGTCACCCCTATTCCAGTCATTTGTAGCCAGCACATCAGGGAGTAGCCCCTGGAACCACACACATGCAAAGGAATTCACTAAATGCTGCCGTCAAAACCATTCCAAGCCTTTGGGTGTCTAGAAAACAGAGCAGGTCAGTTGGAAGGGAAGGAGGTTGGAGGCCTGTTTTCAAGGTTGCTTTTCTTTGTGTGTGTGTGTGTGTGTGTGTGTGTGTGTGTGTGTGGTATGCATGCCCATGTGTACTTGTGTGCACATGTGTGTGTGGCTATGTATGGGCATGTGTGTGGAAGCCCAAGCTTGATACTGAGAATTTTCCTTGACTGCTCTCCAGTTACTCATTTTGAGGTAGGGTCTCTCTCTGTCAAGCCTAGAGCTTGCCAAGCTGGCTAGCCTCACAAGCCAGCTCCAGGATCCTCTGTCTCTGCCTCCTGGGTGTGGGAACTGCAGACGAGCCACCCCTGACCCCCGCCATGTATTCACGTGGGCTCTAGGGATCCAAACATCCATCCTCCTGCTCCTCAGAGCACACTACAGAGCAGGACTCACAGCCTTCTACTTGGAAATTTTGGTAAACGTCGCAGCCTATGGGGTTGACTCTCCCTAAGGAGAGTCTTGGAGGAGACAAGATCAGCCGGGCAACAGTGGCTTTGCAGCCAGAGTCTTCCAGGATCCAACAAGTGTCTCTTCACTTGGAGTATCTGGGAGGTGTGTCAACCAGTGAGACATGTGTGAGAAAAATCATCAGAAATGTTAGCCTGATTCCTACATACAATAGGAGTCATAAGAAATACTTTTAAATGTTCCTTCTTTTTTCGTTAAGATTCATATGTATGTAGGATGTAGACGTTGGGTCCAGGTGCCAGTGAAGGGCAGAAGTGTCAGATCCCTGGAACTGGAGCTATGGACAGCTGTTACATGCTGGATGTGGGGACTGGGGACTGAACTCACGTTCTCTGCAAGAATAGTAATGCTCTTCTGTAGTTATTATCTTTATTTTATTGTAAGAGTCTGTGTGTTTTGTCTGTGTGTGTGCCTTTGTACCCGTATACATTCCTGGTGTCCTCAGAAGCCAATGAGGATGTTGGATTCCTTGGAACTGAAGTTATAGCCACTTGTAGGTGACGGGAACGGCCCATCTCTCTAGCTCTAGGAAATATATTTTAAATGAAGGAACAAGCATAATGTCTTTAAAACGGTCTTGCCGTTCCGAGAGACCCTTGTTGTAATGATCCAGCAAGAAGCAGTGGAGCCTCAACCAAGGCCACATCAGTGGTGGGAGAAGGAAGAGTGGGGTTGATTAAATCGGGGCTTGGGAGAGAGGAGAGGCTAGTGTGTGGCTGGTAACCACGTTAACTAATGTAATGAAACAGTGGAGTTGAGCCTGAGACATATCTGTATTAGTTATGAGAGCAGGAGAGACACAGGGGACAGGAAAGAGCGCAGATTCCAATCAATCAGACCTGGAGAGACCCAGGGGACAGGAGAGATCGCAGATTCCAATCAATCAGACCTGGAGAGACCCAGGGGACAGGAGAGATCGCAGATTCTAATCAATCAGACCTGGAGAGACACAGGGGACAGGAGAGAGCACAGATTCCAATCAGACATGGAGCAACACAGGTGACAGAGAGGATCCTGATTCCGACTGGACATGGGGAGACGGGGCAGATCCAGATCACTACCAGATGTGGAGAGACCCGGGGATAGGACATGGCCAGATTCCAACTGCTGAGTCTGGGGCCCTGCAGCACACAGCTATGCTTGGTTTTGAATGTATTACATGCAACAACTTGGCATTAAGTCAACTTTTTAAAAGAGAGTATTTTCATTACCTTTCCAGTCTCTCTGATGACTTATATAGAGGTAAGGAACTCCCACAGCAACTCCCTGTCAACCTTGGGAGAGACCGAGGATTCTCAAAGGCATTGGCTTCACCTGTGTGTGCTGCTTAGCTTGTGTGTGCTTCGGGAGATGAGCGTGACTGCCACCCACCCTTTGCTTGAAAGTTGGTCATGAATGTTTTGGCGAGAAGCTATCCACTGAAAGGAACACAGTTTATTTATTTTTGTGTATGGTGTGTGTGTGTGTGTGTGTGTGTGTGTGTGTGTGTATCCTGGTGCAAACAATACAGAAGAGATTAGAAAACACTGGTTACCCTCCTCTATTGTTTTTTTCTTCTTCATTCCTTGAGATGGGGTCTCCATTAAACCTGAAGCCCAAAGTTTTACACTGGCTATCAGCTATCTCCAGGGATCTGCCTATCTCTGACCCCTACAGCACTCAGGTTATAAGCACACACAGACCACACAGAGACATGCAGTGGCTTTTCTTTCTATGTGGGTGCTGGGGATTTGAACTCAGGCCCTCATGCTTGCAGAGCATGTGCTCTTACCCACTGAGCCATCTTCCAAGTCCAGGACCATTTGGTTAACTACAATGAGGAAAGAGATGAGGAAGAGCCCAGGATCCATTCCTATACAGCCAAGCATGATACAGTGCTGGCGTAGTCCACAGTACACATCACACACTACGGCTCTACGAGATTACCATACAGTCTGAGTATGTAGAAAGCCACACTCTCCAAATTTGTGTAAAGACAAAGTACAGTGGATAAAAGGGAAAGAAGGGGCCTGTGAGATGGATCAGTGGGTTTAAGGCACCTGATGTCAAGACTTCTGACATGATGTGGATCCAAATGATTCACAGGATGAAAAGAGAACGAACTCCCCCAAGTTGTTCTCTGATCTCTACATGTGCACTATGGTGTACTCACCGACATCCATACAGAAACACACAGAGATAGATAGATAGATAGATAGATAGATAGATAGATAGATAGATAGATAGATGATGGAGATAGATAGATAGATAGATAGATAGATAGATAGATAGATAGATAGATAGACAGATGATGGAGATAGATAAATGATAGATATATACACAAATGGATAGATAGATAGATAGATAGATAGATAGATAGATAGATAGATAGATGTATTTTTTTTAAAGACAGGACAAGAAACAAAGAAACATATCAGCACCACGGAATCACTTTCAGCACTGTAAAAATAAGTGTACTTTGTGGCATTTGCATAGTGATGAAATCTAACCACACAGACCGTAAGAAATAGGCTCAAATAAAGGCCTCCTAACACATGGCCGTTGGTGGCTGCAAGCACTCATTTACTGAGATGAAGTGCAGAAGCCAGTAACTCACACACTCAACACGACCTAAGTAGATGGTGAGACCTTACAGCCATCCAATGCCGTACTCCGCGTAGGACTGAACCATTCAGTTCCCTCTGGAAACCTGGACCCGACCGTCCCCCACCCCGACCCCACCCCCAAAAAAGAGCGTAAACAGGGAGAAGTGGGAAGATGGTGCGTGGCAAGTGGGGCTTGAGAAAAGTTAAGGGTGAGAGAGAATACGTCAGTGGAGCTTCAACATCTATGGAGAGGAAGTGGTAAGAAAAAAATTTAAAAAAAACAAAAAACCTGCACCTCGTCGCTCTGACGACAGGTGAAAGTTTGACTCCTAAGTTAAGTGAAAGAAAAGTGAGAAGGCAGATAAACTTCCCAGTGAGCTTCCGGCCATGCTCAGAGGACTGCGCATGTCTTTTCCGTGGAGGGCTTCTCCCTCCCGGCTCAGCACAGCGTCTTCCTCTCGCATCGCATCCTTCGGCAGACCTAGGCGTCCCGAGCAATATTTTAAAAGCGACAGTTAAGATCAAAGCTGGGTGGGCCTGTGGCTTTACAGTGGACTAGGCTTTCTTTCTACACCAGTTTCCTGCGGCAGGGTTAAACAAGGCCCCACCCACCCACAACCACCCCCACATAAGATGGTAAAGCCCAGAGCGAGGAGTGGTGGGACAGCCCAATCGCCGCCGTCTGCATCTGTGGCACCCACCCATGTGGCCGGTCTGACCCGCAGCCACATACTAAATTCTCAGCAGCAAAGAACAACTACTACTAATTTTAGGGTGAAAAATGCTTTCGCCTGTGCTAAAAAGGCACTGTACAGTTTGTCACCATCTAAAGACATTGTAAGAGTCTCCTGACTCTATTTAATTCGTGAACATGAGATTATTTCCCAGGAGGAAACCCAAGCAGAATTCTGGCAAGAGACCTCATTGCCTGTTTTTTTTTTTTTTTTTTAAACACAGATGTTTTGATTTCTTAGTTACATAGTTAGTTTAGTAATTGAAGCCAAGGCCTGTGGTGTGTTAGCTCTGTGGTAGCTACCTCTGGAGCTGTGTCTTCCACTCCACAAATCAATCAATCAATCAATCAACCAACCAACCATCCATCAATCAATCTCTGTCTCTCTGTCTATCTCTGTCTATGTTTCTCTGTCTCTGTCTCTGTCTATCTGTCTCTCTGTGCATGTGTATGTGTGCATGTGTATACACATATTTAAGTATGTGTGTACACGTATGTGAACGGGAGTGTGTACATGTATATGTGAGCCAGAGGTGAACATTGACTGTATTCGACATAGGTCCCTCCGTTTTTTGTTTTGTTTTGTTTTGTTTTGTTTTGTTTTGTTTTGTTTTGTTTTGAGACAGGATCTTTCTTTGAACCCAGAGCTCATCTCTTCCGCTAGACTGGCTGGCCAGCAAGCCCCAGGGTCCTCCTGGTTCCACAGCACCGAGATTGGAGATGAGGACCCTGCACTTGTATATTTTCCATGGGTGCTGGGGTCCAAGCCCAGATTTCCATGATTACATGGCAAGCCACCTCCCCAGCCTCACTGATGACTCACGGTTGTCTGTCCACATTGGCTGATGGTACAGGTGTTTGTCGATCAGAACTAAAACAAACCGTTTTCCCATGAGAGTCAGTGTGAGTGCGACATAAACATTGCTGCTAGGTTATTCTTGGTGCGGCCTCCATGGAAATTAAAGGCGAGGGCTGGGATGCAAAACCACAGGCTCTGCTGAAGGAGTCCCCGGCATTTGTGAATCCTCCCATAGCATTTTTCCTGGTACTTAAAATTTATCTCCAGGATGCTGGGTATGGTGGCTCATGTCCGTGGCCCCAACACTTGGGGGGCTGAGGTGAGAGGATCAGGATCCGTGGCAGCTTGGGCTGTGTGGTGAGCTCAAGGCCAGTGTGGGCTACATAAAACTTTGAAAAAAAAAAAGACTCTTTTCACAATGTGTATATCAAAAGGAAATAGGCTTCCTTCCTTTTTTTCTTCCTTAGATTGAAGATAGGGCTGTAAAACATTTGCTGTTCATAATTTATAAGTGTAGTGTTCCGGTTGATAGTTTTTACACCATCCTGGGTAAGAATTATATTATACCAAAGAAAAACAATTTCGTTTAAAATGTGAAGCAGTGCTGATAAATGTTCCGATTCAGTAAAAAAAACAAGTTTATTTTTCCTTTATTTTCTTTCTGGGACAATAAATTTGTCACTGCTCACAGTCAATTCATCGTTCTCTGGGGGCAGAATGTGATTTGGAGAAATTGGACTCATATGTTTGCTAGAGAACTCTCTCTGTGGTAGAAGCTATCTGGGATGGATTTATCTAGTCCAGTGACCAACAGGCCCAAAACGTCACCAAAGCACCATGGGTTACTTGTGTGTGTGTGTGGGGGGGGGTGTCTGTCTGTCGGTCTGTGTGTGTATATATTTGTGTATTTGTGTGTATGCCTCTGTGTGTGTGTGTGTGTGTGTGTGTGTGTGTGTGTGTATGTGTGTGTATGAGAGAGAGACAGAGAGAGATAGGAATTAAACCTAGGGCTTCTCAATCTACACCTCCAACACACACACACACACACACACACACACACACACACACGCTCATAGACAGGCCATGTAATTCTTGAACTTGCAAATCACCCATTTTATAAACTGAGGCCATGAATGCTGTGGTCAGGGATTCATCGCTATGAGAGGTCTGTGTAACTACAGAGGTGTGGACTGAAGTCTACACCCTGATTCCAGTCCCACGACCTTGAGCCAGATGGGATCACTCATCTGTAAGCCGAGCAGCAGATCCCTTCTTTGGGGCTGGGTGGTGGCTCTTGCTGCCAGGCACTTGCTACCGGGTTAGACAACGCGAGTTCAATCATGGGACTCACTTGGCAGAAGGAGAGAACTGAGAGCCGGGGGCTGTCTCCTTCCCACCACACCTCACACACGTATGCGCCCTGCCTGACCTTCCCCGATCTCTCCCTCCACAGCCGCCCTTCTGAGCATGGAGACCATCACGGTAGAGGAAGGCCAGACCCTCACCCTAACGTGTGTTGCTTCTCTGACCAAAAATGCCTCTCTCCAGTGGCTGGCCCCCTCAGGGTTCACCATTTTTTTGAATCAGCATCCTGGTAAGTGGGGGGGTTGTGGGGAGAAAATGACAAACCTCAACCTAAGGGATTTCCAAGTGGGGCAGGTTAGTGGGACAGAAGGTCCATATGAGTCACCCAAGGGGTGGGCTCAGGCCACCCACTGTTACACGTGATTCACACCTCAGAAGCCTGTTATGAGACACGGGGCTGCTTTGGGGGAGACAGGAAATCTGAAATGGAAACCCCATTAGAAAGGTTGTTGAAGGGGGGCTCACATTACAAAGGACCTTTCCACGCCAACATCCCACTCCCACGTCACATTTTGACTCTAAGTGACCAGGGAACACCCACAGCAAAGCCATAGGCAGGCAGCAGGCTGCCCCGGTGGACCTTCCTGGTGGCGCTGACATATCACCTCCTGCCTACAACCAGCTGCGAAGTCACATGACCAAGCACCTTGTCTTCCCCTACTAGACTTCAGACCAAGATTTCCAGGCAGTGAGCACTGAGAGGATGCAGAGCAGTCCGGATGATGACCGTGACTTCTCCAGGTCACATATGAAGCGTATGGTGCTTTCTTGAGATAGAGAGAAGAGACAAAGTTCACACATCGTTTAGACCACGGACAGGAATTTACTAAAGACTCTTTCATAATGAGGCCATTAGATATCTCTAATAGATGTCAAGTACTTGAGAAAACCAGAACATTCAAATCCCATTTATGTTCACAGAGCTCCCCCCCCACACACACACACCATAGATATGCTTTGACAATACTGTTTAATTGATGCAGTAAATATAAAATAGTCAAGTAGATTATCACAAGCTTTACCGGCTGTTAATAGTACAGTCCAACAGACTCAGTAGATACAAGCTGAGCTAAGTTGTAGAGAAGTGAACTTTGAGTAGGAATAGTGCTCCCAAAAACGTTTTGTTCTGCTCTTTCTCTTTGGGGGAGAACGAGAAATTAGACATCCTGAGGTTTCTTCAGCAAAACCCCTTGATCCACACGGAAGACTCACCAGGCGGAGTCACCACACCCTCTGGCTGGCATTTGGTAGTGTCTGAGAACTGTTGGAGTTGTCACAAGTCAGGAGTTGGGTGCTGGCTCCGGGATCTGGAAGGCAGCGACCGGGCATGTGGTAAACACCGCGCTTCTCACTCCAACCCCACAACAGAGAACTCTTGGTTCCCTCGGCAGCAATGGTGAGGCTGAAAACCCAGAGCGCTAGCTCAAGAGGCATCAGGTCCCAAGAGACCCAGGCATCCTGGGGATTTAACATCCGAGGTTTAACTCTGTCTACACTGTGCAAATTATGCACCTTTAACAGATTAAAAAGAAAATCAACCAACTCGCTCCTTCCAGAGCCTCTGCTTCGCCCAGAATCTTTTACCTTATGTGAAGTTCCCAGGTCAGTAGGAAAATAAAAAGAAGAGGGAGCCCTCCATGTTGGGTTAGCGCCTTTTGAGTTTTGCCTTTTGGTACTTCTGGCCAAAATCCCTGGAAGGACTCTGTCAAAATCCACAGGAATCTTCAAATAGTAATAAACATTTTTTTTTTAATTAAAACTTGGTGGGGCGGTGGTGGCGCACACCTGTAATCCCAGCACTTGGGAGGCAGAGGCAGGCAGATTTCTGAGTTCGAGGCCAGCCTGGTCTACAGAGTGAGTTCCAGGACAGCCAGGGCTATACAGAGAAACCCTGTCTCGAAAAACAAAAAACAAACAAAAAAAATTAAAACTTGAAGGCTCTCAGCTGGCGAATTGCTCTTCTATTGCTGGCATTTGTTGTGACAAGACAAAGCACGGGTACATCAGGTTTCAAAGCTCTGGATCCCAGGTGGTGGGGCGCATCCCTTTAATCTGGGCCCTGGGAGACGGAGGCAGGTTCTCCTGGGAGCGAGTCTTCCTCATAACCGCTTCCTTTTGCCTCTCGTACAGCTTTAAAAAGTTCCAAATACCAGCTTCTTCACCATTCGGCCACACAGCTCTCCATTAGCGTGTCCAATGTAACTCTGCGAGAGGAAGGTGTGTACACGTGCCTACAGTACGGGAGTTCTGTGAAGAGGAAGCAAGTTCGCGTGACCGTCTCAGGTACGTTCCCCGGGGGCAGCGCCCCAGAGACGAGATACAGTGACGGGCAAAACGCACCATTCTGCCTGCCTGCCTGTCTGTCTGTCTGTCTGTCTGTGTTTATTTTTAAAAGCGTATTCGAGGGTTAGCGTTGCCATGGGGCTCACACGCAAGGCAGAAGACAGCTGGCAGGAATCCATTTTTTCCTCCCACCACATTTATCACGGGGATTGAACTTAGACTTGGTAGCAGGAACTTCTCTCTGTCGAGGCACGCACGTCCCCCCAGCCCACTTTAACGTTACAATGAATCATTTATAGGATTCATTTTATTTTTAAGTATGTGTCTGCAACTAGATGAGGATAAAGTGTGGCTTCCCAGACAAGCCAGAAGAAGTCCAGCCAACCCACCAGCTCCAGAGGAGCCGAGAGGTGTGATTGTCAGCCACCCAACACGGGTGCGATGAACCCAACACAGGTCCGACGCTCCGCCTTATCCACTGAGCCATCCCTCCCACGCCACGATGGACCATTTTTAAAGTTCATATTTTAGTTTAAAAAGCCTTACCTGTAACAGGAGCTTCCAAAGGGCATGTCTGCCACCTTTTATTGAAAGAAAACTAAAGGGGCTGGAGAGATGGCTCAGCGGTTAAGAGCTCGGACTGCTCTTTCTGAAGGTCCTGAGTTCAAATCCCACCAACTACATGGTGGCTCACAACTGTCTGTAATGAGATCTGAGACCCTCTTCTGAGGTGTCTGAAGACAGCTACTGTGTACTTACATATAATTAATAAATAAATTTTTGAATGAAAGAAAGAGAGAGAGAAAGAAAGAGAGAGAGAAAGAAAGAAAGAAAGAAAGAAAGGAAGAAAGAAAGAAAGGAAGGAAGGAAGGAAGAGAGGAAGAGAGGAAGGAAGGAAGGAAGAAAGAAAGAGAAAAAACTAAAGAGACTTTTTTTGTGTGGCACGCTCTAGATTCAAAAGTAAATTAAGACATTTGCCTTGGGCATCAACAGGGTGTACTTTTCAGGAAAGTAAACAGAAGTAATACTCACATTTTATTGGTTGTGATTATGTGCCAGTCACTGTATGAGACTTGAGAGAATCAAAGGCCCAGGCATGAGCTCTGCCCTTTAGGAGTTTGCCAACTGTTTATTTCTACTACTGGGCAACATCCACAGCCATCCCAGCTGGTTAGGACAGCCTCTGGGCTGCTGTAACACCACACACACACACACACACACACACACACACACACATCCCTATCATAACAGCAGGGGATCAGTTTTGCTTTTCTTCTGACGTTACTAGGGATTGAGCTCAGAGCTTTGAGTGTGGTGAGCACATGTCCTACCCGAAGCCATCAGTCTGAGTCCCGCTGCAGGCTCTCCTGACACAGCAGTGCTCAACATGCCTCATGCTGCAACCCTTAAATACAGTTCCTCACATTGTGATGACCCCCCCAACCATTAAATTATTTTCATTGCTACTTCACAATTGTTATTTTGATACTGTTAAGAGTCGTAGTGTGTATATCTGGGTTGTCTGATGGTCTTAGGCGACCCCTGTGAAAGGTTGTTGTCTTAGTCAGGGTTTCTACTGTTTCTACTCCCGCACAAACATCATGACCAAGAAGCAAGTTGGGGAGGAAAGGGTTTATTCAGCTTACACTTCCACAGAGCTGCTCATCACCAAAGGAAGTCAGGACTGGAACTCAAGCAGGTTGGGAAGCAGGAGCTGATGCAGAGGCCACGGAGGGATGTTTCTTACTGGCTTGCTTCCCCTGGCTTGCTCAGCCTGCTCTCTTATAGAACCCAGGACTACCAGCCCAGGGCTGGAACCATCCACAATGGGTCCTCCCCCCTTGATCACTAATTGAGAAAATGCCTTACAGCTGGATCTCATGGAGGCCTTGCCTCACCTGAAGCTCCTTTCTCTGTGATAACTCCAGCCTGTGTCAAGTTGACACACAAAACCAGCCAGTACAGTTGTTCAACCCCTAAAGGGGTTGTGACCCCCAGGTTGAGAACTTCTGTTCTCAGTCAAAGCATAGGATCTAAATCCACAGCCAGACTATTACTTCCTTGAAGGGTTTCTCTTTCCCATCTCTATGGTATCAACAAGTAATACTGAGCCTGCCCAGACCCAGTCAGTGCTTCCCGTGTGTCTGGAGGGATTCAGTAAATGCACACAAGTGCGGTCCTCCATGCAAACAAAAGTAGAATTGGAAAGAGGAAGTATGCCCAGCTGGAAATGACTTCTGGGGCACCAGGAAGTACTAAGAGAAAAGACCAGTGGATCCTTGAGAACAAAAGTGTTCTTTAGGTGTGAGGAAGGGCCTGAGAAATGCACTTTGACCTTATTTGCATAAACGTACACCAGTTTAAAGCTAAAAAGTCAACTCCTTTGTGTTACAGCTGATATACCAAGAAGGTGGAGGATTTGTTTCTACAGCTAGCTGGAGACTGAGACGGGACTGAAAGTCAAGTCTCTCCCTAGTGTGCTGGCAACCAAACACAATGCTATGTCACATCCAGACTGCTGTTCTAACAAAGTCTCTTTGGGAATTCTTTTTTTTTAGGGGTGGGAGGGATTCTGAGCAACTAGTCACATACTCAGTAGGGAACATCCTGACTTTAGCCAACTTGGTTCTTTGAAAGCTTAACACAAGTGGATTCAGGGAAACGTTAAGCAAGAACTATGACCTGTCATTAAATAATTACCCTATAGCAATCTCTAAGATTTACAGGTAATGTTCTTTGTCAACATACACAGACCAGGTGGACGGGGAAGTGCCTCATTCAGGAAAGTGATTGTCATGCAAGCCTGATAAACTGAGTCAGGATGCCCACTACCCACATTAAAGCTGGGCACAGGCATCTTTAACTCCAGCACTGACACAGGGACGGGTTATGTCCCTACAGCTCCTTAGCTGGCCAGCCTAGCTGCATGCATGAGCTCCAGAGCCTGTGATAGATAGCCATCAAAGAGTATGCCTGAAATCTGTCTCTGGTCTCTACATGTCTGTGCACACATGCACACCCACAACTAGTTTAGCACAGAAGAAAAAAAAAATTTTTTTTTCTTCTAGTGACTCCTTTCCAGCCAACTGTGGAAGCTTTGGTACTCAGAAGGCAGGATGGAGGGAAATCTGTTGTGCTGAAATGTTCCACAGAGAGAAGCAAGCCCCCTCCGCAAATCACCTGGCTGCTGGGGGAAGGTCTGGAAATAGATGGTGAGTTCAGAGAGAGAGGGCTCTTTGTTTCCTTTCTTCCTTAAATCTCCAAGAGCCTTTTAAAGTGTTATGGCGCCCTCTGGTGGCAAGAGGTGTCCAATGCCACCATTCTATACGTCAGTTCTGCTCCGGAAAAATCAGCATTATAATAACCAATATTTTGTCTAATGTTAAAAGGCTATCTCAAATCATATTTTTTTTAAATTAAGATAGAAATACAGAATGTGTTATTTATAATACTTCTTAAAAACAGACAAAATTCCCTAAAGTAAGTGTAATACTGAGCATACGCTTGGAAACGTAAAGTTATAAAATTGGAAAGATATTTAACACTAAATGTGTGCACAGGATAGACAACTTACCAAGTGGCTGTATCCCAAGAAACCTCACAATAAATTGAAATATTTTTACGAAAAAATGTGTTAATGCTCCAACTCAATCAGCCTCAGACACACTTTGAACCTTAGTTATCCTTCCTCGCAGCAACATTGTCTACGACAAAGAATATTTCATAACAAATTTTCAAGCAATGCATGCATTGTATCCAATTCTGTGCTGAAGGCAGTTAGAACAAAGGCCCATTGCCTGTGCCTGTGAGTGGGCGCGTGCATGCTTTTCTACCTTTTAAGGGTGAGAAGTCCTAGTTGAGGCGTAAGTCAGGAGGTGTCTATAATTAAACACGAAGCCTTCCTTATATATGTCACACTGTGTTGCACACGCAGAGACCAATGAAGACATCCGTGGGTGCATGAGTGGTGTGTTGCACATGCAACCCCAGTGTCTGAAACATCGGGGCAAGGGAGGTCGCATGTTTGAGACCAGGCTGAACTACACGATGAGTCCCAGGCTAGGTTGAACCACTTCCTGGGCCCCGCATTAAAAATATTTTTTTTATACTATAAAAATGAGGAATCTATTTTTGCTGGATACAGAATAATAACTAACTGTGACGTGGGGGAGGGACACTACCGTACTGTTTGATGACATCTCAGTAGCCTTTGCCAGTTGCACAACCATCTCTGCCCTTCGATGCTCTGAGGGACTGCACTGTCAAGAAGACTGAGCATAATACAGAATTCTAAACAAAGAAGCCTTAAGACTCGGATCTGTCCCCCAGTCCAGCAGAAATCCACTTCATTATGAAACTCATTCATTAATGTAGCATTCTCTCGGGGCTCTGTATTTTGTGGCATTAAGTTACTCTTCTTGTGCTTGGATTGTGAACTTAGATTGTTCACACACACACACACACACACAAAACACAAAACACACACACACAAAACACAAAACACACACACACACACACACACACACACACACACATGACAGTAAAGTTTCCTAGAAATTGCCCACGCTCCTTGGCCCACAGCGTGCTGCCTGTCCTTGTGGCCACGCCAACCCCACACAAGGCAGCTGACTTAGCGTTAGACCGCGGTTCTGCTTGCGGTGTGAACCATCCAGTAGAGTCCCGTAGCCATAACCTTCCCGGTCTCTTTAAATTGCTGCGTAGGTGAACTTCGCCATGAATTTGAAGCCGATGGGAAAATATGTAACACCACCAGCACACTCATAGTCCGCACTTACGGCAAAAACTCAACCGTGCACTGCGTGGTCCAGCACAAGGGCTTGCGAGGCGGGAAGCTGCTTGCCCCCTTCCAGTTTGAAGATTTGGGTAAGAAGAGTTATGTTTATCTGTCTTTAGTTTTAGCTTAAGGTTGCAATATTGTCTTAGTTTGCTCCCATGTTGCTGTGATAAAACACTGACCGAAAGCAACTTAAAGGAGGAAAGGGTTAATTTAATCGCCGGGCTCTCTGGTCACAGTCCATCACTGAGGGAACTCGGGGCAGGAACATGAAGGCAGGAACTGAAACGGGGGCTACAGGGGAATGCTGCTTACTGACTTGCTCCTCACGGCTTGCACAGCCTGCTTCCTTATAGAACCCAGAACCGCCTGCCAAGGGCGTGGCGTGGCTCAACCCTTGGTTAAGCCTTCCCATGTCAATCATCAATCAAGACAATGCCCCCTAGACTCGTAGGAAGGCCAATCCGATGGGAGGGATTCCCCACTTGACGTTCCCGCTTCCCAAGGTGTCTGACAACAGACATTAGCTGTCGCAGCTACCTAGTGACTCTAATTAACCATGCCAGATCACCAGGAGTTATTCAAAGTGCCGTTAGCGTCAGCCATTGGTGGCTCCGATTTGTCTATTGTCCTTCTCCTTTGGTGAGCCACACAGATAGTGTTGCATGTACCTTTTGCTACCCCACCTTAAGTCCAGGAACGGGCAGCGCTACCAGCCCCTGCCCAGAGAGTATTGGAACCCCGGATGGAAAACACAGACACACGCAGTTGCTCGAGCTCAACTGCTGGGCGCCCCCAATCTACCTCGGCTAGCAGGTCCTTCCCCAAACTCCCAGCCCAGCACCCTAAATCTGCACTCAACTCCAGCTGTTCGGCCACCTTCAGTCCCAGCTCAGCATCTCTACCTCCCTCCCACCTGTAGAATCGGCCTGTGCCTGCTCCGACCAAGATCGCACATGCCTGGCTGGGTTTGTTCCACTCTTAAGCGTGGCCGAACTCTACCTCTTCTCTCTCCTGCATCTGCCCCTTGTCTGCGGGGACCCAGAAGTCCTGCCTTTTCCTTCCACCCGGCAATTGGTCCATGGCATCTTTACTGATAGATCAAGAACCAATTTGGGACCTGTAATCCCAGCACTTGGGAGGCAGAGGCAGGCAGATTTCTGAGTTCGAGGCCAGCCTGGTCTACAGAGTGAGTTCCAGGACAGCTAGGGCTACACGGAGAAACCCTGTCTTGAAAAAAACAAAACAAAACAAAAATAAAAACAACAACAACAAAAAAAAATTGGGAAACAGGACCTTTGTAGCATAACAACCCCTACAGGATAGCACAACTGTCTTGTTTACCCAATCAGTTTAGAACACGCTTACAGCTGAGACTGCTCTAAAGCACATTTGCAGGTAAGCATTCTGAGCCACTCACCTGCACCATCCTGGGTGGGAGACAGGGACACAGGTCAGTGTTAGGAATGTATCCCATCTAGGAATATGCGATGTTTCTAGAGACCAGAGCGAGGATTAAATTGTCTGGGGACGGATTTGTTTCATCCGTTCAGGATTCCAAATGAGGAAGGAACATTTAGTCCTATTTGAATTATCTCTGCTAATATTTACATGTTAGTAATTAAAACTGAGAAGATTAAAATACACAGTCAAGTTATTTTAAAATAGGGAGTCTACTATATCCAAGCAAACATTGCATGGTTTTATGGAAAATAAGCATTACAAACATTAGTGAGAAAAATTTTGTATTTTTTTAAAAATATTAAATCACTAATGTGGGAGTGGGGGTTTGCAGCATTGAGTCACAGTTCTCAAATGTTTTCAATGTAAGTACCTCCCATACTCTGTGTGTGTGTGTGTGTGTGTGTGTGTGTGTGTGTGTTCGTGTGGATGTGTATACACAGTGTGCTGGTGCCGGTGTAGGTGAATGTGTGTGTGTGGCCAGAGGCTGCCATGTCTTCCCCAGTCACTGTCTAATATTACTTTTTGAGACAAGTCTCTCGCTGAACCTGGAGATCACTGCTTTGTGAGACTGGCTGGCTGGCTCGCCCCGTGGATCTGCCTGTCTTTCGCCTCTGAGTCCTGGGAGCACAGGCTTGTGCTGTCCTGGTTTTCATGTGGGTGCTGCGGATGCTAACTTGGGTAACCACACTCTGCAGCAGGCATTAGCTGACTGGGCCATCTCCCCAGCCCACCTTTCACACTCTTAAGAATAATTGAGGACCACAAAGAACTTTTACCTATTTGGATTGTCTCTGATAATAGTTACCTATTGGTAATTAAAACTGAGAAATTTAAAATACACAATTAAGTTATTTTAAAATAGTAAGTCTACTATATGTAAATAAATGTTGCATAGTTTTATGAAAAATAACCATGTTACAAACATCAGTGAGAGAGCAAGACTCTGTCTCAAAAAGCAGACAAAACTGTATCAACATGGGTAAAGGGAACTTCCGAAATGTTTTCATGGGTTTTCTGTAATTCTCCTTGTTTTCCTCAAAGTTTTTTACCAACAATTACTTATTAAACTACTTAAATGCTTAAATATTTAGACTTGTTTTAAGATTTATAGTATACATCTGGAAGAGCAGTCAGTGTTCTTAACCGCTGAGTCATCTCTCCAGCCCCATACTTAAGTATTTAAATAATTTCTGAAATAACCATTTTAAACCACAGAAAATTTCTTTGATTAAATGAACAGCGAGAAGTATTCATAAATTTTAGGAAATGATGCCCACCTATCACATATTGTGTGTTAACAGGCACAGTTAGTTAAACAGACAGGTACATGTTTCCTGTAGGCCAGCCTTTTCATTGACTTGTGAATAGGGTCTAAGCTGAATCTCTGGAAATATCCCCTAACATTTCCTTATGTTTCAGAATAACATTTAATGAGCATCTCAGTAAACAGGCATTGCACTAAACACTTTATATTCATGGTGTATATATATGCATGCTATATATATGCATGGTATATATATATGCATGATGTTTATATATACATGGTGTATATATGTGCATAGTATATATATATGTATGTATATATATATACACACACATACATACATATGCATGGTATATATATATATGCATGATGTTTATATATACATGGTGTATATATATGCATGGTGTATATACCACACACACACACACACACACACACATACACACACACACGAAGTAAAAGCTAGCAACTGTGGTTTCCCAATAAGGGAAATTAAGCATTTGGATAAATTAAACATTTTGCTCGAATCACTGACGATCATGCAGGTAGTAGCATTGAGATCCGGCTCACTGTGTGACTGGAGAAATGGGCCAATGATATGGGCATGCATTTCATATGGAAATGGGGAAAATATCCATATGCAAATGGACAGGCAGAACCCGGTAGGTCTGTGCAGAAGAAATGCCCTTTGCCTGGCACTGCCAAGTGTCCTTGCACACAGGGGTCCCAGCACGCTGTGCTCCAGCCAGGTCACCTGGCAGATGGGCAAGCAGCAGGGGAAAGAGTCAAAGCACAACGTGCTGGGCTCCAGGATCTAGCACAGCCCTCAGAAGAGGGGAGCAGGCAGGCTCTGTGCGCCGTGACGCTGAGCATGAGGTGGCTGAGGCTGATCTCGATGGTAGCGGAATTTTGCTTTTCCCCCTTCTTAGTTGAAGATCAAGAAGCAGCTTCAGATGCCCCGGAGCAGCAGTCTCTCTCCTCCCGAGCCCTCCCGCAGCCCACGAGTACGGGTAAGTCTCAAAGTCACTGAAACCTCAAAACCTGGTTGGGAATGCAGATTCTTAAAGCCCACACTTAAAGAATGTTTTTAAACCTTATGTACGGGTGCGTGTGTGTATGCGAGTGCATTCACTTGTATACATGTGTGGAAATCAGAGGTTGACATAGACGTAAGAATTTCTTTCCTCAATCACTCCTTCTGCTTGCTTCTGATTGATTGGCTGGTTGCTTGGTTGCTTGGTTGCTTGACTAGTTGGTTGGTTGTTTGTTGATTAGTTAGTTGATTAGTTGGTTGGTTGATTGATTTTAAGACAATTTTGGTCTCTTACTGAACTCATAGCTCGCCATTTCAGTGGGACTGACTAGCCAGGAAGCCTGTCAGAACCCTTTTGTCTCTGTGTCCTGGCGCAGGGGTTATAGGCATGTGTCGCTGTGTCTGACTTTCATGTGAGTTATCGGTAACAAAATTCAAGGCCTCACACTTGAATTCACACTTGAATTCACACTTGCATGCCAAACACTTTACCCACTAAATCATGTCCCCAGCCTTTAGATTTATTTTTTCCGAAGACTACATAGATCTTTGTTGAACTAGGTCCAGTTCCACCACGGTATCCTGGGATAGAGTCAGGTCAAGAATTCTTATTTCGTGAGCTTGGTGTCATAGGGCTTTATTAGCTCAGAGATCTTTAGCTTGAGGTGTTTAAGTACACACACACACACACACACACACACACACACCTGCACATTTGACTATGGCATGTGAATTCCCTCTGAGGTAAAGTCAGGGCTGATATCATTTAGGAGGGGATTTACTCTTGGTCTTCTATGTGTGTCGTGCCTAACAGAAAGATTTCCTTCCAACAGAGAGTAGAGGCTGGGGACAGGTGCATTGTCATCAACGATGAACTCACTCACCTTGAAGGCACATCTGAAGGCACTTGGTTGTTAAGAACATGGATCACTTTTGACAGGGTTGAGCTATACAAAGATTTAGAAAGTCTTGTATATTAGATAAAGAATGAACTAGTCAACTTTGTCAAACTTATCATGTAGTTCATTTAACTTTATGCAACATCATGTGTGGCAACAGTGGGTACTCAGGAAATGCAGAACAAGTAGGCATGTGAATGAATGAATGAATGAATTAGTGAATTTATTGGTGTTTTGAGCGCAATGGTAGCCTCCCTCAGGAAGGTATGCATTCCTGCGTATTCTCTATCTATAGTAATTCCATCTGGTAGGGTAAATATTTTTGGGTCATTAACATGTTCATAGTTTTGAGCAACAGATCACATTTTATAAAAAAACACTGTGTCTTGAATAATATTGAAAATTAAATGTTTGGGGGTTTTTAACACTGAAAAATACAATACATACCATGCATGTTTTTTTTTTAAGAGTGGTGGAAATTGAAAACATTATGAAGTGGGGCGGCCACATCCTTGCTTTAATAATCCAATATTTTTAAGCGTGTTTAGAATCCGGTTGGTTTTAAATTGCCTGGCACCACAACCGAACAACTCAATTTTCTGCTCCGCATTTCCATATCCAGTGTAGGATTTAAGAGACATGGTCTGTAAAATTCTTTCCAGCTTTTCAATTTCTGCAACTGTATTACTGTTAATAATCTCTGCTTAGAGGACAGGAAGCTTCATTCCCCTTGGGGCCACATAGTGGCGCTGTGCGATGCGCCGAGAAAACCCGCAGCCAGGGAAAAGGGAATTGGAAGCAAAAAAAAAAAAACTCCAGAAAAACCATGTTATTGTTCCAGTTCACCTACAAAACCCACGCGATTCACCCCGTTTCTAAAAGCGGGACATCCAGACTAGACTGGCAGCTGAGACTCTAGCACAACAGTAAAAGCTCTATGAGACTAAAGCTTTGCTGCGGGCCTTCATACCCCAATGTCTCCCCAGATGCTATCCCTGTCCCTCCGCGTTCCTCGGTTCTTTTGAAGCGTCCTTCTCCCTAACCTTTCTCACACAGAAAGGAAGTGTGGAATAATGACTTTGGCCGACATTCCCAAATTAGAAAACGGGAATTTTCTTATGGACTCTGCTAACCAATGGCTTCAGGACTAGGCCCTTCTGTTAACTGCTCAAAATCTTTCTCTCACGGTCTAGGTGAGATACCAACACACCGAGTACACACCAAATATTCTATAAAGGGTTCCCTTTATCAGTAAAACAAACAGTGGCCTTTTATGACCCCACCCCTTTTTCGACAAACTGGTACTTCAAGCAAAATAAGACAGACAGAAAGACAAGGGCTGCGGCGAGTTCTTTCTCACATGTGAGAGCTAAAAATGTTGACCTAAAAGTAAAAGCGAATAGAACTGTAATTAGTAGTAGTAGTAGAAACTCAGAGGGGGCAGGATGGGGAAGGGGAAGGAAGGAGGTCCGATAATAATGAGTGCCAAGGGGCAATTAGGATGGGAATTGCGTTCTAGTGTTGTGCAGCATGGTAGGGTATCCATTGTTTAGAATGACCTATCATAGGGGCTGGGGGGAGGGCCCAGTGGGTAAAGTGCCTTCTGCACAAGCATGGGGACATGAGTTCGAATCCCTAGTCCCCATGTCAGAGCCTGCAGCTATATTAACCTCAGCTCTGGGGAGACAGAGGTGGGGGCCTCAAGGCTCACTGACCAGCCAGTCTAGCAGCTTCTGTGAGAGAACCTGTCTCAAAAACCAAGATGGGGCCTGGGCATGATGGCGGGCACCTTTAAATCCAGTACCTGAGAGGCAGAGACAGGAAGATCACTGTGAGTTCAAGGCCAGCCTGATCTTCACAGGGAGGGAGAGTTGGGGGGGAGGGATGATGGGAGAAGGTGACCCCAGATTGAGGTCTGTCCATCAAAAAGCCACAGCCAGCCAGGGCCTCCCTGGTATAGTAAAAAAAAAAGAGAGAGAGAGAGAGAGAGTAAGAGGGCAAAACCACGTCCTTAAATTAACTTGGTCTGGGCTAGAGGAACGCTCAATGAAAAGCACTGGCTGCTCTTCTGGAGGACCCAGGTTCGAGTCCCAGCACTCACAAGGTGGCTCACAGCCAAATGTAACTCCAGAGGATCTGACACCCTCTCCTGGCCTCCTTGGACACTTGGCAATCACTGAAATGCACAGCCATACAGACGGACAAAATACCCATCCACATAAAATAAATATATTTGTGAAAGGAACCTGTTCTCATGGAATAGCGTTTTAGTTTTTCGTGTAGATGGAGCCTTCTGGTCCGAAACTTCTCTTAAAGGCCCACATGTCCACACCATCACATCACAAGTAAATGTCAACAGGAGGTTGAGAGGGATGGTCAAGCCGGATTAGTCGTAGGATGAGTCACGTATGTGTGATATGTATGTATCATGTCTTCCTCTCACCTTAGTCTCAATGATGGAAAATTCCAGCATACCAGAGACTGACAAGGAAGAGAAAGAACATGTCACTGCAGACCCTGGCTTGTCCACTGGTGAGTGTCACCTACTGCGTTTGGAGCAGGTGTGATATTTTGACCTCCTGGTGGTGTGTCCCGTGGCCTTTTTCAGTCCTTGTTTTCCTTTAGCTTCTATTCTACCCTTGTGAGATTTGAACACTACCTTGCCCCATCTTGACTTGGTGGTCTCGACTTCTTTAACCTACCACTGGAGTCCTGTTATTTTGACTAACCGCTGCATATCTACTAACTCTACCTAACTCACCCTACTTCTTCCTCTGGGTTTTGTTTTTTTGTTGTTGTTGTTGTTGTTTGTTTTTTGTTTGTTTTTTGTTTGTTTTGGGGGGTTGTTTTTTTGTTTTGTTTTGTTTTGTTTTTACTTTAAAAGGATTTCTTCTCATGGTTGCTAGTGTTTGCCTGAATACTAAGTGCGTGCCTGGCTCCCATAGAGGCTAGAAGGGGGCACTAGATCTCCTGACACTGGAGTTACAGGCTGTTGTGGGCCACAGTGTAAGCACTGAGAAAACCCAGGTCCTCTGGAAGGGCCGCCAGGGTCTTAACTGCTGAGCCGTCCCTTCCACTCCTCTGCTGGGGTCTGACATTCTCAGCTTTACTGCTTCTCCTTGCCTTTGCTTGTATTTCGTTATTTGGGAATTAAGCCCAAGATTTCACACATGTTCTGCCAGCACCGACCGCTGAGCTACAGACCCCGCCCAGCACTCCTTTGTTCGTAGAACGTTCACCTGTTCCCAAGTTCTTTCTTGCTGCCTCTATGTGGAAGAGTTCCATATTTCTATTTATGGAGTGTTCTTCTGGTCATCGGTCTCAATTCCATTCCATGTTCCTTTTATTAAAAGTGTATTACATGCTGGGCAGTGGTGGCGCACACCTTTAATCCCAGCACTTGGGAGGCAGAGGCGGGCGGATTTCTGAGTTTGAGGCCAGCCTGGTCTACAAAGTGAGTTCCAGGACAGCCAGGGCTACACAGAGAAACCCTGTCTCGGGGGAAAAAAAAGTTTATTACATGATTACTTACTTATTTATTTACTTACTTACTTAGGAAATTGGTTTCATTATGTGTGTGCCAGGAATCAAACTCAGGTCACCAGACTTGGCTGAAAGCTCCCTTACCTGCTGAGCCATCTCTCCAGCCCTTTCATTCTATTCTTTCTATACCTTTGGTCAAATGTCCTCTCCCCTAAGCTAAACATTTCTAAAAACTCAAGTAGCATCCTTGTCCACAGAACAGGTTGCTCGAGACATGGTATACTCCCGACCCTTTGTGTCTGTGTGTAGATACAGATCTAGATGCCTACACATGCACACACGAGTCTCCACCAATGGCTCTTAAGCCTTCTCGTCCAGGTCTTTCGCCTATGATCGTAGTCATGGCCTTACCATAGGCCCCAATCATCTTGTGGCTTTAGCTCCTCTTCTTCTGGCCCAGGTGTAACGCCATGGAAACATAGCCTTGTTGCCTGCACGCTTGTGTTCTGAGAACCTTTCTGGCTTTCCATGATCTACAGCACACAATACAAGCCCTTCTTCTGCATAAGGTGAACTCTGACACCTGCCTCTGCATCCCTGCGTCGAGAAAGCCCCTGCACATTGCATGACACTCTGAAGGCGTCCTCCTATCTCAACAGCCCTGCCCTGTTTATCCTCCTACCCCACGGCGGGAGAGGCTTTATCCTAACGGTCCTACTTCTCCCCCAAGACTGAAGGCTACCGAAAGCTTCCCTGATGTATGCAGCCTCAGGGGCCTCACTTGTCTCTGGACTCCTAGACATACTATTCCATAAGTAACATGGCTCTAGAAGTTAGCATATCTTACTTTTGTTTGCCTTTTTTAATGTATTTATTAGTATAAAGAGAAAATGATCCCCTAAAGCGTAGGGATTATGTCCGAGGCAGGTTCAAGTACGAAGTTCTCCCCGGAGCCACCATTCCTTAATCCTGAGCCTGCTGGCTGAGGTGAAAGACATGTGACAAAATTACATACTGGTTTAAAATGACTTCCAAGAGCTCATCAAGGGTCTCCCTAATGCCCTTACGAGGGCCGCATTTAACCTAGTTGGGGTGCACGGCATTTTGTTTGGTTTGGATAGTTTTGACCACACCCCTTCATCGTCTCCTGGGATGCTGAGCTGCATTGTGCTGAGCAGGCATTCCTCGTGGCTGCTTTCAATTCCCAGGCTGTAACTTAAGTCAGTGCCCTCGTGTGCTGTCTCTAGAAATGAAAACAAGAACTAAATAGCTGTCATTTAAAATTAAAAACAACTTTTCCCGAGCCGTCCACGGGGTTGCTTTGCTCTACCGCCCATTCGCTTATCTCAGAGAACTGAACGGCACACAGGGCGTGACTTCTGGGGCAAACCTGGCCCATCCCCTGAGATGAGCTGTCTCTTGGTCCATGCTGCACTGGAGAAGTAATATAGACGTGTATGTGTGTGCGTGTGTGTGTGTGTGTGTGTGTGTGTGTGTGTGTGTGTGTCCTGGATACATCCCCCCCCCCATTGCTATATTAAAAACATCTTCACAAAAGCAGCTTGAAGGAAAAAAGGGCTTAATCGGGCTTACAATCCCATGGTACAGTCTTTAATTGTGGGAAAGGCAAAGCAGGACCTTGAACCAGCTGGCCCCATTCATAATTCAGAGCAGAATGAGAATGAAGGAATGCATGCCTGCCGGTTCCTCCGCTCACTTTCTTTGCCTGTATACAGTCCAGAACCCAAACCTAGGGGATGGTGCCACCCACAGAGGACTGGGTCTTCTTCTCATTCACGTTATGTAATCAAGACTCTCCCACAGGCATTCCCGCAGGCCACCACGATTTATCCACTCCCTCCCTGAGATCGGCTATTTGCAGGTGATTCTACCCTGTGTCAAGCTGACAATTAAAATTCCGCGTCACAGCCAGGTGTGGTGTCACCTGCCATTTAACCCCCAGCACTAGGGAGGTAGAGACAAGTTGGCCCCTGTGAATTTAAGGCCTGCCTGGATTCCATAGGCAAGTTCCAGGCTGGCCAGGGCTGCATAACGAGACCTTATCTCAAAAAAAAAAGAAAAAAAAGTAGAGAAAGAAAGGTGGAAACTAACCATCGCGCTCCATGATGACCAAACTCCAAACTGCCTACCGCTCTCTCCTTCTCCCCCCAGGAGCCAGTGCTCAGTATGCAGGACTGGCCAGGAGGAAGAGTGGAGTCCTGCTGCTCACGCTGGTGTCCTTCCTCATCTTCATCCTCTTCATCATCGTCCAGCTCTTCATCATGAAGCTGCGGAAAGCACACGTGATATGGAAGAAGGGTAAGTGGGCAGAGAACCCCGTGAGGTCTGTACGAGTCCAACAGCCGAGCAGACAAAAGGGAAAGACCGCCGAGCCGAGCAGCTCCTCCAGGGGCTGCTGCATGAGCCGACCAGGAAGGGGGTCACTCCAACAAGCAATCATTCATTCCCTAACACACACGGGCTGTGGATAGCCAGGGAACACACTCGAAAAGTGTCAGGCAGCCGGGAACTGAGGAAGCCTTGGGAGTTGGTGCTGAGCTGTGGATGCTCTTGTGGACAGAAGGCTGGGCCGATTCACCCATTCGCTCCGTGAGCCTTCCCTGGGTGCCCACTGCATGACAGGTATTGTTCCAGGCACTGGGACTATGTGAGCCAATAAGACAGGCGATCCCTGCGGTCCTTAAGTTCTAGTAATGGATAAGCATCTGCTGCCTTTTGTAGTTTTGTAAGAATGCGCTCAGTCTTACTCATTCATAAGGCCCCAGTCATTTCCCCCTAAGCGTCCTAATGAGAGAGGTGCCATCAAAACCAAAATAATAGCAATCATAATAATAACATAGTAATAAACAAATCAAAATAAAAACAGCCAGTATAGAAGATCCCTGTTAAAATACATAGATTCAAGACACAATTCACATATCAAATGATGCCCAAGAAGAAGGAAGGAGTGGCCCCTGGTCCTGGAAAGGCTCAGTGCAGCAGTATAGGGGAATACCAGGACAGGGAAGTGGGAAGGGGTGGATTGGGGAACAGGGGGAGGGAAGAGGGCTTATGGGACTTTTGGGGAGGGGGGATCCAGGAAAGGGAAAATCATATGAAATGTAAATAAAGAATATATCAAATTTAAAAAATCACTAACATAAAAAAAATCCATAGACTCAACATATAACAGAGTTTGATAAGACTTTCGAAGAATAAGTCTATAAATTTGTTTCAAGGAACATTGTATAGGACGAAAGCCCTTCTTCATGAGGTTGGGAAGACGGTAAAAGCTGGAGGATGGGGGCATGGGGGTGCCATAAAATGCTGTCTTCTAGATGCAGCCCGGCTGCTGGCATCAGGACCACACAGCAGCTGTGACCACCTGTACACGAGCTGCAAACACACAAAAAGATGTGATGGTAGAAGGGAGACTAGTTGGGGAAAATACAAGGGTCAGCAGGAGTGGGGGCAGCGTGGAAAAAGGCAATGTGGGGGGATATGATCCCAGCACATCATAGAGAAATCAAAACCTTAAAAACAAATCACTTTAAAGAGATTCTCTCTTCAGACCCAGGTAATTATCTAGCCCTGTCCTGTCCATTGCCACAGCTACAAGTCGACTGTCAAGCCCTAACTTGGCACAAGTCTCTATAAGCCACCCAAACATAATGTGCTATTTGGGGTATACCAGTTAACTAAAATATATTGTGAAACTGATTTCTCCTCCCCCTTCTTTTTGACTGCAACTGTTAGAGTATTTTAAATGACCTGGCTTACAGGGCTGGTGGACAAAGCTGATTTAGTTACTTATGCACCTGAGAGAAAACACACGCTATTCATATTCCTCTCCCCACCTGTTCTTGTCCACCCCTCTGGGTCTGTCCACAATGAGTTATTTCTCATCCAGATAAGCTTGGACTTAGTTATCAAGAGTGATGCTTTTAAGTCCGAGATATTCAAAGATTCCGTATTTCAAGTCTAATATGGCATAAAAGCAGAAGGCAGCCTGGGGTGGGGGGGGGAAGGGTTCAAGAGATCTAAGGGGTGGGTAATAGAGAGATGGTGGGCAGTAAACATGAGAAAACTACGACGACACATATGTGAGGAGACGCCACAACCAAAGCAACTTGATTCCAGTCTCAAAGGGTTAGCCCGTTACTGTCGCGGTGTGGAGTGTGGCAGCAGCCTGACAGGCATGGGGCTGGAGAAGTAGCTAAGAGTTATACAGCTTCATCCACACAGGGGGAGGAGGGGGTGGGGAGAGAGACTGGGCCTGGGGTGGGCCTCTGAAACCTCAAATCCCACTACCGGAAGCACACCTCCTCCAACAGGGCCATGCTTCCTAACCCTTCCCCAACAGTTGCAAGTCTTCACGACTGAGCATTCAAGTTTGTGAGCCTATGCAGGTCGTTCTTATTCAAACCAGCACCATACGCGTGAAAACACTGTAATGGCAGCCCAACCCTTTGTATACTGACCAAATCAAGTAACCGATCATTTGACCATAAAATAAATACACGGGAAGAAGCTGAGACAGAGTCTGATGTTGCATTTGTGCAGGAGGCAAATGGCATAGTATTATTTCAAAGTCTCTCACTGATGATTGGCCACTGTCATTTGGTGAGGGCTGTAGCAACTGTCCCTTTCTGAAGGACAGTACCTCCCACTATTCTGCTGTCCTTTGGCCTCCTCCCTCGCAGCGCCCTCGAGCACACCGGAAACACTGTAAGATGACATATCGAGCTAATGAACACACGAGGGCCAGGAGGACGTGACAGCTCAGCAATGGCCAGTCTGTCCATCGTAGTCAAACGTCCCTTTCTAATGCTGTCTGCGATGTCAGAAATCAGCAACCTGACTTTCCTTTCTGGCAGAGAGTGAAATTTCGGAGCAAGCTCTAGAAAGTTACAGATCAAGATCCAACAACGAAGAAACGTCTTCCCAGGAGAATAGCAGCCAGGGTAAGTGGGGTGTGTGGGCTGAGACTTAAACAGCGAGGGTCACTCGTGGCATCGCCTCGGGAACAGTGGGGGAGGGAACAGAATCCATGTTTGACTGGATTTGATCGATTTTTCATTTGATTGATAGTATTTAAGGAAGTTTAGCTTTAAAGGTAAATTCGTACATAGCTAAACTCATGCAGTAGAAGGCCTTGTGCTTTAGGAAGGCCGGCTCCGACGTTGTCACACCCAGGGTCACTGTGTGGTCTGAGATGCACAGCGTGTACACAAAACCTCAGTCAAGGAAGCAACTTCCATATTGCCCCATGCATTATTCCGTCAGGCAGTAACCGATCTAACTCTTTCTGCAACCTCAAAGTCTGTCACGGAGCCTGGTACAAACGGAATGTCTGGTAAATTTTCATTCAGCAAATCAATTCAAGGCCTAATTAATCCAAAGAGAAGTATTTGGGGTCTTCGGATGATTTTGATGCAATGCTTTCAGCAAAATAAGAGCAAAAACATTCTCTAAAGGGGAAGGAGGGTGTGTGGGTGTGGGTGTGGACTGACGGTTGGAAGTATGGGTCTGTACACGCACACATGTATTCCTGGTTTGTTTTTTTTTAATCTAGTAGTCAGAAAAGCATGGCAAGAATTTTATACCTTCTACCTGCCATAAGTCCTCGGCAAATTAATTTATTCTGCTTGCCAGACATTTCAAGAGAGGTACTGAACTTTGCAGCTTGGTTCTGTTTCTCTGATTGAGGGTTTTTTGTAGGAGGAGCTAGCCTCTTAAAACACCTGTGCCTTTTTGTTTCATGTCGACCTTCCGCGTGTGACATAAACTTCCAGTAGGAAAAGAGACAGGGTGACCAGATCATGGGAAAATGTGTGGAAACTACCTGCTGTCTGTTGGCGGGTGTTGGGGCACCAGTATCCCCACGACTTGTGTAGGCACCTGTGGTGCTTTCCCTCTGCAAGAGAAGGGTACAACAGTGGGAAGAAAATCATGAGCTTTGGCAGAGAAAGGAAAGCCCTCCCCCCAGGCACTGAACAAGCGAACGCCCTGGTGGTTCCATTTTAAGAAAACCTGGAAAGAACGCCTGTACTCAGGGCTCCCTGCACAGGCAGAAGGCAATGTGGGGGAGCCGTAGATCTTCATAGGCAGAAGGATTTTCCCCTGGGCTCTGATTTCCACTTTCATCTCGTGTTCATCGGGTTTGGTTTGGTTTTTCACTGCTGTGGCAAAGGACAGACAGAGGAAAGACAGACTTTATATTAGCTCTTACTTTCAAAGGTCTCAGCCTCCCGTTGGTGAGGAGAGTGTGGTGAGATGAGGAAGTTCTCATCAGCCAGGAAGTGGGCAGGGAGAGAGAGCGCTCACCCGAGAGAGTGCACCGATGAGAACCCATTCGCTCACTGGCTTCCTCAGTTTTCTCCCCTTGATTCCACTGGGCCTTGCCTGTCAGTTGGCGCTTCCCACAGGTGGAGTGGGTGCTTTTACCCTACTTCACCCTCACTAGAAACAACAAATACGTGCTTTACTGATCTTTCCAGATGTTTGTCAATCCAGTCAGGTTGACAGTCCAGATAATTAGCATAATCCTCATTGCCTGGAAACAACAAGGCAGCCATATTGTTTTATGCTTTCAAAAGATCTGCGTCTGCTCTAGCTCGAGGCTTTGAGAGTTCAGCTCCAACCTCATGTTTCCCACAGGCCCTGTTTTTTTTTTTCTATTATGTGATTTTGCTGAAGTATTTTGCAGTTAAGTATTTTATTTCAGTTTGATTAGCATATTTCAAGTTGCTTTTTTTTCCCCCATGAAGGCACATGTGCATTTAGGACATTCACATATGCCAGACTGTTGCAGGTTAGGTTTTATAACTAAAACATGACCTCCTCCTCCTCTGAGGAGCTTCAAATACGGGGATGCAGTGATGTTCAGAACTCAGCTTTCCTGTGTTTCTCTTTCAGCTCCCCAGTCTAAGCGTTGCATGAACTATATCTCGCGGTTATACTCAGGAGTCAAAACAAAGAAGAGTGCCCAGCACTGGAAACTAGAAGGCAAGCACAGTTGTATCCCGGAGAGTATTGTGTAGTGATCCCTGCAACAGAAGACAGGATTTCAGGGCAGCCACATCAGGCCCTGGAAAGGATCACAAGTACTGTGACATGAAAAAAATAAAACGTCCATTGAGCACAATTCAAGACAGTGTTCATTGATCCAGGGCAGCCACATGAGGACCAAGCCATGGACAGAAAGCTCCTCATAGGAAGAAAAACATTGAAAGAACCTATTATGACTGACACTACCTCAGGGCTGGAGAACTCCCGCTAAGTCTTTTTGGATCAGGGTCAAAATGACCAGTGAGCATCTGACCTCGAAGGGAACAGCAGTTTTTAGATATGGGGCTCAAGTGGAACTATTTGAATTGGTTTAAAATCTTTCCTTCTGGTCAAGAAGAACTTAAGCATGAGAAGTACCCAAAGAAGACCCGAGGTACCAGCAGCCTGCTTTCAAGACAGAGAAGAGACCTCGGGGGCAACAGAGAAAAGTCGGGTGTCACAGCATGTGGTGGACATCATGACCCAGAGATCCATGACTCTCAAGTGATTTCAACCACCGAGAAGCTTCCTTATTTACCATGAGCCAACCTGACAGGCAATTTTTAACCTAATTACGCCATGGCAAAAGTATGGACAGAAGCAAGCCATGAGTTTGCTTGACAGACTGTTGAACTCATGAACGACCTTTGGAACTTTAGTAAAGACCAGAGTGTGTCATTTTAGAGGCTGTCGTGCCCATTGTGTGAAGATTACTGATAATGTCATGCCTAATCTGTGTGAAGATTACTGACCATGCTTTTTTTTAAAAAATATAAATAAATCAATTTAGAGGATATAGCAAACTCTGATCACATAGAAATGTAGCTTTTCTCATTAGTTGGGTCTGAAGAAACCAGCTTGCAAGTATTACAAGCACACACCTGTGCATGCTTGTACACACCCATGCACACAGTCATACATACTCGCTTGCACCCACTCATGCACACAAATACATACACACACCTATATATCGTGAATGTTATTGTAGACACCAGCTCCTCCTGGTCCTATTCCTCCTATGATGATTTTTTTTTCCATTTAGCAAACACAAAATTATAGCAAAGTATAGAGACAGCACAGAGAACCTTTCTCATTTATTTGAGTGGATGGGCCTGATTTTCAACACCCTTTAAACCCTCTTATTACCCCCAAGAAAGGCACATTGCCACAAAGCAAACATCTAAGTCAGGAAAGCAGCATCACGGTCTTCCACTCAGGGTCCTTGGGTGCTGTGATGGTTTGAATGGGGAAGGCCACCACAGGCTCATATGTCTGAATGCTTGTCACCAGTTGGTGGAACTGCTTGGGAAGGACTAGAAGGTGTGGCCTTGTTGGAGAAGGAGTGTCACTGGGGGTGGGCTTTGAGAAACTCCAAACAAGACCCTGCCTCATTCTCTCTTCCTGCTGCCTGCCGAGAGCTACTGCTCTAGCACCATGTCTGTCTGCTTCCCACCATGATGATAATGGACCGACTCTCTAAAACGATAAGCAAGTCCTCAATTAAAGACTGTCTTTCATAAGAGTTGTCTTGGCCACGATGTCTCTTCACAGTAATAGAACGGTGACTAAGGCAGACACCAATCAAGCTTTTCCTGTTGTCCCAAGTGTCCCGAAGGCCCCAGTTAGCCTCTTACTTCATCTTCACCCTGTCTATTTGCAATTATTTATCTGTCTGTTTCTGTTTTCATGGCCTGGGCGTTTGCAAGACAGGGTAATTCTTTCATAGAGCAGCTCTCAGTGGGGTTTTGTCCAATGTTTCTTTGAGATCAGGTTCAAGTTACAGTTGTACTGGGCTCTCAAGGAAGCCTGTTGAGTTTACTTTCTTCTGTATTATTAAGGATAGTTTGAAGAGAAGAAAAGATAGCCACTGTGGACAACACAATGGGGGGACCTGAAGGAAGGGAGGAAAGGTGTGCCTTCGGAGAAATCACTTCAACGATGCAGAGGCCTAACCTTTGTGCTTTGGTGGGCTGGTAGCAAGTTTTTTTGTTTTGTTTTGTTTTTTTTAAGATTTATTTTATGTATATGAGTACACTGTAGCTGTCTTCAGACACACCAGAAGAGGGCAGCAAATTCCATTGCAGATGGTTGTGAGCCACCATGTGGTTGCTGGGAATTGAACTCAGGACCTCTGGAAGAGCAGTCAGTGCTCTTAACCACTGAGCCATCTCTCCAGCCTGGCAAGTTCTACACTATATGATTTTTGTCTTACACAGCCTACATGACAAGGAGCCAGGTGCTGGATAGGACCATACATTAACTTTGCAGCTTTGGGGGTGATCGCCTGCAAGGCCACAGCATGGGCACAGCCTTATAACTCTGTCCCAGAGAGGCACAGCTAATTGTGGGGAGAGGACAAGAAGTTGCAAAGAAAGTCTGGGGTCTAACAATGGACAATGGCATTTAGAAGTCAGGATTTGTGATAGTTGCCATCGCTTTTGAGGTATCATCATTGTTGGGTCCTCTCCATGGACAGAACTTTGGATTACTTATATACATGTATGTAATGTGTTTATGTGTGAACGTGGTGGTGCATATTTAAGTCTCTCTATTGAAACCATGAGCTTATTCTAGAATACCTTTCTGTATTCAAAATTCCATCCTCTGAGAGATGTTTTTGAATCCTCAGTGTATTTGCCAATTTATCGATCCCCTGCGTGGAGGCCATCTCCCACGTCGGCCACTCCTGTTGTCCTTAGGATGTCCTCCTCCCGCAGAGGCTCCAACTCCATGTTCTTCCACCTTCCCTTCCTCCATGTAGAGTCTTTGCTCCTTAAACACGAGCTCTGCCATCTCACAGTGTGTAGCCCCTCTGTGTGGAAGCCTTTGACGTGCACACAGGTACACAGACACTGCTGTGTGCCGATCTCCTCACCCACTCAAATTGAGAGAGTGGGCAAGGGTAGCTCTCTGTGGGGCACTGACTCCTCCCTAGGCTGGGGCTCCCACACACACCCCACCCCACGCCCCCCTGCCCCAGTGCTGCTATGACCACCTGCTTTGTCTTCAGGATGGAACTGTTTGGGAAGAGGGTAGCTGTAGGGGGCTGAGAGAAAGGGAGTGAGCCGGGTATCCTGTTTCCAAGGGAGAGTCAATGTGCAAAGATGTCTAGACATGGCATGACATTCATAGTTTTGTGGCATCTCCGTGCCAGTCATTCATCAGGCCACCAGCAGCTTCGAGAAACAACCCAGAAGGAAGCACTCTTACCTCAGAGCGGTGCTAATCATTGTCAAGTAAGCATATGTGGGCCAGTTTTGAGTCTGTGTTTGCAGCGAAGCCTCCCCCTACAGGTTGCCTCCGGGTGACTCCCCCAGTTTCTCCAGACCCATTATCAGGAATCAGGGGAATGTGCCAGCAACTCAGTGACAAGCAGAGTGGAGAAAAGCCCTGAGCCAGAACTGTCCGAATCCCCCGCCAGGGTTTTCTAAGATGGGGAGCCCCACTTCAGTCCCCGTGGCTGGTGTCAAAGACTCAGGGTAGCATTTTTTGGAATCAGTATTTTCTAAAGAGTCTACTGCAGCCGGGTAGGGAAACCTTGGTGGAGCACCAAGCAAACATTGTCAAAGTGGCGGTGAACTGTGAATACTGTGGTCAAGGTGGTCATGGTCTCCTGGTCAGCACTTTAAAACATTCAGGCCAAGACCGCGTAAAACAACTAAGGGTAGACACCAGCTACCAATCCAAGACTACCTGGCCTCAAGGCCACGCCCCCTCTGTTGCTGTAGGAAGGTGACTTCGGGGGACATTTAGGATGGAATGAGGTGTTGGGAGCTGTGTTCAGTATCTTTCATTTGCCCTAGGAGAGTGTTGATTTGAGCTACAACACTGTGACCCCTTTCCGTCTCTCTGGAGAGAATGAAGTACCAACAAGATCTCAGAGAGCACCAGACCTCTAGGATTAGCAGGTCTGACTGCATTCTTCAACCAGATATTATAACTCTGGTCACAACATCTAATTGCAACTCAGGTGTTTTGCTCTTTCTCTGGTTCGGAAATCTGCTTCATTCTTTGATCTGTTTAAGTGGACATTGGAGGATCCTGGGCAACTTTTTGTTTCCCTCAAAGCTTTGAATCTAGTGAATCTAGTTAAATCCCATATATTATCCGATTTGAGTGTATCACCCATGTGTTGCAGAGAAACTTACCAAGAAAACAGTTATATTTATCGATTTCTTGAATGCCAGTAACCTGGTCTAAATTTACAGACAGTGTGTTCAAATGAGATCTGCCTGCCTCTGTCTCCTGAGTGCTGAGATTACAGGTGTGCACTGCCACCACCTGGCTATTTACATATTTGAGACAGGACCCTGCCCCATGGCCCAAGATGGCTTCACGTGTGCAAAGTTCCTGTCTTGTGCCTGACGCAGAAAATACTTAGTGATAAAAGAGGCCTCCGGACTCAAAACATCCTTCTTGGAAAATGTAACTGCAGACAATGCTCGGAGCCTCCATTAACCCTTCAGGGGCCAGGCTACTGTGAGAGGACATGGCAGGAAGAGGAGGGGAAACGCTGTGTTCTTACCGGTCTTGAGTCGCTCTGTCAGAAGCATTGTGAACTGGAGATCCCAACAGTTACTCAAGCCAGACAAGCTGGCCCTGCAGTAACCTCCCAAATGGGGCAGCTTTGAGTCTTAGAGCTGGTCGCTTTGTGAAGCCACTATCGTGGAAGGACTGACCGGAGTCTTCTGAGCTATTGAAGGACGTACAGTCACATAGGCACAGTCAAGCAGAGCCAAATGTGACTGGTGAGTAAAACACCTGAGAACAGGACCTCAGCCCAAGGCTAGGTCCTGTCCTTCCTCCTACAGAAGAGACAGTTTCATGCTCTTGATCTCTTACTCATTGCAAGATGGAGTCAGAGAAGAATGGACAGACCCTTCTCCGTGCTGCCTTTCAGGAAGTAAGTCAAAAGAATGCTCGTCCTACTGCCCTAAATAAATAAATAAATAAATAAATAAATAAATTCTGGCTCCATGCATCACCCATCCCGTCTGTTATTAGGTGAAAATAACAGAGAAAATGACAACCACCCACCAGGCCGAGCATCCTGAAATCACGAGACTCTGTAGATGAAGAAGGTGGTTTGAACTGCTGACCATTAATGATCCCACTAATTTAACCCAATAACATAATCTCCCATCACTTCCTCGGGCTGAAGTCATGACAGTTTGCTGTATTCATAAAGGGAGTTTGATCTAGATGAAACGTGGTTAGTTGGTGAGGTTTTTTTTTCCCCATTTTGAACCTTCTGAGGGAGAAGAAGCCCCCTTCCTTCCTGTAATGTGCTCATAAGCAGGTCTGTCATCAGGGCTGAAATATGTTAATTTCCCCCATCTTGTCTCCTCCCGCTCCTAAAACCTAGTCACAGGAAGCAAAAATGGGCTTGTAATCGCCCCAGATGCAGCACGCAGCTTACAGGTTTGTTTTTTTAAAGCCATCTTGCTTAATTTCTAGAAAGGCCTAAATTCGGGGAAACAACTGAACAACTGCATTCATATTTAAGAAGAGAAAATAATGTTGGGTCTTTGGGCTATGTGAAACAATAGCTCTTGTTTGTTTGTTTGTTTGTTAAGACAGGAAAGTTCAGGGCGGGAGGGATGGTGGCTCAGCAGTTAGAAGTGCTCGTTGCTTTCACAGAGGACTGCAGTTCTGTTCCAGGCTCCCACTTCCAAGAACTCACAGCCATCTGTAACTCTGGCTCAGGAGGAATCTATTGCCTCTTTCTTCCTCGGTACCTGTGATCACAAACAACACACACACACACACACACACACACACACACACACACAGAGAGAGAGAGAAAGAGAGAGAGAGAGACAGAGACAGAGACAGAGACAGAGACAGAGACAGAGACAGAGACAGAGACAGAGACAGAGAGACTGTCTGTACCATGCACACACAATGGCAAACCATAACTCCTTTTCCCGGCAGGCTTCTTGCCGGCTCTCCTGGTGGTGGTCAGGGTGGAGGAGGAACAGGGATGTTCTACTTTCTTACTGTTTCCTCCAAGACCCCTCGACAGAGCCTTTCCATCCTCTCAGAGGTCAGTGCTTCAGTATCAGTCCCTGGTTTCCACTCTGTTCCTCCCAGAGCCAGCTCTGTTAGCCCTTCCTCACGCCCCTCAGAGGCCTGGGTCCTTGTTCCAAGCAGCCCTGCTCCTGGCTTCTCAAGGATAATGATTTCAGGTTCATCCCTGGGCCCCTCCAGCCGTAAAGGCCAGAGATGCTTCCCACGGTCACCGAACCCATGAGGAGAGCGTCCCCTTCTCAACTCTCCATAATATATCTTCATATTAAGTTATCTCCATTAGGACAACAGACATCGCTTTGGACCTCCTGGTATGGCCTGCCATTTGTACTTCCTAGTCCAACCTTCCTCATTCCTTTAGTTACACTAAAGCAGGATAGCTGTTACGGGGGAGGGAGGTGGGCCAAGCTGAGGGGTTCCGTGTTAAGAGGGCGGTGTGTCTCTTCCTGTCGCTGCTGGATCACAGCTTGTGACTCCCACAAGGAGCCTGATTTGCAGAACGCCAGAAGGAACGTTCTGCAGACAATGCAGAAAGCAGTGGAAGGACATGAAGAGCCACTGCCGTGATCTGCGCTGACCAGCGGCTGAGAAGGTGGGCAGGTGTGAATGGTTCTCACGTGATTCCTCAGAAGAGCACAGCCCAGGAGCTGCATTGGAGAGTGACTATTTTAGCATGGGTTCCCTCTGCATGTTTGAAGTTCCTGTAATGATACGTTGTGCAGCCGAGTGGGCAGAATTAGAGAAATGCTTCAGACAGCTCGTTTTTATTTTGTCAGTGGGCAGGGTCTTGCTGTGCATCTATAGGAAAGGTCCCCGCTGTCAAAACAAAGGGGGGAAATTGGCTATAATAAGAACCAGTTTGAAAGGTGGAAACATTAGGGATGGGGTTGTTTTCCAATTCCCTGTCTTCTGTTATGAGTGAAGCAACCATCTTGCTACTTGGAAGGTTGTTAGTTATTTAGATCTTCTTACATCTTTAATGTGAATATAATTTCCAGCATGTCCTTTCTTCGTCTTTGAAAATATGTTTTTTGACAGGGAGGCATCCTACACACTATAAATGTTTGTCTTTAAAAAGTATTTAAAAGGAACATCAACCACTAAAGTCAAGATATACTGCGTCAAAATCACTCTTCCCCACACCTTCTGATCAGAGTCCTTATCTTACATAAATTCCTACTTGGCTTTTTTTTTTTTTTTTTTTTTTTTTTTTTGGCTTTGCTGTGTGTATGTCTACAAACCCAGGAGCATTTTAGTAAACCTGTCTTTAATTCTTCGGTTCTCATGTTCTCCAGCTTGGATGCCATATAAGATACTTTCCTCTTTCCTCGTAGCTGTGACAAAATGCCCGACAGCAAGAAGAGACGATCATTTCATTTCGGCTTAAGGTTTCAGTCCATCAAGGTGGGGACAAATCTGTGCGGGGCAGCGTGACACACGCTCTTTATATCCTGGATCGCTGGGAAGAGAACTCAGCAGTGGGCTCTAACTCTCAAAGGCCAGGCCCATTGACCCACCTGCGAACCAGACCCCGCCCCCAACCACACCCTCAACCACACCCAAAACCAACACCAGCTTGGGAACCAAGAGCCCAAGTAGGGACATTTCAGATTTATACTGTCAAGATGAATAAAAACACACGCTTCCTTCGGGTGAATGCCTAAAGGTGAGGTTGCTGGGAACTAAGGCGTGCCTGCACAGCCCAGACAATGTCAACCCCCAAATGCTGCCAGCTCACACACCTGTGAGTCCTTCATCCATAGGTCTTTTACACTTGGCCCTGGGAACCGGTATCTTTCTCTGCTCGCTGTTCCTTCCGGTGTTTTGGCTTTTTGAGCCAAGCTCCTCCAGCCACTTCCTCTGAGTGCTGGGACACCTAGGCGGCATCACCAACACATGGCCAACTTTTCGCCCTAAGGTGCCTGTATGGTGAGTGTGCTCGCCTGCGTGGCTTTAATTTCCCCCTCTTCTGATTATTAACGAATTAAGTCCTTTGCCAATAAAGGGCAAATGTTTATTGGCCACTTGCTTTCTTCCCTCCGGCCTCTCCCTGTCTCTTCTTGCCTCCCTTCCATTCACTAACTGACTCCTTTCTCCTTGGGGGTATAGGTTTTCGCCTACCCCAGGGCTGGGCTCTCTCCCTGCCTTTCCTCCTCCGCGGAGTTTGGGTGGCTAGACCTGAGCATCCCGAGCCTGGGGTCCTCCCCCGCGCCGCCGAGCTGCAGGAGCGCTGGGCCCGCGGCCCCGAGCGAGCGAGCGAGCGAGCGGTGTTGGCCGCGGTCTCCAGGCAGCGGCGGGCGGGGCGGGAGCCACCGCGGGCGCCAGGGCAGCGGAGGTTGCGGGGCCAGGGGCGCGGCTGCCCAGCAGAGCCGGCAGGTGACGGGCGGTTCCCGGCGGGTGGGAAGGGGCCGCGCGGGCGGGCTGGACCGAGAACTCCGGGGTGGGCGCGAGGGAGCGGGCACAGTCTCTGGTCTGGGAGGAAGGACCGCGCCCAGGCAGGACTGCGTCCCCCAGGCCGGGCAGCCCTGTCCCCAGCCCCTTGTCCCCGGTCTCCGACCCGCCACCGCTGGACCTTCAAACGGCCTCGGCAGCCTGTCCTGACCCTTAGAAAGAGACAACCGCGAAAACCCCGAGATCCCCATGGGGCGGCACCCTGCCTGTTCCAAACAGGGCAACTTCGGATCCGCTGTTCATCCTAAGTGGACCTCCTTGTTCCCTGCCCTAGCAGATTTGACCCTAAGGAGTGGCAGAGACAGAAGACCTTAGCAGGATCCAGGCAAATTGGTGGTTTCTTAGTCCCTAGAGGACGTGCCCCATGCCTTCCTTGTTTACCAAGAAGTGGATTGGTCAGGAATCGCCGAGGCCCAACCGTTTTCTTTCTTTTTTTTTTTTTTCTCGTTGGCTTTTTTTTTTTTTTTTTTTTTTTTTTTGATACGGAGCATCACTAGAGATTTACTCGTGAAATACAGCCCACTTACTAAGTTTATTCGAGTGATCAGCTCTTTTTCTATAATTCTCCTTCCCCTAACCCCCTTAAGATCGGGCCTCCACAGAAAACCCAATTTGGGGAATATTTCGCTCTGTTCTTTCACAGTCTTCCCAGATTCGACTACTCTGTCAACAAGTACTAAATTATTATCATATATATATATAGCCATTACTTATTACTACGAAGAAATCCTGGGTTCTCGTTTAAGAAAAGACGGAATGAAGGATTTTAATTATTGTATGGGAAACGGTTCTGAAATGAACAGAGATTCCCCCCCCCCCCCGCTGAAGTTGTAGATCAACCCTCCCCTCCCCCCCCCCATTCATCATGCATGCGCCAGCAGTGAGCTACATCCCCTACCCTGTCTTTCAGGGGTTTTTTGTTTGTTTGTTTGTTTGTTTGTTTTTTCCAGCTTGTTTTTCAAGACTCCAAGTACAGTGAGCTTTTAAATAACAAAGCCGGTGTTTATAGAGACTTAGGTTTAAAATGTTTTCATGCTTGCTGCTTTCTGAAAAGCATCCTGCCAGAGGAAATTGGTATTAAAACGTGGCAGAACCCAATGTGTAGACTAAACCAGCTTCTGACTGTGGGCAAGCTAATCTAAAATTCGGCAATGATATGTATCGGTCTACCAAGGGAGCTCGGCGGGGTTCAGCAGAGAACGGCTCCGCGTTTGTTTAAGTATGAGCACTACCTTTTGTCTGCCGTGTTTGTAAAGGTGCTTTCATCCAAGGAGCAGACCGTGTCCTTGGAAACCCTGGCAACAAGGTCAATATAATAATAATTCAAGGAGCAGGAACCGGGTCAAGGCATTTTTAATTAAAAACTGGATTTGCCAAAAGAACACGAGCAGGTCAGTCAAAACAAATGTGAGCGTAGTCTCCAATGGTAAGCGCTCTCCCTCTCCTCTCTCTCTCTCTCTCTCTCTCTCTCTCTCTCACACACACACACACACACACACACACACACACACACACAGCTCACCACAAAGGCAGTGAGAGAGGAAATAAACCAAAAGGGAAACCCAGAAACCTTGGGTAGAGGTGGAAGGCGATCACCTCCCAATCCTGAGCTGGCTCAGACCTGGTCTGTAAACCGTCTCATGGGTCACTAGAGAAGCCCTTGGAGACCTGGAGACCGGGAGAGTTCCCTTGGAACCACACTCCTGCATACTTTACAAGGGACTCCACGACTCCTAGCTGTAACGCAGGCCAGCCTCCCCTACACGGGAGCAGCACCTACTCCAGGTAGGTGACATCTAGCCTCTGCTTTGAGTGACTCTGAGACAGGATTCACGGACCTTTTGTTAAACAGTTTGGGATTTTATTTTTTTTCTTTTTAGATTGGGTCTCATGCAGCCCAAACTGGCCTCCCTCCAATGCCTGCTCTTCCTCCTGCCCCCCTCTGAAGTGCTTAGCTTACACTTGTTTAGCTTACACGCACCTTGTTTATTGGACATTTTAAAGCGTTGTTATTACATTGCTGTTGTTTAACGCCGAGCTGAGATTGGTCTCCATATCACGGCCATCCAATCATGCACTCCTCTCTAGCAGCACCCTGGAGAGCAAAAGCCTTTTCTAAATGCTGGAGCCTGCTTACACTGGTCTAGGGAAGACAGTCTGTGTATTACAGCTCCCGTTGGGGAAGCCATGCTTTTCTCTCCTTTACTTTGTAAATGGTAAGCCATGAACCTGTCTGAGTGCATCTGAGGTTGCTACTGAACAGGATGTGTATACACACACACACACACACACACACACACACACCCTGCACCACGCACTTGCCCTGAGCATTTGAAATAAAGCCACCAAAAAGCACTGCTCACAATTAACCATTTGGCTTTGTTCCCGCTTGTTTGTAAGAAGCCCTTGGAAGCTGGAAACAGAATCCGCTTTCAAGCAGCCATTTGATTTCCTCAATAAAACCTCATTCGATTGCTCGGGCTGCTTACGAGCCCTAAATCAGATGTGTTTCTGCAGAGGGAAAAACAATCATCTTTCCAATAGGCCTCCCTTGCTCATACACTCAAAAGGGTGCATTCAAAAGCCTGCAGATAATATAACAAGGTTCTCCTGCCCATTGACATTTTTGACAGACCTCGCCATTATGATTTCAGTAGCCGCAGAGTAACATGAATTTTTCTAAGCAATGCTTTTTGAGAGCCACAATTATAAATATCAGCTAACTGCTTCTGTTAACAAGAGCGGTCCCGTTCCTGTTTCTGTTTTTCAGGATGAATAAATATAAACCAGTTCCCAAGCTCTCTAGCCAGTCTCCCGTCCACCACGCCAACTTGAGGACCTCGCCTTCGGGCAGACCCTTTAAGAAAGGAGACTTACACCTGATTTCAAAAGACTCCTTAGAATCGGATTCAGAAAGCCTCCCCCAAGAGGCTAAGTCCTGGTCTCACATTAAGGACCAAATCCAGAGCAAAGATATGGAGCCTGACAGCTTGGAGGAAGACAGCCCAAGTGAGGCAGAAGAGGCGGTGAACAGAAAAGCAGCCCACAGCACTAACAGGGAAAACCTGGGAGCTCGGAGCGCTGGTGTGACTCGCAGGTAAGGAACTGGCAGTGATGTTGACTAATCCCTGCTACCTCCCTAGGTGAGGAAGGATGGTCTCTGTCCTCATGAGCACTGTGCAAAAGCAGGTCTCCAAGCAACCAAGGGCAGTGTGGCTCCCCCACTCACCACACTGTCCTCTCCCTCCTCCTCCTCCCCCTCCTCTTCTTCCTCCTCTTTTCTAATTTACCAGTGCAGTCATTATTGACTGGGTACAGGAGTGTCATGAACATGCCTTAAGAATCAGGAAACACTCCGGTAGGTCATCAGGTATAAGCACCTGTCTTAGCCCTCTTGTTGCTGTGACAAGACAGAGGTAGGGGCGACGTAGCTATTCCCGTGGTTCAGAGGGCACAGTCTGCCACGGGGCAGGAGCCATGGAAGCTCGGGCTTCCGCTTCCTGCACAGCACAAACAGGAAGCCGAGTCCGATGGGCCCTGAAGTGGTCCAGCTTGCAAAGGCCCGCTCGCTTCTCCTCACTAGATCACATTTGCAAAGGCTCCCAAAAGAGAACCACAAGCCTACAGGGGGCACATTTCACGTCTTAAAGAACTCGTCCAGAGAGTCATGGTGAGGTCTCTAAGAGTCAAAATTAGCACCCAGTCCGAGGTCTCTTCCTTCTTCCTCTCCTTCATTTCACAGGAGATATCCAGTGAAATGAAACTTGGCTTCACATTGGGGAGTCTCAAAAATTCAGTAAAAATGATAAATGCTGTCATTGGAAGGCTGAAGGAGGAGGAGAGTTTAGGATGGCTTTAGGTAAACAGACTGGTTGAGTCAACTGGGGGGTGGGGCGGAGGGGACAGCGCGACCAAGCAATGTTCCTGGAATCTGGTGCCCTTAAGTTAGAGAATGAATATTACCAACTATGGACAAAGAAACAGCTGCCTAGCAATGATTACTACAACAGTATCAATACTGTGGAAATTTTTAAAGCCCCCCCCCTTTTTTTTCTCTTTTTCTAAGTTCTTCATTGTAATTCTACAGGGAACACATTGTGGTTCCTACATTAAAATTGGGGGAAATGAGGCTAACAGAGAAGGAATCATTTGTCACAGGTCATAGTGGCTTGAAGTCTTGTTTTCCTTTTGTTATTAATGTCACGTTTCATTGTTTTGTTTGTTTTCTGGTACTGTGGATCAAACCAAGAGCCTTGGGCACACCAGACAAGCACTCTACCATGGAGTCAGATGCACGCCTATATGCTTTTTCACTTTGAAAAAAATGTCTATCCTATAAAAAACATAGAAGGGAATAATGGCACAAATCATATTTATATTGGGTGATTTTAAAGTCACAGTCATAAATACCATTTAACCATTTCTTCGTTGGGCTAGAGGGATGGCTCAGTGGTTGAGAGTCGGTACTGCTTGCTCCTTCGGAGGACCCAAATTTGGTTCCCAGCAGTCACAACAGACAGCTCCCAGCTCCTCTCACTCCAGCTCCAGGACAGCTGACACCTTGGGCCTCTGCAGGCACCTGCACTCAACTGCACACACCTATACTGAGATACACAGGTATACACATGAGTAAAAAGAAAAAAGCCGGGCAGTGGTGGCGCACGCCTGTAATCCCAGCACTCTGGGAGGCAGAGGCAGGCAGACTTCTAAGTTCGAGGCCAGCCTGGTCTACAGAGTGAGTTTCAGGACAGCCAGGACTACACAGAGAAACCCTGTCTCGAAAAAAAACAAATCCAAAAAACAAAAAACAAAAACAAAAACAACCAAACAAACAAAAACAAACAAACAAAACCCTAGTTTTATTGTACCCTTTTCACATCATTTCTCCATGTTCCTCCTCAGAAATGATGGCAAACACACCACTATGGGCACACACCCTTTTTTACCATTCGTTTACTGGTTCATGGGTGTGTATAATCACTGGTGATTTACACACACACATAGACAACATCTCTATTTTGTTCAGTCAACGTTATGTTTTTGACATTTCCCTGTTATGCCTTGGCTTATCTTCCAAATAAGTTACATTGTGTGGAAGGGCGGCTTACCCACGTCCTACTCTAACCAACTTCTCTCAGTGCTGTGATCAAACACTGGACTCGGTACCCTAAGCAAGGAAAGGTGTGCCCTTCTGGTTCACGGTGCCAAAGACACAGTCCATCATGGCAGGACGGTCATGGTAGCAGGAGCTTCAGCCACTAGTCTCATAGCCTTGTGGTCAGGTAGCCGGGAGGGGTGAGACGACCGCTCAGCTCGCTCTCCTTCTTATTTGTGCAGTGGGTAGGGTGGGCCTTCTCACGTCAGTCTCCGGTACGCCCAGAGGCATGTCTCCTGCCTGATCCTAGTTCCTGTGGAGCTGACAAGCGGCATTAGCCATCCTGTCTACTGAGGGAAATACATTTAGGCTGCTCCAGTTCTTGTTTCCTGCAAGTGTCTGCATGCGTGCATGCGTCCTTTTGCAGCTCCTCGGAGATGTGGGTTCCGTCAGGGTATATGTGTGCAGAAGTACCGAATCTTAGGAGGAGGAGCGTGTGCCCAGTGCCTGCAGCTTTACAGACCTCACGATTGACAAGACCCTTTAAACTTCTGAGAGAGAGGTCATAATATTCTACTTTTGGTAAAATTTAATTGCCCCTTGTGACTTGAATGCTTTTAGCCAAAAGAGATCAATTTAGACATACTCTTCAATGAGTGAATAACTTCATTTACCAAAATATATTTTTGTACTTGTGATTATGGCCTTGCCTCCTGCTATGCAGTGCCCCAGTGCCTAGAAGTGTTGCCGTGCAGTTATCTAACACCCTGGGTAGACACCAGTGTCCCAGTTGACTTTTATTTTCAATATTTTAACTGAAATATCTAATATGTATTCTTTCATGTACATATATACATACATATATATGTACATGAAAGAATTGACAGGGCTTGGTGACAGATCAGCTGCAGAGGTTGAAGAGCAAAGGGACCTACTAATGAAGGGTAATAACAGTTACCATGTATAGAACTTCCCTTGTGAGTCCGTAATTAATACTACCTAATTTATATATGTTACCGTATTTAATCCGATGGTAGTCCTGGGAGGTAGACACTATTGTCAGCCCGTCCCGAAGGTTGCCAGGGCGGGCTTCATGAAGTTGCCTCGATGCCCAACTTATATCTAGTGGGCACCAGAGCAGACCGTCCGTGCAGTCTGACTTGATGCTCTGTTTTTTTGTTTGTTTGTTTGTTTGTTTTGTTTTGTTTTGTTTTGTTTTTTATCCTGGCTGTTATTTGGGAGATCTGTTCTCTTCAAGAACAGGAAATGGTAATAGTTTCACTTAAATAAATAAGGGCATCATTGCCAGGCAGTGGTGGCGCACGCCTTTAATCCCAGCACTTGAGAGGCAGAGGCAGGTGGATTTCTAAGTTCGAGGCCAGCCTGGTCTACAGAGTGAGTTCCAGGACAGCTAGGGCTATACAGAGAGACCCTGTCTCAAAAAACAAAAACAAACAAAAAAAAGAAGAAAGAAAAAGAAAGGAAAAAGAAAGAAAAGAAGATATGAGAAATAAGGGCATCATAAAGAGAGTTTTGTTGTTGTTGTTGTTGTTTTCATTTTTTACGTGTATGAGTGTTTTGCCTGCATGTGTGCAGTGCCCACAGAGGCCGGAAGATGATGTCAAATCCCCTGGAACTAGAGTTAGAGATGGTTGTGAGCTGCCATGTGACTTCTGGGACTCTAACATGGATTCTGTGCAAGAGCAGTCAGTGCTCTTAACCACTGAGCCATCTCTCCAGCCCCCAAAAGTCTTCTGCGTTGTACAAAGTTTTCTTGTCTGACTTTTATGATGAAAACAACAAAGACAAGACCCCACCTGACGTCCCCAGCTGTTTGCTGTTTCTTCCTTCGATGCCATGCGTAGCAGCCACCAGACTTTAACCGTGTTCAAACTGTCAAGGGACCAATGGATGATGACATAGTACATCTCAGAATAAAGAAAGGACTGCACTTCAGAAAGTCAAAGTTACCGCTAGGTTCTTCACCTTCTGGCACAGACGCCCTTCGATAATTCCACTTCCCTCCGATTGCCCTGCTGTGGTAATGTTTAATGATAGATTGTAAACGGCAGGACAGGGTTCGAATGGACTGCATCTTTAGTACTTGTTAGAACATAGTGCTCCTTTCACTGGGTGTAAAAGGACCAGTTTCTCACTACAAAGAAAAACCAAACTGAAGGGCTCTTCCAAATAATGTCTCAAAAATGTGACTCAAGTATGGTTGGATATTGATCCTTTCTCTGCCTTGTGTTAGTTACTTTCCTAGGTGTTCAGTCCCTCGAATCTAAGTAGTTATGAGCCATGATACAAATAAAATGATCTCAGGCTCTCAACATAAAATTGAAGTAGGCTTTCATTTCCCGAAGGTAGACGGCATTCTGGGGATTGTAGTTAAAAAAAAAAAAAAAATTAGTTCAAGCCTTGGCCTTAAACCAAGACAAACCTTTCTTCTCACTTTTATAAGCAATAGTTTTAAAAGCTGCCTGGCAAATCACTTAGCCCCACAGCCGTGTTTTGATGTTACTAGAACCTCCAGAAGTCAAAGCCACACTTCGGCGTCTATGGATTAGAGAAAACCCTTTACTTGATGGAAATGGGGGCAGCGTTGACAGTGGTGAATGAATCACGAGTGGAGAGAGGATCATCGTGTGATAACCCTTAAGCCCCACTCCAGAACGAGCCTCATGACACTCAGCACTCACGAAGAAGCAGATCAATGTAATGCCCAGGGCGTCAGAAATAACGTCTTCGGTCCTGGAGCCTTCTGAAGTCCTGCGCATTAAAAAAAAAAAAAAAAAAAGATCAGAAGGCAGCCATCCAGTACCTAACGTGTGTGCTTAATACGGTCTTGTTTACAGGAATACTTACACACTTCTTTCCATTTGTAGAACTACCAGCTTCATATGTTATTTCCTTTATCTTAGTTGAAGCCCTTGGGTAAGCTTAATTTAATTTAAAAAATCAGTTTTGGTTACAGTTCTAGGGAGTGAACTCAGGACTTACTCACTCGAGCCTCCCGTGTGAGCCCCTGCCTTGAAGCACTTCGGTGGTTTGGCAGATGAGGAGTTGAGCCTCTAGGACGTGTGCAGAGACCATAAGTGGCTCCCGGACTCCCTCCAAGGCTCTCACTATGAATATCTAACCATGTGACCATGGGTCTAAAATGGCTTGCCATCAAGTGCGTGCCACCAAGCTTGATGACCCGGGTTTGATTCCCCAAGACCCGTCTGGGAGAAGGAAAGACCTGACTCCCACAAGTTGTCCTCTGACTGTCCCATGTGCACTGGGGTGTGCACCCACACACACCTAAAATAAATAAAGGAATGCAGTAAGATGGAATATTCAATTGTGGAATGATCTGAGAAAGGATTGCATTTTACTGAGTAGTTGAAAATTAAAGAGGGGGCTGTTGAGACGGCCTGGCAGGTGGAAGCACCTGCCACCAAGCCTGAGGGTCTGAGTTTGATTCCTCCAGACCCGCATGGTGGAAACAGAGAGCCAACCAGCTCCTCCAAGCTGTCCTCTGACCTCCAAACTGGCACGGCCTGACATGTGCACACTCATACACAGGCGCGCGTGCACACACACACACACACACACACACACACACACACAATAACAGAAATATAAAGACTGGTGTAGAACACTCTTAGGGTGAGCTAAACTGAAGCCAGAGTAAATGTACATACAGAATTATACATTTTTTTGTAGTAACCCATTTGTCTAAAGGATGCTGAGTCTTCAGAGTAAGTGTATTATTGTATTTCTCTTTGGGTGGCAAGGTCAAAGGTCACATTAGCCTTTATTCTTGACCACTTCCCTTAGGACGCAGCCATGTTTCTCCCAGAGTGTTCTGGCAGTTCCTCTTGTATCTCCTGGAAACCACAGTATTAGTATCCAAAGCAAGGGTTGGATCCTATCTAAGGATGCCCTGTGAGCTATTAATGGGAGGCAGATAGCCTGATCAGGCACTACTAGTTCAGTTAACTAGTTGTTAGTAAACTGACACTCAAGAACTGTTGGAAATGAGCCGGGCAGTGGTGGCGCATGACTTTAATCCCAGCACTTGGGAGGCAGAGGCAGGCAGATTTCTGAGTTCAAGGCCAGCCTGGTCTGCAGAGTGAGTTCCAGGACAGCCAGGATGACACACAGAAACCCTGTCTTGAACACCCCCCCCCCAAAAAAAAGAACTGTTGAAAATGGATGGGGGAATGACTTGTAATGGTCAACATTTTTTTTACTGTATTATAGGATACAGTCCCTCCTCCTCCCCCCACACTGTGGTACTTTAAAACATGTTGCTTCTAGTAATTATACAAGAATCAGGAAAAGTATTGAATGATGGATTCTAGCACTTGAAGAGGGGCATTGAAGAATCTAAACAAACATGGAGTGGGGGTGGGGTAAAGAAAGCCTTAGTGATGATCATATATCTGGAGTTTCCTTTTCCCCCAAATTTCTCCAGCTGTTTTCCTTTCTTTTTTTATTCCAGCTGCCTTCTAGAATACTTGAAAAATATTTAAGCTGAGACTAGACTAATTTCCATTATACTGGTTATGGACATTATTTTCAGCAGTTGGGAAAATAAGAAAGATATTCAAGACTGGTTCTAAAGTTCTAGGACTATACAGACCATGCCAGAAGGTTCTGGGAATTAACTTTCATTCTTGTTCATTTCCATGTTACTCATATATGTTGATTTCTATGACTGCTAATAATGGCCAACTTCTTTAAATACATATTGTGTACCATGGGCTTTAGGACTCCTAAACAATTTGGGGAGGGGAGGATAGCAGCTAAAATCTTCTTTGTGGAAATAGTTATATCAAAGTGGTGCTTTTTGTTGTAGGTACTAGCTGTTGTAGGTACTGGCTGTTGTAGGTACTGGCTGTTGTAGGTACTGGCTGTTGTAGGTACTGACTGTTGTAGGTCCTAGCTGTTGTAGGTACTGGCTGTTGTAGGTACTGGCTGTTGTAGGTACTGGCTGTTGTAGGTACTAGCTGTTGTAGGTACTAGCTGTTGTAGGTACTGGCTGTTGTAGGTACTGGCTGTTGTAGGTACTGACTGTTGTAGGTCCTAGCTGTTGTAGGTACTGGCTGTTGTAGGTACTGGCTGTTGTAGGTCCTGGCTGTTGTAGGTACTAGCTGCTTCTGCTTTATATTTATTTATTTGCTCACTAACCATGTCTTAGTTAAACTCTGATGCACTCCTCAGAGCAGGATTGGGACCACCATGGCAGGTAGACTGTCATAGAAAAGTGCGTGGGAACATGGACTGTGTCTATGAAAGGCCAAGCTCCTGCCAGAAATGCTAAAGCCATGAAGGCTCATGGGGGCTCTCTACTGTTGCCTTAGAGATAAATGCTAATTCATTCCTCATTTATTTCAAAACTGGCGTGTGTTTTTGTGTAAGTAACAGCCAGTCTTAAAAAAAAAAAAACTTAGAAAGTCAATTTATTACCCACAATCCATGAGTTTATCAAGAAGATGATAACGAGTACAAACTTATTACTTCGGTTTGTGGCCTGTGCCTCATCTCGTTCCACTTTCTAGCATGTTGGAAAATATGGAAAACTTTGATAACTATATTTTTCAACTTCCTTCAAAGAAAATTCATGTGTGTAGGGGAGCACAGATGTTATGGTGCAGTCATGGAAATCAAAGGACAGCCTTGGGGGATTGGTTCTCTCCTTCTGCCACATGGGTCAGGAGGGCAGAGCACCCTTACCTGAGGCACCATCTGGCCGTTTGAGACAGGGTCTCACTGTGTAACTTAGTCTGGCTTTGAACTCACGGAGTCCTTTGTCAGTGCATTCCCACTGTGATCCATCAAGCCCAGTTCAATGCAGTTTTAGTTTGACTATTACAATCTGATTTGCATAATTTTTAGTGTATTTGTGTTGGGAATTTAAATGAAGTGATTTTTTTTTCCCCAATATTTGCTAACACTGAGAAGTTTTACCCAGTAAACCCACCCTAACTCAAACAGTGGCAGATTCTTGGAACCTTCAGAGTCCAGCAGGTCAGCCAGTTTCCTGTCATGCATAAGGGGAGCCCCAGCCTGGAGAAATGAAGGGACTTCTTGTTCAAGCTTACACCACGGATCAGGGGCGGGACCTGGTGTCTTAGTTACTATTCTGTTGCTATGGGGAGACACTGTGACCAAGGGAACTTATAAAAGGAATCATTTAATTGGGGATTTCCTTACAGTTTCAGGGGTTGAGTCCATGATCATCAGAGTGGGACACCTTCTGGCATGGAGGAGCAGTACATCTCCTGATGAGATCTCATAAGTTCATAACAGAGGGGGGAGGGGAAGGGAGAGGGAGAGGGAGAGAGGGGGGAGGGAGGGAGAGTGGGAGAGAGAGAAAGAAGAGAGAGAGAGAGAGAGAGAGAGAGAGAGAGAGAGAGAGAGAGAGAGAGAAAGAGAGAAAGAGAGAGAGAGAGACTGGGGCCTGGCATGAGATTTTGAAACCTCAAAGCCTACCCCAGCAACATACTTCCCCCAACAAGGCTACATGTTTCCTAATCCTTCCCCAGCTAGAGAGCAAGTATCCAAATACATGACCCTATTGTGGTCATGCTTATTCGAACCACCACACATACATATAAGACATGTCCATTGTTTTTTCCAATGATGTCAAATATAAATTTCAATACCATTAATCTCATATTTAAAATCTAACATGTACACTCGTAAGGAAGGTCTAGGGAACAGAAGGTCTTAAAAGTTGAGGTCTTGGGCCAGGAATTTGACCCCATTGGTAGAGTGCTTGCTCAGCATGCTCAAAGCCCTGGGTTCAATCCCAGCGCTGCATAAACTGGCTGTGGTGGTGTATACTTGTCATCATCCTAGCATTGAGGAGTAGGAGTGAGGAGTTTTCAGAGTTCATCCATAGCTACCTAAGAAGCTCAAGGCTGGCGGCCCCATCTCAAAACAAAAACTCTCTACTCTTCACCATTGTTGCAGTGCATAAGGAGAACACCCGAAACTTGCATAGAAAGTGGCTGCAAGTCATGTCATCAAGTCTCACGGAGAGAGGAAAAGTGTGGCTCCAAGTGCTGGGTCTCAATTCCTGGAAATCTGGGGGAGCCCCATCTGACTAACCAATCTGGAGAGAGGGCCCGGAGAGAGATCTCAGTGGTTAAGAGCACTCGCTGCTGCTGCAGAGGACCCGAGGTTTGGTTCCTAAACGGACGTGGCACCTCATCGATCCTCTGTAACTCCAGCTCCAAGGGAGCCGATGTGCTCTTCTGACCCCCAAAGGCACTGCATGGAAGTGTTACATGTAAGCCGGGCAGTGGTGGCGCACGCCTGTAATCCCAGCACTTGGGAGGCAGAGGCAGGGGGATTTCTGAGTTCGAGGCCAGCCTGGTCTACAAAGTGAGTTCCAGGACAGCCAGAACTACGCAGAGAAACCCTGTCTCAGAAAGAAAGAAAGAGAAAGAAAGAAAGAAAGAAAGGAAGGAAGGAAGGAAGGAAGGAAGGAAGGAAGGAAGGAAGGAAAGAGAAGAGAAGAGAAGGGAAAAGAAAAAAGAAAAGAAAAGAAAAGAAAAGAAAAGAAAAGAAAAAAGAAAAGAAAAGAAAAAAGTGTTACATGCACATACATACAGGCAGAAAAACACCCATACACGTGAAATAAAAATATATAAACAAAACTAATAAAAGAAAAAGACTGCACCTTTTTGAGTTAGACATAGAGGTTCAGGGAGCAGCTATTGGGCCAAGGGAGGGAGCTTCAGAGAGAAAGAGGGAGGCCCAAAGTGCCAGAGAAAAAAGACTTATCCTCTGGCCAACGTGTGAAAAAAAAGGATAGAAAAAACATCAACAAAAAACAAAACCCAGAAGGGTTGGGAATTACACCTTTCTGAGTCAGGGATCAGACATGCAAACAGACTTAGCAGAGCGGCCTGGCAGACCTGGAGCTACTGCAAGGACTTCTGGGAAGGAAAGGTATAGTACCTCAATGAGGCAATAATTGTTCTAAGGGACCCCACCTTCCTGAGGGGTGGTTCCTTAGCCAGATGGTTGGCTGACCTAACTGGACTGACTCTTGCGGTTTGAGTAGCTTGGAATGTTAGGTTCACACCTAGACCAGCGGTAGACTCCATCCCCTCGACCAGAAGGAAGATGCCTTTCCTCGATGGGATACTAAAACAACGAAGTGTTCCTTGTGGCCATGTAGCCTTTGTCCCGCGTAACTGCCACCTCAATAGACTGGAGAAGCTACCCTGTCCCCATGTGATCTCTAGGACAAGCACTTTAGATGGTTTACTTCCCTTTACTCCCAGAGTATCCTTCAAGTGGGGTCCGAACAACAACTCGGGACAAATACCTGGTTATAACAGACACCAATGTGTTATTGAAGTCCAGTGCACCCAGGAGGCAGAGGCAGGCGGATCTCTGTTAGCTCGAGGCCACGTCAGTCTACAGAATGAGTGCTTGGATGACAGCTAGGGCTATGTAGAGCGTCCCTGTCTCCACAAAACAACAACAACAACAACAACAACAACAACAACAATCACAAATCTATTGTTGAAAGAAAGGAAGGGATTTGAGTCAGAATTATCCAAATGATGTAATTGCTACAAACAAAGTTCACTAAATAACAATTAACCCCCTTCATTTCAGTGTGTTTCTGTAGACAGGCTTTACCTTCCGTTCATTAAGCTATTGTTTTTCTATCAAAACCTTTAATTATTTAAGTAAACTAAATGCCTCCGTTAAATGAAAATTTATGGGTTACCAGTAATCGCCACAAAGTGTGTCTATGGAAACATTTTATTTCATACCTGCAAAAGTGAATTTCTAATCTTTTGGATTCGTTGCGTTTTATTTCCTTAAAAGCCATTGATCAGAAGAGCAAGATACGATAGGATCCAGGAACCCTCAGAAACAATTGTCAGTGCTGAGGCCTCTTTAGAGAGCGTCACAAACTCTACACTTCAGCAGAAATTGAATTTGCTGCTCGTGTGCATAAAAGATTTAATGGCATATAAATTGGGAATAATTATTCTGTTTCAAAGGATTAAATGAAACCTAAATCAGTAATAATATGTGCGGTTTCAATCTAACTGCCTGGTTAACATAAAGAGGCAAATAAATAACAGCTCACGGGCGGTGGGCTTGCTTTTATTCCTCTCCTCAACAGGCAAAATGGCCAGTTATTGAATATTTTATTGTGAGTGCAGAGGATGTTAATTGAACTAGAAACATGCTCTAATTTTAGTAATTTTTTGATTGAATACAAACTGAGTATGAGGCTCTTCATTAAATGGAGATTTGATTTTATTTTGTTTGAAGTTATCACAGCACGGACTCAAACATGGTCCATTAAAGGCAGCAAATACCCCACTGAACGCATGCGAGACGCGTGAGTCCCCCCCCCCTCCTCCCACTCCCTCTCCTCTCCGCATCCATTTCTAACCGGGGGCCTCTGAAGAGGAGCCCCGACATCTGTTGTCTGAAGGGTAACAAAGGAGTTGTGTTCTCATTGTCCGCGTGACCTTCCCGTCGGATGATGGGGAGAAGAGGTGTGTGTTTTGTGTGCGGAAGATCGCCTGTGAAAGAGCACTTCACACTCATTTTGTCCCGTGTGTTGACCCAGACTGCAAAACACAATTGGTCTCCTTAGCACACGAGCTCAGTACAATAGGGCCCTTTAGTATCATGTTCTGTTTCAACAACTCGATTTATTTCTGGGAAACATTACAATTTTCCATGCACATGATTTTGAAAGGGGAAAAAAAAAAGCCCTCATTAGTTTCATCGTGTCTTCCATTTGGAATTGGTGAAGGGGACGTTTGGAGACAGCCATTGCCAGAGTAGATGGCGTCTTGTTCTTCACGCTCTTGCAGGGACCGTGATTGTCTCGGTTTTACACTTTCGGGTAATCCTCCTCCTCTGGTGTTTCCTTCTGACCACTGTCTCAGAAACGTTCCTCGGCAGCTTGTCTCTTCTCCTTTGTTCCCAGCCCCCTTTCGTTTGGTATGGTTTCTGCTTAGACCAGCATGATGATCTTTCAAGCGGCTATTTCTTAAAGAAAGGAAATCCACTAGGGCCTTGACTTCATGGGTTTTCTGGAAGGCACAAAATAATTTTTTTAATTCTCTCACTTGTATCTCCCTTATCACGGTTTAGTGGTGGTTAAAATATTTTTTCATAGCCTGGCAGTGGTCGAGCATACCTTTAATCCCAGCACTTGGGAGGCAGAGGCAGGTGGATTTTGAAGTTCGAGGCCAGGTTGGTCTACAGAGTGAGTTCCAGGACAGCCAGGGCTACACAGAGAAACTCTGTCTTGATAAACAGACCAACAACAATAACAAAAAATATTTTATCATGTGGACTAACTTATATTTCTTAATCCCATTTTCTAAACTATGATTTCAGTCATTTCCCACAGAACCCAACTTATGACTAAAAACTGGATTTTTTTTTTTTTAATGGGTGTTATATCTTTCAGGCCACTGGGGTACCACTTAGAGCCTGATGCTCTTGAAATATCTTAAGGCCTGCAGGGAGAAGAATCCCTTGGGCTTCATCAGCAGGAAGCGCAGTTCACAACAACTGTGTTATATCCTAGAGACTGAGTACTGTAGGCAGTGAGCAAAACCTGATTATAGGGCTCACTGACATGCTCTCCTAGCTAGTGTTTACACCATTCTTTTTTTTTTTCCAGCCTTTTGCTCTTCAGAAGTCTTGATTGTTTAATGTTTAAAAATTATTATTGTTGTTTTGTTATTATTATTATTATTATTATTATTATTATTATTAAAAAGAAAAGAATAGAGTGGGAAACCCAAGCAAAGTCTTCACTTTATGGGAGGTCCAGCTGTCAGGAGGGCATCACCACCCTCTGCCATCCTGTCCGAGACGTGACGAGACTGTGGGTCCCCAAGGATGACCTAGTTTAAAGACACCCAAGACGTTCAGCGCTGGAGTCTAAGCAGCACATGTGACCTGGCCCATTCGGGTTTCAAGTTCAAACGCATCAGGCCGGTCCTGTGGGTTAGCAGCTAACATGTCTGTCAAGAGCTGCTTGACCCCCTCAGACATGGAAGTCCTATGTTTCTAGGGGATATGCAACTCCATCTTTGGGTCTTCTGGCAGCGCCTCACCAACAGGGACGATCTCAGTCCCTTGTTTAATGTAGGTCCCCGGGAGCTCCTTCTTGGTTTCAGAGTCAATAAAAGTTGATTCTTTCTATCATTGCCCAGATGATAATGGCCAGAGCAAAGATGTCAGCCTTGGGTGTTTACACCATTCTTCCTCTGTGCCAGGCACAGATGTTAAATAATCTGCCCCTTATGCTCAAAGTATTCAGCGGCGCCAGAAATTATGCAGAGAAACAACACATCTTGAATGAATAGCTGTCCGGCCATCACTATGTGAAGCTAGTTAAATGCAGTGTGACCTGTCATGTGCTCCAGTGTTTCTAATTTAATCGCAGGGATAAGAACAGATGCATATTCCTTCAAATATCGGAGGTCCCTGTGCTATATTTCCATGACTGTGATGAGATGCTTGAGATAAACACCTTAAAAGGAACAAGAATCTCTCTGGACTCACACTTCCAGGGGCACTTGACCCTGTTTCTTTAGGCCTGTGGCAATATGGAGGCAAGAGCATCTGTGAGAGGAGGCCTGTTCACCCCATGGAGGCCAAGAAGCACACGCAGAGCAAAGCTCCACTGGCCCAAAGGGCATGGCTTTGAAGGAATCTAAGCCACTTAGCTTCCTTCCACAGGCTCCATGTTCTAAAGAATCTACCTCCTCTCAGTATTGTCACAAGCCGGGGACCAAACTTTCAACACAGGGCCTCTACCTAGGGTTTTTGTTTTTGTTTGTTTGTTTGTTTGTTTTGTTTGTTTTGTTTTGTTTTTTTAATTCCTGATGTTGCTTAGTTACACCAGGAACTGAGTTATCTTAGACTAACAAGATGACAGGGTTAAGGGTGGATGGATTTTGAGATATTGTGGAACAATTAAACATGGATCCCCTGGAACTGGAGTTTTGGGTGCTTATGACAACCATGTGGGTCCTGGGAACCCAACTCCAGGTCCTCTGTAAGAGCAGCAAGTGCTCTTCATGACTGAGTCATCCCTTTAGCCCAGTGGTGCCCAGTTTGGCCACCAAGAAGGCTCTTCTAAATGTCTTCAAAAGAACGTGTGTGTGTGTGTGTGTGTGTGTGTGTGTGTGTGTATACAAGGCCACCCTGAGGCTCATCCCTTTGGCTATTCTTAGTTGGTGACCAGTCTTCTCTCTGAAATTAAGTACTCATATAACGTAGCTAAGCCCTAAAGGGAGTTTAACAAGGCCCTTGCATATCTGAGCTCTGGTTAATCTTGAGCCCTGGGCCTCAGCTTTCTTCCATCCCAGCCTCCATTCTCTGCAGAGCATTTGCTCTTGGGAAGCAAAGCCACCCTGTCCCCTTTCCTGCTCTTCTCTCCTGCCTGGGACCTGTTTCCTCCGCCTTGGGTCACGGCCATGACTTCCGGTGGAAAGCTCTCCCCAACCTCCTGAGTCACACTCGAGGTCCCCTGCAGTCCCCACCAGCACAGGCATCACTCCATGGTGTTAACTGTGGGTTTTCTTTGTCTCCCCACCAGCGTGTGAAGGCAGCACCGTGCTGCTCAGCTCCCTGTAACTCCCCAGTTCCCAGCAAACACTTCTCAAAACAACTGTGAACTTCTGAATAAAAGAATAAAAGATAGCCGGGGCGTGGTGGCTCATGCCTGTAATCCCAGCACTTGAGAGGCAGAGGCAGGTGGATTTCTGAGTTCGAGGCCAGCCTGGGCTACAGAGTGAGTTCCAGGACAGCCAGGACTACACAGAGAAACCCTGTCTCGAAAAAACCAAAAAAATTAAAAAAATTAAAAAAAAAAAAGGAATAAAGATAAATTCCATTTTTCCTTCCAGTAAACTATGGATATGGGAATACGGCCTTTACTTGTTTGTTTGTTTTAAAGTCATGTTTGCTTAAAGATAATAACTGAACTTTCTTCTCCACATCAATAACTGCATTTAAACCTTAGGTCACTTAGTATAACAAGATAAACCCTAAAATCAGTCACTAATTTATCCCAGTGCAAAAAGCATCTTCATGATAAGATTCAAATTATGTAGCTACTCTTTAAAATAAATATCAACTGCTTTATTTGCATTGGAGTATTTATGGAGATCCAGTTCTTTATTCTAGAAGCAGCTAACTTGTCTGCCCACAGAGCACTGCAGTGTACTGAGGTAGACATTGGGGAAGGAAGGCGCACTGCACTCGCCCCAGCAGCACGAGACCTTAGTTAAGTGAGAACACAAGCCTAGAACAAAGCTAACGAGCGCATGTGCAGAGTGCTGTAAGATACATGGCTTCTTGTCAGTCTTTAGTCAGAAATGGGCCAAACACAGAATCCCCATCTGAGACAAACTGCCTCAAAAAGAAAAGGTGAAAGGCCCATTGTCCAAACACTGAAGCGTGCAAGGCAGATAACCCACGGGAGGCACTTGCCTATCTTGTGGCATCTGTGTGGGAGGCACCGTGACGTCCCACTTCCTGACGGTTTTGCGGGGGAAATCCCATCCAGGAAAGGGAAGAGCTTCCTCCATCTGAAAGTTTGCAACCCTCGTCAGAGAGCTGAAAAACTCACAATGACAACTGAGAACAGCATATGAGGTTTTTGGGTTTTGTTTTGTCTTGTCTTGTTTTTTTTCTTGCTTGCTTTACATTGAATCAAAGAAATCCAGGTCCACATTAAGAAGGGTAAATTGGCAACCCCGGGGACCATTAGTTTGTTTACCCAGCATAAAACGATGCCCTCTGTAAGCGGGAATACCAAACAGCATAAAAAGCTGGGTGATTTACATTTTCTTTTTGATTAGAGGATTGCATCCACTGTCCTCAACAAGGAAAAATCTCTCCCATTTAGCTTTTGAAGATCAAAGAGGCCATTAAATATGCCATATTACCAGCCCCCCCCCCCAGTTAAGACTACAGGCTACTTTATGAATTGAGACCGTCATGGCAGACGGAAGGACTTTATTTGGGGTCCAGTTTACTTCCTTAGGACGACATGCTTAACCATAATTCAGAGAGACTGACTGTCCTAGAACTTGAGGCCCACGATGACCTGTCTACTGAGCCTCATCTGCAGGACTCTGACAGCCAAGCCACCATGAGCCACAGTCTGCTCTAAGCCTCATGCACTCCCCTGTAACCTGTTTGATAAACATCTATAGAGAGAGGACCGGAACCCAAAATTCCTGGAAAGAGAGAAGAGCTTATGTATGTAGGTATTCAATCGGGATAAAAATGACTCTTCTCCCAAGAGGAGAAATTCAAAGTGTCAACTATGTACTTCCCTTCCTAGAAATAAATATTCAAAAATGCATTTAGCCAGCTAAGGGAACCAGCTACAGTATCCCTTAGGTCCTCTCTTTCTTTCTTTCTTTCTTTTTTTTTTTTTTTGAGATAGGGTTTCATCAACGCATCTTGTAGTCAAGGATAACCTTGAACTTCTGAACCTGCCACCTCCACCTCCCTAGTGCTGGGACCACAAGGGTGCACCAACCACCCCTAATGCTGGTGATAAAATACAGGGCTTCATGCGCGCCAGGCAAGCCACTCTGACAACTGAACTACACGCCCGCCGCCCAGCGTGAATCGGAACTTTTAAATCCCAGATTGTCACCGGTACTCGGAGGCCATGGGACTCTCGGGACCACGAGGACGCGCCACTTTAACATGGCGGACATTTCGTCTTTGTTTTCTTGCTTTTATTGGTTAGTTGGCAAACATTTGGACTACAGATTTCAGTGAACTTGGGTAATTAGATCTTTTCTGTGGTTCTAATTTGAGACTTAGATGCAACCTCACCATTTAGATGGTGAAGGGGAATTAGAGGAAAGGCTCTGAGATTGAATTTAAATAGAACGGTGAAGTGAATCGAATGAGCGAGTTTAGTGTGTGTGTGTGTGTGTGTGTGTGTGTGTGTGAACTTTTTATTGGGTTGTCACAGCTGGGGGCTGTCATTTGAAGGCAACCTCCCCGGGAATTTATGCTTACTTAAGGACTTCTCTTTCTTTTCTTTTCTTCCCCCCCCCCCTTTGGATAGCCAACATCAGGTAGAAGACAAATATTCAGACCTCCGATATGATCCCAACTGGAAGAAAAAAAGAGAGGCGGGGCAGCCATTGGCTGGGGAAGCATTGTCAGGGTCTGCAGCTAGCTCTTCGGAAAACCTGCCCCTGGCTCCGCTCTACCCTTCCAGGGAGCCGTCCATGGGACTCACAGCCATGGGGAAAGGCAAAGAGAAGAGGAGTCCTCAGAGCGAAGCCTCCTTACTTGGAAGCGAATTTCTAAGCCCAAAGTACGAGCGTGGCACCCGTCAAAATGAGTTCTTCTCAGAACTAAGCGACAGTGACCAGGAGGAGAAATCCAGCGACCTGTCTCAGTACCTGAAGAGCTCAAGCTCGCACAACGAGGTCTTCCTGCCGGGGTCACGTGGCCCGCGCAGAAGGAGGTCCAAACAATATTTTGTGGAAAAAAACAAGCTGACTTTGGGATTACCTGCACCTAAAATGGACTCTTACCTTCAACTTCACAATAAAAAGAGAGGAGAGACTCGCCTCGAACAGGTGCGTAGCCGCTGCTTAAGCAAGCTCTTCTGGAGCTGCCCTGGGATTCCGGGGTGTCGGAATGGCCGATGGCCCTTCCTTCCGGTTGATGGGGCCATAGTAACCACTTGCCGGGTAGAGCAAATGCTTCCATAGTGTCGCATGCTGTTCCCCCACCCACTTCCTCTGCCACCTCCTTCTTTTTCCTCCTCCTCTTCCTTCCCCCTGTTCTTTTTCTTCCTCTTCCTTTCATTTTATTTAGACTGTGGGGGTGGGGTGGGATGAGAGTAGGGCGGGGCGAGGGTGTGCATGTGTATGTATATGTGTGTATATATATAGTATATGTATATGTATATGTATATGTATATGTATATGTATATGTATATATTTGTGTGTGAGGTAAGCTTGGAGGAGTTGCTTCTTTTCTTCTACCTTGTGTTTCCTGTTTCCCGAGGATCTACCTTGGGTCACCAGGCTTGGTGGTCAGTGCCCTTACCTGCTGCATCATCTTGCTAGCCCAGATGCTTCTTGTAAAATGAAGGTGATAACGCCGCCGCCGTTAAGTTCTTAAGTGCAAAATCACAGTGCCAGTAACTGCTACAGTTCAACCACTATATCTAAAGTGTCTCCATTCAAAGACCCATAGAATTTGTAAAATGTTTACTTCACGTGCATGAGTGTTTTGACTGCATGTGTGTCTGTACACCACGTGTGTGCCCTGGAATTTATTTATGCTGTGTGTTCCAGCAGATGAAATGCATGATTCTTTGTTCTCACCTTACCACTGGTTACAGCCTTACTGAGCCCCTCAGTACATTGGAGGTAGCATGACACATTCACCCCCAAGAACCACAGCTTGCATAGGAAGTAATTCTACATCCGATTCTGTATAGGTGCTGGGTGCTGGGTACTAGATGCTGGGTGCTGAGCTGGGGGTGGCATGGTGTAGTGTTATAAAGCAGAGCCCAGCATGGAAGATTTTTCTTTTTAATTCTTAAAATGACTCTATCTTACCAATTCCCACTGCTAATCATTGCACTGTCCCTCATTGTCCTACACAAGTAATATGAAATGATTACAGCATAGACACTCCATTATGTAAAATCAGAAAACTAATAAATGCCCTCTTTTCCTCATCCGATCATTCTGAGAATAAGTTATTACCCAGATGATGGGCCTGTTGGACACTGGGCACAGCCGAGCTCACTTATAATCTCTTCACTTGAGGAGTTGAGACTGGAGGATGGCAAATGTGACACCAATCTGGACCGTGTAGCAAAACCTTGTCAGAAACAGGAGCACACAAACAGATTCACACACCACACACACACACACAACACACACACACACATTCACACACACATACACATACAATTCACACACATACACATTCACACACATAACTACATTCATACAACATACACACACATACACATTCAAATACATGTCACACACATACACACAATTCACACACACACACGCATACACACATTTACATACAGAATAACAACAAGAAAAATGCTATTACAACAAATAAATATAGCTTTATTTCATGAACACAAATAAGGATTCCCTATCAGCTCACCTCCTAGTGACTATGTCATATATGCTATGGACTCAAGGAAGGCGCTTGGCTGACGGGCAGTTCCACACCCCTGCTGGAGAGCACCTACGAGAGTGAAGTCCCATTCAAGGATTAGCAGTATGTGACATCTTTGCCTTTGTAGCTAACAATAAAAGACAGGAATGGGTACAGAATGCTTAACTAAATTCTCAAGACAGCTAAACATCACTAGTTCTCAACATTTATTTTTACTGTTTTAAATGTAAACATATTTTGTTGTTTCATAAAACTTCTATGGAATGTCAGCCAGGCAGTGGTGGCATGCGCCTTTTTTTTTTTTAATTGGATATATTCTATATTTACATTTTATTTCCTGGTTCCCCGCCCCCAAAGGTCCCACATGCCCTTTTCCCTCCCCCCCTGTTCCCCCATCCACCCCTTCCCACTTCCCTGTTCTGGTATTACCCTAAACTGATGCATTGAACCTTTCCAGAGCCAGGGTCCACTCCTTCCTTCTTGTTGGACATCATTTGGTATGTGTATTGTGTCTTTGGTGTTCCAAGATTCTAGGCTAATATCCACTTATCAGTGAGTGCATACCATGGGTATTCTTTTGAGACTGGGTTACCTCACTTAGTATGATGTTCTCCAGCTCCATCCATTTCTCTAAGAATTTCATGAATTCATTGTTTCTAATGGCTGAATAGTACTCCATTGTGTATATATACCACATTTTTTGTATCCATTCCTCCATTGAGGGACATCTGGGTTCTTTCCAGCTTCTGGCTATTATAAATAAGGCTGCTATGAACATAGTGGAGCATGTATCCTTATTGCATGCTGGGGAATCTTCTGGGTATATGCCCAGGAGTGGTATGGACGGATCAGGCACACGCCTTTAATACCAGCACTCAGGTGACAGAGGGAGGCGGATCTCTGAGTTTAAGGCCAGCCTGGTCTACTGAGTGAGTTCCAGGATAACTAGGACTACACGAAGAAACTCTATCTCAAAACAATCAAACAAACAAATAAACAAACAAAAATGTGAAATTTGAAATTTCACTTGATTACTTACTTAAAATATAAATGAATTCAAGAGTGACAATATCTATTGCTGGCCATCTCTCCCAGCCTAGGATAACACTTTTCATTATCATTTTTTTCCCATTTTTGAGTCAGTGTCTTACTTGGTAGCTCAGGCTGCCCCCGGCTAGCCTTACATTCTCAGCAATCCTCCTGCTTCAGCCTCTTGGGTGACGAGATGACATCCAGCTCTTGTCACTACTTTTGAAAGCCTTCCTAGACGAGCTGCTAATACAGGAGGGGCAACAGTGAGTCAGAAATAAGGAATTACCTTTTCAGTATATGGGGGTGGGGCAGAGACTTACTGCGAACTCTGTGGCCAACCCCTGAATTGCTAATTTCCATAGTAGTTGTGTAGGGTGCTTTGGTTGCCGATGTTCTCACAGATTGATTTTTCTTGTGTTTTCTCTCCTAGAGGAAACTTTAAATCCGTATTAGATTTCCTGTCTTTAAGCTCTTGACTTGCTGTTTGAAGGAGATATTGACATTCCCACCCATGTTCTGAGTTCAAATGTCTTAATTCTCACTGTTTATACCATTGGGAACCATTTCTTCACCATTTCTCCAAGATGGATGTTTTCTTATCCTTCTTATTCTTTTTTAAAGCATGGAAATATGTTTGACCTAGCAATGCCATAATTCTTGTTATCACTTGTTTTATTGAATACGGTCAGTAATATAAAACTGTGTGTTCTTTCTGAATTGTTACATATCAACATGTATTGTCTTCTGCCATTGATGTGTGGTTGGGTTTTTGCTTGCTTGTTTGTCTTGTGTTGGGTTTTGAGACACAAATTTCACGTCCTGAGCTCTCCTTGTAACTGAAGATGGCCTTGAACTTCTGATCTTGGTTGGTTGATTGTATTTTTAATCAAAGCTAAAATGTTGATTATTAAGTTCATAATAAGCAGGCATAACGAAGCAAGCTATGGAAGCTAAGAGGACGACTGAGCCTGGGGAGAAGCCAGTGGCTCAGTGGGTACGAGCACTTGCTTTGTGGGCTTGAGGACCTGAGTTCAAATCCCTAGGACCTACAGCATAGCTATGTATTCCTGTGAGCCAGTATGTGAAGCAGTAAGGACAGACCCCAGGAGCTCACGGTAGGCCAACCAGCCTAGACAAGACAGCAAACTCTGTGTTCAACAAGAGACCCTGCCTCAAGGCAGTAAGCATGGGAATAACATAGAAAACCACTCTACTCACGTCTGACAACCGCATGGGCACACACTGGTACACACAGCTATGGGTACACACTGGTACACACAGCCACACACTACACAATGAATGGTGGAGCCCTACTGGATGTTATATTACAGGGCTCCAACTCATAGGGTAATATTTAATACATATATAGACAGAAAATTGGAACACAATAGAGTGGGAAGTCTATAAAGAGAATCTAATTGCACACACGGCACAATAAGAAACACTGCCCTTCTCAAGACAGCAGCCTGGGCAACCCCAAGGAAAACAGCAACCTGGAGTCATATGCTCATCATATAAAATAAATTCCAAATAGGTCTGATGTTTAATTATTGAACTTCAACCATCAGAACACTAGAAAAAAACATAGGAAGATTCTCTTCAGAGCCTTAATTATTTTAAAAAAATCATGAATTCCTAGGAGATTAATAATTTGGTTTTATATATATATATATATATATATATATATATATATATCAAAAACATCTACCAGAGAAAAGTATAAACAATATAAAATATAAGAAACAAACTAGGAAAAAAATTTTCTAATTTATACCACAAGTGTAACTCTATCTCTAATACATAAAGATATCCTTCTCCAGGTCAGTAAGAGGGAGACTGGAGTCACCATAGAAACATACATAAAAGCTCAGATGGAGACACACGGAAGCTAAAACATGGCTACTGAGCGCGTGCGAACATACTCGGCATATGTCACTATAAGAGAACAAGTTAATACTGCACTGAGAGTCTTTTCCGCCTATAATTAATAAGCAGAGGATCTCTTGATCAAATTGCACAATAATGCCAGGAAGAGAAGAAATCAGCAGAGCCAGAATAAAGGACGATTTGTGTCTAGGTAAAATACAATTACATTCCCAGGGAAAGTGGAACATGATGTCTAAAAACAGCCCCATTGCTTGCCTCTGCCCTGTGCTAGTTCTGTGACCTTGTGCAGGCTATTAGACCTCTGTGCCACAGCACTCCCGTCTATAAAGGAGATAATAACAGTCTTTTCCTCATAGGGTGGTTAAGAATATGAAATAAGTAGGCTGGTATACAGAGAGGGCTTACCTTACTGCCTGGCTCACAGCAAGGGCTCCATATGATTTTGTAATTAGTATTGTTATTTGGCCCAACATACTCCACTCCTGGGTATTTGTCCTGGATAGATGTGTGCAATCTTGAAAAAAAAAAAAAAAACACCTATACAAGATGATTCCGTTCAGCTTTGTCCGTGATATAAAAAGATCAGAAGCCACCCAAATAGCCATCCTTTTGGAGGGAGTAGTTACGGAAGGTACAGTGGATCTGCACAATAGAGCAAGCAGTGGCTGTTTAAGAAATGAAAACTCGCTCTGAAATGCTTTGGTCAATTTAACAGGATTTATCGGGAAGAGAAATTCAAGGGGCAAAACATGTAGCTATAAAGAAAACAAAACAAAACAGAAGGAATAAAGATGCATGTCAAGTTGATGTGTCACACACACCTGTAACCTCTTTGCATGGGGCTGCTGATGCAGGAAGATTGTAAGTCTTAGGTGTAGACTATAAGGTGAGACACTGTGGACCACAGCATAGGGGATGAAGAGGAAGGGGTGGGGGAGGGGCTGGCAGGGCTGGCAGGGCTTCCCACCTTCTGCCTCTTTATGCCGGTGGGTCTTTTCTTATTCTTTCTCTTGCTGTTCCTTTGTTTTGAGGTAAGGTCTCACAACATAGCCCCAGCTGTCCTGGAACTCGCAGAGATCTGCTTGCCTCTGCCTCTGGAGTGCTGGAAATAAAGTCATGCACCGCCATGCCTGGCTGTGTCTATTAGTTTTGAACCCTACCTATATACTATAATCATCATTAAAAAAAAAAAAACAAAATAGAAAATTAGCAAGAAATGAGAGCTGTGGATCAGCTGATTAAGAGCTGGCCTGGCATGCACAAAGCCCTGGGGGTCATCCCTGGCACCATACTGACCTGGCATGATGGCACTCTATTGTTATCCTAGCACTCAGACAGTGGTCACAGGAAGACCAGAAGTTCAAGGTCTTTGTTAGTTACACAGCAACTGGAGGCCAACATGGGGTACATGTGATCTATTCTCAAAAAAAAAAAAAAAAAAAAAAAAAAATGGCGGCGGCAGCGGTGGCGGTGGTGTGTGTGTGTGTGTGTGTGTGTGTGTGTGTGTGTGTGTGTAAAGTAAGGGTCATCTACAATATCAACTTTGAAATAGCCCTCATTAAGTTCTCACCCCATAGCTGCATATAGTCACCTAAGTTGCATTTTTGTTGTTGTTGTTGTTGTGCCTACACATGATTGAGAACTGAGCCACAAGCCTTAACTTCAGTTTTCCCACAGTCTTTCCCGCTGTTCTTTTCATAGAACGGTTGGTACACATTCCCACTGTCTTAGGGTTTTACTGCTGGGAACAGACACCGTGACCAAGGCAACTCTTATAATAACAACATTTACTTGGGGCTGGTTTACAGGTTCAGAGGTTCAGTCCATTATCATCGAGATGGGAGCATGGCAGCATCCAGGCAGGCATGGTGCAGGAGGAGCTGAGAGTTCTACATCTTCATCTGAAGGCTGCTAGGAGAAGACTGACTTCCAGGCAGCTAGGATGAGGGTCTTAAAGCCCACACCCACAGTGACACACCTACTCCAACAAAGCCACACCTACTCCAACAAGACCACACCTCCAAATAGTGCCACTCCCCTGAGCCTGGGCCCGGCATATACAAACCATCACACCCACATACTTTCTTCCTCCCCCCACTTTCTTTTTTGAGACAGGGTTTTTCTATTGTTATATAGCCTTGGCTGTCCTAGTACTTGATCAATAGAGCAGGCTGGCCTTGAACTCAGAGATCCCCCTACCTCTGCCTCCTGAGTGCTTGGATTAAAGGCGTGCACACACTTTTCCATATGGATTTAGGCATGTGGTGTGCAATGCCAGGGACTGATGTGAAAAGCAGCACACACTAGAGGGCACCTGAGCATCACCACCCAGCCACGGCTCCGTGGTGCCCACTGGCACTTATTCAGGAGCCCGGAGTATTTGAAACTCATTAGCATCTCAGTCAAATTTATGACCCACCATTAGCGGGAAACCGTCCTTCGATCTTGATTTTGATGGACTTTGAGGATGGAGGTGAGGTCTAGACTGAGTTCAGAAGAGCTCTAAGTGCCTTGTCCATGTGATTTGCCCTTTCCTACTAACCTCATGAAAAGAAATTACAGGTAATTTACAATTGTAAATACAGAAGGGTTATCAATTGTCTGAGGTCCTCGGGACGTGTAAAACCGTAAACTGAAGCCACTGTCCAGATTACGGACCAAAGGCAGGCCAGTCAGTCTGAGAGTATTACTGAGCACCAACTACACCCTGGGTTATCTTTCCTTTACTAAGGATGCAGCAGAAAATAAGGCATGTAGGGGTCCCCATCTCTACAGGAGCCTGCATTCCATCCATGTGACCCAGACCAGAAACAGGTGGCATCTCACAGAAAACCAAACAAGTTGTATATACCAAAGTAGCATCGAGGAGAGGCATCACTTGAGCTGAGCCCTGAAGGGATGAATCCAAAAGACAAACACATCAAAGATCCTCCAAACACTCCAAGAGTGTTGACGTGCCCCACCTTGTAGCAGCACCCTTGCAGGAGGAACAAGATAGTTTGGGGTGGGGGTATCAAATAGAACCATAAAACTGACTATTGGGGAAGTCAGAGTTGTGGGCTACACTCTGGATCTCAGCATAAGTCCTTGCCAGGTGTTTGAGCAAGTGACTCCTTGTAAACTTATCTTGCTTATGGGGTCAACAACTTCTGCTTTGGAAGACTATTTGATCACCTTATACAAAGCTCCTGACTTATGGTGGACCAGCAGTAAAGGAAAGATATTAAGATATTAAGCCTAAGGTATTTAAAGCTAAATGTATATGGGAAAAGTAAACATAGCACAGTGAGTAGCACACAGGCATGCACATTGTGTTTGATTTGTTTAGCGTCTATGTTAAAGTACTTTTATTTCAGCTATAATGCATTGCGCTGTGTAATGTGAAAAAAAGTATTATCAATCTAAAAAAAAACACATTCACTACATTGTGCTTTTTAATTGCATTAAAAATTCTGTATGTGCTTCCTGTCATTTTCACAGAAATTTTTCATATTACACTGTACGGATATTACTTTCTCCTGTTCCTTCTTCCTTCTCTCTCGCTTCTCTCCCCATTCTCCTCCCATCCACCCTCACTCTAAGTATTCGTGACCGTCTTCTGTTCCTGTTCCTCTTCTCTCTCTTTCTGTCTGTCTGTCTGTCTTCCTGAGGGGGGGGGGGGGGGGGGGGGTGGAGGGAGCTCGGGGAGATGGCTCAACCAGCAAGTACAAGGACCTAAGTTTGACCCCCAGACCCCCTGTTGGGGGTGGGGAGGACTGGTGATGGTAGTGTGGGCTGAGAAAGAGAAGATAGGGCGTCACTGAAGCTCATTGGCCAGCCAGCTTAGCCTAATTGGTGACCGACCTTTCAGACCAATGAGAGAGCCTGTTTAGAGAAGAAGGAAGGAAGGAAGGAAGGAAGGAAGGAAGGAAGGAAGGAAGGAAGGAAAACAAAAGAGCCGGGTGGCGGTGGCATGTGCCTTTAATCCCAGCACTTGGGGGGCAGAGGCAGGTGGATCTCTTAGAGTTCGAGGTCAACCTGGTCTATAGAGAAAGTTCCAGGACTACCAGGGCTACACAGAGAAACTCTGTCTCAAAACAAAAACAATCAAAGGGCGGAGCTGAGAAAGGGACACATCCAAGGCTACCCTCCGGCCTCCACATTCACACCAGCATATACACGTGCACAAATGTGTGTGCATGTGTGTACATGTGTGCACAGTCTTTTCTCTATAGGAAAGGAAAGGAAACTACTTAAGGCATAGGCTCTCCTAAAGGGTCTTTTCTTCTCTCAAGCAACAGTGCCCAGAAATAAAAACAGAATCTCAGGTGGCAGAAGGACACAATAGGACATACCTGGTGTGCTTGTATATGACATGAGGTCTATTGTGTATAATTGAACATCTGCGGTATTGCTATTTAAAGACTATCCATAAAGGCATTTTTGCTGTTGGTGGTGGTAGGTCAAAATATCCAAGAGTTAAGCGGTTTGAAAGAGGAGGCCTCTATGAAACCAGTTTCTGTCTGTTTTGTTGGAGAGGGTGTGGCAGACCAGAGAAGCTCATTTTATGATGGCCAGGAAGAGGAGGAAAGGACATAACTCACCCCCACCCATTTTATTTCCTCCAGACAACCAGCCTATGGGATCAAGACACTCATACTCCAGGCCAGTCTGTCTGTCACTCTTAGTTGATCTTCTTGGATGCTGTCTCCTAATTATCCCCAGTCAATCACACTCTGCCCATGCATTACAGAACCCTACCATTTTTATTGTGTTTGTCATTGATTGATTGATTGATTGATTGATTGATTGATTGATTGATTTGGCACATGCTTGCCACTGCATCATGTGGAGGTCAGAAGACAACTCATGGAATTTGATTCTCTCCTTCCACCATGTGGGTCCCAGGAATCAAACTCAGGTTGTCAGGCTTGGCCACAAGCACCCTTACCACCAAACCGTCTCACCAGCCTTCGAAACTTTGCAATGTTATATCCACCTAGTTGGCACATTTCTTTAATATTTGAGCTTTAAATTTAAGATAATGAACTTATGAATAACTTTGGGTCATGTACACAGTATTTAATGCTTTCTTTGTATCATAATCCTTTCAACATCTCCCCTCCTCAAATCTGACCTCTCAGGAGTTCTGCTTGGTTACAATTCTGATTATTTCTCTATTATCTTTTTCTTAATTTGGGGTCTCACTGTATTACCCTGACTGGTCTTGAATTTACAGAGATCCACCTGCTTCTGTATAAACCCAGTATGGTGGTACACACTTGTTACCCCAACACTAGGGAGGTAGAAACAGTCAAAAGTTCAAGGCCCATCCTCAGATAATCTGAGCTCTCATGTCTAACCTAGGCTACATGAGACGATGTCCCCCCCCCAAAAAAAACCCCACAAATGTTGACCTTCTACAGCAGATTAAGGGTTGGCATGTTCAAATGACATTCTGTGTGTGGAAGCTTTTAATGTCACATAGGCCCTATGTACTGGCTGGTTTTGTGTGTCAACTTGACACAGGCTGGAGTTACCACAGAGAAAGGAGCTTCAGTTGGGGAAGTGCCTCCATGAGATCCAGCTGTGTGGCATTTTCTCAGTTGGTGATCAAGATGGGAGGGCCCCTTGTGGGTAGTACCATCCCTGGGCTGGTAGTCCTGGGTTCTAGAAGAAAGCAAGCTGAGGAAGCCAGAAGAAGCAAGCCTGTAAGGAACATCCCTCCATGGCCTCTGCATCAGCTCCTGCTTCCTGACCTGCTTGAGTTCCAGTGCTGACTTCCTTTGGCGATGAACACCAATGTGGAAGTGTAACCTTAAAAACACTTTTGCTTCTTGGTCATGATGTTTGTGCAGGAATAGAAACCCCGACTAAGACACCCTACACGATGTATTTGCTACTGAATGCTTAGATGAGCTTACAGTCTCCTTTTGAGAAGACCACTATTCATGTACTAAATTGCTCTTCTTTCCACGCTGCTAATTAAGTTATGGTCATCTGTTTATAGCCATACTTGGTTGGAAGCCCCGACTCCACTCTTACAGAACGGTTCTGCTTAGTGCACTGCTTTTGAGATCCGGCTCCACGGCACTTGCAGAAGTTATTCTTCTACCCAGCAGGGACTTCGAGGCTGTTCATTGATTGATAGATTTTCTTATTTTGTCCTATACCAACACAAGAGCACTTACTTATGACTGTGTAATTCCAATTGAACTTTATAGTTTTTTCAATACGAGACGTTTCTGAGGCATCCTTCTGGTGGGCCCCACTGAGCACTCTAGAGCGACACTTCATTAAATCCACGGGACTGAAGACAGGTCCATGCAGAAGGGAAGAAACTTCCCATGTAGCTCAGGCATGCCCGTCCGAAAACTGGAAATTGCACACAATTTACCATTTTTTAAGGATTTAGTCACTTCTAAGCTTTCAAAGCTGTACCCGTCACTTTGGGTAATTCTGTGATGTCTTACATCACAGGGCACGTAGCGTGAATTCGAATCAAAATCAGAAGCAATGCACATGCCATTTTCGTCATTTGTATTAAATGGCCCAGGCTGCTGTGAGTCTGTGGACATGTCACACTACTGTGGGTGTGCCTCCTCCTGAGATCTTATGGAAGAGCCGCAATGAGACGTATAAACAACCCGAACTTCCTAAAAACTGATCTACAGACTGAGTCACTGACCCCAGACACCAAATCTGAAACGCTCCCAAATCCAAAAACGTTTGAGCTGCCAGAAAATTCTGCACCTACTCTCTTATGGTGATAAGAGGAGAAAAGAGAAAAGAAAGGACAGAAGGAAGGAGACAGAGACTGACTATGTGTGTAGAAGGGGTGGACCATAGACATAATACATCAGCAGTGAGGGAGAAATGAGGCAGAGAAGATATCGAAAGCTTTGAGAAAACAGGCCACGAATATTTGGGAAAAATAATACTTGGAGGGGAGATAACCATGAGGGGCTGAGGGACCTGGGGACCCGGGGCCCAGTGGGCAAGAGTGGGCGGGAAGATGGAACCCTACTCTCCACCCCATTTTCTTGGCAGTTCACTGCCTAGGTTGGGTACAAACCACAAACCTGCCAGGACAATTAAGTAACTTTTAACCGTCCCTCGATATCCATGGGGGACCTTGGTCAGACACTAAAATCTGATGAGTTTAAGTCCCTCTATTAAATGGTGTGGTATTTGTGTGAGCTCTATGTGCGTCCTCATGTGAACTGTCAGACAGCTCTCGCTTATGTTTCACACCTCACAATAGCTATCACGCCATATCATCTGGGGCTGATGGGGGTGGGGCTTGAGCCTGGACATGCTCAGTGCTGGTGTACTTTTCTTTCTTTCTTTCTTTCTTTCTTTCTTTCTTTCTTTCTTTCTTTCTTTCTTTTCTTCTTTTGGTTTTTTTGAAGACAGGGTTTCTCCGTGTAGCCCTGGCTGTCCTGGAACTCACTCTGTAGACCAGGCTGGCCTTGAACTCAGAAATCCGCCTGCCTCTGCCTCCCAGAATGCTGGGATTACAGGCGTGCGCCACCACCACCCAGCAGTACTTTTGTTTTTTTAACAGAAACAAAAAAACATGATCAGTTGGATATACTTGTTTGCTTTTGTTTGTTGTTTTGGGTTTTTTTTTTCTTTGAGGTACTGGGGATTAATCTCATGCTAGGGAAGTTCGAAGCCAAGCCCCAGTCCCTGGTTAAAGCCATGGATATGGAATTGGTGTAAACAGCTGACTATATCCATTCCAGTGAAGCCGGGAGAGCTCAGGGAACCACATGGGTCGAGTTTGTCACCTAGTTCTGTTTGTTGTTGGCCATCTCTATGCCAGGCACACTCAGAGCCACTAGGAAGTACAAATACACAGTGCCCTGATCTGTACAACAGGGCAGCCCTGCCATAGCCCCTCTGATCTGCCGCCTCATGGAACTTCAGTAAAGATGGGTGTGATGATTAGTTTCATATCAACTTGACACAAGCTAGAGTCACTTGAAAGGAGGGGATCTCAATTGAGAAAATGCCTCCATAAGATCCAGCTGTAAGGCATTTTCTCAATTAGTGGTTGATGGAGGAGGGCCCAGCCCATAGCGGGTGGTGTCATCCCCTAGGCTTGTGGTCCTGGATTCTGTAAGAAAGCAGGCTGAGCAAGCCAGGGGAAAGCAAGCCAGTAAGCAGCACAGCCTCTGCATCAGCTCCCGCCTCCAGGTTCTCGCACTGTTTGAATCCCTGTCCTAATTCCCTTCAGTGATGAACAGCTGTGGAAGTGTAAAAGGGATAAACCCTTTCCTTCCCAAGTTGCTTTTGGCTATGGTGTTTCTTTGCAGCAATGAGAACCCTGACTCAAACAAAGGGGGGAAAAACACAAGCCACACAGTGGTTTCTGTTAGAAGAGGGAAAATACAAAGTGTGTCCATGGTTGGTTCATTTGGGAATCAGGTAAGACTTCGTGGAATGCATCTATAATCCCAGCTACTCCAGAAGCTAAGGCAAGAGGATGGTGAGTTAGAGCCAGCCTGAGTAACTTCATGAGATGCTGTCTCAGGAAAAAAAAAAATGTTTTTTAAGGATAAGGATCTAGCTTTAGCTTTCCTAGCATACACAAATCCCTAGGTACTATCCTTGATAAAATAAATAAATGCAAGGGCTGGAGAGAGGTCCTGAGCCAAGTGCCAGCAACCCCATGCTGGCTCACAATCTATAGTGTGGTTTTGCGCCCTCTTCTGCCGTGCAGGCATATACGCAGCCAAAACACCGTGTATATAATAAATCTTTTTAAAAAATAAATAAATGCAGATAACAAAGGGAGGGGTAGTTTCCAAGCAGAGAATGGTCTTCACGACCACCCAGAAATAATGGTCCACGTGACCATCAGTGGGACTTCCAAGTGCTCAGGAAGGAGTGAGGATTCCAGCCTGAAGTGCTTGGGAGCCCAAGGTACAAGTGTGTACACTCAAAAAGAGTAAGGGCACTGGACAGTAAGGACGTGTTTTGAAGTAGGAAACAATTACAATTATCATTTAGTGGGTCTTAACAGCTCCAGAATCTTCTACTAAAAAAGGAACGTTCCATATATATATATATATATATATATATGTGTGTGTGTGTGTGTGTGTGTGTGTGTGTGTGTGTATACACACACACACACATACACATACACACACAGAGAGAGAGACATATATATGTGTGTGCACATTGTGTATGTGTGTGCACATTGTGTGTGTGTATGTGTGTGTGTGTGTGTACATATCCATCCACAGGATTCAACATCAATTCATATTGAGCACACATGTTCTTGGGTGTTCTATAGGAATGGAGACAGGCTGGCAACAGAGTCTAAATATTTCATGTGTGTTGTCTCTAAGATGCTGAAAAACACAAAACCCTTTGATAATTTAAGCAGCCATGCTGAGTGTCAGCAAAGTCACCTCATAGCAGTAGAATCTGAATCAGTCTCTCTCTCTCTCTCTCTCTCTCTCTCTCTCTCTCTCTCTCTCTCTCTCTCTCGCTGGCCATGGAAACATGAGCAGGTGTAAAACAACCCAGGGCAAACAACGTATCAGGAATATGACAGGAATAAGTGCTTCCAAGCACTCATTAGCCAAGCGAATAATGAAACCCTCACTAGATCCGGGGATCTAGTGCCCAAAGTGGGAGTGTAAGTGGCTGATATGTCAGAACGTTAGAAAATAAATAAATAAAAACAGAACAAAACAAAACACCCTGACTGTGGGTTGGCAAGATGGCTCAGCAGGTAAAGAGGCCCGCAGCCAAGCCTGACAACCTGAGTTTGATACTCAGGGCCTATGTGGTGGACGGAAAGAACGAAGTCCTCAAGCTGTTCTCTGCCTTTGGCATGTGCACTGTAGCATACACATCGCACATGTGTGCATGCACACAGACATGCGTGCACACACACGTTTACATACAATAATATAATATTTCTTTAGTCTGACACCTTGGCTGATTTAATTTGGGCGTGTGATTAGTTGCCAGTACCTTAGTACTAGGAACATGCATAGCAAAGCCTTCTCAACTAAATGTGAGGCTCCCCGTGACAGATAACACGCAGACAGTAGGAAGGCAGGGCATAAGGGGAGACCAGGGCGGAGCCCACGGTGGTAACTTTCTAATATTCGTGTGTTTATGAGGCATGTCTTGATAGCATTATGCAGATCTGCTGTGTCACCCGGCTCTGGACGAAGCTTTGGCTCTGCTCTCTGCGGCTCCATCTGATTCTCTAAGAACCCGATGCGTTTCTTTGAGAGAGAAACCGCAGCCCAGTCTAGCTCAGCTGTCCTCAACCCGAGTTGCTTTCCTCCCTACAAACCCTCACTTCAAAGCAAGGAACATAATGTACAATTTTTTAATGGCTCTAGACCCAGGCACTCAGACTCTCTGCTCTTCGCCTTACCTCAGTGTAAACACCTAATCAAGATTGCCTGCGCTCCAACAATAGCAGCCAAATGCAATTTGAGAACCACAAGCCTTTGAAGTCCTCCCTGCAAAGGCCGGTTTTCTAGTCTGGGATAATGACATGCCATGATTGCTGTCTTTGTTGTATCTTTTCAGTACAGAAGCAATTATAGGCCCCAATTTAACAGAATAGACATTACACAGCTTACGATGCTCAAAATGCAATTTCATTTGATCATTTTCTCGATTTGATTGGTATTAATAGAATGGTTCACAAAAAAAAAAAAGGGAAAGAAAGAAAGAGGAAAAAATGGATGGCAGAGGTTGCGTCCCACTCCACTTTCAAAGAGCTAATGTAGAAGTATGTTTTACCTGCCCAGCAAGCTCACTGGGGTGATTCAGCCAAGCTTCACCAAAATAGTGTGCACAGACACAGTGTGCTTCCTTCACTCCCTGGGAAAGGAAGCAGCCGATGCTTGATTAGCAATATGTGAAGTTTTCGACAGAACTATGCAAACATGGTCATCTTACTTCTGTGAACATGGTTGGTTTTTACTGCTATGAACAGACACCATAACCAAGGCATTTCTTATAAGGACAACATTTAATTGGGGCTGGCTTTCAGGTTCAGAGGTTCAGTCTAGTATCATCAAGGTGGGAACATGGCAGCATCCAAGCAGGCATGGTGCAGGCAGAGCTGAGAGTTCTATGTCTTCATGTAAGGCTGCCAGCAGAATACTGACTTCCAGGCAGCTAGGACTAGAGTATTAATGCCCACACTCACAGTGACACACCTACTCCAACAGGGCCACACCTCCCAATAGTGCCACTCCCTGGCCCAAGCATACACAAACCATCACAATTGTCAATAGAAAATTAATGTCACTGATGATAAACGCCATTACCTAAAGCACATCTTATGTTTCTCTCTTTGCCTTTGCAAAAGCTGGAGAATCTACATCCCATTGTCATTTCTCCTGTTCCCTCCAGAAGACACGTTAAGCCTCTTCAGGATTAAAAGAGTATCCTTGCAAAAGGTACCCTCTACACCAGTGGTTCTCAACCTGTGGGCCAAGACCCCTTGGCCAAACTTCCATCTCCAAAACTACTTTTATCATTATTAATAACAGTAGCAAAATTACAGTTATTAAGTAGCAATGACAAACATTTTATGGCTAGGGAGGTCACCACAACACGAGGAACTATATTAAAGGGTCATAGCGTTAGGAAAGCTGAGAACCTCTGCACCTAAGCCATCTCACCAGCCCCAGATCAACATTCAGTTCTCTAAGCTTCCACATGGTCTATCTCCCTTTACTGCTGAGTGTGTGTGTGTGTGTGTGTGTGTGTGTGTGTGTGTATGTCTGTGTCTATATCTGTGTGTGTGTGTGTGTGTGTGTGTGTGTGTGTCTGTCTGTCTGTCTGTCTGTCTGTCAGTGTCTGTGTCTGTGTGTGGCAATTCTGATACTATTTCATGGACTTACTAGAGACAGATGAGGTGACCCAATATTTACCTTTCTTGAGCTAAATGCCATCCTAAATGGAAAGGGGTGAGACTGTCTTCATTGTCCAGTGTTTACTTGGCACATAATAGTCATCAAACACATTTCCCACTTGGTTTCCAGTGAACATTAGACCCCACTGGTAAGCACAAGTCTGTCAGATCCAGTCCCTACCACCCCGCACTCTTGCATGTGACCACCCCTCACAGCCCTCCACAGGAAATTTAACAAGATAAGGAAGTGCAAAGCCTCAAAGCTACATTCCAAAGCTGGATTGCATCCACTTAGAAGGGAAGAGACTTGGCATTTTATAGGCGGGGAAGCAGAGTAGTCCCCAGAACCTAAGCGGAGTGGTGGCGTGTCACAGTTGGAATGGATGGGGAATCTTGTGATAGAAACATTAGGAAGAATACGTCAGAGAGACTTCTGAGTCGGTTGGACCCTGCCGGCCAGGAGATGCAGGCAGACTGGATGAATGTCTGTTAGAGTGGGTGTGGATGTCCTGGGGCTTGAAATGTCTTCTTTCCGGGTTCTCTTCCTACACTGATAAAGATGCTAGAGCTCTAAGTCTGCTTTCTGCTGGATGTTCTAACAGGTCCTGTATAGCTCAGACACATTTTTTAATTTTAACTTGTATTCTTAATATACATTACATCCCAACCATAGTTTTCCCCTACCTCCACGCCTCCCAGTTCTCCACCTACTTTCCCTGTCTCCTAGATACACTTCTCCATTTCCCTTTGAAGAAGAAGGAGGAGGACAGGGGGAGGAGGAGGAGGAGAAGGAGGAGGAGGAGGAGGAGGGAGAGGGAAGGGGAGAGGGGGAGGGGGAGAGAGGGAGAGAGGAGGGGGAGGGGGAGAGGGAGGAGGGAGGGGGAGAGGAGAGGGGGGAGGGTAGAGGAAGAGGGAGGAGGGAGGGGGAGAGTGAGGAAGAGAGGAAGAAGGAGAAGAAGAAGAGGAGGAGGAGGAGGAAGAGGAGGAAGCAGCCTTCCAGGAAACTGAACATAGCATAACATATTACAATAAGACTAGACACAAACCCTATTATCAAGGCTGGATAAGGCAATCCAGTAGAAGGAAAAAGGTCTCACCCATAGGCAAAAGAGTCAGAGACACCCCACTGACTGTTGGGAGTCCTACAAACCTGCCAAGCTAAATAGCCATAACATACATGCAGAGGACCTAGGTCAGACCCATGCAGGTCCTATGATTGCCACTTCAGTCTCTGTGAGCCCCTATGAGCCCTGTTTAATGGATCTGTGGGCCGTGTCCTCCTGGTGTCCTTGGCCCCTCGGGCTCCTAGAATCCTTCTTTGGTGCTTCCCTGGCTTCATCTAGTATTTGGCTGTGGGTCATCTGCCCCATCAGTTGCGGGACGATGTCCCTCTGATGACAACTGGGCTGGTCCCCATCTGTGAGTATAGCAGAACATCATTAGGGATCATTGCAGCGACATTTCTTTTAGCCAGTCATATTTGGTTCTATCTTGACCTCAAGTTGGACCAGTCATTGGTTGGCCACTCCCACAAGTTCTGCTCCACTGTTAGCCCAGCACAGCTTGCAGGCAGGACATGTTGTAGGTGGAAGGGTTTATGGCTGGGTTGTTGTCCCAGCTCCCACTGCTGGGAGCCTTGCCTGATTATAGAAGATGACTGGTTCTTGATATGAAACAAAGACCTGAAATACTTGAGAAAACAGATAGAAAAGAAAAGATCTGTTGCTTTAGGGTTTCATAGGTTCATTATGTAATATTTGGGTTAATTTGGTTCCACTGATCCTGGGCTGGTGGCCCAGGATATCATGGTTGCTGCACATAGAGGAAAATGCCATTTGCACTGGGTAATCAAGAAGCAGACCCAGTGTGGCCTTCAAAGGCAAACTCCCAGTGGCTTGTGTTCTCCAACTAGGACTCCACCTCCTAAAGTCTCCACCATCTCTCCAATCCCCTGCCTCAGCCTCCCAAGCAGGGAATGACAGGTGTGCACCACTGCACTTGCTCAACTATGTGGGCATAATTAAAGTAAGCTAATCTAAGCTGTGGTGTGTGGTTGATTAGGCGTGTGTGTGTGTGTGTGTGTGTGTGTGTGTGTGTGTGTATGTGTGTGTGTGTGTCTTGGTTAGGATGTACGTCGCTGTGATAGAAACACCATGACCAACTTGGGAAGGAACGAGGTAAGCTCATCTTACAACTCTCAGTACACATTCCGTCAGTGAAGGAAGTCAGGACAGGAACTCAAGACAGGAAGCTGAAGGCAGGACTGAAGCACAGGCCACAGCGGAAATCTGCTTACCGGCGTGCTCAGTTTGCTTTCTTTTACAACCCGAGACTCTGAGCGCAATGGTAGTGCTTCTCACAGTGAGCTGGACCCCACAACCACCACCACCACCACCAATCATCAAGCAAGAAAATGCCCCACAGGTCAATCTGGTGGGAGCATTTTCCTCAGTTGAAGTTCCCTCTTTCCAAAAGGCTCTAGTTTGTGTGTAAAGTTGGCAAAAACTAGCCTGCATGGCCACTCTATACATTTTTTTAAGTTTATGATGGGTTTGTCAGGACATGGTCCCCACTGAAGGTAAAAGGTATCACGTATCTGTTGATGGGGTCAGTTGTTACTTGCAGTATTCTGTTCTAATAACTGCCCTAAGGTTGTTTACTAACGAGGTATGGGACATTTAAACAGGGAGTATTTGGACCTCAAAGCACCCTCTCTCTCTGCATGTCTTCAAGAGAAAACACTTTATTTCCATCTTCCCTGAGAGAAGCCCAATTTCTTCTAATGACTCGTGTGACCCTCAAAAATCTCAGATATTGAAGGCTTGCCCCCCTCTGCCCCCCACGTGATGGTGCCACTGGGAGATGGTACAAATTTTAGGAGCTAGGAACCAGTTGGAGGAAGTTAAGTCATAGGTTGTTCCCTTGAAGAGTACACTAAGATGTCAGCCCCTTCCCCTGCGTTTCCTGATTCCTGGCTGCTGTATATGAAACCACTCCCCACCGTGATATCCTGCCTTACCCCAGGCCCCAAAACAACAGAGCTAAGTGACCATGGGCTGAGCCCTCTGCAATCATCCATTCAGTACACAAGACATTCTCTCTACAACCATGCACGAAAATAAGTGCTTCCTCCTTTGAAACTGTTTATCTTGTTTTTGTTTTTGTTTTTATCACAGAGATGAAAAGTTGACTGACATAAGGGCCTGAGAACTGAAATTGACCCTTTGCAACAAACCAAACATAAAGCCCGTCTCGGCAGGACCTCTCCCCAGAGTACAGAGACTGGGGCCCCATGGCTACCAGACTGAAATGAACCCACTTAGGATGCAGTATATGCCACTTACTCTCCTGTGTGTTTTATCCTCTCAGATTTTCTACCCCATCAGAGATGCTGGCAAGATGACTGTCCAGGATGACAAAGACGTCGAAAACACTTTCATGGATCCCGAGGACAAATGGCACGAGAGAGCGAAACAGCTCAAGGTCACCCGCTAGACTGTGTGTTAAGTGTGCTTCAAGTGATAGTGCTGGATATGAGTCATGTTCGCCACTGAGTTCTTGTCATTTGTGGGTTATTTTAAGCCTAGAATGCCTCCCTACCCATGCCGCAGACTGCCTTCTGCCATGGCTTGTATGCTGGCTCTACCAGCAACCCCAACTGCTCCTGAAAGATCCCCTGTCCCAGAACACCATCATCCCACACTCCAAACATACAGGCACAACACCTCTCACAGAAGGAAGGGGTTGGGATGTGCAGAAGAAAAAATGTTTCCTCTGGGCGTTAATAGCTCCTGGTAGACTCAGGAGTCAATGTCCCTGAAGCTGGATGGGATCCCTCAGAACCCTACCAAGCCTTGTTTCCAGAATGTGCAATCTAGCTTACCAACTGGTATCTTAGTATGATGGCATCCTTCTCATCCATGGACACTCATAAGTGTAGTTGGGGCGTGGGAAATTGTCCCACTATTCCTAGAAGAAATGGAAAGATCAGTCGTAGCTGACCGCTTCCCCGGGTCAGTATGTGGAATTAGATGGAGTCATTCTTAACAAAGATGAGCATGGTGGCACATCTTTAATTCCAGTGTTCCAGCACTCAGAGGCAGGCCCATGGCTCTTAGTCAGAGGTCAACCAGGTCTACACTGCAAGTTCCAGGCCTGCCGATGCTACACAGCGAGGACCTTGTCTCAAGGGGTGGGGTGGTGAGCCTTTTGAAATCCCCAAGCCCAAGGAACCTGTTAGCATCACCAATTAAAGGCATACATTAAGCAGCTGTAAAGTTCAAAGCATTAAAGTTCCTCCAAGCATCGGAGAAGTTAGAAAGGGCAGACATCTTAAACCCTCTCCTGTCTTCACCAGGTCTCTAGGTTGCTGATAGAATTGAAATAAGTAAATCAATCAAGTCACTTACTCAGAGATTCCTGAAAGCTGATGTCAGGGGGGCCACATCAAAATGTTAAAAAGATAAGAACATAAGTGTCTCCTGGCAATGGGGTGTGGAGGACAGGACCCACTAGTCGATCTGATAGAGAGCCTTGGGTCGTCATGATTTTCATGTCAGATTCCTGTGCCCATAAGATCTTTACATCCTGCTAAGGACCTCCTCATGGACCTTTCCTGCGACTGTATCGTCCTGCAACATTCTGTGCTCTCCTGTGGGTCTCCACAGGTGTCAGAGGTCCCACTTCATTGGTGTGTCCAAACTGAACACATCAGGTCCTCAGAGGCCATGCCGAGATATGTCCTTAGCCAGAAGACCTTTCCAGGTGTCCTAAGCGTGAAGGATCTTCTCAGACCCAGGACAAAAGCAGCAGTGGTGGCATCATGAAAGGGCACGGAGTCCTTTACTAATCACCATCAAGTCCCTGTGCCTAGCCAGCCCTTTCCCCATCTTTCTAAAGAGCCATGCCTTTGGTCTGGTCAACACAGGCTTCTGTTTATCTGAAGTTCTTCCTTGCGGACAGTGAGGGTCTTAGTTAATAATTCATGCTGGGTGTTTCCTTTTTTTAAGAATTATTTATTTATTTATTTCATGTACATGAGTATACTGTAGCTGTCTTCAGACACACCAGAAGAGGGCCTCAGACACTATCAGCCCCCTGGATATTTCTTAATAATATTAGATAAGGACTGGAGAGATGGCTCAGTGGTTAAGAGCCATGGCTTCTCTTCTAGAGGACCTGGGTTCAATTCCCAGCACCCACAAGGCAGCTCACAACTATCTCTAATTCCAGTCCCAGGGGATCTGACATCCTCTTCTGGCCTTCACAGACAGCACACACACACACACACACACACACACACACACACACACACACACACAGAGTTCATAGACATATATACAGACAAAATTTCCATATACATAAAATAATATTAGATAAAATTTGGAACCTAATGTCACATTTTCTAAAGACATATTTATTTTATTCATATGAGTACACTGTCGCTGTCTTCAGACACACCAGACGAGAACATTGGATCCCATTACAGATGGTTGTGAGCCATTATGTCATTGCTGGGAATTGAACTCAGGACCTCTGGAAGAGCAGTCAATGTCCTTAGCCTCTGAGCCATCTCTCCAGCCCCTGCATTTTATTTTTAACAAACACAGAAGATAAACCGAGTACAACAACGTTTTCTGAGCCAGAGGTGATCCTGGAGCCTGGGTAGAGCTCTCCGGACCCCAGGGCCCAGCTAGCGAAGAGCAGCAGTGGTCTTTATGTTAGAGGAGATGGGGGTAAGCGTGTGCATTCTGCTTTCTGCTTATGACGCATGAGCAGGAGAGCCACAAGACAGAGGCAGGCGGGCAGTGCCTTTCACAGGGCTGGAGCGATGACGGCACACTGGGTGGAGTCTCACAGTACCGCTCTCATGTCAGCTCTAGGCATGGAGAGTCCCCAACGCCCGTCGCTCCACATGTGATGTGAAAACCCACTGCCATTAAGCCGTTAGTCTGAGTGCATGGAGGGCATACCTATTGCCAGCGTGGGTAACAAAAGAATCCTAGTGAGAGCAGAATGGACTCAAGGATTTCCACGCTGATGGGGATTAAATAGCCTGAGAATGGCTTTGTATATTAACTTCAGGGGACTCTGGTCTCACCACCTAAAGAGTGACACCTGATGCCTCAATTGTAGGGTAATAAACCTCCAGCCGGCCGGCAGATCTCGAGGAGGCTACTTGGAAGGCGAGAGAAATTCTATCAAGTCGGGAAATGTCTTGCTTTCTGAGGACTGAAATGACATCTCCCGGGCACTTATGTCTATGTGAATAGAGGATTTAACACTCGAGGCAATTCAGGCTTGGTAAAATGATGAGTCTTTGGCCTTTGGTTGACAAAGCACCCCAGGAGGAGGACTGCTGTGCTCTGAATCCTCTGTAACAAAGGAGACAACCTGGCGAGAGTCAAGCAGCAGCCACGACTTTCCAGAAGAGGAATTTCTCCTGGGGTTGTTTGTTTGTTTGTTTGTTTGTTTGTTTTTGTTGGAAGAAAAAGAAAAAACAGGGGGCTGGAGAGATGCCTCAGTGGTTAAGAGCACTGACTGCTCTTACGAAGGTCCTGAGTTCAAATCCCAGCAACCACATGGTAGCTACAACCATCCGTAATGAGATCTGATGCCCTCTTCTGGTGTGTCTGAAGACAGCTACAGTGTACTTATAACAGTAAATAAATAGATCTTTTAATAAAATAGAATAGAATAGAATAGAATAAAATAAAATAAAATAAAATAAAATAAAATAAACAGGCAGGGTGGCTTGCCGAGAGAGAGAGAGAGAGAGAGAGAGAGAGAGAGAGAGAGAGAGAGAGAACAGGGAAATGTAAGCCAGGTGATGACAGAAAGCATGCCTAGTTACTCCATTATTACTCCATTATTGAGCAAAAGGCTGAATAAATGTTGTGAAGAATGCCATGATTGGTCAATCTGAGTTGAAGTTTCCAGATCGTAAGCAAGAGAGGCTTGTTCCCCCTTTACTGACAGGCTGACAGCGGGGAGAGCCGCTGTGGTTTAGATAGCGATTTCTGGACCAGCAAGATGGCTCAGGAAGGAAAGGGGCTTGCCACCAAGCCTGAGAATATGAGTTCTGTCCCTGGGGCCCACTTGGTGGAAGGGGAGAACTGATATCTGCACATGCACACAAACAAATAAGTGTAATAAAAATAAAATCCAGGTAACACTTTTGGGGGGGCCCACTACAAGGAAGCGTGTACTTGGGGCCACGTCTTGGGCAAGTCTTTCTATCCATGTTCTCCCCTCCCCCCCCCTTCCCGGTGCAGCTTGAAAAACCAAGAAAAGCTTTTCTTTTTTTTTTTCTTTTTGGTTTGGTTTTTCGAGACAGGGTTTCTCTGTATAGTCCTGGCTGTCCTGGAACTCACTCTGGAGACCAGGCTGGCCTCGAACTCAGAAATCCGCCTGCCTCTGCCTCCCAAGTGCTGGGACTACAGGCGTGCACCACCATGCCCGGCTAGAAAACCCTTTTCTTATCTGGATGCCCAGGAGAGGGTTTTGTTTACTTGTTTGGTTTTTGTTGTTGTTGTTGTTGTTGTTGTTGTCAGTTTTTTTAAGAAGAGGAGCGCTGCAGGTGAACCCTTTATAAGAGCCAATGAGAGCCTGGTCAATTCTCAAATGGCTCAAATCACAGAGAAAACGTTATATTTCAAATAGAAGTCGTTCTTTACAAACACCGATATTACAAGCAATACCATATATTACTGTCGTAAATTTAACAGTCTTGTCCTTAGCATCCTAATGTGGTTTTATTGGAAATAGGGAGTGTGGCTATCACTTGGGAATATACAGAGGCTCATGCTGTCAGCCCTGCAGATTGTATCAGGGAAGGGAAAGAAAACCTAAAACTGCATCCTCGTGATATGATCTTTCTTCCCCACCAACTCAAACAAATCTGATCAAGAAAAAGCATGCTTTGCCCAGTCTGAGCATTTCCACTGGCCTCCGACAAGCTACCTAATGGCTGCATTTTTCAATTAGCACTGCACAGATGTGGGCCGTGAAGGGTTCTTTTTTACATGTGAGCCCTGAAAGGGGAAAGAAGAAAAAAAAAAAAGACGTTGCAGTTACATAACACATCAGTGCACATGGTCATCTTACTGTTTCAATAAGCAGTTAATCATTCGTTCCAAAGGCCTCTTTACCCCACTCATTTCCCACAAAGTAATGAGTGCGCCATTCCTCGGGAAATACTCTTAAATGGCTGCACCGCACAATTTAGTTACACAGTGTATCTATTGTTCTGGGAGTGCATTTTGTTGTTGCCGGACTTCGAGAAGCCTAGAGACTGCTCTGAGAGTGAAGTCCCCTCCCCAGGTGTTGGATTGTCTAAGCTCAGTCTATATTAGGCAACAGAAAGCAAAAACAACGCTTGTGGTTTCACGGACGCCCCCACCACCACAGCTCTGCCTCTTTCGTGATCCTCTGAACGAGATCCAATCTGTTTCATCTGGTGAAGAGGTCACTTCTAGCCACTGACCTGCGTGTACACGCCGAGCTGATGGTCTGAACCGTGTGTCAGATGGCGCTTGTACTTGGTTGGCACAGGCAAACCTTCTGGTGTCGTGTGGGTAGAATTCTGGAAATACTCATTTAGGTGGCATAAGCCTGCACCTGTTGCCACAGATCTCTATCCTTCCTCTGTGCATCTCCTTGAGGTGGAGTTTCTCTCCATCCGATTCTCCATTTGGTGACACCTCCTTAGATAGCTTGTCAGTCAGAGACCTAATAGAGAGCTGTTTCAAGCTCTCGAGCTCTGTCTGGGCTCACAATCGAACATTTCCTCGGCCACGTGCCCTCCAATCACCTACAATTAGGAGAGAACTCCCCATACCCTCTCCTTTTCCATCCATGGTCACGGTCCTAGACGTTATGACCCCATTTTTTTTTTAAAAAAAAATTAATTGAAAATTTATGAAGAGTACTCATCATCTGATTTTGCCTTAACTATAATATCTTTTTTAGAATTACCAAGAACATCTGTCTCAGTATGAAGACACAAAATCAGGCAACGTCCCAAGAGGTCAGTCTTCCGATGCAGCCAATGTCCAACAACCTTCCAGAAGAGCAGCCAAGGCCAGGGTCCGGAAACAGAGGAGACACCACAATAGGCTGAAATATCCTGAGACAGAAGAGCTTATTGTCAGTGAAAATAATCAGAATAACCCTCTCCAACAACCCCAAAGCCAAAGGCAGCCTACGGATACCTCAGCGAAGCATGAGCCGGCCGCACAAACAAACGCTTCTGATCCCAGTTTACAGGACTCCAGAACGCTCGCCCACAATCCCAAAGCCACCTCCGACCCTTTCATTCCACCCAAGCAGGCTTTTGACAGAGTATTCTATAAAAACTCTGTCTCGGGACTGAACACTAATAAAAGACAAGGACACGGACGTGAAGAAGAGGAGAGAATCTTGTACCAGCCGCAGCAGCCCATCCACATGTTTTCTGACATGGATCTGCAGGACTTGAATGAACTTTCTCACAGATACGAGTCCCTGAGCCAGCGAGTCCCTCAGTCCGATTATCACACGAACGCACACAGGTCAACGAAGACAAAGAAGCCAGCCAAAACACCGCCGGCAGAGACGAAATACAAGAACATAGAGATGCTCTGGTGAGAAATCTCTTAAAGTTTTTCAAACTTTTAAATGTATTTTTATTCATGGACATAGGTTTTGTGTGTGTGTGTGTGTGTGTGTGTGTGTGTGTGTGTATAATGTGTGCACATGTATGCAGGTGAATGATGCACACACACACATGAGAGAGAGAGAGAGAGAGAGAGAGAGAGAGAGAGAGAGAGAGAGAGAGGAAGGAAAGGGAAAGAGAGAGAATGCATGAATGCATTATGCATGGAGGTCAGAGACAATGTCTGTATCTGGGGATTAACTCGGGGATGTTAGGGCTCGTGTAAGTGGTTTTACACAGAGCCATCCCAACTGCCTGGAATTTCCTCACCTTGAGTGGTTTTCTAGAGGAGAAATAAGAGGCTTGTAGAAAAAGAGAGGACAGTGGTGTCCCTGGGTAGGCGAGGTCAGAAGAAAAGGCCAACTAAACCCTCCCCTGCCTCAGATTCCTACCTGACTTCTGGCTGTCTTCCTTTTCTTCCCAGTCTCCTCTACTGTTTCCATGGTGATGAAACTAGAAGTTGGAGCAAAGGAAGGGCAAGGGGGGTGGGGACCCAGGCAGAGTAAATCAACATGCGTAGGAAGATTTGAGTAATGGCTGGAGGAACGGTTATCTCCAGCCTGGAGTGGCACAGCCTAGAAAGGAGTGTGCAGGCACAGAAACACCATCCCTTACAGAAATCACCTAAAAATCCAACAGAGGGAAAAGGTCTAGGGAAAGTGTGCTATTTAGTCCCCCATGACCACTTAACAAATGTGCCTCTGAGGAAATGCTCTTGTAAGAAGAAGGAAATGAGGTGCAGGGTGACACCCGAGGACCATGAACTCCACTGTCTAGTGTGCACACAGGAAGAAAGTCCACCCAATGGGGAGTGACGGCTATTTCTGGCTCAACAGTCTTCTTCCAGAGGACCTGGGTTTGATTTCCAGCACCCACACAGTGGCTCACAACTCTCTGTAACTCCAGTTCCAGGGAATCTGATGCCACCTTCTGGTCTCTGAAGGCACCAAGCATACACGTGGTGCAAGACAGACATGTACACTAAACATTCAGACACATAAAAGTTGCTAGATATGATGGTGCACAACTTCAATTCCAGCACTCGGGAGGCAGAGGCAGGCACATTTTTATGAGTTCAAGGCCAGTCTGGTCTACAAAGCTAGCCAAGGCTACACAGTAAGACCCAGTCATAAATGAATAAGTGAATAAGTAAATAAATAAGACCCAAATTTACAAAAAAAAAAAAATCTTGAAAAGAAATAGTGTTTATCTCCAGCAAGAGAAATCAAGGTTATTTTTCATTCTTTCTTTAGAGTTAGAATTGTTGAGTTCCCTACAGTGTAGATCCATTACTTCTATAAACAAGAAAAAGAAAATCGATTTTTAAAAGTAATTTCAGGACACCATCCCTGGTGCTCCTTAACCAAATGTGTTTTCTGGACACTTGACATGCGATGACTTTGACTTGAAAGTACACAGAGGACACATGCAGTCTGATGCCATGGGGCGCCTTCAAGGGACTTGTTTTCAAAAGTGGAGTGGGGCACGACTTTACACATACATTAGAAGGGAGACAAGTTCTGTACCAGACAGTCTGGGATATACACTTAGTAAGGTTCAGAGTCTGCTTCCTGGAGAGACAGCGATGGTTGGCAAGCACTTTTCGTCGCCTTCTCTCTGGCTTTAGAGTAATGACTTCTGACCTTTTTATCATCACAAATAATAAGTTGGGTGTGGTTGCGTGCACCCCTGTCATCTTACCACTCAGGAGGCTGAGGAAGGAGGACACTGAGTTCAAGGACAGCCTAGGCTGTGTAGTGTTAACCTGACAGCAAACAACAGGTGCATCTGTAAACCTAATGCCTCAAGTTTGAGCCCCAAACTTTACCCTCTGACCTACACACACACACACACACACACACACACACACACACACACACACACGCACGCACTGGAACACACGTGTGAATGTCATCAATCACACGAACATACATTCACACAACGTGAGCACACATGTGCATGCATGCACACACACTACACCCACATACACAAAATAAAAATAAGTACGTTTTAGTTTTTAGTAGGTAGGTATAGAAAATTCCTTCCTGTTACTATTTCCCTTTGCAAAGCACTTTTGTTATGAATGAGCTTGTAACTTAATCAAATATGTTTCCTCGATCCTATAATGTAATGAAATACATTCCCAGGCTTTTACTGTGGTGCTGTCCTTTTGTCCCTAAGATTAGTCCACCTTGTCATATTGGTCTTCTGTTTATTCCTGGTGCCGTTGATGGAGCCCAGAGCCTTGTGCATTTTAGGCAGGGACTCTACCACATGCTGTATCCCGAGCCCATCACACTGGATTAGATTGCTCAATTTATTTGTCCAGGATTTAATGACCTCCATATGCATGAAGGAAGATAGGCTTACACCTCTCCGGCCTCCCACTGGGCTTGTCTAGATGTGTCATCAGACCGGGTCGGGTGGCACTGGGAGATAGAGGCCGAAGGATTAGGAATTCAAGGTCATGTCAAGGTGAGGAGTTCAGTAACATTTTGAGTTCCCGGTCAGAGTGGTCCATAAGAGGAAGGGGCGACCTGAGCCTGAGGAGTGTCTATGACTACGTTGAAGACTGGGCTCTCTTTTACTCTTTTGTATCCTCTGGGACAGGCTATAGGCACATGTTACAGAAAAGTACAATAGATTGTTTCCTTGGATCAAGGTTGTTTTGTTTTGTCCAGTTTCTCTTTGCTCCTGGTTTCTGTTGGTGCTGGTAGGTTGTGTTCGGTTGGTTGGTTTTCTCTCTCTCTCTCTCTCTCTCTCTCTCTCTCTCTCTCTCTCTCTCTCTCCTCTCTCTCTCCATCTGTTTTGCATCTCCATTAGGACTGGTCTCACTTGTCTTGCAATCTGAAAATCTTAGAGAAAGCTGAGAGAAGCCCTCCTGACACTGGAGTTCTGCGGGATGGCCAGTGGACCACCTGAAGGCTCCTCCTGCCAGTTCTGAGTCCTTTTCTTAGGCAGCCCAATTAATTTCTGTCCCTGATATGTCACAGGTAGAAGAACACTTTTCTGTCTTCAGAAATGCACATCTCAAAGGTGTGCAGCTTCAGAAAGGACAGTTGCCTCCCAACATGGAGAAGAAAATCCCAAGGTTTGCTTGCTGGCTTGCCCACCAAGTGAGCCATGTTCCCAGACTACCAGTATTAACTCTCAAAACTTGAATTTTCTGCCCAAAAGTCCCTTACAAAAACCATGTCTTTAGCTGATCCAGAACCTGCTTTGACTTTAATTTCATTTTTTTCCCACCCCTGGAGATTCCCAGTTTCTCTGGCACATCCAACTATGCATTTAAAGAATGCTTGTTCAATTTGATACATCATTTCTAGCTGTTGTGTAATGGGAAGCTCTTTGGTTTTCAAAATGGTGTGTCGGGTTTTGTTGCGGTGGTTTGGACTGGTTTGGTTGGTTGCTTGCCTGCTTGTTTTCCTAAGCTTCCTGCATTAACTGAAAGTCCTCAACAAGACTTTCCCATCAGTGGCTGGAGAGATGGTTCAGCAGGTTAGAGCAGAATAGAATTTTAGAGGCCCTGAGTTCCGTTCCTAGAACTTACTCACGACGCCTGTAATTCCAGGTGTAGGGATCTGACATCCTCTTCTAGATTCTAAGGGCACCTGCACACACATGTACACATATAGAGAGACACTTAAGTAAATGAAATAAATGTTTTTTTAAAAGGAATTAGAGGGTCTGGAGAGATGGCTCAGTGGTTAAGAGCATTGACTGTTCTTCCAAAGGTCCTGAGTTCAAATCCCAGCAACCACATGGTGGCTCACAACCATCTTTAAAGAGATTGGACACTCTCTTCTGGTGTGTCTGAAGACAGCTACAGTGTACTTACATGTAATAATAAATAAATATTTTTTTTAAAAAAGGAATTAGAATGTCCCAAAGAAAAAGAGGAGGATTTGAAGACAAGAAATCAGTGTATTCCTGAAAAGATTAATGGTTCCTAAAGATTTCTACACAGAAAGTGGTGTTATGGATTCAAGTTTTATTTAAAACAAAAAACAAAAACAAAAACTTGTGTTTTCTCCGAAGGAAATTCCACTCTTCCTCAGACATGGAGCCGGCTAGCGCCTCCCCAGACTCCCGGCTTGCCCAGATCATGGAGCAGCACCAGCAAGCCTTGATGCAGCTGGCAGAGGTGCAGCCCAGCGAGGGCTCCTTGTCCAGCCTCGTACTCCCGCCCATCCTGTCCAGGGTGGAGAGTGAATCGCGGCTCAACTCGGAGAGAAGCCACAGACAGCAGCTGAAGATGGCCCGCAGTAACTCGGAAGGCTACCTGCTTCAGCTGGAGAGAGGGAAGAGGCACAGGAAGCGAAGCGGCTCAAAGGTGAGGAGCGCATGCTCGCTCTTGAATTTCGATGACGCAGAGCGGCCTGGAATAGGGCTGGTTGTTACTTAGCTTCTCACTGCGGCAAGGGGGTCCAAGGAACCGAGAACCCTCCCCTCCCGGTCCCTGAGTTTCCCTCCCCACCTTTCCGGAAGTTTCCTTTGCCAAGAATACCTACTCCCACTTCCTTTTCAGGTCCTCTCTCGGAAGAGTCTACACAGCAGGTAGGCAACAATAATCCTGCCTTTATCCTCAGTTCAGTCATCACTTTCCCTCACCTGAATCCCTCTCCTAAACTGAGTCTTCGTATCTGGAGAGAGAGTAGGGCTGAGTGAGTGTAAGACACATTGCCGGGGTCTCCCGCCCTCCGCCACGGGTTCCTTGGCATCAAACAGGCCTCTTGGGGCTCCATCAACTTAGCTTCGACATCGATGGCAAAACATCCAGGCCACTCGCTTTCCACTGAATTCTTATCTAGAGTTTGGGTCAAAAAGTACTGAGCACTTTTGCACGGTTCAGTCTCTTCCTATCTTGTTAAAATCTGTCTTTTCTAATTCCCAGGAAGACCCCATGCTTCCAGGGTGGAATAATGTATTTTTGGGCTTTGCTACTATAATAAAATACCCAAGGCAGGTTCTTTTATGAAGAAGTTTATTTAGCTCATGATTCCGGGGCATGGAAAGGGCTCCTGGCACTGGAGGACCCCACTTCCAGTGTAGACAGGGAGGCCCGAGTTCTGGGACTCATGGGACACTTCATTTCCCAGAGAAACATCCTTGCATGACTGTTGGGTTCTACAGTACTGATTGTACCACTTTCAAGTGTTTCTCAGATAAACCAAGATTTATAGATCAGATGGGGAAGCAGGCATCATTTGCACCATCTCCATGGACACATGCAATCAGCCTTTGCAACCCACATTTCCATCAGCATAGCGATTGCCCAATCACTCCAGAGCTTAGAGATCACCAGGGCCTAAGATGCACAGCCTCTCAGAAGAGAGCTTTCCAGTGGTTGAAAACACCAGCTTTTGAACTGAATTTCCAGCTGCAGTCCTTGGTCCAGCCCCGTCTCATAGCAACTCTAGAGGGTGCGGCTCACTGGCTTGCTTCTCCATGATTACTCAGTCTGCTTTCTTACAGAGCCCAGGACCACCAGCCTAGGGGACAGCACCGCCCACAGTGGGCTGAGCCCCTCCCTCATCAATCACTGATTAAGAAAATGCCTTGCCTACAGCCCCATCTCATGGAGGGATTTTTAACTCTTAATTAAAGAGTTACTGACTTAGCACAGTCCCTGATTCCTCATAGGAACAATCAAAATTACTCTTACTTTTTTTTTAGGTGTGGTATAAGGGTAATATCGCCTCAGCTTATTCCCTAGCAAAGGTTACACATCAATTAAATGCCGTCTCCCTTTCCTGCCTCTTCACAAATTGAATCTGTGTTGTGCTGAGAAAGAGTAGAGGAAAATGCCCTGGTAGAAGTGTTTTAATACCAGGATGCTAAGGCCACGGACAGATGAGGAGGCAGGGGCAATTTCCTGCTCCCGACCACCCCTCCCCACCTTCTGCTAGGATAGCTTCAATCCATACACATCCATTTTCCCAGCGCAGTAACTCGAGTCTGCATGTCACACACACACACACACACACACACACACACACACACAGGAGTGCTCTTTGTCTTTTAAGCCTTTCCAGAAGCTGAAGTGACTTAGAACTGGGTGATTTGTATAGGACAGCGGGTAGTCTGGGCACCAGACAGAGGGAGTCATTATCCACATCACGCCCATTTGCTGACCACATCAAATCTCTTGGTTTCCAAGGGAATCGCCCCGAATCACAGTAAAAATGTTGAGGATTTGTAAAGATAATAGGCCTGAGGCCCCCCCTTCCCCTCCTGGCAGTGCGGTTTGAGAGTGATTTCAGAATGCAAGGCATCACCCACGTCATCAAATCCAGGCTTAAGACTAAGAAATTAACACAGCACACGAGACGCCAAACTATCACAATATACTTCTGCTGTCTCTGTCCTCCACTAAGTAAGGGCTTGGTAAAGAGTTCCCTAGCAGATGAGGGTTGAGCCTCTGTAATTAACTGGTATTCCTTGTCTCAGACAATGCGGGGCTTGCTGCTTGGCTGCACCTGAGAAGAGGTTTATTTGGATTAACGTTAGTGACCGCAGAGCGCATATCCTCTGCTGGCCGCTCTCCGGCATCCAAGGCGTTGTTTTTATCTTGTTTTCAGTAACTTTCAGTCTTCCGAATCCGAGGAATTTTCTGGAGAACAGATCCGCAGTCATTTTCCCCTACCCCCAGCAGGGTTTAACATTTCTGAACTGAAACAAACACTTGCAGGCCTGCTGGTGTCTGTCTCTTCAATTCAGCCAGACTCTTTGGGGTACACAGTGACAATCGTCCACCTTGCTTTAGAGAATCTCGAACGATTGGTAGGGACCTCTCCCCCAGGAATGTCCCATGCAGCCTCATTTTGAGGGGGCAGCACTGGTAGATGTCAGCTAGAGTATGGCTTGCTTGTTTGTTTTCATTTGGTTTTGGTGGAGGGGGGGGTGTTGGGGTTTTGGGGTTTTGGTTTGGGACATTTTTTTAAGACAGGGTGTCACTCACCCTCTAGCCCCAGTTGACCTGGTTCTTGGTGGTCCTCCTGCCTCAACCTACCATGTGTTAGTGTTACAGGTGAAAGCTACCAAGCCTGGGTTCCTGTGAGCTTTATGCAGAGATAAATGGAGACTGTTGTTAGGCATTTGCCTAGACCATGCCTCTATGTTTATCTGATTCCTGTATTCAGAGACTCAGTAGGACTGTCAGTGTTGACTTCTTAGAATTGTCAGTGTCACCGTCATCATCACCAATGTCATCAGCTTCTTTGATTTGGCTTCATGCTGCTCTTTAGTCTTTCGAAACTCAAGAAGTAAATAAAAATAACGTCTGGGGATTGTTTGGCTGTAAAAGACTATTGAGGAAGCTTAAAGTAGCTTATCTGCCTAGGGCTGGACACGTAGGGCCTGGGCAAGGCAAGTGAGGGTTTCTGTGTCCTGGAGGATTTTTGTTTTATTTCTTTCAGCATGACGAAAATGTTGTACAATTAGATTGGGCAATGCTTACACAATTCGGCGACTAACCTAAAAAAAAGCAAACCATTGAATTGAACAGCTTTAAACAAGTGAATTTTGTGGTATGAGAATTACATCTCAACAGTGCTGTTAAGGCTTTAGACGGAGAGGAGATCAAACAGAATCACGGCGCTGAGCTCTTCCTGATTACTTGCGCCAAACTTAAGCAGATCCAAGATTCTCACCGCCAGTCACCCGGAACAAACTCCCCTGGGAGCCACCCGCTTCCCCTGAGAAATGTCGCAGTGCTGCGGGCAGCTCATCCTGTAAAGGGATCAGCAGCCATGGGGATGGCCCATTTGGGCCACATGTTCTCCCTTTGAGTCTGTATGGGATGCTAGACCCTTGGCTCTGTGGTTCTTCCACCCACCCCCCTCACCCCCCCCCCACACACACACTAACCTCGATGCTCACTGAAGTCGCTAGCGAGGAGCATGGCTGAAGATCAACACGCAATTATCCATGCTTCCGGGCACAGCCTTTGTGAGTTGGCAGCATGATTAACAGTTAAGCTGCGCCAGGCTAAGGATGAGGTGTCTGCCCGCTGGTCATTTCTTTCTCATCATCTCTGAACAAATTGGATTTATGGCTTGGGTATGAGTGGTGGTTCATTTGTTCTTGGTATTTTTTAACCTATTTTTGTAAATTTTTTTTTTTTTACTTTAGCAAATAGATCATAATTTAGTGATTTCAAGACAGTGGTACAGAGGGCACGTGTGAGAAGACTGGACTTGTAGTCATAAGCATAGGGTGTCTGAGTTCAGCCAACTATTTAAAACAACTGACGTTTTTAAGGAGTGTTAAATGCCCAAATTTGTAACCAAGGTTTGAAAAGAAGAACCATCTTACCACTCCTGTGGTGGCAGAAATACTGACTGGTGGTCCCAACTGTCCACTGGATCTTAATAGCCATACTTCAACCAATTTATGTCAAAGAATTAAAGTAACATATAGTGTTTACCTCAGATTATCTTCGACAGTCAACAGTTAAAGAAACACCTACATTATTTAGTGATACTAAATGATAAAACATTTGCCTAAAATTCACCTTTTTGAAATCCACTTGGTGTCAGGTAAGTAAAGTATAATACCAAAAATGGTTTAGTAAAATTATTAAAATAATTGCAGTGTATGAATGCTTTTATAAATATAAGAACACAAGCACACATTAATAAATGCTTTTAACTAAAAATTCTTCCGTATTAAAAACAAGAGTATGTAGAAGCCAAGCACAGTGGCATGTGATTGTAATCCCAACACTTGGGCTGAAGAACTGCAGCCAGGGTCACAGTGCCAGCCCAACCCCCCCCCCAAAAAAAAGAAAGACACACACACACAAACATACAGTGGACAGGAAGCAGACATGAACAGATCTGGTGCTTTTATCTTGGTAAAGACTATTTTCCCAAAGATTTACACTTTTGGAATGTCCTTCGATAAGCAATGGTTCCCCTGCCTATTTTAATGTTAGTTTTAACGATTTCAGGCCAAAGGCTTCCTTAAAACAAAATCACACCTTCTCTCATTCTTTAGACTTTGATGCACTGAGAGAGTTTTGAGTCGTTGTGACAGGGCCAGCTCTGTTTACAGAGCCTTTAATCCTTGAAGGGCAGAGGTGTTGCACCTGAGTGGTACATTGTTTCCTTGTGAATAGTGACACTGAAGCTCTGGTGTGCTGTGCGGTGACAGGCCTGCGCAGCAATTTCAAAACCGTGGGTTCATTCTTCTTTCATACAGTTAACCCAGAGGCAGGCAGTTGCTGGCACTGAGTGTCCACAGCCCAAAACATCAGAACCAAGAACTATGTGATTCTTCTGTTTCTGCCCCTGCCTGAAGAAGAGCTGTTCCAGCTCCAGCAATCCCATCCACTTTGGAGGTGGTGATAAAAAAATAAAAATAAAAATGAGAAGGAAGGGGCCGTGCCAGCCTGAAGGAAAGTTTCCAAAAACCTGAGTGCTCCCCCACCAAACTCAAGCATAGTTCACGGGGCCAGAGCTCTGTGCAGCAGAGATTTCAGGGAAAGAGTTAGCCCATATCCAGTGCAGGTGTAATGAATGTAGCTGACTTTTCCATGTCATTATAACATCAGAACGACTCTCCGAGGAGTGCTCACGTCATGCCAGGTATTAGTAATCCAGAGAGGAAGCACACATATGGGTAATGTGCACAGGTTATAGGCTGACACTGCTCATTGTATAAGGACTTGGGCATCTTAGGTTGCCGTATCCACAGTGTGCCCTGGAAACCAAATACCCACAGGTGATATGAGACAACTAAGTGTGGTGGATTTCCCAGCTTCTGCAGTGGGCAGGGTCCAGGGAGAAGCCAGTGCAGCTATAAGTAAAAACCACCTTGGGACGGAGGGTTTGATACAATATATGCCTGGTTCATTCTTAGGATAGTGAAGTTACATGAAGTAATTCTAACTGACCTGATACAAATGTTTTCATTCATCTGATAATCATTGCCAAACTGTGTCTCAGAAAAGGCTCACCAGATATACAACCCATCAGGATGGCACAGTGGCTCAGTGGTTAAAGTCACTTGCTATTCTTACAGAGGACCCAGGTTTGGTTCCCAGCACCCACCCATAAGGTGGCCCACAGCCATTTGTAACTCCAGCTCTGGGAGATCCAACATGCTCTTCTGACTTCTGGATGCCCATCAGGTTCTCCAAGGTCACACTCACTAACAGAACAAAATGAATTTCTCAGTGGGTCTTACCAAGACTCAACTGCTCTCTTTTGAGTCTCATCAATGAATGGCAGTTGACTTTCATCCTCAAAATGATCTATCCTACCAATGAACTGTAGTTTCATTGTCTTCTGAGGTGTTTCTGAAAGGCAGGATTCACTTCAGTGGGCAGGGACTTTGTGACTCAGTGGACTGACTGCCTGCCATTGGTGAGGGCTCCTTTGATTTTGCAAACTGCTCATGGTAACAGCTGCATGGAGAGAGTTTTATTATATAGGCTTCAGCTAAAAATGTTAACCAAAGAGCGAATTATTTCCTTGAAATTACTTAGTATTTCAGAATTTCAATTTCTTTTATCTCAGAAGTGAAAAGATCAGAACACATTAGCTAACCAGCTTCAAATGCCCAAATAGACTACGATCAGTAACTACCATGAAATAGCACCATTGCCAAGAAATGGCTCTCACCAGAGCTTCTCCTGGTCTTCAGTGTACTTCCTTCCTATGCCCCGATGACTTCTTTAAGGGATACCAGTCCTTGGAAAGAACCATTTCTGTGGTTGTATTTTCAGAGTTCCAAACTGAAAGGTTATCAGAAAAGAGACGTGAAGCTTGGAGGCCTGGGACCTGACTTTGCATCCATCAGAGACAAAGTAAGCAACGTGCACGATTTCAGCCTCAGGATTCTCTACCTGTCCTTAGCAATGTGGGTAAAGTTGGATCCCGGCATCGAACGCCAGTGCAAACCTCTGGCCCTGAGTAGACACTCCTCAGAAACAGCCGTGCAGACATAATAGGGTCCCAGATTCTCCTGCTGGGAAAAAAAAAAAAAAAACATTCTTAGCCTGTGTTGTTGTATGCACTGCCTCTCCGTTAGATTTGAAAGCCTCCCAGAAGAGCAGGGCACATGAGTGTGGAAAGGGATACGTGTGCCGTGCGGCTGTTGGTCTCCCTGATAGAGTTGTCTTGATAACTTTGAAGTGGCTACAGAGGAGACACTTAGGATCCGAGTTCCCCAACCCCTAGGAAGTGCATCCACTTTATTCTCTTTCCTCTGGTGAAAGGAGATCTTCATTTAATGTGTTTGAACTACAGTTGCACTCAGGCATAAAAAGAGTCTAGTTCAAAGTTGGAAGCAAAAATGAAAATAAATTGGGTAAATGCAACAAAGAAGAGGCTGAATAGGATTCAGCCTCTGTTAAGAGAACACCGGGGGTGCGGCTGCACTCAGCAGATTCTCCGGGGAAACGTTAACCAGTTCACTGCTGCCTCCATACACACAGGTCACCCTCCCGAGCCGCCCACCCCCATAAAACCAATGTCAGTGAATTAGCAGAGATTCACTCCCTCTCCTCCATTCTCCCCCACCCCCCCACCCCCGAGCAGATGCAAACATTAATGCTGCAAAAAGAATATGCAAAGCAAGTCAAAGAATACAACATGAAGACACTGTCCGTTCTGTCCAAACCACAGACATCAAAAACTGAGAGCAAATCCGCAATATCTCGGAAGAAGGTAGGAAGCTCGTGTGTGTGTGTGTGTGTGTGTGTGTGTGTGTGTGTGTGTGTGTTGTGTTGGGGGCGGTATTTATCGCTTCAGTCAGAATTAAAGGGACACTTTGGTCACCTCTTCACCTCAAAAGATGAGCTTGGATGTTCAGAAACAGCCATTCTTCCACATACAGGTTATCCACAAATACTAATGTAAACATACCACACACACACACACACACACACACACACACACACACACACCACACACACCCCGCAGGTCAGTATATTGTCTCAATTTCGTGTCACAATTAGAAATAACAAAGTGATTTCTCAGCATGAGCCTGCAGTCAAATTAAATATCAGTTTCATTCTCTATCATTAAGTAACATTCAAGGGAACAGAGCTCTCTTGCTCTTCATATCAGACAAACAAACAGACAGAGCCTTGATTGTTTAAGTTCATCCCTCTGCTTTTCCAGAGGGACTGTATGGGTTCCTCCGGTGGGGGGGGGGATTATTTTAATAAGTAAAGAGCATCCGTCCTCTGTGGTGCCACCTAACAGAGTTGGGATGAGAGTGAAATGTGTTGTGTGGTGACACACTGCAACCCCCTGCCTCCGTACCCCTACTCCTGTACCCCCCCTGGGGACTCCTGGCAAGAGGAGCCTGCATTCCTTTCTGCCCTTAGGGACGTGGGCATGCTCTCCTTTGCCAGTCGTCTTATCAGGTCACCCTCAGACCTTGACAAGCTCGCCTTCCTCACCAAATGTCCATGGCACCGTTTCTTTCTTTCTCCAACCAATTACATTTCCATAAAGATGTTCACAGTGACAAATCACGTGCAGAATGTGAACTTTTTATGACATGAGGGTTTTCCCCCCTTTCTGATACTTGAAACTACTATCCATTCCCATATCAGCTTTCAATAAATTCTTCTTAAAATACAAAGTTTAAGCAGGTAGTGGTGGTGAATGCCTTTAATTCTAGCACTCAGAAAGCAGAGGCAGGCAGATCTTTCTAAATTCAAGGCCAGCCTGGCCTACAGAGGGAGTTCTGGGCCAGCCAAGGATACACAGAGAAACTCTGTCTCAAACAAAACAAAACAAAACAAAACAAAACAAAACAAAACAAAGCTCAGGGCTTTTAAACACCCACTGTTTTCCAGAGGTCTCAGATTTCACTTCCAAGCACCCATATAATGGCTCTCACAGCCATCGGTAACTTCAGTTCCAGAGGATCTAAGGTAATGAACGGAGTTCAGTTTTCATCAGCTACAAGGGATGCCTTCAGTCTGCAGCTACAAGCCTTTGGTGGGTAGAAGGGCTTGATTGAAGGATTAATTCTATTAGAAGTTTGGCATTAGCAAGACTTTCAGAAAGTTGGCAGATTAAACACATGAGAAATCAGTTTGCAAACACTCAGAAGAATCTTTCACTGTAAAAACATCCAAAAGCACCGGGCGGTGGTGGTGCACGCCTGTAATCCCAGCACTCTGGAAGGCAGAGGCAGGTGGATTTCTGAGTTCGAGGCCAGCCTGGTCTACAGAGTGAGTTCCAGGGCAGCCTGGGCTACACAGAGAAACCGTGTCTCGGAAAAAAACAACAAAACAAAACAAAACATCCAAATGACACAGCAGCTGTCCCCATTCCTCTCCAGCTCCCTTTCGCTCCACAACACCCCATCAGTGACTGACTTATTTTGTTCGGCCTATGCGTTATAATGTGTCATCTGCGTTTTCTAGCGGATCACTGTTTCTCCCGTATTACAGCAACTATCTCCATCTAGATCACGAACCTCTCCTACAACTAACTTCCCACTTTAAATGAAGTTTTTTTCCTTCTTGTTTGGCCCCAGGCTTTGGACTATGCTAAGACCATCCCCAAACCCAAACAACCAAGCCTGCCTGATCAAACAGCAATGAAAACCAAGAACTCAAGGCACAGCGAGAAAGAAGGAAGCTTACCAGAAATTTCCCTGCTGGAGATCCTGCAGAGCAGACACGAGCGGGAAAAGCAGGCCGTGGCTGCTTTCAAAGTCCTTCACATCGTCTAGACAGCGTTCGGCGGGGCTCAAAAGTGCTGTGCAAGGGACACGGCGCAAAGAAAGCAAACAGTTCCACACCAAGTGATGAGCTGCCACTGCCACCTGCCCGCCACCCTCGCCGGCTCTGTGCAGAAGTTAGTGGTGGTACATTTAACCTTCTGGGAAGAAAAACACGGGAAATTATTTATTTTCAAATCTGTTCGAATTTGGGCCAGTAGGTGGTTAGACAATAAAGCCTTTGGTTTTATATTGGATCTTCTGATTTGTTAAACTACCTCTGCCCGTCTTCATAACATAACATAACATGTGTACATCAATTTTTCCTAAAATGAGTTTGGCTGACCTAGTCACCGAGGTAATATGTCCAAAAATAATACTTCTGCTTCCAAGTCTCAAAAAAGTCTTATATATAAAGTTGACAATTTGAAGATACAGCTAGATGTGCATCTTGAATTAAGGAAAAAAAATCCTAATTCCATTCTAACACAGCACTAAGACATTAATCATAAATCCACAAGTGTAGGGAAATCCACCTCAGAACACTGTATGGTCAAAGCCACTGAATCCACAGGTATAAATTCATGGGGTATCTTGTTATCATTGTGGTTATCTTCAAATATTATCAAATGGGTGCACTTCGGAGTCGTATTCATTTTATTTTTCTCTTTTGAAGCATTATGAAGATTTGTAGTCTTAGAATTACTGAAGAGTCAGGAGTGGCAGTATATGTTTTCACTCTTGGGAAGTTGAGGAAGTGGGTGTGGAGGGCATTTCACGGTGGAGGATTTATAGTAACAAATAGTGATAGTCTGTCTCAAAACAACAAGAACTTTACTGAAAGATTTACTTCTTACCTTCTTGCTGAACATTGCATCCTTTGATGAGGATGTCCGGAAATGGGTCACTTTAACAACCTAGGGTACATCTCTGCATGTGGTGTAAGAACTAGCTTTAGAAATTCACTCTAAATGTGCCAGGCAGTGGTGGCACACACACCTTTAATCCCAGCACTCAGGAGGCAGAGATAGGCCGGTCTCTTCATTCTTAGACAGCCAAGGCTACGGAGAGAAACCCTGTCTCGGAAAACAAAACAAACAAGCAAACAAACAAAACAACAACAATAACAAAAGAAATTCACTTTGGAGTTGCATTTTCGCTGCGTGTGTCTGCTAGGTACGAATGCTGCCCTGTGAAGCCTCCACTTACAGCAGCAGGCAGAGCTGACGGCCAAGAAGTTCATTTACTTGTGGCCGAAAGCTGTTGTTTTGAATTTCAAATCCTCCCACCGCCTCCACACTTAGTGCTTAGCTGAAGGAGGCAAAGTGAGTTGGCAACTGCAAACGCCATTTCATAGGATTCCCCCCACCCCAGAAGAGTGGTTCTCATCCTGCGGGTCAGAACCCCCAAGGTCATCTATTGGATATCCTACAGATCACTTACATCACAATTCATAACAGTAGCAAAATTACAGTTATGAAGTAGCAACAAAATAATTTTATGGTTGAGGGTCACCACAACCTGAGGAACTGCATTAAAGGATTGAAGCAATAGGAAGATTGAGAACAAGTGCCCGAGGACACGAAATTCTTTACTCAGAGCCAAAGGGCATTTAAAATACTTCATTCAGCTAAAGAAACACAATAGTGGCTAACGTTTGGGGCTGAAGCCAAAGAACAAACCAATGGGCCTTCCTGTGACCGCACTATACTCTCACAATGTTAAGGCTCAGTGGAATGTCACGAAGCAACTGCCGTCCAGACCAGACAGGAGTCAAGAACAGGGAAGGACGAATGCTCTGTCTCTCTCTCTCTTTACATTGCATGATATTGATTTCAAAAGCCTAAGTGATTAATTTTACAGCATTTGTTTCCGAAACTCAAAAAAAAAAAAAAAAGAACCCGCCTATTGGAAGGCAGCCATGTACACCACCACACCGATCAACGCGACATCAAAATCTTCTATTAGAAAACATGAAGGGCTAGCGAGAGGTCAGCAGTATAGGTGCTCGCCACACAAGTCTGGCAGCCTGGGTTCAACCCCTGGGGCTCATAGTGGAAGGAGAGGACTGATTCCTGCATGTTGTCCTCTGACCACATGAGTGTGTGTGTGTGTGTGTGTGTATGTGTGTGTGTGTGTGTGTGTGTGTGTGTTTGTGTGTGTATGTCACACACACACACACACACACACACACACACACTAGATAGGTAGATAGATAGATAGATAGATAGATAGATAGATAGTAGATGATGGATGGATGGATAGATGATACATACATAGATACATACATAGATACATACATGGATACATACATAGATATGTATATAGATACATACATAGATTTGCTTACTAAAATGAAAGAGCAGAGGCATGTAAGAAGGAAAGAAGCAAGACGTTCAGACTTGAGTGGTATCCTGAGGAAGGTGGCAGGGGCCTGGGGAGGAGGATGTATTTATTCTACCGGGCGTTGTGTGAGCCATTGAAAGGCCTAGGACAGTTCTGCCCAGTCTCTGTGAGCTGGTCCAGATAAGGGCTCTTTCAGCCGTGCATTCTCCTTATTACAGCCTTCTTTTCACAGTGCTTTGTTCATCTTAAGTTTCGACAAGAGCATCCTCTTACACGGAGCCTTGGTTTTTGTTTTTTTCTTTTTTTACAAGTAGCTGAATTTAATGACAGCTGTCTTCTTGATATTGTTTTGTGTAGTAAGGAGTCTCTTGGGACGTATCCAGAAACCAAGTCAAGAAAAGACAATATTGAGGAACAAAATGAAAGGTAAGCCTGGCAAAGGCGATGAGGCCTAATGGGTCCAATTGGGGCTTATTATTGGTTAATGAATCATTGTCAAAACATCACAGCAAGCACGAGCGTGCACAGTCGCATCTACAGTGAGAAAATGACTCTTCATCCCAACAGTTATTAACTGGGAGTTGTTTGAAAACACGTCCAGTAATTATACCAACACTGGAGCTAATTGAGAACTTTGAGTTGATAGCAAACAGCCTACAACAGCAGACTCGGTCAACTCAGACGGGGTTTCTTTTCTAATTACTTATTGAAAAATAGCACGGAAGGAAATTGAATTTGGCAGTCAGTCTGCAGATACCAAGTTTAGTTAAATCTCCCTTAGATGTTATTGGTATATAAATACATATCATATACATAATCACAACATTATATATATATGTATATATATATACACATATATATGTATGTATATATATACACATATATATGTATGTGTGTATACATATATATGTATGTATGTATACACATATATATGTATGTATATACACACACATATATATACATATACATATACATATATATACATATACATATACATATATACATATATATATATATATATATATATATATATATATATCAGCTTTGGAAGTAACATTTGGAAATAGGAATTTCTTAAGAAAAAAATGACAGTTGCTCTCCCCAGTATGGTCTTACTGTTACCTAATGTAGCGAACCCTGGATAATACGAACTTCAGCCGACTCGCAGGTATTCCTAAGCATAGAGCATCTCATCCCTACAGCTCGATACGGCCCCAAGTTCCTGTTCCCAGTGGGAGAAACAGACAGGGGTACCAAGATGTTCCGTCCGCCTCTTCTGTTATTTTCCCAGGGAGGAAAGGATTGAAAACTTTAGCAAAAGAGTGAATCTGTGTTTGGGACAGATTTTGTTGGTCCACAGTTGGCTCACTCTACACGAGTGAGTATAAGAAATTGTCGTGTCAAAGAAAACAATACTATTTCTGTACTCTAAAAGAAAAAGATAAGGTGATACATGCACTCTTTGAAAAGTTACATCTAGAGGGGGGAAAAAGTTACATTTAAGGCCAGGGGAGATGGCTTAGTCCTAACTTGAGGGTCTGAGGTGGTTCCCACACATCTGTAATCCTAGCACTGTTGGGTGGGAGAGGTGGAGAATGGCTGAACCCTGGGGCTCACTGGACAGCCAGTCCAGCAGACTCAATGAACCCCGAGATCAATGAGAAACCAGAGCAACTGAGGAAGATACCCAACATCCACGTTTGACCTTCCCTTGAAACACACAGACACACAGACACACAGACCACACACAGAGAGAGAGACACACAGAGACACACAGACATATACAGACACACAGACAGACGTACAGAGCACGGTTGAAAGCCAGTGGCATTCAGAGCTGTGCCCCGCCCACTGCTCCCACACGGAATCCCACCTTCATTCCCACCCAGTGGCTTCCTTAAGTGGCACACACCCTCTCCTCATAAGGGGACTGAGGAAACACAGTTACCGACTTCTCCAGCTAACGGCTCTCAATGGCAAATTTTTTCATCTGCTCATCTCACTCCCTAAATCACGTCGCAGCCGGAGACATCCACAGATTTTACTGCTGATGACTTAATTTTGTACAGTAAGATAACTGGAAAGCTGGGGCTTCCCAAAAATGTTATAAAGACAATACATCGTGAAACTCAATAAGATGTAAAATAAATGGGTAATTTTTTTTCAGCTCTCTGTTGAGCAGTGCTTTTAGAAAATGTGAAGAGAGAGCGAGAAAAAAGAGTTTGGTGGACCAGTTTATATCTCTTGTTGCCTCTCCATTACCTTTTTATTTCCCCCTTGCAAACCCGGGTCACATAAGTAATTAATTTTCAATAAGCTGGATAAATGGTCTTTGCTCTTACATCACGCTAACAGGTTGGGGGGTGGTGACGGTAATGTGAATATTCTAGGCAAATTTAGTTAGTAAGGCCTTGGCAGTCCTCCGAAGACTTTGTACAGACTCTTTTATTGAAATGTCGTCAGTTCATAGAGGCCAGCGATGATCACAGGACCTCGAACCTGCTTTTTAGTTGGTCATCCTCCTTGTAGTCCCAAGCTCTGTGTAAACGTATGTATCTACAGCCATGTTCAATGCAAGAGGCTAGAACAAGACACTGGGTGTCTGTCTCTGCTGTTTTTCACTTTGTTGCCTGGAGACGGGGTCTCTCACTGAACCAGAAACTCACAGACGTTTCAGCTAAGGTGCCCAGTCAGCTGCCCCTTTCTACTTCCTAGTGCTGAGGTCACAGGCATAGGCAGCCATGCTGGGGATTCAAACTCAGGTCCTCATGTTTGCAAACCAAGAGCTCATACCCACCAGGCTGTCTCCCCAGCCCTGGGTCCCAAGTCTACACACCCACACTCTGAATATGACAGGAAAAACAAAAAGAAACTCAAAAAATTAGGTTTTTGAAAAACTGTCTACACAGAGAAAAGCAGAGAGTACTCTGAATAAACTACAATGAATAATTCGCCCCCCCCTTTTCCCTTATGGCCACCCCTCTCCCCTTTAGTATCTCACTACGGTCCAAGCAGTGGTGAAAAGTAGTGTCACAAAGCCTGGCTGTCCCTGCCTCTCACGGCTGGTCTGTCACCTGGCAGGGAGGGCCCTCCCTGTTTTCCCTGCCCCCACACAGTGGTGACACTTTGAAGTGGTGCAGATGAGGTCCCTAAATTTGTTGTCCCTACTTAAAATTGATAATCTCCTATGTTACAAACCTCAAGCACCTATTTTTAATGAAAGCTTTAGATGAATATCAAAGAACTATTTAGCCGTGTCTAATATTTTAATTAGATTATAGTCTCAATTTAACCCATTAAATCTCCTTTGATGATCCCCATATTTAGTGTTTAGCCTCAGATGCACGAGGTAATGAATGCTGGACCTTTTGATTTAATGAGAATTTCGGCTCTTCCAGCCTGCACCTCTATTCTGCGTACCCTTTATTTTGCTGGCTATAGAATTCAGTTAATTGAAGGGGTCTCTTACCATCACACATTAAGGAGTGTAAATTAGCATCCCCATTCTGGCTGAAAAATGCAGGCAGACAGCCCCGCTTTGATCTAAGGACTGAGCTGAAGACGGCAGCAGCCCCCTGAAAACGAGCTGATGGCCTTGTTATCAGCGCCCAATACGGACGCGTCCGTGTGTCACAAAACACTTAATGTCTTAATTGGTCACCTTCCAATTCTGCCTGTCCTGTTCATCTCATTCTCCTGAGAGCCTGCATATGCAAACGTGTCTGTCCGTCCGTCCGTCCGTCCGTCCATCTGTCTGTGTCCTGTCTGGCCTTCTCTTTTCTCCTGCTTCTCCCCTCTCTTCACTCAGCTACATTCCTAGATTTTTTAAAATTAAGCTCAATTCAAGAAAACGGCAATACAACCATCCTCAGAATTTGATCCAGAACTCCCCACAGCTAGGAAAACTCTATGACTATTCAAGGCTCTTTATTAAAATGGTGGTGGAGGTGGTGGTGGGGTGTGTGTGTGTGTGTGTGTGTGTGTGTGTGTGTGTGCAACTCCTGCATATCCTCCCACGTACTTTAAATCAGCTCTAGGTTATTTACAACACAGCATAGCAAAGGTAAATGCTGTTTGTTTGTTTGTTTGTTTGTTTGTTTTTCGAGACAAGGTTTCTCTGTATAGCCCTGGCTGTTCTGGAACTCACTCTGTAGACCAGGCTGGCCTCGAACTCAGAAATCCGCCTGCCTCTGCCTCCCAGAGTGCTGGGATTACAGGTGTGCGCCACCACCACCTGGCAAGGTAAATGCTCTTAAACATGGCTGCCAGATTGCATTGTTCAGGGAATGGTGACAAGAAAGCAGACTGAAGGTGCTCCCACAGGAAACATACCTTTTCAAATATTGTCAATGGCTGATCAGTTCCACAGTTGTGGACTCCGTCATACAAATGCAGAGAACCATGTTTAGGAATGTTTACCTGTTTTTGCATGTACATATGTACATGAGTCTGTTCTTTCCTTCCACTGTGTGAATCCTGGGCTTGGGGCTGAGTTCATCAGGAGTAGCCACAAATGCCCTTACCCACTGAGCTGTGTCTCTGGCCCACTCCTTGTGATTTCCACACACATGTAGAGCTATTCAGAGCCTTCCACAGACACAATGCTTAGGTTCTATGCTCTTATCCTCAGAACTCCCAAGTCATGGGTGTGCGTCCCTTACTCTGATGTCAGAAGGGCTATTCTCTGTTTCCTTCCTTCTACACAAAAGAGGGAATTCACTGAATGAAAGTATGTGCTAAAAATTCTTTGGGCCCTTTATATACTTGTTTTTGGTGACAAATTTATCCCTCATCTTAATTTTGTACTTTATCTTGGCCATCTAGAGCACGGTCAAAATCACCTGGATGAGCCCTAGCCTGTCCCCACCTTGTTGCTGGGCTGTGAGCTTCCCCGTGTCCCCAACTTTAAATCTGTTCTAGTTGATACAGTGATCCCCCCATAATCTCAGCAAATTCAATTCATTCTTGAGAAATAAAGATGAAGAATCCAACGTTAGGACAAATAAAGGCCCAAAGTAACAAAAAATTTCAGAGAGCAAAACTTATGGATAAATATGGTAGACTGAACACACACACACACACACACACACACACACACTACACACACTCATTTCATTTTTCAAGAGGAGCCCTGGGAACCAGTTGTGTAACACTATTCCTGGGGAAATATGAACAAGTTCACTAATCCCAGATAGGAAAACAATGGCAGATCAAAGTACAGATACTACCGAACTCAGTGGGCCAATGAATTTTATTGGGGTTACTTATAGAAATATGGGTGAGGGGTTATGTACAGGAGCAGAAATGGCTCAAAGACAGCTGTGTCACCAAAGCCCACCCACCCCAGCATGGGTGACGACAGCTCAAAAAGCTGGGATCCTGAAGCACACGGCACAGCCTGCAGGCAGCTCCACGGGTGTGGGGGTGTCCTTTCCCGATAGCACAGTTAGTCCGAGCCTTTTCCAGCCAGATCAGCTGGTCTCCAGTTTTGTTTTGTTTTGGTTTGGTTTGGTTTTTTTGTTGTTGTTGTTTCTGTTTTTGTTTTGTTTTGAGCAGTTCCGTCGATTGTCTTGTCTTCGTTTCCTCCAGGCTGCTCAGTATGAGCCTCATGTCAGCAGCACAGCTTGTCTGAGAGTGAGTCTCAGCTGTCTTTACAGCCCATGCACCTGCTTGGAGAAGGAGAAGCCTAGTGAATCTGATCAGTTTCGGGAGCTTCCTGCATGTCTTTTGAGGTGTTTGTTTGTGTCTTTAGGAGCTTTTTCCCTGCAGGATGGAACGTTTCATCTTCTCATTAGAATATAGAGTAGGTTTACCTCCTTGTAAACATCTTCTGTCTTGATGAGCTTTCCCTTCAAGATGGAAGATTTTAATCTTAGAAGAAAATGCTATGCTGCACAGCAACAATTCTAACACATCCCAAGGAGGCGATTCGACATCAGCCCTGGGGCTGGAGCTCAATGATAGAGCCATCCTATAACATACAGGAGGCCCTAGGTTCAATCCCTAATACCTGGCAGGCCGGTGGGGGTGGAGGAAGGAAACTATTAACTTGAGGTCGCTTTGACCATGTATCTCATGCCAGAGTTGGTAGAGTGACTTCCAAACCTGCAGAGTGTCCTTAGTTATATCTCCAGGACTACAGAATCTGGAAGCGCCGTGCATGCCGGTAATCTCAGCACCATAGAGGTAGAGGCAGGGGAACAGAAATTCAAATTCATCCTCATTCAAATACATATTCCACTTTCTGTCAAGTAAATAAATAAATTTAGAAAGAAAAGGTCTAGCCGGGTGGTGGTGGTGGTGGCGTGCGGCGGCGGTGGCGCACGCCTTTAGTCCCAGCACTTGGGAGGCAGAGGCAAGCGGGTTTCTGAGTTCGAAGCCAGCCTGGTCTACAGAGTGAGTTCCAGGACAGCCAGGACTATACAGAGAAACCGTAAAAACAAAACAAAAACAAAAAGAAAGAAAGAAAGAAAGAAAGAAAGAAAGAAAGAAAGGAAGGAAGGAAGGAAGGAAGAAAGAAAGAAAGAAAGAAAGAAAGAAAGAAAGAAAGAAAGAAAGAAAGAAAGAAGAAAAAGAAAAGACCTAAAATTCCTGGCCTCAGAAGTTCTTCAGCTACCTGTGATAGAGCTCCCATCTCACCCCAGCCCAGAGCTCTTAAGATTCTCACCAACATGTCCATCTTTCATCTAAATAGGGTGGAATGTTGGGGTTTCCAAGTGTTTGAGCATATTACATAGGACACTTTTAAAAAGAAGAACAGGCCAGGCAGTGGTGGCACACGCCTTTAATCCCAGCACTTGGGAGGCAGAGGCAGACAGATTTCTGAGTTCAAGGCCAGCCTGGTCTACAGAGTGAGTTTGAGGACAGCCAGGGCTATATAGAGAAACCCTGTCTCAAAAAACAAACAAACAAAAACAAGATTTACTTTAGATAAGGAGGACTTCAATATTTTTACCCATCAGGCACCCGTTTTCAGAAAGCACAGTAGATTTGTTTCCCAAAGCATGGGATGTAGCTCCGTTGTAGAGTTCTTGACTGCCATGATTCTTAGTCCCCAGTGTAAAACAAAACCCAAACAAGAGAGGGAAACACAAGAAAGAAGATAGCATGAGAAAGAACAGAAGGAGATGAGAGGAATCCCCCGGGGCAACAGAGAAGGAAGGTGCTTTGACCCTGAGAATAGAGTAGACTACATCCCAGACGGGTCTCAGAGACAGATTTTTCAGGGAAGTGAAATGTTAGAAGTCTATGACTATCTCAGGATTGGGAGACAGGCAGGAGCACTTAAGAGTAAATGAGTCACAAACACACTTTTAAAACAATGAGAAAATCCAGTCAAAGAAAAATAAACCCCATGGTAAAGTCATTGGCAAGCTGGATGTTGCATATGTATATCATCATAGTGACATATCTAACATTACCTTACTGAGAAGAGAAATGGAGAGTACACACGTGTAACAGAAGCAAAGAAGATAGAAAACTATTTCCATCTTTTCTGGACCTAATGCTATAGGAAGTTCTTAAACTAGAAATACTAAAAAAGCAACAATTCTTAGATATAAGAGGACATCAAAATCATCAGCCCAAGATGGAAAATGGTTAGTTGTCTCTGTAGTAAAGAAAATGGAAAGATTTGGTCAGTGAGATAGATGACTCAGTGGATAAATGCGTTTGCTCTCAAGCCTGAGGTCCTATGTTCAACCCTGAGAATCCATACGGTAGGAAGAGAAAACCACTCCCACAGGTTATCCTTGGATGTCCACACACATGGTATGATACACACACACACACACACACACACACACACACACACACATTCATCATACACACATGGTTTTGGGTTTTTTGTTTGTTTCTTTTTGTTTTGTCTGTATTTTGTTTTGTTTTGTTTTGTTTTGTTTTGTTTGCCTTTAGTTTATAAATTCCCATTTGAAATCCTAAGTCAAGCACTGAGGTGGCAGGATAAAGGGCTAGCTGGGTAGCCAGGGGCATAGCTCAATCAATACAGAGCTTATCTAGTGCGCACGAAACCTCGGGTCCAGTCTCCAGCACTGCATAAACTGGGTGTGGTGGGGCACACCAGTAGCCCCAGCACTGAGGAAAGAGAGATTGGAGGATTACAAGTTCAAAGTCATCCTGAGCTATATAGCAAGTTCATGATCTGCCTGAGCTACACAAGACCCTGTCTCCAAGAAATATACTATGGGACTGGAGAGATGGCTCATTGGTTAAAATGCATATTGCTCTACAGAGGACCCGAGCTTGGGTCCCAGCACCATGTTGAGTAGGTCATAGTCACCTGTATTCTAGCTCTGGAAGACCCCACATCCTTTCTGCAAGCACCTGCATTTACATGTGTACATAATTACAAATGTATACATGATTTTAAAATAATAAAAATAAATCTAAAAAAAAAAGATAAAATATCACCGGGTGTGGTGACGCACGCCTGTAATCCCAGCATTTGGGAGGCAGAGGCAGGCAGATTTCTGAGTTCGAGGCCAGCCGGGTCTACAGAGTGAGTTCCAGGACAGCCAGGGCTACACAGAGGAAACCCTGATGCAAAAAACAAAAACAAAAACAACAACAACAAAGATAAAATATCAGTGGGCTATTCTTTCACTTGCACTGAGTCAAGTATAATGTGGACTCTAGAGAGACAAGGAATGATGGGAATTCAGTTGCTCTTTAAAGAATATATTCATGAATATTTCAAATAATTTTTAAAACGAATTCTCTTTTAAAAAATTGCAGTATGAGCCGGGCGGTGGTGGTGCACGCCTGTAATCCAGCACTTGGGAGGCAGAGGCAGGCGGATTTCTGAATTCGAGGCCAGCCTGGTCTACAGAGTGAGTTCCAGGACAGCCAGGGCTACACAGAGAAACCCTGTCTCGAAAAAAACAAAAACCAAAAATAAATAAATAAATAAATAAATGTGTGTGTGTGTGTGTGTGTGTGTGTGTGTGTGTGTTCTCTTACTTTAAAATATATTATTCTTATGTGTTCCAGGGAGGCAGGTAACACAAGCCATGGCTGTGTGGAGGTCAGAGGCTAACTTTGTGCTGTTGTTTCTCTCCTTCCACCTTTGCATGGGTCCCGGGATGGAACTCGGGTCTCTGGGCTTACATGGCACACACTTCTCCTGCAGAGCCTACTCTCTAGCCCCCACAGATTAGACTCAGCCCTTCTCCATCCACATTTTTTAAAAAGATTTATTTATTTATTATATGTAAGTGCACTGTAGCTGTATCAGACACACCAGAAGAGGGCATCAGATCTTGTTAAGGTTGGTTGTGAGCCACCGTGTGGTTGCTGGGATTTGAACTCAGGACCTTCGGAAGAACAGTCAGTGCTCTTAACCACTGAGCCATCTTTCCAACCCAACTTTTTTTTTTTTTTTTTTTTTGAGACAGAATTTCGTGTCTCCCAGTCTGACCTCTTTTTCATACATCAAGCCAACAATGAGCTTGAGTTTCTTTCCGATCTTCTCGCCTTCACCTCCCAATGCTACCATGGCATATGTGGACCATTATGCCCAATTTTGTTTCCCCTTTTAGAAGGAATTGTTTTTGGTTTTGTGCTCCTAGGAGATACCTTAAAGATTCAGCTAGAACCTAAATTCTGACTTTCCCTTCATAGGTTGAAGACTGTAGGCAATTCTGTGTCACTTAAAAATGCCCCTATGAATTTGGACCTCCCTTTCTATATGCCCTGTCACCAAACCAGACAGCAGAAACCCTTGGGCAGAGTCGGGCAGGGATGGATAAAGCAGGGAGAGGCACAGTGTCAGGAAGCCATTGTCACGAATGCCTTCTGGGCTGTGGAAATAAAAATCCTCTCTGAGAACAAAAAGCAGGACAAAATGTGAAAGGACCCCACACATAGCTCCTTTGGGATGGGCTAACTAACCCCTTTGTAAGGAAGTGGGGAAGCTTAGGTATCAGCTTAATCATGTGACTCACATGAACAGGTCGAGATCCTATGTAGTCTAATGTCAGGGACTTTATAACTGATAAGTTCTGACCCACATTGTAGTCTGTCACGTTCTTCTAGCTGAGACGGCATAGTCGTTCCTTACACAGCTCTTACTGCGCTCTGTCCACTGCTCTTGACTCCTTTATGGAGTCCCTCCAGCCAGTGACTATGAACTCCCGCTGTGACTCCACAATACCACAAGGAGAACAAGATAAAAAGGAAGGAGTAACCACATACGAAATCAGAGAGGTTTGGCCATGTGGTGCGTCCTCTAGAAACTCTAAGAGATAGGAGGGGAGCGGCAACAACAATCAAAACTGCCCTGGGATGGGGTGCAAGCTTGCAATCCTAACACTCGAGAGGCTGACGCAGACGAATCATGAGTTCAAGGCCAGCCTGCACTACACAGGGAGACTTAACTACAACATACACTGGAAAGAGAGGTGAGCGCCACTTGGAATTTTCTTCCCACTCATAAGTAGTTGCTAGAATTTTCTCTGACCAACTAGATGTATGGACTCTACTCCCCAAACAAGCTGTGTGACTGAGCATGTTTCTCTGTGTGTGTGTGTCCGGGATAACCGACTCATTTGTAATGAGATTAGCTGAGTTTGGGGTGGTTGTTGTTGTTTTGTTTTGTTTTGTTTTTTTAAGAAGAGAGAGGTATAAACACGAGGCTTCTTCAGGAAGATCTATCTTATCCTTTAGATGAAATACCTCGGTAAGGGGTTGCCCCAACCTTGGCAAGACATTCCAGGCTCAGATTGCTCTCGGCCTGAAGAGTTTTCAATTTGTTTTTTTTTTGTTGTTTGTTTTGTTTTGTTTTGTTTTTCGAGACAGGGTTTCTCTGTGTAGCCCTGGCTGTCCTGGAACTCACTTTGTAGACCAGAGTGGCCTCGAACCCAGAAATCCGCCTGCCTCTGCCTCCCAAGTGCTGGGATTAAAGGCATGTGCCACCACTGCCCGGCGACCTGAGATTTTAATAGACGATTGTCAGCTACAACTTCTTTTTAAAGCTTACACCCCAAATTGCTACAATTCCTTCCTCCTCACGCTACAATAACACAGACCCGCCATCCCCATAATGGCCTGAGTGGCTTGCGAGGCATTACTGAAACCAGCTTCTAGTCTAAGCCTGTCACTCGGTCCTTGTGGTCATCTGAGACTTGGTTTCTCCCACATCTTATCTATAAAATGAAGGGCTTAGACTTATTAGCAGTGTCCTTCTAATACCGGTAACGTCTTCTTCCTGGGAGTAGCTTTGTCCTTTACTTAGTAAAATGCTAATTTGTTTTCATTCACATTCTAGAAAGAAGTACTGGAACCTGATGGATTAAAATAGGCACTTTCCCCCTGTTCCATTTCTCCTAAGTCTCCCAATTGCTGTGGATCTATTTATTTAAATTAGTATGCATAAACTGACGTCTTCGTGGAATGGCCGGTCATCTAAATAATGCAAAACCTGCCCTTTCTTTCTCGGAGAAAGAGGACATATAATGTCAGAGCCTAAAGATTCAGAACCACCTAAGGGCTGGAGACAGCCAGCGTTCAGCGGCACTGCCCCGCCTGAGATGCTTGAGGCTGTGGGTCCAATTCCCAGGAGGAGGTATCTAGCCCAACTGCGCGTTGAAAATGCCGTGGACTTGTCTTACTGCTGCTGCCTAGATCTCCCTAATGAGAATGTGCTTAGTGGCTTGAGGACTTGCTCAGTTACTCCTAGAGTCAGCCTTCTCTATAGCATGGCAGGAAAGATGCCCCTGCAGCCACAGCTGCCACAGCTGGCCTCCTCTGCTCCTCCCTGAAGCCTTCCTCTCACAAGCCAAAAAGCTAATAATGGTCCTTTATTTGTGGGTTTGTTTTTTGTTTTTTGGTTTTTTTTTTTTTTTTGGAGAGGATTATTTTGTTTTTGTTTTGTTTTGTTTTGTTATAGCAGCAATAAATATCCAGGCTTCTGCATGCTCAGGAACACATAAACATATGTTGCCGAGGATGGCCTTGTCAGGCATCAATGGGAGGAGAGGTCCTTGGTCCTATGAAGGTTTGATAGATGCCCCGGTGTAGGGGAATCGAGGGTGGGGAGGTGGGAGTGGGTGGGTGGGTGGGTGGAGAAACACCTTCACAAAAGCAGGGGGGATGGGATAGGGGGTTTCCAGGAAGGGGGGAACCGGGTAAGGGGATAACACCTGAAATGTAAATAAATTAAAATAAATAAATAAATAAATAAATAAATAAATAAATATTTTTTAAAAACTATATAGGTATGTCAATTTATCCATTATTTTGTAGACTGAGTCAAATTCAGGAAGGGCCAGGGAGTTACTGATTCAGTGTTTGTTGCATGAGTCCCTCAGTTCCAGGAAGTCCCGTTAGGTGTACTGCTCTACACTGGGGCTTTTCAGGGAATCAATCCTCTCTAAGTGCTGCCCTGCATTCATTTTAAGCATGTCTTAGTGTGACAGTCAGCCAACACTAGGCTGAGAAATATTACCGAAAGTCTTTCTCAGAAGCTTTGAAGTCAAGTCCTTCAACATCAGAGTCTTGGGGACAAAACTGGGGAGTGGGGAATCCCACTTGGGATTAGATGAGAAGTTATTTGCCTTCTTCTGCTGCTCAAAGATATTTGTTTCTTCAAAATCAGGTCCATGTGTCTTTCTATAATATAATGAGCATAGTTTTGTTGCATCTTTACTAACAAGTGGAACTGGGTTGAGACAAAAGCCTGGACCATTTCGACAAAATACGTTTTCAGACTGTTGAAGACTCAATCCGGCTCAAAGGTCAAAAGCAAAACTTGCTGCTGCATTACATTCCGTGGAGACTAAATTGCATCTGTCTTTTAATGTCATCTCTGATCTGCAAGAAAGGAAGGAATGGGCGGGGGTGAGAAGAGCAGAGAAGGGGAGAGGACAAGACAGGACAGGACTTAGCTATTCTTTTATTTACCACAATTCCAAGGTAGGGGTGGGGCTGGTAAGAAAAGTGTGTCTTAGTCATTCATCTGGTTCTGCATTCAGAATCTCCCCCCTCCCACCCGCCCCAGCCTTTCCAGTAGTAAAGACCAGGGTGACCAGAAGGGATGGATATCTTTCCAAGTAGGCAATGCTCCTAAGTCAGGCTGCAGTTCCCAGGGCTCCAGACTCACTGCGCCCCATCAGGAAGAGCTAGTCTTAAGCCAGAAGCTTCTCTGTTTACCTGATTCTTCAAGACAAAAACCCATGAGATACCCCTGCTCCGTTCCTCGCAGAATAAGTCAACTGTATCTTCTGAGGGCAGAAGGGATAAATGCCCAGTGCTTTCTCGAATGTGTGTTCTGTGTTCACCGTCTAACTTAAGCTCTCTCTCTCTCTCTCTCTCTCTCTCTCTCATTTTTTTTTTTTTACTCACTTTAAAGAGTCTTTTCAAACCTGTTAGCAGTTGTCTGCAAGGACTGGAACAATTTCAGTTTTTTTCCCCCTTGACGCCATGTTCTCATGTAAGAGCATCTTTCTCTTATTAATAAATCATTCTCCTTTAACCCAAGGGTTTTTATTTTGCTGTTTGTTTTTGTTGTTGTTGTTGTTTTGTGTGTGTGTGTGTGTGTGTGTGTGTGTGTTGCATTTTCTGAAAATCCAAGCCTACAATTTTCTGTAAACTACTTCCTTTTAAAGGGTTCTGTGCGGCTGGAGGTGTGGTTTGGAAGTAGAGAGCTTGCCTGGAGAAACTCTGGGTTTAAAAAAAAATACTATCATTATGTAAACAGAAGAGGAAAAATCTGAGCCTACATTTGCCCGCATTAGCCACAACTACACAAACCAAAGAAATGAGGAAAGCGTCCTAATAAAGCCACAGGTGCAAACTGAAGGCCACAGCGCTGGAACCAGAAAGTAAATAAACCCAAGGGGAGCACAGACAGAAAGAAGCGGACAGAGTCAGCTGAGCCCAAGCTGTCTCCACCTCTGCTGTTACCTAGCCAGGATTTCATGGATACATTTCTCAACCTCCGCAAGCCTCAGTTTCCTGATCTGAGGTTCACACCCCCTGTGATTACAGAGCAGACACTCTGGGCGGTCCAAAGGCTACACAATGCTTCTGCTTTAAAGGTGGTCCTTTTGCCTCCAAACTGATACAGACTAGATAAAGCTCTGCTTCTGCGGTCTGAGTGTTTGTTTTAGCATCTCTCCATTTGCTACGGTGTAGACTCAGAACGTTCGCCTAGAGGAATCTTGAGAATTCGGCCCCTCGTTGGGGAAAAAAAAGAAAACAAAAGAATAAAATGTAACGGAAACTCACACCATTGCAGTCCTGTAATGGTTTATCTCTCTCTGTTCCCTAGGCGGGTTAAATTCACTCCTTTCCAGTCTTCCAGTGTTCACTGACCTAAAGACAGCCAGAAACCAAGGCAGGTCGGAAGCTGAAGTCTCCTCCCCCCCCCCCCCAGGAGACTCTGCTCTCTCGGAGACGCCTCTCACGTAGTTCATTAGCATAGTTACACATTCCAAATACCTAAGGCCCGGGTCCCTTCAGCGTTTTGGGGGTGAAAAGGTACGGCTTGCGGTGACCTTTTTCACGTGGATGAGATTCATTAATCTCCATTAGCCAAATGATTGAAAACAGGAAAGTCGGGGTCAGGGAGACGGAATCTGTTAAGTAAAGGTCATTAGCCAAATTCATTTCTACTGGGAATAACAAATTGTCTGAGGCGAGGGAGATGGGGTGTAGCAGCGGGCCGCGACAACAGACTGCAATGATTCCCGGAAACCTGTGCTCCTTCCCATTTTTGCCCCGCAAGTCCTTTATTATCTAAATAGACTGCAGACCTGGTAAGAGAATAGAAGACCTTCCAGGGGCAAAGGATTGGAGGTACACGACGAGTGACAGCTTCAATGCTCCCCCCGCCCCCCAAACAGGTGCGCTCCCACATCCCCTTTTGCCTTAATTCGAAAGGCGGTTGAGTGCGAGCCTCGGCCTTGCTAAAACACTGCACGGAAGGGAGCGCGCCCACAAACAACCCGAGGACAATCGCTTAAAATCTCCGTAGTCTTTGGGACGTGGAAGGGTTGCGGGGACGAGAGTGCAACAAGTTCAGGAAGCAGAAGTTGCTCTGGAGATTTTTCTCTGCCCTCGGTTCGGAGGGGAGCGGGGGTTGTGGGAGCGAGCCCTCCGGGCCACCAGCGCTACAAGCGCCCTGGGGGACGCCGAGCGCACCGATGACTTTTGGGACACCAGAGGATGGAAGCGCAGTCAGTAGAAGGGGTTCGCCTAAGGATTTGAATTCGAAATGTGGGGTCCCGGTAGGGGTGTGAGCAGACGTTGTCAACAACCGCCAACGACACAGGGCACTGAAGGTTTAAAGAATCCGAGGTGGCTCTGCCTGGATCCCGGCACAGCCCCAGACACCTGGTCCCTTGTTCTGCGGTCAACTGAACTGCTTTAGGGAGAGCGACCGCCTGGGTGGAGAGGCCGCCGCGGGGACAGAGTAACAGAGCTGGGTGACAAGTGGCTGAGAGGTGAGGCTGGAGGGGTTCTGCGTTGGCAGCGCTCGGGGCCCGAGGCGCTCCGCGAGCCCAGCTGCTAGTCTGGGCAGCGACACTGGGCAAGTCCCGGGCGCTGAAGACGCGAGGCGCGGGAACCAGCGATCACATTAAATGATCCCCGACGGGGACGCATCGGACGGGGAGGCGTGGGGATGAGTCGCTGGCGGCTGCAAATCGACCCGTGGATGCGCCTGCCTTTTCTTTCTTCCAGCCCAGGCCGCAGGGACAGTCTAGAGTCTCCGCGAGTCTTCCTGCCCGGGAAGAACCGGGTCTGGCCCCGCGGTCTCCACGCCCCGGTCTCCCTTCCCAGCCTGGCCACTCAGAGCACATGTGGCCCTGAGCTGAGCTCGCCTTCGTCCCCAATGTCCACTTCGTCCTCGGGCTCGGTGAGCACGAAGGCACCGGCGGGCAGGCTCAGCCGAGCGTCGGCGGGCGCGCCCTCGGGAGCACGGGGACTGCCCTCGGGGCTCTCCGGCCCTTCCGCGGCTTTGGTTTCGTCTTGACTTTTTCTCAGCTGCTTTTTATGCTTCATCCGCCGGTTCTGGAACCAGGTTTTCACCTGAATTCGGGGAGACAAACACGATCATATCATTCCTCACACGAACGGCGACTGAAAGCTCTGGGTGATTGGTGGAGCTTAGGGGGGGAACAGGCTCTCTGTCTCCTGAATTGAATTCGGTCCTACCGCCAGGGTCGCCTCGCGTTTTGATTAAGTCACACATTATCCTTTCAGACTGAATTCTAGGACAGATTGCCCCCCCCAGAAGAGCGATGAGGGTCAGTGGCAATTAATAGGGGCAGGCGCGGGGTGCTTGGGGTCTCCCTTACACTCAGTTTATGATCCTGTGATGAAGACAGCTGAATCCCGGGTCCAACGGGACTTGGAAGTCAAGAATGGAATGAATTGACTGGGGTTTTTTGTTTGTTTGTTTGTTTGTTTGTTTGTTTTGTTTTGTTCCCCCCCCCCGAGAGAATTTTAGTCTTAGCTCTAAATGGCTAATGATTTCACAGCAAGATCATGAGGTGAAATAAAGGAAGAGGTGGAGGGGTGGACAAAAGACAAAAAAAAAGGAAAGGAAAGAAGGAGGGAGAGAGAGAGAAGGAGAGAGGCTTAACCTACAGTGTGTGGAGCCCTGGGGTACCTGTGAAGACTCGCTGCTGCGGGAGACACTGACTGAAATACGCCACGGGTGGGGGCGGGGGGGTGCAGTGAGGAGGAGTAAGTGGAGCACCGAGTGGTGGTGTGAACTGGCAGCCCACACACACAGAGGTCGAGGCAGGAAGATTGGGTTCTGGGCCAGCCTGGGCTACACAGTGAAATCCTCTCCGAAACAAAACAAAAGAATAAACTTCTCCACGATCAAGGACCTCTCTTACCTCAGCTTGGCACACCCTTAGGAGGAAGGGCAGAAGGGAAATAAAAGGAACCGTGGTGTGACCAGGAGGGCACAGCCGAATCAAAGTGATCCCCTCCCCCGCCCCCCCAGGAGCGCTGGGTAGATAACTCTAATGTGAACATTGATTTGGTATAAATTCTGTCGGATCTCGGGAACATCCTGAAAGGCGAGGATCGAGGATCGTTTTTACTTGGTCCCTTCTGGAACTATTTCAGAGTTGAGGGGGAAAGGGCAGGACGCAGAATCCAGGGTGGACTCCTCCCGGCTCCTGCTCACCTGGGTCTCAGAGAGGCTGAGGGCAGTAGCCAGCTCCACACGCTCCGGCGTCGACAGGTAGCGCTGGATTTCGAACCTTTTCTCCAGGCCGGAGAGCTGCGAGTCAGAAAACACCGTGCGAGCTTTGCGGCGGCGGCAGTGCTTCCCGGGCAGCTCGGCGTGCTGCGGGTGCGGGAACAGCGCGGGGACGGGCATCCCTACAGAGACAAGAGCAGTCTGGCGGGCAGAACCCGCATTCGGAGGAAGCGACCTCCGTCCCTCCCGCTCCACTCCCTTCCGGTGCTCAGCGTTCCCTCTCTCTCATACTTGCTCCAAAGCTCCTGGAACCCATCTCTCAATAAACCTAGGACAGCAGGGAGAGGAACTGCAAAAATAGCGCTTGGAGATCTTTTCCTAGAAGGCCATCCCAAAATACAAATAATAAACAGCAAATAGAAGAGAAAAGAAACATAGATCGAGGCTCTAGAAACCCTTTTAAAAAAAGAAAAAAGAAAACTTCCCTGAGCAACTTCCTCAGAGCCTGCACACACTCCCAGTTATCTGTTGGGCCTCGCAAAGTTTGCTTACAAAAGGCCGAAGCTGGACCAGGGTTGTCCACCGACCACTATCCAGACCCCTACCAACACTGAGTGCTGTGCTTTGGGGTAAATAACTCAACTCTAAAAAGTACCTTTCCCGGGTCGCTCTCACCCTTCCAGCAACCAAATACAACAGCGCAAAACAGCGTAACCAGAGAAACGGTGGCGCTGGCCCTGTGACATTTCCCTGTCAGTAGCAGGGTCGCCCTGGAGACCCTACTCCCTAGTCTGATCCTAAATCCTTTCTCTCTCCGAATCAGGAGAGCTGGAGCGCCTTTCTCTGAGGAGAATACTTCCATATCTCGATGCTCTTAATTTTACCTGGTGTATTAGGCACCCCAAGCATCCAGGCCTCAGATACCAGTATCTGCCAATGCCCAGGAAAGAAAAAAAAAAAAAACCGAAAATCAAACTGTTTCAGCATCCTGGATTTTGCCCAACACCAGTCCTGGGCAAAGAGTCGGATTTTCAGCCTTGTGTCAAAGCAATGCTGATCTCACCCAGAGCCTTACTATCATCTCTCTCTCTAACCTAGCGCTTTTGAGTGGGTTTTACCGTCCTACGCTCTCAGCATTTTCCCCCTGAGTTTGAGTGCCTATATTTCATACATTGCCCGCTCCCCTCCCTCAGCCCCCGCTGGAACCAGTTTACTACTGTGCACAGCAACTGAACTAGAAGAAATTCTCTAAACGGCTGGACTGGAAATGCAAGGGAAGAAAGTGTCCGTGCAGAGTGAGGGAAACAACTACAAGAACGCGCTCCAGTCACACACACACACACACACACACACACACACACACCCGCCACCACCTCCAGCATTCTCAGGCCCGGGCTTACTTTACCAATCCCCACTCCTTGCCAAACAGTAAATAGGAAATATTTCAGCACCTGACTCCAGCCACTCCAGCAACTGGGCCAGAACAAGGAAGCCTAGCAGACTGACCCGTGGATTCAACGTTAAACACTGGAAGTGAAGGTCATTAGAGAACTGAGAGCCGGCACCTCTCTTCTGCTCTGAACCCTTCCTGCCAGCGGCAGCCCGCCCCCAGGCCCTCCCTCGCGTCTATGTCTGCTGCAGAATCCGCAAACGTTCCCGGGCCCAACCTAGCAAGCAGCAGGCAGATGGCCCGGCGAAGCTTTTTCGTTTTCCCTGCACTGGAAAGGTCAGTGCCATTTCCCTGGGACAAGAATGTTGAAGACCTCCTGAAGCGGGGGAAGTTTGGAAGTGGTATTAAGGATTGAGTCAAAGTTTTCCCTGGAAGAATAGGAAAAGTCTACACCCTGCCCACCAGGAATATGATCGCATCTGTCCACTCCAGCTGCCTCTGGTCAGACACTATCCCTGTCTAGTTATACAAACGCTGAAGAGACCAGAAATTGCTTCCCTCCGTTGGCCTGCTTCGAGGGAGCTCTCGGCCATGTCCCTAACCCTCCACTGCTACAGAAGGAGAAAGGCCACCGGGACTGGATATAGTCTCTGCTCTGGGGGGGGATGGAAGAAAAGAAAGAAAGAAGCCCACTCCCTACTCCTAGAGGCCTCTGGTACTTACCCGAGGTGGTCAGGAAGTAAGGATGGTGGTGGTCCCCTTTATGCAGAGGATGGTGAGCGTGGGGGGTGAGGAGGGTGGGTGTGGGCATAAGGGGGTAGCCATAGTCTAGCAAAGGCACCCTAGAGGCCAGAGAGCTGGCAAAGTGGTCAGGGGCCACTTCCCTCAGAGGCTTGGGCTTGTGCAGCAGAATGTCCTCGATGAAAAACGACGTGGGCCTCTGAGAAGAAGCTGGGTGAAGAGGGGAAGTGAAGTTGAGATTCATCTTGCAGAGCGCCTGTCACGGGGTGGGGGAAACGAGGGCCCGGACAAAGTGCAGGAAGCAACCAGCTTCCCGGCAGGCCTACTCAAGAGCCTGCACCTGCTCCGGATCGCCCAGATCCCCGCAGCTCTACCGACCTGGGCTATGCCCGGCGCTTGTCTTCTTGCCTCTCTCCAGCGCCGGGGGTAGGTTGGTTCTGTGTGTTGGAGAATTGGCAGCTTGGAGAGGGGAGCCCGGAGAACCAATAGGGAAGCTGCAGAGGCAGAGGGGAGGGTGCGGTGGGCTCGGGGCGGGGCGGGGATCTGTCCGCGGTGCTGAACGCGTCTGGCCAAGCAGGGAGCGCTGAGCCCAACGGGCTGGGTTCCTATCAGGCTTCTCGACCCCAGTTTCTACCCCTCCCCTGCGAGAGCTGCCTCCTGTGCTCCGTCTTTTTAAAAGACCGAAAATTATTTCTTTTTCACCGTTGTTTAACAACCCGTCTCTCAGAGAGAACACCAAAAGAGTCCCAATAGCCTAGGATTAAAGCACTTACGCAAGCATTGGAGCCAGTTGTTGTTTTTTAAAGAGTTTCACTAATCGAAAGCAAAAGAAGAGAGGAAATGAAGATACAGTCTGTCGCTACACCCCAAGTTGCTAGAGTTAGATTAAATGGACAGCGGGGATGATTGAATTGTTGGGGGAAATAAAGGTGACAGGGGGAAGATTCTTTATCGGGAGTGTAAGGAACGGACAGGGGGGGTCTGTGTCTGTCACCCACATGACTCGGTCATTTTAACCCTGTCCACAGCCGCCTTCCCTGACACCCTCCCCGATGCTCTTCACTTCCTGGGTTTTTCCTGTTTCTGGTACATCACCAATTCCAGCCACTGTGTCCGATTTTACTCCGTTTTTCCTCTGCCTCTTTCCTTACTCCTCCTTTCAATCTTTTTTTTTCCTGTTTGTCTTTTTCTAATCTGTCACATTTATTTCCCTGGAGTCAATTTGCCAAAATTAAGGTGATCATCTACAGCACAGCAGGAGTAATTTGGGCTCGCATCTCTGAAAATTGCTCTAATTATTGATGTTAAACTCGGGGAAATTAAAAGAAGCCACTTCTCTTCCATCTCCCCATTTTTAAGCTCTAATTTGTTGATATCTAGTCGTCATCACAATTCCAATCACTACTGCTAATAGCAAAAGTGTTTTAACAGAGACTGAGTCCTCGCAACCCATGCTATTAGATAATTAGAGGAGGTGCTGCAAAGTCGAGTGTTAGTCCTCGGGCGCTGCAGTAGGATTTACATCTGATCTAGCAGGTAGGACAAATTAATTACCAGAATCAATTAGGCCCCAAACTTCAGTGCTCCAGGAAGTGGAAGCCACTGGACCCACTGGTAAGCAGATAGGGGAGGAAACAGAGGAGGGAAACATGGGAGCGCACAGCGAGAGGAGAGCTTGGTAAGCAGCCACGTAGTCAATGAAGTCAGAACTGTTTCTCTTTGTCTGAGAGGGGGCATGTGTTTTAAAGTTTGTAATAGTCGAAAGAGAAGGCAGGAGGGGAGATGACCACCGAAAGGAAAGACAGTAGACTTTACAGAAGTTCCCTAACCATCATCTTCTTGGTCAAGTCTTCCTTTCTGGGACTGAAGGAGATAGAAGAAAATGTTGAAGGGGAACTGGGGTGGTGATGGTCCACACCTAAAGGAAGTCCACCCACCTCTAATCGAAACGTGAATGTAGCAAATGGATAGCAATCATCCCTACGCAGCAAATGGAAAACAATCTACTCTTATCTCCAAACACAGGCTGGCAAGCTATAGTGGGACAGGCGTCTCACAGCCAGACTTCGGCTCTTGACCTAAGTTCCCAGCCACTGTTCAGATCCTCACCCGGCCTCCGGGGGGCAGGCTTTCAACTTCGTGAAACCTTAGAAACAAGAGACTGTCACTTGGGGAACAGGTTAGTAGAACTGTCCTTGGGTGCCAGTCTTTGTGCTGTGACACAGACAACTCTCTTTTACACACCTCAGATGGCTCGAGCAGCGAGGAAGAGGAGTGTCAGACTGGCTTCTTGGTCCTTTGGTCTTTGACAGCCTGTATACCCGGAAATAGACGCTGTATTCTCCGCTCAAGCCTATGGCTCGCCCCAGGACAGGAAGCGGCCGAGGATCACGGCCCAGGCTAACCTCGAGCAGAGCTACCCAAGGAGAGAAACTGGAAGGCGTTTTTCTCAGAAACCCGGCCATCCTGCCTTTGCCTCTTTAGGTCGCTATAGGAACCTAAGAAGTTAAGAGAGGAAGGAAACCGGGTCCCTGGGAAAGGAGCAGGACCTGGGGCGCTGGCGACTTTCCCTTGCCCATTAGCGCAGCCAGCGAACAACGCTAAAAGGGTGGATGAATACGGCTGCCCTGCCAGGACCAAAGCAGACCCCTGGCCACTCTTAGGCTTTCTCGGTGCTGTCGCCACCCTTATCCATGACAGAAGAGAGACCCTTTCTCCTCCATCCGAGACACATCCTAATAGGGGAACCTGTGGGGCCAGAACCCAATGCGCCAAAGGGAGAGAAGCCCGCATGAGGGTGGTGTGCATAAGGTTTGTTCTCAAAAGGTTTTTTTTAGCTTTGTTCTGGCCTCTGGTTCCAGGCCCGACTATGCCCTAGACCCTTGAGGAAATCCTGAGGCACGGAATGCGGGAAAGTTTCCCCCACTACCTGGGATCTTGAGTGGAACCCTGCGAAAACGCCAGAGTGACGAAAACCAGTTCTGATGCAGTCCTGCTGCGCTCTGGGGTGCAAAGTGAATGCAGGGTGCAAGTTTCCAGCCCCCTCGGGGTCTCGGTCCTGGCTTGTTCTAAGGTAAGGGGGGGGGTATTGCAAAGTGGGCAATTCGGTGACAGCCTTTTCGCCCCTACCTTCCAACTCTACCTCTCTCAGGTCCAAGACGGCCTTGGATTTTAGATAGGAGGTAAAAAAAATTATGACCTGCAAGGAAACAATTTTTAAAAAGAAAAAGAAAATAAAAACAGATATGCCATTGTCTGGCTTAACCCTGAAGCCTAGAACTGTGCTGGTCAGTAATAAAGCATGTGACCCACACTGATTATTATAAATTGCACATGTCAAATTTTAAAATAAGGCCTGGGCTGGCGGCAGCTGCCTTTAATCTGCGCACTAAGAAAGCAAAGGCAGGTAGATATCAGTGAGCTTAAGACCAGTCTAGCCTACATAGCTGGTTTCAGGACAGCCTTGGACACATAAAGAAATCCCATCTCAAAACAAACAATAATAATAATAATAATAATAATAATAATAATAATATATTATATATTATATATTATATATTGTATATAATATTATATATAATTTTTATTATTATTATTATTAAAACAGGAAAGCCGGGTGGTGGTGGCGGCGGCGGCGCACGCCTGTAATCCCAGCATTCTGGGAGGCAGAGGCAGGCAAATTTCTCAGTTCGAGGCCAGCCTGGTCTACAGAGTGAGTTCCAGGACAGCCCGGGCTACACAGAGAAACCCTGTCTCGAAAAACAAACAAACAAACAAACAAACAAAAAAACAGGAAAGTATTTGTGTACTGTATTTAATCCCAAATATTATTTTCAACATGTGATCAATATAAACATTATTTGCACCTTTTGTTTGTTTGTTTTTTAGGCAAAGTCTCATGTAGTCTAGATTGGTCTTGAACTCAATATGCAGCCAAGAATAACCTTGGATTCTTGATCCTCCCAAGTTCTGGGATTACAGGTATGCACAGTGAAAAGCTTCCAACTAGATCTTCAAACAGAAGTGTGTATTTTTCGTTTACTGCAACCTGAACTCACAGTAGCTATGTTTCAAGTGCCCTGGAGCCACACTAAATTCAAGGCTACTGAACTGTACCTGTGCAGTTTACCACCGCCCTCTCTTTTACTTCTTTTAAATGTAGACAGACACACAGGAAAAAGAAAAAGAAAAAACAGAAAGCAGGGCTAGAGAGAGGTCCTGAGTTCAATTCCCAGTAAACACATGGTGGTTCACAGCCATCTGTAATGGGATCCAGTGCCCTCTTCTGGTGTGTCTGAAGAGAGCGATAGTGTACTCCCATACATAAAATAAATAAACAACTCTTTTAAGAGGAAAAGAAAACAGAAAAACAGAAAGCAGTTGCTGGAACCAACCTAACATGCTCTCAAGTCTTGCCTTTCATTCACCTCGATTTTTAATTAGTGTGAGAATTCACTGAACATCTATATTATTCAAAGGCTCCTTTCTCCAAGCGTTTGGAGATTTTTTTTTCTTTTTTTTATTTTCTATATTCTTTGTTTACATTCCAAAGGCTTTCCCCTTTCCCAGTTACCCCCCACCATATGTCCCATAATTCCTCTCCCCCCCATGCTATTCCCCACTCTTCCCCCCCCCCACGATTTCTCTGTTCTGGGTCTACAATACTGGATCCAGGAGATTTTTATAAATGCATCCACAGTACATTTCTATATTATTTTATTCTCACTAACTTAGATTTAAAGAAAAAAAAAGCCTGTCACCTAGGACCAGCTGTAAGGTTGACACATAAACCCAGATCCTATATGCTGCCAAGAGTAAAATAACAACAGCGACAATAATAATAATCAAGATCAAATGAGCTTCTCCGTCTCCCCGTCTAGGATCCAATGTCATTACTGCTCGGGTTTTAGCTGGAGAATCGTTAATTTAAAGAGAGAAAAAGACGTGCTTTTCAGGGACTGGATAATTAAACAGCCCCTCTCTCTTTCATGTCAGCCTCAGCTAAAACTGCCATCTGAGATGGGACTTAGTTTCCCAAAAAGATGGCCCTATTGATGATCAAAGGAAAAACTGGTTCCATTAGCCAAGTTCCCCGCAAAATAAAGGAGCCATGTATTTTTGTGGGCTCTGAGTGACACACTTCACTCATAACAGTTTGTATTATATTGCTTGTCTGTCTCAGCCTACCTTCTATCTGAGTACTTTATCTTAAGCACTACAAGAGTGGATTGACGTGTCTGCAGAAAGAACTGGAGCCGCTGGCTGCTCCTAGCAAATGCATCTTCAAAACAAATGCTTTTGCACGGGAAGTTAGGACGTGAACCCTCATGAGAAACACATTCAAAGATGTGATATTGAAAACCCGGCATTTCTAACGTGACAAAGACTAAATCCGCCCAGTATGATTGCTGGGGGGGTGGGGGGTCAAGATGGGGAGGGGGGGCAGCCTGTCGTACTACAATCTTCTCTCTCTCTCTCTCCTGGAGTTGGCTATGCTGTCTTCAGCCATCTCACATTAAAACGCACTTCTTGATCTGTTAGAAAAGGGGGGCTTGGAAGGGAGAATTCAGTTTCAAATACTGGAGACCTGATCTCACGTCTTAACTCTCTGAAAGATGCACAGTGAATCGAGAGTGCTTTTAGTCTATCTCTGATTAGTATCTCTGCATTTCTCCATCAAATATTGAAAAGACTAACCAAATATATACTGGGAGTGTCAGGCATTAATGAGCTAAAAAAAAAAAAAAGGCAGGTGGTGATGGCACACCTTTAATCCCAGCACTCAGGAGGCAGAGGCAGGCAGATCTCTATGAGTTTAAGGCCAGCCTGGTCTACAGAGTGGGTCCCAGGGCAGCCATGACTACACAGATAAAGCCTATCTTGAAAGGAGGAACTGGAGCTTTTATATACACAGTATTATATATACATCATCATAGGTGTGATGGTGTATTTAGGAGGTAACAACAGGAGCGTAAGGAACTTTCTTTTTTTTTTTTTAATATTTTATGTAGTGACTGATTTTGATCAATTGAGTTTTTTTTTAAAGATTTATTTATTATTATATGTAAGTACACTGTAGCTGTTTTCAGACATTCCAGAAGAGGGAGTCAGATCTCTCGTTACAGATGGCTGTGAGCCACCATGTGGTTTCTGGGATTTGAACTCAGGACCTTTGGAAGAACAGCCGGTGCTCTTAACCACTGAGCCATCTCTCCAGCCCCGTAAGGAACTTTCAAGGTCGGACTCAGATAGCTAGTGAGCTTGAGACCCAGCCTGGGTTTGATGAGACCCTGTCTCAAAAAGCACAACTGAGTTCTGCAAACAGATTTCACAAGACAAACTGCTAGCCATATTACTAAATTATATAGGTCTTGTTCTTAAATTTTTTTAATAAAAAGATTTTATTATTTTTAATTATGCATATGTCAGTGTGTGGGTATATCTATGACAGGTGGATGACGGAGATATCAGCTCCTCCTGGGCTAGACTTACAAGCAGCTGTGAGCCATGTCGTGTGGGTGCTGAGAATAGAATTCCGGCCCTCTGCAAGAACAGCGTGTGCTCTTAACGCTGTGCCATCACTTTAACCCTAAGTTACACACGTCTTTGAAAACAAGTGGCAGGGCTGATACTACTTATTTCATTGGGTTTGTTTTATATATATATATATATATACATATATATATATGTATATATATATATCATACATTCAGTATATTGTATAGTATATATATTATATTATATATAAAATTCTATTATTAAGAACAGATTGTGAACATTCCCCAAATGAGAGTCATGCCTGGAGGTAGATATTTGGTACATATTTTTGAATGTTTAGTTATTAAACACTATAAAGCCAAGTTGATTTTTATTCCTTCAATTCTTGTTGATACTAGATGAAGAAAGAAAATACAAGTTGTGTCACTCTAAAAGGATAATATTGGATTTGTTTTCCACAATGACCACAAATATATATACTCCTAAAATGTGGGGCAGAAGGAAAAAATATTGAAAGAGCATTGTTCAATAAAACTAACAGTTTTAAACATAGGCAGGAGTGGTGGCATACACCCTTCATCTCAGGATTCCAGAGATAGAAGCAAGTGGATTTCCGTGAGTTTGAGGCCAGGCTGGTCTACATAGTGAATTCCAGGACAGCCAGGGCTGCTTACAGAGAAGTTGTCTCAAAACCAATCAGCCAACCAATCAGTCAGTAGAAAAATAAATACAGTTAAAACAAGGAAGGGCATTCTGTGTGTAACATAACAATTTAGAAGCCGTTAAAAATCAATAAGATTGGCTGGGTTAATTTTTATTAATTCTACATTGCAAAATTAATCTGAAACAACATAAAAAAGGTAAGTCACAAACAGAAGAACGTATTTTTAATTCATTGGGCAGCAGGGTGCTTTATTATGTATAAGTTCCTATGAGCCATTAAGAATATAAGGGTGTATATGTGTTGTGTTCTGTTGTTCTTGAAACAGGGGTCCTTCTATGCATCTCAAATTGGTCTTGAACTCACTCTCAAACTCTCAGTCCCCTGCCTCAGTTCCCTAATTGCTGAGGTCACTAATATATGCTACCATACCTGGCTCGAGCATACTTCTGAAATTTTTTATTTTTAATTATGTGCATATGTACATGCGAGTGCAGGTATTTCCAAGACTAGACTATGATATCAAATCCCCTGGAATAACAGTGGCTGTGTGTCTCCAAACTTGGGAGCTGAACTCGGATCCTCTGGACTTAACCTCTGAGCCATCTCTGCAGACAAAGAGTATAATTTTAAAATGAAAATTTCTCTCTCTCTCTCTCTCTCTCTCTCTCTCTCTCTCACACACACACACACACACACACACACACACACACACACAACTTCAAACATTTGAAAAAATGTAAACAGGAATAACATTGGCCAGTAATGATGGCATATTCTTATAAGCCCAACATTTAAGAGGCTAAGACAGGTAGACTATGAATTTGAGGCTAACTTGAGCTACTTAGTAAAACTCTACCTCAAAAAAAAAAAAAAAAAGGGAAGGGAGGAAGAAAACTTGAAATGAAAATAATAGTTAGTTTAATGACTGAGAAAAATCTTCCATCTATACTTTTCAAAAAAAAAAAATCTACCTTTAAAAAAAACCCGAACAAGCATGCACTTACTTTGAGGAGAAGAGGCTCTCCTGTGCCGGTCAAATGATCTTCCAAGAGTCAGTTTCCTCCCTTTAGCGTGTGGAGACCGGGCGGAGAGCTGTGATAGTCAGGTGTATCAGACAGCAATGGCATATGTGCACTGGGCTCTCTCGACGGCCCTTTATCTATTGACTTTGGAAAAAAAAAAAAAAAAGCTGGAGAACTCTGTTGATGAGCCTCTGTGAAACGCTTACTTTCTTGTATTCATGCGCAAATCTTTTATGAAGAACAACTTGATAATATCAAAGTTATCAATTCCCACTGAATTTTATTCACCACCTGTGAACTGTAACCATAACTAAATTACAGAAGCTTGAATAAAAAGAAATTAAGATACATGGTTGAATGAAAAAGAAAAAAAAAAAGAGCACCAAATGCAAATTTCTCTTTTTTCAAAGAGAGGCGGAGGACAGAAGAAACCTGATTACCTAGACTTAGAAACATGCCCAAGACACATTCGTGGCCTCCAGTGACCAACCTAGGTGCTGGGGACTTGATGAGGCTTGTCCCCCCTCCATCCTGTTAGACCGTATAAGTACAAATCATACAAAATAAGTACAAATCAAAAATAAATGTATTTTTATAAGAAACATTGAATTTTCAAAAGTAAAACCACAGAAAAAGTATTATTTTATTTTAACATAAATATTCAAATCAAATGTAGTACATTTCATATTATGATTTTTATTTCAGTTATGTAAATTATTGGTCCCCAATTGGGACACAGTCATGTTTAACAGGACTTATATTCCTTAGTAAGGATCATGCAGTTTTTGCTTTTGTATGCATTAGGTGTGATTTCAGAGAGCTAACACTGCCCTACCCCCAAATAACCCCCAAATACTGAAAGTTTTTACAATGGGCATGGCGGTATAATCCCAGCGCTTGAGCGGTAGAGGCAAGATGAATCATCTTCAGTTGCATAGCAAGTTCCAGGCCAGAATGGGCTATGTGAAACACTGTCTCAAAAAATAAAATAATAATCATTTTATTATCCTGGTAGCCCTTTGGCTATAGGGTGAGATTTTTTACATTTATGTTATACAACATATTTCTGTCCTGCCTTCTCCCTTGAATTCCATAACTCTTATTATTTTACAGGTAATGAAACATAAAAATCTCTTGGGGCCGGGCAGTGGTGGAGCACACCTTTAATCCCAGCACTTGGGAGGCAGAGACAGGTGGATTTTTGAGTTCAAGGCCAGTCTGGTGAGTTTCAGGACAGCCACAGAGAAACCCTGTCTCAAAAAAAAACAAAAAACAAAACAAAACAAAAAAATCTCTTGGGAATAGTTGCATGTTCAAGATCACATGGCTTGTCCATTTTTAAAATGTGTAATTATCCTTTGTGTGTGCACATGCGAGTGAGTGTGCATGGATTCTGTGTGTGAGGTGGGGCACCCAGGCCACAGGGAGCATGCTGAGGTCAGAGAACACATTAACTGTGTTGGGTCTCTCTTTCATGTTTACATGGGTTCCTGGGCTCCAGGGACAGAATTCCCTCCAGTCTTCAGGCAAGCACTCTCACCTTCTTAGACTCTCTCTAGTCTAAGAAGACCACACTGCTTGTAGGCCAGAATTGGAACTCAGACTCTTAGAGTCTCTGATTCTGCTATTAATTATGTTATCTTTTAAAAATAAACACCTGAAGCAGTAACAGAGTCTGCTTGTTTCCGATCTTTGGTAAAACTGGAAACCTTGGACTTTAAGAGGCTGGGCTCCAAATTCTGCTCCTCTTTAGATTTGAGCATTTCTAGCCATGGTGGTTTCAATAAGTATGATCTCCACAGGCTTGTGGCACACAGTCTCCTGCTGCTGCCTGTAGAACTCTCAGCTCCTCCAGCACCGGGCCTGTCTGCACACGGCCGTGATGATAACGGACTGAACCTCTGAAACTGTAAGCCAGACTCAATGAAATGCTTTACTTCATATAGTTGCCTTGGTGCCTTGGTCATGGTATCTCTTTATAGCAATAAAACCCGAACTAAGGCAATAACATAATCTGTAGTAGTTAGAAACCAAAGTAGTGGAGAGAGGATGTGGAGGTCAGAATGTACGGTGTGTGTGTGTATGTGTGTGTGTGCGCGCACTTTTGTTTACCTTGGATGATAATGAGAGTAATGATAGGGCTTAACAAACCAGGATTTGGACTCGGACCTAGTTAGGAATTAGCTCCATCACTGTTATGCACTACCAGTATGACCCAGGGAATTTTGTTCGCCCCCTAAGCCCTCTTACCTTCATCTACAGACTTGAGATGATAATATTACCTACCTCAAAGGATAGTCTTGAAGAGCAACCAAGTTCATGTACATAAAGCATTTTGCTCAGTGCTCAGTCAATACGCAATCAGCGTTCTGCTCCTGTTGCTGCTGGGGCTGGGGGGTGAGGGGGCAGTAGTGTCAACTCTGATGATGGTGGGTTTTGCAGCTTATAAAAACAAGTCTCGTTAGACGTGTTAGCACTTGCCTACAATCCCAACAGTAGGGGCCTGAGGTGGAAGAATAATGAGTTCGAGGCCAGCCTAGGCTACATAACACCCTATCTCAGTAAAAAAAGAAAAGGAAGGAGGGCAGACTATAAGACGAACATCAAGTCTGTTCCTTCAGGTGTGAAAGAGGGAAATTCATAAGGCAAAGAACATTCCCTGGTTGTCTACCTCACGCCATGCTCTGTGTGAAGCAGTCAAGAGACCCGAGGTGGAAAAATACAGGGAACAAAGGAATACAGAACAAATAAAAGGCTTACTCCGTTCCAACCTCACACACATGCACCCCAGACATGCGAGAGTAATCATCAAAACACTCGAAGACGTCTCTGTGCACTTCATAAAGTGATGCAAATCCATTTGATTTTGTGATTCAGACAGGAAAAAAAGAAATCGACGGGGAAATAGTGACGTGAATAGCCCTGTACTCTCTGTGGCAACTATCTGCAAATGTTTGCCAAGAATGGGCCTCAGGGAAGAGGTAGGGATGCCCTTTCTTACAAGTACATATCCCGTCACCAATAATAGACCACAGTGATAACCTTATGTACTGTGAATGTAGTATCTTCCAGTCCTCGGTATTGGACCTTTCCAAGATCAACACAAATGCTCCCCTGACTGGCTGTCGGGTTCTTTGACAGTCACCAGATTAAAGAATAGTTTCTTGCTTGTTCCGTTCCTGGAGCACACTGTACAACCTGCAAGCAGCTCACCAGGACGGGAACTGTCTGTCTCAGGCAGCCCAAGGACTCTGAGGCTCTGCTGCTCTCAGCTTCTTTAAGGAGGCACGCGCCATCGGAGGCATCTCTAGGCAGGTCAGCTGGCCTGACAATGTCTTTCAGCAGTCCTGACTGCTTCTGTGTGCTTGGGTAGGGAGGGGCCACATGTATCTGGTCAGTTTCAGGGACTTCCTTTTCTTTGCTTCCTTAGCTCAAAGAACTTCCCTACAGTGGAATGTCTCAGAGGAAACTGCTACACAACAACTTAAAGTAGGAAGTGTTTGGGGTGTGATTATGTAAATCCTTAAAAACTGTCCGGAAATATAAAACCTGGTGAATACTGAACGCAGTAGCTTCTGCCAGGCATCTGGTACTTTCATATTTTCTCACTAATCCAGGCTGCAGAGTAACACAATTAATTTAGTTTCACATTTCAAGAAATTGAAAGCTGGAGAGGTGCCCTGCAAGGCTGCCAGCTAGTTAGGAGCAGAAGAGGATTCAAAGAAAGGCTTATACAGGTCCAGGGGCCAGGCTTTTTTTTTTTTTTTTAACTGAGTCATGTTTTTGTTTATATTAGGAATATAAACAAAAAGTAAAGTATTGGTGCTGGAGAGATGGCTCAGTGGTTAAGAGCACTGACTGCCCTTCTGAAAGTCCTGAGTTCAAATCCCAGCAACCACATGGTGGCTTACCACCTGTAATTGTAATACAATCTGTAATGAGATCTGACTCCCTCTTCTGGAGTGTCTGAAGACAGCTACAGTGTACTTACGTATAATAAATAAATAAATCTTTAAAAAAAAAAAAGAAGTAAATTATTGCCAGGCAGTGTTGGCACACGCCTGTAATCCCAGCACTTGGGAGGCAGAGGCAGGTGAATTTCTGAGTTCGAGACCAGCCTGGTCTATAGAGTGAGTTCCAGGTTCCAGGACAGCCAGGGAGGGCTATACAGAGAAACCCTGTTGGGGGGAGGGGAGAAGTAAATTACTGTTCTTGCTTTATGTTGTGAAATTTTCTTTAAATTATATATCAGATATAATGACTGTGGAGAATGGACTTGGGTACTAAAGGACTGGGAAGACTGGGGATTCGGGAGCAGGGTCGGTTCTGGCACATATGAGCAACTTACACCAGTGCTCACAGGCGGATGAAAGTGCTTGCAGGATACCGAGATCAGCATAACCACAGGCGACATTTCAGGTAGTATTTGAAGTATGCCTGCGCCTTTGAAAGATCATCAGAGGCAGATCTAATTATAAGGAGAAAGGGGTATTAGGGATAATGAAGGTTATTTGAACAGATGTGTACTCATATGTATTATTGAGCAGATGTGTACCCGCATGTATTAGTTGGGGTTCTCTGAAGTGATGAGTTCAAGGCCAGCCTCAATTACATGATCCTCAGAAATCAGAAGACTCCCATCGCAAAAACAAAACAAAACAAAAAGAGGGTGTGTACTGAAATGCTTAATCTTAGACTACTGTTAGACCTAAATTCAAATTATTAAAGAACTCACAAAGGACAGAAGAACAGGATAAGCTATACTGCATGGGAGCAGCCTGACAGATTCAGGAGGTTTGACACCCACTAGGGGATCCCTGTATTCCTTCAGCCAGGGATAAGGAAAACAGAAACACAGTGAGGACTAGGGACCTAAGAGCTAAAGTCAAGGGTAGCGTCTTAGTTAGGGTTTACTGCTGTGAACAGATGCCATGACCACAGCAACTCTTATAAAGGAAAGCATTTAGCTAGGGCTGGCTTACCGTCTCATAGGTTCGGTCCATTATCGTCTAGGCAAGAAGCACGGCAGCATGCAGGTAGACATGGTGCTGGAGAGGTAGCTGAGGCTAGCTCTGGGTTGGCAGGCAGCAAGAGAATGACACTGAGCCTTGCTTGATCGTCTTAGACCTCACAGCCCATTCCTCGTGACACACGTCCTCCCGCAAGGTCACAGCTAAAAGTGCCACTCCCTACGAGACTATGGGGACCACTTTCATTGAAAACTACTACAGATGGTAAGATGGCTCAGTGGGTAAAGGTGCTTGCCACCAAGTCTGAAGAACTTAGTTTGATTTTAAGGAGGGGGGAGAACGAACTCCTATAAATTATCCAATGACCTCCACACATACAGAGGCATAAGTGTGCACATGTGCACACACACAAATAAGATTAAAATATTAAAAAAAAAATAAGAGAAGCCGGGCAGTGGTGGTGCACGCCTGTAATCCCAGCACTCTGGGAAGCAGAGCCCAGCACTCTGGGAAGCAGAGGCAGGTGGATTTCTGAGTTCGAAGCCAGCCTGGTCTACAGAGTGAGTTCCAGGACAGCCAGGGCTACACAGAGAAACCCTGTCTCGAAAAAAAAAAAAAAAAAAGAAGAATGGGAAAATTTGGTGATGCACGCCTGTAATCCCAGCACTTGGGAGGCAGAGGCAGGCAGATTTCTGAGTTTGAGGCCAGCCTGGTCTATAAAGTGAGTTCCAGGACAGCCATGGCTACACAGAGAAATCCTGTCTCGAAAACAAACAAACAAACAAACAAACAAAAAAGAATGGGAAAAATTTGGGCTGGAGAGATGGCTCAGCCATTAAAGGCTAGGTTCACAACCAAAAATATAAGAATGGGAACAATTTAATATGAATGACATATTAACTGCTACTTAGAAGTAGTCATTTTAGGAGCTGTCAATTATTTCGGATGTGATAAGAGCATGGTCCTTGTCTGAATTTGGGTTTTGTTGCTGTGAAGAGACACCATGACCAAGGCAACTCTTATAAAACCAAACATTTAGTTGGGTCTGGCTTATACTTTCGGAGGTTCAGTCCATTATCATCACGGTGGGAAGCGTGCAGGCATGGGGCAGGAAGAGCCAGGAGAGGTCTACGTCATAATCTGAAGGCAGCTTGGAGGAATCCAGCTTTGGCACTGGGCAGAGCCTGAGCACAGAAGGCCTCAAAGCCCGCCTACACAGTGACGCACTTCCTCCAACAAGGCCACACCTCCTAATAGTGCCACTCCCTACGGACCAAGCATTCAAACACGAGTCTATGAGGGTCATACCTATCCTAACCACCACAGTCCTCATACAGAAAAAAAAAAAAAAAAAAAAAAAAAACATTGTTTTCAAAGACTTGGCCACGGCACCCGTCAGCTTAGCTGGTAGAGCATGAGACTTATTTGTTTGGAGGAGGAGGGGTGAGACTGGGTTTCTCTGTGTAGCCCTGGCCTGGAACTCACTCTGTAGACCAGACTGGTCTCGAACTCAGAGATCTGCCTGCCTCTGTCTCCTGACTGCTGGGACTAACGGTGTGTGCCATCACACGGAGCGTGTGCTCAAGGCTATATTAGGCACAGGATAAAATTTGGACACGTATATATATCCTATTCATGCCTGCCCTCAAGAGTCAGAAGCAGGAAGATCTCTGTGAGTCCGAGGCCAGCTTGGTCTGCATAGAGAGTTCCAGGCCAGCCAAGGCTACAATAAACAAAGAAAAAATATGAAGGGGCGGGGCTAGGAAGTCTAGCACATTAGTAGATATCATACAGATTGTGTCTAGCTTAAATGAGACCCTGGGTTAAATCCACAACAACGTGAGAAGAAAGGAGGGAAGAGAGAGGAGGAGAGTAAGGAGACAGACAGACAGACAGACAGACAGACAGGCAGGCAGAGAGATTCTTTTTTTTTAAGATTTATTTATTGGGGCCATGGTGGCTCACAACCATCCATAATGAGATCTGACGCCCTCTTCTGGTGTGTCTGAAGACAGCTTCAATGTACTCACACATAATAAATAAATAAATATTTTAAAGATTTATTTATTTATTTATTATGCATATGAGTACACTGCAGCTGTACTGATGGTTGTGAGTCATCATGTGGTTGCTGGGAATTCGAATTCAGGACCTCTGCTCTCGCCAGCTTAAAGATTTATTTATTATTAAGTACATATCTATACTTTATATATCTAAGTCCACTGTAGCTGTCTTCAGAAGCACCTGAAGAGGGCGTCAGGATTCATTACGAATGGTTGTGAGCCACCATGTGGTTGCTGAGATTTGAACTTAGGACCTTTGGAAGGGCAGTCAGTGCTCTCAATCGCTGAGCCATCTCTCCAGCCTGAGACAGTGGATCTTCACTGTGTCTGAATTTAAATAAACCTCAAGACAGAGGACTGATTACTATTGCATTTTAGTGTGAAAAATAATATTCAATCACAAAAGTTAAACATTAGTAGACATTAGTACAAATTCAGCAAGTAGTACTCAGGAAACGCTGCAGGCCAAAACCTTTCTAGGAGCCTCGAGGTTGTTTTGTTTTGTTTGTTTGTTTGTTGTTTTTAATTGTTTGTTTGTTTGTTTGTTTGTTTTTTAGAGACAGGGTTTCACTGTGTAGCCCTGGCTGTCCTGGAACTCACTCTGTAGACCAGGCTGGCCTCGAACTCAAATCCGCCTGCCTCTGCCTCCCAACTGCTGGGATTACAGGCGTGCGCCACCACTGCCCGGCTGTTTGTTGTTTTTTAAACAAAACAACAAAGATTTCTTGACACAGCATAGGCAAAGAGTACTTCTTGGACAGGGTGTAGGCAAGGAGTGCTTCTTGGACGAGGTGGCCGTGGATGAAGATGCATTAGTGAAACCAGGGAAAGCAGTGGGGCGAAGTGGGTGAGGGGTGTCACTGAAGAAGAGTCAAGGCAGTTGTCAATTGAAAAGCACATGACTCCCCACTCCCCGGCCCCCCACAGTGAGAGTCTCTGGCGAATCTAACCCTCAGAGACTGGGCCACATCGCCTAATTTGTCATTGGAGGCCCACTCATTGGTGTAGTGACAGCCAGAGCCTGACCTCCTCGCTGTGTGTGTGTGGGACGGGGTGGGGGGGTCTGGGGGGGGAGGGGAGGCGAGGATCTCGGAGGTCTGTAAGTTCCTAGGCGAATAATCAAAGCTAATTACAAACACAAAAGGATGCTCATTTACAAAGAAATGACCCTGGTTACTTGTTGCACCAGTCGGAGGTCAATTAAATCCAACCCAATTAGTACTTACCCCAGAGGTTGCTGTGACCTCCACTAAGACCCCAGAAGCCAGACAGCGGACTCTGCTTCCAGGCGGGGCTAAGCCACGCAGAAGAAGCCTTTGAGAGCAGAGGGCCTGGTTTGATCTCAAGCTTAGTAATGCCCATCTCCCCCCTAACCTTTAAACACAAATTCAGCGAGCCCACATCAAAATTAAAAAAAAAAAAAAAAAAAAATGACCAAACAACGGAATGGCTGATGTGGCCATTTATATGCTCAGACTAATGCGGCCCCTGATTTCCCTTCCAAATTAAATGCGTTTCGCTTAGTACATTTTCAAAAGACGTTGCTCATCTGCTGGATTAATGAGTTTGCTGTGAAAGCTACTTCGGTAGCAATTCGAAACAAAAGCGCCCTAACGCGACTGCGGCGGCGGGCTCTGCGTCCCCAGCCCTCTCCATCTTCGCCCCTCTTCCTGCCTCTCCCTCCCCAGGGCAAATGCATCCTTGTTGCCAGGAGGGGGAAGCTGCCGTCGGCAGAGGGTTCTCTTCTGTGTCACTACACTACATTAGGAATAAAACCTTCCACTTAAACACTTAAATGAAAACATCGAGAAACTAATTTACTATTTGCAATCACATGATTTAAGCCGGAGCTGCCTTAATTCCCTTCCATTTCGCTTCATATTCAATGTGCGCGCTCGCTAGATTGGTCTATGAAAAGGCTGTCTCCGAATCGCAACACTTAAGACCTCTTTCATTTTCTTTTTGATTAAATAATTGAAATTCCTGTCAGGGTCTGCACTTTACTGCCGCACAGATTTGGTGTGTGAGGATAAAGACCCCCCCATTTATTTATTTATTTATTTGCTGTCTAAATCTTAAAAGCCAGTGGACTTTATTTAGTTCAGTGAGGACTTGGGAAAATGGACGGAAGCTGTTCACCCATTTCTCGGAAATCTCCCGCGCCCATTAAGTGATTGTTTGAGACAAATTAAGGAAAGCGCGGGCCTCTCGTTTAGCCACTCCCATTCATCTGGAAGCTTCTACCTGCTGGAAGGAGTCCAGCTATTCCACTGTCAATACCCACCATTAGGAGAGAAAAAAAGTCACAAACATATGTCCATGTGCAGGGACAAAACAACACACTTATCAGGTAAGCCAAAGAAAGCTTCCCGCACTGAAAACAGCTAAACAATCGAAGGTTGTTTATTCTGCTTGATGGGTCTTGGGCCAGAAACCCACCGCAGCCGCTCGCTTTGTGACCCTTGGAGTGGAGGCAAGTGGGACCCTAAGGAGAGGGGGATGGGCCCTAGCTCAGGCTAGCAACCACGCTTCCCTTCTCCAACCTTATCAGCTGCAGAGGAGCCTCTGTGTGTGTGTGTGTGTGTGTGTGTGTGTGTGTGTGTCTGTGTCTCTGTGTGTGTCTGTGTATCTGTGTATCTGTGTATGTGTGTCTCTGTGTCTGTGTCTGTCTGTGTCTGTGTGTCTGTGTATCTGTGTGTGTCTATATGTGTGTGTCTGTGTGTATGTCTGTATATCTGTGTCTGTGTGTCTGTGTGTTTCTGTGTCTATCTGTTTGTGTGTCTATGTGTGTGTGTGTGTCTGTGTGTCTGTGTCTGTCTGTGTCTGTGTGTCTGTGTATCTGTGTGTGTCTATGTGTGTGTGTGTCTGTGTGTATGACTGTATATCTGTGTCTGTGTGTCTGTGTGTGTCTGTGTCTGTTTGTGTGTCTATGTGTGTGTGTGTCTGTGTATCTGTTTATGTGTGTCTGTGTATGTCTATGTGTGTGTGTGTAGGTCTGTATATCTATATCTGTGTGTGTGTGTGTGTGTGTGTGTGTGTGTAAATGAAGCAAGTGTGTGGACGTCAGAAGACAACATCAGATATCATCCTCGATTTCCACTTTGCCTGACACATGTTTTCTTTGCTCCATAGACCAGGCTAGTTAGCTGACCGTGGCGCTTCTAAGGTCCTCCTGGTTCTGCCTCCTGCTTCTCTCTAAGAAGCACCGGAATGGCAGACACCTGCGCTGTGCATCTGGCTTCTATGCAAGTCCTGGGGGTGCAAGTTCAGGCTCTCAAGCTTATGCAGCAAGACCCCATTTCCAACGAGCCATCCTCAGCCCAGATGGCCGATTTTTTAATGCAGCAGGTATGTATCTGTCTTTGCCTCCCGAGGTTGACTTCTGCGGGACCTGTGCAGTCTCAGGATGAGTGTCTGTATTTAAACACAAGCGGCACATCCTAATTTATGAGGCTGGTCATTCAACATGTTAGGATGCTCGCCTCGCCTTAGCTCTCCCTAGCTTTGTGGTTTAGGGTGTGTTATCTCCCCAGAACCTCAATCTTCTCTGTGATATATATATATATATATATATATATATATATATATATGGCTTCTCCTCCATAAAGGGTGGTTGAAAAGCTCTAAATGGGACAATACACAAAAATAGTTAGTGTAGCATCTGGCATGGGGAAATTGTTGAGCGGAAATCACAACCCACCTAAGGATACACACCTTTATGTGTTCTCAGTCCTTTGAATAGCGTGCCTGCAGAAGATGCTCTTTTCCCACATTCTTTCCACTTTAAAAAAAGGGCTGGAAAGATGGCTCAGTGGTTAAGAGCACTGACTGCTCTTCCAAAGGTCCTGAGTTCAAATCCCAGCAACCACATGGTGGCTCACAACCATCCATAATGAGATCTGATGCCCTCTTCTGGCTGAAGACAGCTACAGTGTACTTACATATAATAAATAAATAAATCTTTAAAAGAAAATACAGAGAGGGAAAGAGGGAGGAAGAGGGAGAGAATCAAATCTCACAGAAATTATTTAACGCAGCCTTGAAGGGTAATATCTAGTCTAAGCTCCGCCCACCTGAAAGACCTAACTCAGCTGAATGTCTTTCCCACAGGAGGCTTTAATTTACTTACACAGAGCCTCAATTAATGATCCATATTTCTGACCTGCTGTTCTCTAGAATGCCACAGTTGTCACAGAGAAACGTTGCCAGTATTAAAACCAAGGCAAGCCGGGCGTGGTGGCGCACGCCTGTAGTCCCAGCACTTGGGAGGCAGAGGCAGGCGGATTTCTGAGTTCAAGGCCAGCCTGGTCTACAGAGTGAGTTCTAGGACAGCCGGAACTACACAGAAAAACCCTGTCTCGAAAAACCAAAAAAAAAAAAAAAAAAAAAAAACAAGGCACACCAATCGAGGTCAGGCGTGGTGGCGCGTGCCTGTAATCCCAGCACTGGGAAACTGAGAGGAAGATGGCGAGCTTGAACGTAGCCTGGGCTGCATGGCCAGACCTCGGCTGAGAAATGAAAGCAAACAGTAGGTTAAAGCATGTCTATGACCTTCTCAGAGGATTATTTTTCTGAAAATGCGTATGTTCAAGTCTTTCACTATTCCTAGCACTTATTTTTCAGTCTTTCGTAGATCTATGAAGTTTAAAACCGTTCTTCCCCTGAATTGAGTGTAGTTTTCCACATATGGTCTGAACAATGGTGCACAGAAACACATATTGTGTTTGCTTGCTGATTAATGAGTCCAGCATTTACAGCTGGCAGAAACTCCACCAGACATCTAGACCACACAAACTGAAAAGCATGGTAGCGTCTGTGCAAAAGATTAGCTCTCAACTATGCCTGTTGAAGATGACCTACGGCAAGCATGGATTCCAAAAACAGCCAGTCCCCTCACAGTTGTGTTTCCCAGAATTCCCGCTTCATTTTCATTCACTATGGGATTTGGGGAACACTAGCTCATTTTTAACCCTAACCTAAAGAATAAAAGGAGAGCCAATGAGATAGCCCAGAAGCTAAAAGCATTTGCAGAGCAAGCTCGGTGGTACCGGTTTGATCTTCGGGACACATAGAAGGGTGAAAGAAAATAACTGACTCTACAAATGTCTTAGGGTTTTACTGCTGTGAACAGACACCATGACCAAGGCAACTCTTATAAGGGCAACATTTAATTGGGGCTGGCTGACAGGTTCAGAGTTTCAGTCCATTATCATCAAGGTGGGAGCATGGCAGCATCCAGGCAGGCATGGTGCAGGAGAAACTGAGAGCTCTACATCTTCATCTGAAGGCTGCTAGGAGAATACCGGCTTCCAGACAGCTAGGATGAGGGTCCTATGATCAGAGGTTCAGTCCATTATCATCAAGGCCTGAACACGGCAACATCCAGGCCTGCATGATACAGGAGGAACTGAAAGTTCTACATCTTCATCTAAAGGCTGCTAGCGAAATACTGGCTTCCAGGCAGCTAGGATGAGGGTCTTAAAGCCCACACCCACAGTGCCACACCCACTCCAACAAGGCCACACCTACTCCAACAAGGCTTCCAAATAGTGCCATTCCCTGGGCCAAGCATATACAAACCATCACATTCCACTCCCTGGCCCCCATAGGCTTGTTCAAACACACAAGTCTATGGGGGCCATACCTAGACATAGCCTAATAAAAAGTACATGTAGACTAACTTCCAACGTCTCCATAGGCTATAGCAGTCTCAACTATGTTAAAAGTTCAAAGTCTCTTTTGAGATCCATCCAATCACTTAACTGTAATTCCCGAATCAAGACAGGAAACCAGCTAGGCAAACTCCAAACTCTGCATCTCCATGTCTGATGTTAAGTAAACACCTAAAATTCCAGAATTAAGAAGGTAGAGGCAGGAGAATTGACAGTTTGAGGTCTACCTGGGCTATAGAAGTAGACCCCATCTGAAAGCAAAACAAATTACTTAGCAGTTCTAAATACCAAACAGAAAGACCTTGATATGATCCATTGCTTTGTTCTGTCACCTGTGGACCCTTCCTCGGTAGCATTAGTGACTGGGAGTGCAACTCCATAGTCAGTGACACTACATGGGTCATTGAGGCCACACCTGTGCATATACCATACTTGGCTGTGGGAGGCAGTTAGGATCAGTGCATGCATGCCAGCTCTTCAGGTAGAGGACATGGGTTTGAACAGTACTGGGAAAAGGAAGAGGCACCCTGTATAATGGATGCCATCAGGTGCTCTGTGGACATAGCCCTGCTCAGAGACCAAACGGGAAACCTGATGCCTTGCAAAGATCTTAGCCAGCCAGAATTCCCTTTCTCTAGTGGTTCTTAACCTTCTTAACGCTGCTAGCCTTTAATACAGTTCCTCGTGGCCCCCAATCCTAAACTATTTTCGTTGTTACTTCATAACTGTGATCTTGATACTGTGTTATGTAATATAAACATCTGTGTTTTCCAGTGGTTTTAGATGACCCCTGGGAAAGGGTCATTCCAGCCTCCAAAGGGGTCATGACCCATAGGTTGAAAACCACTACTCTAACACAATACACATTGACTCCATTCACACAGAGTAGAGCAGGGCATTTATTCCCTTAGAGCTAGGATGAGGGAGGATGCTAGCTTTTAGTCTGGGATAGCCTTAGGGACTTGGCAGAGGAGTCCTCCAGTCTTGGGCTTTCATCTATCTATCTATCTATCTATCTATCTATCTATCTATCCATCCATCCATCCATCTGTCTATCTGTCTATCTGTATACCTATTTATTTATTTTATTTATCTGTCTATCAAGCTTCTGTATGGAATTTTCACACATAATTTAGGTGACTCCCACCAGCCACACCCTGCTTGGCTCTGCCCTCATCTCTCTGTCCTCCTGTCCATACTGTCTGTTACTTTTTTTGTTTTGTTTTGTTTTGTTTTTTTGTTTTTCAAGACAGGGTTTCTCTGTGTAGTCCTGGCTGTCCTGGAACTCACTCTGTAGACCAGGCTGGCCTCGAACTCAGAAATCCACCTGCCTCTGCCTCCCAAGTGCTGGGATTACAGGCGTGCACCACCACGCCCGGCTGTATGTCTGTTACATTTTGTCCCCACTATTATCTTCCCCAGCACTGCCCTTAAAGTCCCCCTTTGCCGTCTCCTGCACCCCTTTCCATTTTCCTGACCTTTGCATTTATTCACTCCCACCAAGATATACATACTTAACTAGAAGCTAAGACTGGCATATGAGAGAGAACATACAATGTTTGTCTTTCTCAGTCTCTGTTACCTTACTTAATACAATATTTTCTAGCTCCATCCACTGTCCTGCAAATTTCACAATTCCGTTCAATTTTATGATTGAATGAAATTCCACTGTGGATGGGCATCTAGGCTGATTCAGTTTCCTTCGTATTGAGAAGAGAGTGGCAATCAATATGAACGTTCAAGGCGAGTCTGGGTACGTGCCGAGGTATCAACCTTAGACTGCGGAACCCCTTCTGGAGCCCCTGCCTCTCCCACCTCTCTCACAATAGACTCGGTCCATGGTTAAGACAATCTCTTTCCTTTCCCAGGTCTAGTGGGCGATTCTGAACGTATGGGATATTAGCCATGCGAGCCTCTTACACTAAGCTTGCAGGAGTCCGTGCTCTGTGCTGAGGATTTGGGGAAGGATGACTTTGAAGACCCTGACAGCTAGGGGAAAGGGGCGAACAAGGTTGTTCCTGCAGAGACTTTGGAGAGCATGCTTCTGGCCTTTTCTATTCTTAACAGCAATGACTCTAGCTTGGCCAGTGAGTATATCCATACATGAAAAAGTAGAGAAGCTGGGATTTGGGTGTACAGGTCTCTGCCTTTCTAGGTGACCTATTCCTTGGCCCCCTGTGGTGGTTTGAATATGCTTGGCCCAGGGAGTGGCTCTACCTAAGGCTTCTATTTATCCACTAGAGACAATAGCATCCTCACACCTGTGGACAGAACCTCTGAAAGGGCAATGAGGGTGTGCACAGTTCTTTGCAGCTGAGAACTGCAGGTGGATGTGGGGCCTTGTTGGGGTGGGTGTGGCCTTGTTGGAGGAAGTGTGTTACTGTGGGAGTGGGCTTTAAAAGCTTCACCCTGGCTGCCTGAAAACCAGTCTTCTCCTAGCAGCTCCTCCTGCACCATGCCTCCCTGGATGCTGCCATGTTCCTGCCTTGACGATAATGGACTGACACTCCAAACCTGTAAGCCAGCCCCAATTAAATGTTGTCCTTATAGCAGTTGCCTTGGTCATGGTGTCTGTTCACAGCAGTAAAACCCTAACTAAGACATCCCCTTAGACGACTTTTTACACTTACCAGTAAGACATTACTCTGGAAACTGGAGTTAAAAGATGGTTGTGAGCTGCCATGTGGGTTCTGGTAATCAAACTCTGGTCCTCTGGAAGAGCAGCCAGTGCTCTTAACCACCAGGCCATCTCTCCAGCCCCTGGACCATTCTCTTTTGTGGAGTTATAAGAAGTTTGGGCAACACCTAAGGCTTCTATTTATCCACTAGAGACAATAGCACCCTCACACATGTGGACAGAATCCCTGAAAGGCAACGGCGGCGTGCACAGTTGCTCGCAGTTGAGAGCTACTCACTCCAATGAGCACTTTGCAAGCCCAGGGTCACACCCCCTGGGTTCAGAAGACGTGCCATTCTGAACCAGATGCTCACATCTCTATAAGCCTCTTGAATCAAGACCAGGAACAATTTTAGACTACAAGCACTAATGTGGAAGGTTTAGGATGCTGGGCAAGCTCAAAGGATGCTCTCTAGCCGGGCATGGTGGCGCACGCCTGTAATCCCAGCACTTGGGAGGCAGAGGCAGGTGGTTCGAGGCCAGCCTGATCTACAGAGTGAGTTCCAGGACAGCCAGGACCACACAGAAAAACCCTGTCTCGAAAAACCAAAAAAAAAAAAAAAAAAAAAAGGAGGAAATCATTTGAAATGTAAATAAAGAATATATCAAAAAAAAAGAATATATCGAATAAAAAAGAAAAAAGGAAAAAGAAAGAGGAGGAAGGAAGAAAAATGTTGAAAATAAATTATTTTGAGTCTGAAATCAAATGACTTGTATTTCACTAGGATTTAACAATGTAAAATAAAAATAAGCTCAAGATTAAGGAAGGAAGGAAGAAAAAGAAAGAAAGAAAGAAAGAAAGAAAGAAAGAAAGAAAGAAAGAAAGAAGGAAGGAAGGAAAGGAAGGAAGGAAGGAAGGAAGGAAGGAAGGAAGAAAGAAAGGAAGAAAGAAAGGAAGGAAGGAAGAGGGAAAGAAAGAAAGAAAAATTTCTTGTCAGGGCTGGAGAGATGGCTCAGCGGTTAAGAGCACTGACTACTCTTCTAAAGGTCCTGAGTTCAAATCCCAGCAACCACATGATGGCTCACAATCATCTGTAACAAGATCTGAATCCCTCTTCTGGAGTGTCTGAAGACAACTACAGTGCACTTACATATAATAAATAAACAAATCTTTTAAAAGAAAATAAAAGGAAGTTCCTTGTCAATATGTCTATCCAATCAGTGTATAATGAACACCATTCTATTAACCAGAACAAAATCTAACATCAATTGTGAATATTAATAAAAGCCCCATGATTAAAAAAAAAATAAAGATCACTAAAGTGCAGACTTAAGCCACTTCAAGGGTAATGCACTTTTGATTAGAGATATTCCAGTGCTAACTGTCCAATCGTGAGGTGTGAAATGTATAGCATACTCTTTACATAAGAGACAATTTTAAATAGAGACAACACAAACCAGGTATGGTAGTACATGTATTTAATCCCAGTGCTCGTGAGGTTGAGCAGGAGTTTGGCCCGTTTGAATCAGTCTAAGCCATGTAGCATGTCCTAAGTCAGGTTGGGCTGCACAGTTAGATCCTGTATTAGAAATGAATACTTGGGTGTGCACACCACTAATGCCAACACTTGGGAGGTAGAAACAGAAGGATCAGGCAGGAGACCAAGGTCGTCTTCAGCCAGTTTGACTTAAAATAAATAAATAGATTAAAATTAAATAAAGAAAGAAGAAAAGAAGGAAGGGAGGGAGGGAGGGAGGGAGGGAAGAAGGAAGGAAGGGAGGGAGGGAGGGAGGGAGGGAGGGAGGGAGGGAGGGAGGAAGACAGGCAGACCAATGGCTCAAAGGACAGCAATTTTCGGCATTCCAGATGTTGATGCTGCTGTTATTATTTTAGTGGTGTTATTGATTCATTAAATCCCCAAGGCTGACATCCACTGCCCCACATCAGACAGCTTGTTTATGAGCGGCTGTGAGGAGGAGGCAAGCTCCTCCAGGGGGACCCTTGCGCTCAGACTGATCTGCATGCGATTTGCTGCCTGACTCTAATGAAAACTAATGTCCCCAGCCACTTTTCCCAACTGACGGTGAGGCTGGTGTAGAACAGAAGTCAGCTCCGAGTCCACGTTGGGGGTGAGTTACACGACTGCCAACCAGAGTTTGTTCCTCGGGCGAGTTTGTGTGTATAAGAATGCACAAGTTGCAATTAAGTCCCAGCGAAGTCACTCCTCAAGTTAATTAGAAATGCAAAGTGTGAGTCTAAATGTTATGAGATTATAAAATGGCTTAATAATGGGAACAATGAGATTGAAGCATATGCATTCTGGCCATGTAAATATTTCCTAACAGCGCCAATCTGATTTCATTTGCCTAATCAAGCCATTGATATGCAGCCCCCAGCCTGCAAATAGAAAGGCGGAATTGCAACAGATCACCCTTCTAATGTCATAATTATTAATCTTGGAGGGAAATGGAGCTGTTACAGCCTGATGCAGGCTGCTGGGCCCTCTTGAATTGAAATGGGGGTAGCAAGCTGGGGAGGAGGAGGAAGGGGGCGCACCAGCCCCGACACTCTTCCCACTGTTCCTCAGCTTGCTGGTCAGGAGTGTTTGGGCAATTAGGAAACTTAACAAATTAAAATGGCAAAGAATGCGGGAGAGAAACTGGGTAACGGTTCCCTAACCCTCGACAACACACACACACACACACACACACACACACACACACACGCACACGTGAGTGAAAGAGGGAACTTTGTGTAGCACAAGGGGCACCCAAGACTGAGAGTTCAGGAGACAAATGGACGGCAGAGATGGGGCTGAGCAGGCAGGCGCATCTCCCCTTTGCTTTCTCCATTTGGCCGGTGTGCTCCACATCTGTTGCGCACACAGCCTCCCTTCCTGCTTTCCACCTGGACTCACCAGCCTGCGAGCGTCTTGTTCCCTCTGCCTCAAGTATAAGGAATGTCTAGTCAGGTTGTTCTCTGTACTTCCCATGGAGAGTGCATAATGTGTGTATGTGGGGGATAGGGAAGCTGGTGAGATGGCTCAACGGGTAAGAGCACTGACTGCTCTCCCGAAGGTCCTGAGTTCAAATCCCAGCAACCACATGGTGGATCTCAACCACTCATAATGAGATCTGATGCCCTCTTCTGGTGTGTCTGAAGGCAGCTACAGTGTACTTAGATATAATAAATAAATAACTCTTTGGGCCGGAGCTAGCAGGGACTGAGCGAGCCAGGTTAACTGGAGCCAGCAGGACTGACCAGAGCAAGCAGAGGTCCTAAGTTCAATTCCAGCAACCACATGAAGGCTCACAACCACCTGCACAGCTACAGGGTACTCATATACATTAAATAAATAAGTAAATAAATAAGTAAATAAATAAATAAATAAATCTTTTTTTAAGGTGTGTGTGTGAGTGCATGTGGTATGTGAATGTGTGGTATGTGTATTATGAGTGTGTGGTTTGTGTATTAGAGAGTGTGTTTGAGTGTGTATGTATGAGTATGTGAGTGTATGTATGTGTGTGAGTGTGTATATGAGTGTGTAATGTATATGAGTATGTGAGTATGTGTATGTGTGTTAGAGTGTGTGTGAGTCTGTATATGAGTGTGTTAGAGAGTGTGTGAGTGCATGTGTATGAGTGTCTGAATGTGTTAGATAATGAGTGTGTGTATGATTGTGTGAGTGTGTGTATGTGTGTATGTGTCTGAGTGTGTGTGTGTATGTGTGTGTTAGAGAGTGTGTGTGAGTGTGTATGAGTGTGTGAGTGTATGTGTATGAGTGTCTGAATGTGTTAGATAATGAGTGTGTGTATGTGTGTGAGTGTGTGTATGATTGTGTGAGTGTGTGTATGTGTCTGAGTGTGTGTGTGCATTAGAGAGTGTGAGTGTGTATATGAGTGTGTGTGTATGTGTTAGTGTGTGTGTGATTGTGTAAGTGTGTAAGTGTGTTAGAGTGTTGCGAGTGTATGTATATGAGTGTGTGAGTGTGTGTGGTGTGTGTATGTGAGTGTGTGGTGTGTGTGTGTTATAGCACATGTGTGTAGGTCAAAGGACAGTCTTGGCTGTCATTCCTGCCCCTCCACTCTGTCTGAGACGGTCTTTGCTGTGTAACACTGAGCTCACCAGGCCACCTGGCCCACAAGCTCCCGGGGACTCTCTCGTCTCCACCTCCCATCTTGCTAGTTCCACTCTCCATCACACTGGATGAGTGTTGGGACTACAGGTGTGCGGTACTACATGGTGTTTGCACAGGTTCTGAGGAATGTGAACTCTGACCCTCAGGCTTGCATGGCCTGTACCTGGAGAGCCCCACCCCAGTCCCCTCCCCCCCCCCACGGCATTTAGTGCGGTGCTATTAGCGATGGCTTGCAGATGTCACTGCTACGTGCCAGGTACCACAGAGCGGTACCACAGCAAGGGCAACAGCTGGTAGACAGGGCATGATGATGACGTGAGTTCTGAACTTGCACTGAGCTCCGTAACTGTGGGCAAGTCATCTGACCCCTGTGAGCCTCCATTTCCCACTGACAATCCGGGGATTGTGACGCCTGCCTCACAAGACAAAGAAGGTAAAGTCAGTGCCAGCTACAGCCACCTTGTTTCAAAAGCATAGCAACCAGGAAGCTCTTCATAAAATATCAAATGCTAAGCCAGGCAGTGGTGGCACACACCTTTAGTCCCAATACTAAGGCAGAGGGAGGTGGATCTCTTGAGTTTGGGGCAGTCTGGTCTATAGAAAGAGTACCAGGGGTTGGAGGGATGTCTCAGCGGTTAAAAGCACTGACGGCTTTTCCAGAAGTCCTGAGTTCAATTCCCAGCCACCACAGGGTGGCTCACAACCATCTTTAATGGGATCTGATGCCCTCTTCTGGTGTGTCTACAGCAGCTACAGTGTACTCATATAATTAAAATAAATAAGTTTTTTAAAAAAAAAAAAAAAGAACAGACAGGGACACACAGAAAAATGCTGCCTCAAGAAAGGAAAGCTTAGCCGGGCCGTGGCAGCACACATCTTTAATCCCAGCACTCGGGAGGCAGAGGCAGGCAGATTTCTGAGTTCGAGGCCAGCCTGGTCTACAGAGTGAGTTCCAGGACAGCCAGGGCTACACAGAGAAACCCTGTCTCAAAAAAACAAAAAAAAAAAAACAAAAAAACAAAAAACAAAAAACAAAAAAAAAAAAAAAAGAAAGGAAAGTTAACTAAACGACAAAAACCAAACAATATATACATACATACATACATATGTGCATATATATACATGTGTGTATATGTATATGTATATGTGTGTATATATATGTATATCAAATGCTATGTGTTCATTTAAAATGTAAATTTCCAACCCTGAGTTTCTCTGCTCCAAGCAATCTCTCTCTAGCCAAAGAAGTTGTTACCTATAAAAAAAATGCTACAAGAATTTGTAAAAACTAAGATTTATTTCTGAAAGTTCTTGTCTCTAGGACTCACAGAATTCTATTAAATCTAGGCATACCTTTTCTGTATTCTTTTTATAAAAAAAAAAAATGAGCGGATCATTTTATGTCCTTAGGCCGCAAAGCGTTGTACAGCAGGTGTAGTGTAAAGTTTGAGACAACACAAATAAAACATTCGCCTGAGCCGGGCGGTGGTGACGCACGCCTTTAATCCCAGCACTTGGGAGGCAGAGGCAGGCGGATTTCTGAGTTCGAGGCCAACCTGCTCTACAGAGTGAGTTCCAGGACAGCCAGGACTACACAGAGAAACCCTGTCTCGAAAAAAACAAAAACAAAAACAAAAAACATTCGCCTGACTCTCAGAGAGCTCTCTCTCCAGGCTACTTGTCACTACTATTATTACTTTATGGCTTGTGCTATTGTTAATGTTATGCTAGAAGCGAGGCCGTGATCTAAAATCATGACGTAGCTGTTACTCCTCATGGTCGAGCAGCCGGTGCAGCGCAGGCTACGGCAGGCTGCCCGGGTCACGTGGACTCTTATTTGCTTATTTCACTTGTCTGGTTCCTGCGGACATCTGAATGAGCAACCATAGACTGTAAGAAGTGGAAAAATCTCAGCGTGGCATTTGGACTTGAACCTAAGCAGGTTACAGGTTGCCCATTCGGGGAAGTGCTGTGCTCTAAAGTCGGGCTCAGAAAAATGGTTGCTGCAATAGGAGAGGAAATGGCCTCTCGGCCCTCATTCAGGAGGAGTTCCTGACGTCCCACAAGGCTTTGCGGGGAGAGAGAGGTCTGGTGTGTTTAAGACTCTGGGCTTGGGCGCAGGCCTTTCCCTCTAATGGCCGAGATTAATCTGCCTTCTCAGTTATACGCCCATCTTGAGTCTTTGCCTAGAGGCGGCTCGGCTCCTCGTCACTAGGCACCCAGCGAAGCCCCACTCTGCATCATCAGGACCCTCCTTCTCTCGGGCACAGCTAAGCTCCCTGCAGATAACAGGCAGACCGCAGAGAAGCCTTGGGGGTTCATTGTCAGGAGATTTCCCACAGCACCAGCATCTGGATTGAACCTTCACGCCAGTGGGGCCGTGAACTTAACTCTCCAAGCACAGCCGAGGAGCGGCAGAAGTGAGATGCCGTTGATGCTTGGTGTCCATGAGAAATCCGTCCCTGCACACACAACATCCAAGGAGGTGCGTGTCCAGGTCATAGAATGATGTATAATCTACACACATGTGGCTTGCTGGTTTTGAAGCAAGCTTTCATTCTACAAACAAAGCTGGCCTGACGCTCACTATATAGCCTAGGCTGGTCTCTCTAACTTATACAACTTTTTTTTTAAGTTTTATTTATTTATTTTATGTGAGTACAACTGTAGCTGTCTTCAGACACCCCAGAAGGGGCATCAGATCTCATTACAGATGGTTGGGAGCCACCATGTGGTTGCTGGGAATTGAACTCAGGACCTCGGAAAGAGCAGTCCGTGCTCCTAACCACTGAACCATCTCTCCAGCCCCTGGCCTCTAACTTACAATCAGCCTCCCAAGTGCAGGGATGACAGGTCTGCACCACCTTGACCATATCCCTAGACTACTTACAATATCTAATTTAATGTAAATGCTACTAGCATGGTGGCAAGATGTGAAGCCAGAAGCGGGGCTGTGAAATGAGGGAAGGAAGTCAGAAAAAGAACTCCGAAATGAACGAAGAGAGGCCACTGGACAGGGAGGGATACATGGAAGGGGAGAGGGGAAGAGGAACGTGAGGCTGGAGACAGCCAACGTATGCATGAAAAAGCCGTAAGGAGCCCTGACATCTTAGGTGCTGATCAGAGTTGTTTTTAATTTTTAAATAATCCAGACCTTCAAAGATGGCTCAGCAAGTAAAGGCACTTGCTTGCCACTAAGCCTGACCACCTGAGTTTGATCCCTGAGACCTGCAAGGTGAGAGCCAGCTCCCACAAACTGTCCTCAGACCCCCACTTGTATGCCACGGCATGTGCACCCCTCACAGTGAAGTAGGATACACAAACACACACACAAGCATGTGGTGGAGGGGGGGAGAAGGAGGGACTGAGGGAGGGGGAGGGAAATGCAAAATTAAACAGTGGTGTGGGGTAAACACAACAAAAAAATCAACACATTTAGTATTTAGTTCAAGTGAAAAATTTTTTCAAGGCTTTTTCAATCTGATTATTGGAGGCATAGCTCAGTGGTAATATGTTTACTTGGCATGCGTAAGATCCTGGGGTTCTGGGCCAACAAAATAGCATTTGCTGTATCAGCACAAAGACCTGCGTTCAATTCCAGAATCCCATCCCGTGGTCGAAGAAGAGAACCAACTCCTCTGACTTCCACATACCAGTGCCACACATCTCACACACACACACACACACACACACACACACACACACACACACAGAAGAAGACCCTAGGTTCCGTCCTAAGCACTGTCGAGAAAAACTAAGTATTTTCAGTCTTCACTGGGTTGAATCTGCAGACACGACACCCTGTGGAGTACAGTGCTTATGAGTGCAGAGGCCAAAGCAGGAGAGACCTGAGTTTTGGACCTAAGTTTTGGTTTCCCTTCTGTTTGTTACCTTGAACAAGTCCTTAGCCTTTTAAAGCTTTAAGTTTGTTTGTTTGTTTGTTTTTTAATGTAAGGGAATGGGATTAGTTATAGCCCCTAGCTGGGCCACTGTAGTGATCGCTTTCGCCCATGTAAATCATTTACCACATGAAACTTAAAGTGAAAACTATTTTTGTTGCGCACAAATCGGTGTCTCAGATGTATGGATGTCATTTCTGCATCTGACCCCTGGTTCCTTTGGCCGGTCATCCCCCATGGCCTTCCTCTGGGCTGGAGACAAAGGACGGACTCTCTCGGGGCTTTGCTGAGCAAATGACAACAGGTTGGACCCAATTAGGACAAGATCCCCAGAACAGATGCCGCTCGCTCGGACGCAGAGGAGGGGAGGGGAGAATGGGTACCGGGGAGCTTAGGACCGGCTTGTAGAAGATGCTAATTGATTTCTTGCTGATCATTTTTTACCCTTAAATGAACAAGAAAGGGTGTATCTCTGGGGCTCACGCGCTTCACAGGCTAATGTATATCTGTGTCCAGAGAGGGGTGAGATTTGTCTTTGTTTTTCTCTCCACAAGGCACCCAGTCTCATTTGTCCCAGGCAAAGATTTAATCCCTGGCAGATCTTCAGAGCCAGAAGTGGGTAAAGGTTACCTTCAAAATGACATGGGGGGCACTGCCTCTTGCACACTCTGGGGATATCCAAAGGCCTGGGAAATGGAGGTGGGTTTGACACATTCTTGTCACTGGGAAGCGACTGGGAAGCCTTAGAAACCAACAAGACCCTGATTCCGTAGAAGGAATCTGCCCCAGCGACAGGCGAGGTCTCTGTAAGGATCACCCCACCTTAGAATTCTTTCTGTCCCCTGCATCTTTGCCTCTTATTGTGATGCCGTGCTGGACTGTATCAATCCAGTGACATGGCCGCCCTTGAGAAAGAGCTTTGTCTTGAGCGTAACAACAGACACTTACTTGGTGGCAGGCACCGTTCCCTTTACATTTTCCCATTAACACATTTAATCCTCCCAGAGACTCGATCAGACAGGTGCAATTTCTATCCCTGAGATACATAGAAATTGAAAGGCAGAGGTCATGTGCGCACTGAACTCCAAAGGCTGACAGAGTCCACACCTTTGCTCTTCCTGGTACCCCCAAACCTTAGCACCACATAAGCGGAATATACTGTCCTGAGTTAACGGCCCAAACCGTGTGGTGCTAATGCTGTGAGCCTGGTCCTGAGACCTCCAAAACCGCTGGCAAAAGAATCAACCGCCAGCAAGTCACTGATTTGAAAACTCTGACCTGGGCTGGAGAGCTGGCTCAGTGGTTAAGAGTGCTGACTGCCCTTCCAGAGGTCCTGAGTTCAAATCCTAGCAACCACATGGTGGCTCATAACCATCTATAATGAGATGTGTAATAACATCTATAATAATCTTCTGACTTGCAGGCATGCATGCAGCTAGAATGCTGTATACATAATAAATAAATAAATCTTTTTTTTTTTTTTAAAGTGGTAACCTGGGGCTGGCTGGGGCTGGCCAGATGGCACAATCCACCCAGAGGCAAGCCTGAGACCCTGAGTTCAATCCCCAGGAACCACACAGTGGAAGGGGAGAACTGAGTCCCTTAGTGTGTTCTCTGACCTCCACACTGTGACAGGTGTGCACACACTCATGCACACATAGTGAATAAAATAAAATAAAAAAGAGTGAAGCTCTGGTTCTTTCACAGCAGCTATCACCCACCTGGAGGTAATTACAGGGCCAGGGAGGAAACTGTTGGGGAGCTATGTCACCTGCTTGGCCCTCGTAAAAGATAGCATGTGTCATTTGGGCAACTTAGGAATACAGGGCCTTGTGCATGCAGGACAACTGTTCTACACCAAACTACAGCCCCAGTCTCCTCCTTTCCATTTGTATTGTCACTTTCTGTCACCCCCTCTATTCAAAGACTGATCACCTCCTCTTCTTCCTTTTTTCCTTCCTTCCTTCCTTTCTTCCTTCCTTCCTTCCTCCCTTTCTTTCCTTTTTTCTTTCTTCCTTTTTACAGTTTGGAGTGTGTGCATGCGGTATATGAGCCTGTGCACAGGTGTATACAGGGGCACTTACCTGGGCGCCTGTGGAAGCCAGAGGCTAATGCCTTCCTCAATTGCTTCACCGGTCACCATTTTGATTAGGCTGGCCGGCCACTGGGCTCTGGGGAGCCGCCTGTCTCCACTCTGAGAACTCAGATGCATTCCATTGTGTCCGGCTGTGACGCGAGTGCTGAGGATCCAAACTCGGTTCTCATCCTGGGTGGCAAACTCACCGGGCCATCTCCCCAGATCCCAGCATGGAAATATAAACTGAACAAACCCTTTCCTCCCCAGCTTGCTTCTTGGTCATGATGTTTGGTGCAGGAATACAAACCCTGACTAAGACAAATTGGTACCAGCATAGTGGGGTATTCCAGTGACAACCTGACCATGTTTTGGGGAGGACTGTGGAAGGACTTTGGAACTTTGAGATAGAAGAGCCATTGGGATGTGAAGAGCTCTGTGGGATGTTCTGTAGGAGCTTGGAAGATAATGCTGAGAACAGTGCAGAAGATGGAGGCCTGGCTTGTGAAACTTCAGAGGAAAGATTAAAGACTCTTATCTGGTCCGTTGCTATTTTGAGTGTGAAGATTCTGTGGTTTTGGTTAGCTGAGGCTGAAGAATCAGCTATGACTAACAAGATACCAGAACTACTAAAAATAAATACTAAATAAAAAAAATACTAAATTGAAATTTTCAGAAATAAGCAATTCATAAGTTTCAAATTGTCGGGCGATGAAACGGCATCCCCCAGAACTATGTGAAAAATTTACATTACTGAGATTATTGATGCTGGTTAGCTGGAGCTAAGAAATTAGTGGTGATTAAGAAGAGACCAACGGGCTGGAGAGATGGCTCAGCAGGTTAGAGTACTGAATGCTCTTCCAAAGGTCGTGAGTTCAAATCCCAGCAACCACATGGTGACTCACAACCATCCATAATGAGATCTGATGCCCTCTTCTGGTGTGTCTGAAGACAGCTACAGTGTACTTACATATAATAAATAAATCTCTAAAAAAGGAAAAGAACAAAAGAATGAAAAAATAAAAGAGCTGGAAAAATAGCTCAGTAGTAAAGAACACTGACTGTTCTTCCAGAGGTCCCGAGTTCAATTCCCAGCAACCACATGGTGGCTCACAACCATCTGTAATATGGGATCCAATGCCCTCTTCTGGTGCGTCTGAAGACAGTGACAGTGTACTCATAAAAATAAACTAAATAAATAAATCTTTAAAAAGAAGGAAGGAAGGGGGGAGAGAAGGAAAGAAGGAAGGAAGAAAATCAGAACTATAGAATCGAAAGTTTCCAAAGATCTCAAAATTTCCCAAGACCCAACGTTGTGCGGGAAGACGGCTCAGTAGTGCCTGCTGCACACACACACACATACACACACACACGCACACACACACACACAAACACACACACACACACACACACACACACACACACACTCTTTATTTCCTAAAGCAGACTCTCTATTGAACCTGGAACTGACTGAGGGCACAAGCCACTCCAATCCTGCCATCACCTGTGTCTGCTTCCCAAGCCCTGGGTTTGCAAACAGGCTGCCCCGTGCTCCCGGCTCTAACATGGGTGTCCTCACTCTCGGGCTCCAAGTACTTTGTTCCCCCAGCCGCCATTTCCCCAGCCCCCCAAGTTCCCTTCTCTCAAGTGTCTGAGTGCATTTGTCACTGGGGTCCTTTAATTTCAGGTCTACAATCTCCTCTTCTTTTTAATAGCTAATGAGTCCTTGGCTGATTAGAGTTTTACAGTCACCTATAATTAGGCCTATTTAGTGCTATTGAATAGGATACTTTTAACCCATTTCCGCCTCTTCTCGGCATTAGGGGCTTCTGCCCAGGTGCACACACACACAGGAAGCTGGCACTGCTGAGGGCGGAGGGGAAGGGCAGGGCAGAGACACTGATGGGTGTGCGAATGTATGTATCAATCTACATTGTCACACACAGGGTGGCTTGCAGGGACACACACGGGAAGCAGGCACAGGTGAGGGAGAGGGTAAGTACCAAAGGCAGATATGTACACAGAAACACATGAATACGCACATCGACATGTGGAACTACACTTTTGAGGTGCCATCCAGGGTTCCTACAAGCCCAATTAAAGCACCACGCCTTTGTATATATATCATGTGATTGTAAAGAAAGCACTTATTTGTGCACATATCCAAAGAGCTGAGCAGTCTACCCTTACCTGTGGATTCAGTTACATGTAGTTATCATGGGTCCAAAAAAAAAATACTAAATTGAAATTTTCAGAAATAAGCAATTCATAAGTTTCAAATTGTCAGGCGATGAAACGGCATCCCCCAGTCCATCCATTCTAGAAAGGATGATCCTGTATCCGGTGTAGCTATGGCTTTTACGTTGCTTGTCCATGCGTTAATTGACAATCATGTTGGTCAGCAGATCAGCTTCGGCAGCACCACAGTGCGGGTGTTCAAGTGTTTGCTTCATTCTAAGTATTTTACTTAATCATAGTCCCCAGCGGGGGTGCTGACTGTCTTATGACAGTATATTATTATAATTGGTATACTTTACCTTCATTACAGTTTTTAGTCTCTTGCTGTGACTAATTTGTAAATTAAACTGTGGAATAGACATGTATATTCTGGGGAAAACATAGTATATATGAGAGTCACAACTATTCAGATTCCAACACTCAGTAGGGTTGGGGGAGCACAGCCTCTCTGTGGGGGAGATGGCTGTGCTTGTGGGGGAGAAAGTTTACTTAGGGAATGTCTGAGTGTGTGGGAGCAGGGAGCAGACGTCTGGTGAATTATCTTTTTCCAAAGAAAGAATTTGTTGCTGTTTTAGTTTGGTTTGGTCTTGTTTGTTTGTTTGGAGGTCTTGTTTTATTTCTGGTTTTGTTTTGTTTTGTTTTGTTTTGTAAGACCGGGGTTTCTCTGTGTAGCCGTGGCTGTCCTGGAACTCATTCTGTAGACCAGGCTGGCCTCGAACTCAGCAATCCGCTTGCCTCTGCCTCCCGAGTGCCTCCGTGTGCACCACTGCCCAGCCAAGAATTTTTTTTGGATTTGGTTTTTTCGAGACAGGGTTTCTCTGTATAGCCCTGGCTGTCCTGGAACTCACTCTGTAGACCAGGCTGGCCTCGAACTCAGAAATCCGCCTGCCTCTGCCTCCCAGAGTGCTGGGATTATAGGCGTGCGCCACCACTGCCCGGCTTGGATTTTTTTTTTAAATAAATATTATTTGCACACAGTTCCAAATTCAAACACTATCACAAAAGTCAGTGAAATTTGTCTCTATCACATGCCTGTCCACAGCCACCATCTTGTGTTCTCAAAAGGAATGAGAGCGTGAGAGAGAGACACGTGTGTGAATATGAGACAAGGGAAGGGCAGAGGACAACTTTAAGGGATTAGCTCTCTCTCTCTCTCTCTCTCTATATCTCTCTCTCTATATATATATATATATATATATATCGATATATATATATATAGATATATATATATATATAGATATATATATCTAAATATATATATATATATTTCTCCCTCCCTCCCTCCCCCCCCCGCCCCCACACCCCCAGGCGCGACCCCACTACTGATCAGCACGGGAGTTTTGACCTGCTCCAGTCCCCACCTGGGCCGGTTCACCCCTCCTTAGGTAATCTGGTGGTCTCCTGCTTCCAGTAGGTCACCATGTTGATGCCGAACTTAGTGTGGACACCCGATCAGCATAGCACACTACAGCCCAGAACTTCTGGACTCGAGCGATCCTCCTGTCTCAGACTCCCGAGTAGCTGGGACACCGTAGCGGGTGCCACCACCCGGGGGATGGGGGTGGAGAATTAATCCTCTCATTCCTCTGTGTGGTCCAGTCACTGTGCTCAGGGCTTCAGGCCTGCCCTGCAAAAATTTCTCATCACTGGGCCATCGTTCTGGCCCTGAAGTATGCTTATTTTTTCACTTAAAACTATTTTTGGCCGGACGGTGGTGCCGCACGCCTTTAATCCCAGCACTTGGGAGGCAGAGGCAGGCGGATTTCTGAGTTCGAGGCCAGCTTGGTCTATAGAGTGAGTTCCAGGATAACTAGTGATACACAGAGAAACCCTGTCTCGAAAAATAAAAAAATTTAAAAATTAAAAAAAAAAAACTTTTTGGAGACTGAAGAGATGGCTCTGTGGTTAAGAGAGAGGTTCATCTTTTCAGAGAATACCATTTCTATTCCTAGTACCCACATGGTAGTTCACGACCACCTGTAACTACAGGCCAGGTGATCTGACTCCCTCTTCTGGCCTCCACAGGAACTGCATACATGTGGTGTACAGATATAAGTGCAGGTAAGACATCCGTACACATACAAATAGGGATAAAATTATATATGTGTATAGTATTGTTGACAATGCTGACCAATCTTCCATATCTATGTGTGTATGCCTTTTCCTCTTTAAGGGTATGTGTATCATACTACCATTACTTAACAACTATTGCAAATAAAGTGTTTTCTCCCATTTTATAAAATGTGCTTTTCAAGCTGGTCCGGTGGTGGCACATGCCTTTAAACCCAGCACTCAGGAGGCAGAACAGGTGGATCTCTGTGAATTCAAAGCCAGCCTGGTGGACAGAGCTCGTTCTGGGACAACCAGGGCAACAATAATAATAATAATAATAACAACAACAACAACAACAAACAACAAAAACCCAAAAACAAAAACAAAAACAAAAACAATCAACTGAACAAAAGCATTACAGAAGCAGAGGCTGGAGGATCTGAGTTTCCAGATCATTCTCGACTACAGATCCAGTTCAGGGTCATGAGACTCTGTTTTATTTTCGTTTCTATGTTTGTGATAAACTCCATGACTGGAAGCAGCTTGGGGAGCAAAGGGTTTGCTGGATTTGCACAGTCCATCACTGCCCCACGTCAGAGCAGGAACTCAAGCAGGGCAGGAACCTGGAGGCAGGAACTGAAGCAGAGACCAAAGAGCTAAAGAGTACTGCTTACTGGCTTGCTCTCCGTGGCTTTTTCAGCCACACACACACACACACACACACACACACAGTCCAGAACTATCTGCCCAGAGTGGCCCTCCCACACATCAACCACTAATCAGGAAAATACCCCCTCATATTTACCTACAGGCCAATCTGATGGGGCATTTTCTTAACTGTGGGTCACTTTTCCCAGATGACCTTCACTTGTGTGAAGTTGACAAAAAAAAAAAACCTAACCAGCACCAACCCTGTATCAAAAAACCCAAAGGAAGCCAGGTGGTGGTGGCGCACGCCTGTAATCCCAGCACTCTGGGAGGCAGAGGCAGGTGGATTTCTGAGTTCAAGGCCAGCCTGGTCTACAGAGTGAGTTCCAGGACAGCCAGGGCTATACAGAGAAACCCTGTCTCGAAAAAAACCAAATTAAAAAAAAAAGCAAAAAACAAAGGAAAAGACACTTCCCAGCCAGGCGCGGTGACATTTACCATCTCTCCATCTTTTCTCTATCTTTGAGGAAAGATCTCAATCAGGCTTTCAACCCACTATATGTCATAGGGCTGGCCTCAAGCTCATGGCAATCCTCCTGCCTCAGCCTCTTGAGTCCTAGGATTATAGGCATGTGCAACCATTCGGCTTATCACAGTAATCGTTTCTTTATTTTTTCTTAAAGATTAATTTATTTATTATATGTGAGTACACTGTAGCTGTCTTCGGACACCCCAGAAGAGGGGGACAGATCTCATTACAGATGATTGTGAGCCACCATGTGGTTGCTGGGATTTGAACTCGGGACGGTCAGAAGAGCAGTCAGTGTTCTTAACCACTGAGCCATCTCTCCAGCCCCCACAGTAATCGTTTCTTATCTCTCTGTTCCCATGCATCGGGAGCCACACAGGCTCAGTAGACTCTGCGTTTAGGGTCTAAGAGTTGTTTGGTGTTCTGGGTTCTCATCAGGAGGCTCTGAGAAAGAGCTTGTTTCCATATTCATTCTGGTTTTTTATTTGTTTGTTTGTTTGTTTGTTTGTTTCAAGACAGGGTTTCTCTGTGTAGCCCTGGCTGTCCTGGAACTCACTCTGGAGACCAGACTGGCCTCGAACTCAGAAGAAATCTGCCTGCCTCTGCCTCCCAAGTGCTGGGATTAAGGGCCTGGGCCACCACCGCCCGGCCATTCTGATTGTTTAAGAATCATTTCCTACTTTGCTGGAGACAAAGTTCCCGGCTTTCCTGCTGGCTTCCGTCTGCTCGGAGTGTCCTCAGGCCCCTCCCAGGTCCTTTTACTGAGAAGTTAGCACAAGTCTTGCTCCTTCCTCCTCCGCCGCCAGCTGAAGAAAACGCTCAGCTTTTCCGTGGCTCATAGGGCTTGACTAGGCTGATTTCGACAATGTCTCTGTCTTAGGAGCTAACGGTTTTTAACCTTAATTATAAATTAAGGACTGCAAAATTCAGCTTGCATCCAGGCATGATGGCACATCTGAAATCCCAGCACTTGGGAGGTGGGAGCAGGAGGATCAGAAATCCAGGATCATCTGGCTAGTTAGGTTTCTGTGAAGGGAATTTACGGAAAGGAAAACAGAAATGCCCTAAGGTTTCCAAACAGAGGTCAGAGGATAAATGCTTCCGTTGTGATTTTGCTACTTGATGACCTAAACGGTAGGAAACTTCTTGGTGAAATTAAACAGGAAGCTAGAACTCTCTTCTGTCTTTTCAAGTACAACAGCTTCTTAAAGTCAACCTAATGCAATGCAACTGAATTTTCAAATGAGGCGCCAGTAGACTCTGGAGCGCCACCTGGTGGCTTCCTCCAGCAAGTGGAAACGAAAAGGGATAAATGGGTTTGATAGAACTGAGGTTCACAGTTGGCATAGAAACCCCCATCTCCCCACACACCCTACCCCAGACCCAAAGGTGGCAAAGGATCTCATGTGACCTGGAGCCAACGCAGAGAGGCATTCAGTGCAGTTGGGCTAGACTGAAGTTCAGGACTTGCAAGAATGTGTGCAAATATTTTTTGTAGATCTAGAAAGAAATAGGTGATGGAGAAAGGGGGAAGGGCGGCGAGAGATGAGGGTTCCACCCTCCCCCTCCCCCACCAGCTCCAGCACAGTTAGTCTGGGGTTATTTCTTCAAAGCTGCTGAGAGTTGGACAAATAGAAACAGTTACATATACATGGTAGTTTTCTTTCTTCTCTCTCTCTCTCTCTCTCTCTCTCTCCAGTTTTATTGATTCTTTGGGAATTTCATGCTCATATACAATGGACTTGGAATATACCAACCCCTCCTCCCCTCTCCAACTCCTTCCTGACTGTCCCCCCATATCTCCCAAGGTTCATGTCCAATTTTTAGGTCTAATGAATGCTGCCTGTTCTTTCACAGGTATAAGGCTCTCCATGGAGCTTGGGCAGCTTAATCGGGGCCATTTCCCTGAAGAAAACTGACCCTCCCTCCTTATGAACACCTACCGTCCCCCTTATGTAGCACTTCCCAGCCTAGAAGAACTCACCAGGTCTATCACTGTGATGTGATCTTCTTGCCGATGCCTCCAAAGCACTAGGATTACAGATGTAAACTGCCACACCCACCTTCCACACATGTTTTAAAAATTCTGTCTCCAGGGCCTACAAAACGGCTCAGTGGATAAAAGTTCTGGCTGCCAAACCTGACAATCAGAGTTCAAAGCCCAGATAGAACGACAGAACCAACTCCTATAAGCTGCCTTTTGACACACTTAGCCACATAAATAATTAAGTATTGTTAGAGGAGGCTCTAGAGATGCTCAGCTGACAAAGCCCTTGTCCGGAGTTCAAATCTCCAGCACCCATGTAATGGCCAGTAAGCCTAGCCTGTAGGGAGCGGTACAGAATTTCCCAGGCAAGCTGGTCAGCCAGACTGACATCAAGGGAGATACCCAAGGTCAGCCTCTGGCCTCTCCAGACACATCCACACACTTGCACACACACATGTGGTCCTATGCATAGGACAACATGCACACACACACACTCACAAACCATAAAAACATGTAATGATTTTATTACAAACTAATAACAGAACTACGGTAAAATAAGATAGGGAAAAGAGGATTACCCTTTAACAACAGTATGCTTGGGGGCTGGAGAGATGGCTCAGCGTTGAAGAGCACTGATGGTTCTTCCAGAGGTCCTGAGTTCAATTCCCAGCAAACACGTAGTGCCTCACAACCGTCTCTAATGGGCTCTGATTTTCTCTTCTAGCATACATGAAGACAGAACATTTATACACATAAAACACATGAATAGATAACAGTACATTCTAAGGGTAAAGTGAACACAGTTGTGTATATATGTGGGAAATCTGGTTGTTGTGGGATATAAGTTAGATATTGTGAAACTGCACAGCGTAAAGTTGAACAAAAATTCAACTTTATATTATGAATAAGAATCAGCAAGGCAAAAAACAAACAAACAATTTTTTTTTATTTTTTGAGACAGGGTTTCTCTGTGTAGTCCTGGCTGTCCTGGAACTCACTCTGTAGACCAGGCTGGCCTCGAACTCAGAAATCTGCCTGCCTCTGCCTCCCAAGTGCTGGGATTACAGGCATGCGCCACCACGCCTGGCCTAAAATATTTTAAAAGAGTCAACAAGGCTTTTACTGTTGGAGACAGAAATTTAAAGTTTTAGTGGATTTTTTTTAAAGAGGGTGAGAATGAACTATTCACAGTGGGCTGGAATTAGAGCCACCAGGATAAAGTCATGGTTTTTATTAGACAGATGATAGATTCAAATCAATGGATATAGAGACACAGACAGAAACCCGTGTGTTTGTGCACATGTGAACAACTCCCAAATCTGCCTGACGAATAAAGAAACAGTAAGACCCATTAGCATCAAGCAACTAACGCCCAGAGTCTTCTTACCTGCCTCCACCTTTTTTGTAGCCCAGGTTAGCCTCAAACTTGAAAAAGGTCCTCCTGCCTCAGCCTCCCAAGTGCTGGAATGATAGGTGTGGACCACCAGCATTGGGATTAAAAGTCTGAGCCGGGCGGTGGTGGTGCACACCTTTAACCCTAGCACTTGGGAGGCAGAGGCAGGTGGATTTCTGAGTTCCAGACCAGCCTGGTCTACAGAGTGAGTTCCAGGACAGCCAGGGCTACACAGAGAAACCCTGTCTCAAAAAGAAACAAAAAAAAGAAGAAGAAAAAAGTCTGAACTACCATACCTGGGTAACAATGAAAAAATTTAAATGAATAAAAATAAACCAAAAGGAGGAAAAATAGCTCTTTCTTGCTATAGTACTCCAGTTAATAAGGGTAAACAGAATGATAGCAAGCCAAGCCATCCTTGACTACATAGTCAGTTGGAAGCCACAGGAGACCCTGCTCAATATTCCCTTCCTCCCAAGATATCAAGAATTATGTAGCCTGCGCACTAGAGAACTCTTAGCATCTCAAGTGGGGAGTCAGCACCACAGCCCTCCTTAGACATCCTGCACCTTAATTAACTGATTTATTCATTGGCATCCTTACCTTCAACAAAAGTCTGAGAGTCTGGTAGAGATGGTTAAAGATTCAGTTACAATATATACAAGTGTAAATATGGTTATCAAACATATAGACAAGGGAGGTAGTTTTTTTTTTTTGGGGGGGGGGGTCGAGACAGGGTTTCTCTGTGTAGCCCTGGCTGTCCTGGAACTCACTCTGTAGACCAGGCTGGCCTCGAACTCAAATCTGCCTGCCTCTGCCTCCCAAGTGCTGGGATTAAAGGCATGCGCCACCACCGCCGGACTATTTATTTAGTTTTAAAGGTTTGTTTATTTATTTTGTTTCTGAGTGCTCTATCTGCATGTATACTTGCTTGCCAGAAGAGGGCATCAGATCCCACTGGAGATGGTTGTGAGCCACCTTGTGGTTGCTGGGAATGAAACTCAGGACTGGAGGAGCAGACAAGACTGCTCTTAACCACTGTATCTCCAGCCCCAGTATAGTTTTATTTTAATTTCTCATATTTTCAATGTTTTTGTACCACTGTTTCTCAGGTTGCTTTTGGCTTTACTTTTTGCTTTTAGAGACAGGGCTTCTCTCTGTAGCCCTGGCTGTCCTGGAAGTCATGAGATCAGCCTCTGGAGCTCTGGTCTGGAGCTCCCACCTCCACCCAGACGGTCTTGGGGCGCAAAGGCTTTTACGAATGCTAAGCAATTGCTCTATCAGTGAGTGACACTCAACCCTTTGACACTGTATTTTGAAATAGTGTGTTAGTAAGTCGTCCAGGCTGGCCTCAAACCTGTGCCTTCCCCTCCACCCCACCTCCACCTCCGAGTAGCTAGGATCCCAGTGTGCACCTCGCACTCAGCTCTGCATTGTTCTCAGTAGTGTCGCACACAGTATATCCCCTCACGGACCTTTAAACACACTGATACATACATAAAGATACCTAATTTCACATTAACCAATGCAGGGGATTGGGATCAATGGTCCCCCATCCAAGGAAGAGAAGATAGCTGATTACAAAGGTTAAGTCATTTGCCCAACGTGTCTGTTGTTAAACTGCCTGACTGTTGGGCACTGTGAATTTTCCAGAGCTCTATTGTCAGGAAAACGCAACTTGGGCCATCTGTGTTTTGCGTTTGGAGAACAGTTGGTGCACAGTTTCCCCGTCTCTGAGCTCAGATTGCTTCTGAAGGTGCTGTCACGATGAGGGCTAGACTTAAAGACAGGGCTGTATTTGTTAAAAAAAAAAAAAAAAAAAAAAAAAGAATGGTGTAAGACCAAATATGTCACCTAGGAGCAGTACCCAGCCCACCAGGGCGTTTTGAATCTCAGTGTCAGGACATTGGTGGGGGAGAGAGCTACAACCTATTTAATTCTGTTAGAGAATCAGTGAGGTGCTTGACGAAGCCATTAACTGGGGTTCGTGTCTCCATTCTATTTATGAGACTCCAGGAGGGCGGATGCTGATGGAAATGTATTGATTTCTTTTCCTGCCTTTACCGAATGGGTCAAAAACATGGTGTCACGCTGCTGGTTCCAATTAAAATCACCTGTTAGCTTACAAAGGTTTGGCCCTCTCCCCCCGCCCCTTCCTCCCCCATTTAAAAAGGGTTTAAAAGATTTTCATTTAATTGATTTGCTGTAAAATGCCCTTTACAATTACCCAGATAAACTAGGCGTCACCTGTGGAGTAAGAGCCAATTTGAGCTGTTTATCCAGACTTCGCCTCTGGTCACTTCTCACCCTGGGATCTTGAGTCTCTGTATTGATAGCCTGCATCTGTCAACATTGGGTATTTTTAGTGGGCTGCAGAAAGCTTTTAGGGAGATGGGGACTGTGGGGCTGCATCTTTGAGCAGGTGAAGAAAGCATGCCGGTCCTCTCCCCCCCTTTTCTTTTTGGTGGTTGTTGTTTGAATTAAGAACACTTTATTGTTCAGAGAAGAAGCTAAGAAAATCAGCCCTGGGCCCATATGCCTGAAAGTAATCAGAGCTGGCCCATTTAACCTCCTGAAAGTGGGCTTCAGGAAATAGTGACTTGGGTGACGGATAAAATCGAGTAAATAATAGATGCAGTCTTCTCTTGGTGCTTGTTCCTGTTCAGAGTTGGGGAAGTCTCAAGAGGGCTGTTCTAGAAGTGATACTGGTTGGGTGTTTGTTTGTTGGTTTGTTTTGTTTTGTTTTTACTGATGGGGAACCGAGAGACAGGGCGAGACAGTTATTTTAGGCCACATGTATTTCTGACATAGACGCCTTGATTCGCTGCTAGTCCCGGCTAGAGCCGTGTCCTTGCTGTAGGAAGAGGAAGCAGTGTGAGTCTTAACGGAAGAATTATGAACAAGACCGGTGTTAGCATAGGCAAATAGGGGAGCGTGATTCTGGAAATTATATACCTGTTCTGCTGAAGCTGGCGATGAAAAGTTCTCAAATTCTGAAACGTTTCGTAAGTCTCTGAGATACCTGGTGTCGCCCAAGAACAAACTGTAATTTGTTTGTTTGTTTGTTTGGTTTGGTTTTGGTTTTTCGAGACAGGGTTTCTCTGTGTAGTCCTAGCTGTCCTGGAACTCACTCTGTAGACCAGGCTGGCCTCGAACTCAGAAATCCGCCTGCCTCTGCCTCCCAAGTGCTGGGATTACAGGCGTGCGCCACCACGCCGGGTTTGTAATTTTCTTTTTTGACTGCTGTGCTTTGATAAGTATTTCTGTTCCTTTGTGTGCTGGGGGCTTGGTCCTCAGTTTGTGGCACCTTTTTTTGGGGGGTGGGGGGGGAGGTGGCTCTGGGGACTTTCAAATGTGGAACCAAAGTGGAGGAGGCAGGCTTCTGCTGGTATCTCGTCTTCAGCCTCTTCCTCTGTCTCTCTCAACGCTTCCTGTCCTCCATGAGGTGAAGAAGTCTCTCCATCCCATGCTCCAAGACATCCCGTCCAAGCACAGGGGCCGAGTGCTTCTGTACTGACCATCGTGAAAACCTGGCCTAAGTACATCTTTAAAGCCCTTTGAGTTATTTTAGCCAGGCATTCTGTCCCAGCAATGTAGAAGTAACCTTTGCTGCAAACACAGGATAGTGAAGAGAAAGGAAGTTACAAGCTGGCAGGGTGGGTATACACGCCTGTAATCCCAGCATTTGGGAGAAGAAGGCAGAAGGGTCAGGAGTTCAAGACCAGCTTTAACTAGAAAGTTTGAGTCCAGCCTAGGCTACAAGAGACCTTGCCTGAAAGGAAGGAAGGAAGGAAGGAAGGAAGGAAGGAAGGAAGGAAGGAAGGTGAGAAAGAGACAGAGAAAGGAATGAAGGAAAGAAGGAAGGAAGATGAGGCCAGTAGGTGGATGTGATGGGGCAGGCCTTTAAGTGCTGGGGGCAGAGGGAGGTGGCTCTCTGAGTTCAAGGCCAGCTTGGTCTACAAAATGAGTTCTGGGACAGCCAGGGCTACACAAAGAAACACTGTCTCAGAAATAATAATAAAAAAAGAAAGAAAGAAAAGAAAAAAAATAAGAAAGAAAGAAAAGAAACTGTTTGGTGGAAGCCTAAAATAGTCAGTCACTTTGGAAAGCAGTCTGTGGTGCCTCAGAAATTATATATGGAACTCAGAAGTTAAGAGCACTTGTTCTCTGGGCAGTGGTGGCGCATGCCTTTAATCCCAGCACTTGGGAGGCAGAGGCAGGCAAATTTCTGAGTTCGAGGCCAGCCTGGGCTACAGAGTGAGTTTGAGGCCAGCCTGGGCTACAGAGTGAGTTCCAGAACAGCCAGGGCTAGACAGAGAAACACTGTTTGAAAAACAAAACAAAACAAAACAAAAACAACAAAAAACCCAAACCAAACAAACAAAAAAGGAGCACTTGTTTTTGCAGAGGACCCAGGTTCAGTTCCCAGCACCCGTATGATGTTTCATGACCATAAGTAGGCATGAACAATATGCACACACACACATGCAGGCAAAACACTCATACACATAAGATAAACAAATAAAACAAAATAAAAATCTTTTACAAAGTTAGACATAATCTTCCTGGGCAGGTGAGATGGTTCAATACGGTAAAGGTACTTGCCACCCAAGACTGATCCCCAGATCCCCACCCAGAGGAAGGAGAGACCTGACTCCTGAGAGCTGCCCTCTGACCTCCACATTCATGCTGTGGCAAGGGTGTGTCCCTTCCATCCTCACCTGTTTGTATACATACATAGAGGCATTCATGTGCACACACACACACACACACCACACACACACACACACACACACACATGCTTGTGAAATAAATAATGAAAAAACAAATCCAGAAGTTGACTCAGATATGACCCAGAAGTTGCACATGTAGGCATATTCTCAAGAGGAATGAGAGCATGCATCCACATAAAATGTTAGTCATAAGACTCAGCCACTTAAGTGTTCTCAATAGGGCTGGAGAGATGGCTCAGCAGTTAAGAGCACCGACTGCTCTTCCAAAGGTCCTGAGTTCAAATCACAGCAACCACATGGTGGCTCACAACCATCTGTAATGAGATCTGACGCCCACCCTCTTCTGGAGTGTCTGACGACAGCTACAGTGTACTCATGTATAATAAATAAATACATCTTTAAAAAAATGTCCTCAGTAAATGAGTGCACCAGAATTGTGATACTTCCCCACAGTGAAATACTAGTCAGCAATAAAAGTGAAATGAAGTACTGGGGTCCATACAGATATACTACAATGTAGATAAACCTTAAAAATGCTATGCTAATTAAAAGAACTCACTCAGATTACATGGTGTGATTCCATTTATATCCACAGTCCATAATAGGCATATCCAAACTGACAGACAGTAGATTGGTGGTTCCTTAGGTCTTGGATGAGTGCAAGACTATGGTGATTTATTTTGGGGTGACAAAATGTTTTAAAATTAGCAGGGGTGGGGTAGAATCCATGACCTCTGTATTCTAAAGGGTGCTGACTTGAGCACCCTTTATGGTTTGTGTATACGTCTGAAAGGAAGGAGTTCTGAACATTCTCCTCTCGCAGCTTTAGCTCAGTGAAAAGTAAGTAGATTCAGTTTTCTAGGCAGCTCTCATATCTCCCCATGCCTCTTTGCATAGCTGGCCACTGTCTCCTGTCCTTCTGGTCACCACGAAAGCCTGAAGCTGATTGTCCTGGCTCCCACAGGGCCTCTGTCAGTCTCTACTCTGCTAACTTGGAATCTCACCCTCCTTCTCCTCTTCCTCCTCCTCTTCTTCCTCCTCCTCCTCTTCTTCCTCTTCCTCCTCCTTTTTCTCCTTTCCTTTCCTTTTATTCTTTAGTTTGTTTACTTTTTGTGTTTTGAAATTTTTTTATGTATATGAATGTGTTGTCTCCAGGTATATCTGTTTACCAAGTATGTACCGCAAGTCTGCGGAGGCATCTGTCCCCTGGGATTGGAGTTATGGGTGGTTGGGACCCATCATGTGTGTACTGGGAACGGAACTTGGATCCTCTCCAAGAGAAGTCAGTGCTCTTAACCACTGAGCACATCTCTTCAGGCATACTTGATCCTTCTGCATCAGTCTCCTATATGTTGGGATTACAGGTGTGCACCGCTACGCACAGCTTTGTTGTTTTTTTTTTCTTTTTTTCATCATCTAATAAAAAGATATTTATTCATCTTATGTATATGAGTGTTTTGCCTTAGTGTATGTATGTACATTCTGAATGTGACTTGTGCTCCAAAGCCAGACGAGTGTGTCGGATCCCTTGGAAATGGAGTTACAGATGGTTGTGAGCCACCGTGTGGGTGCTGGGAATTGAATCCAGGTCCTTTGAAAGTGTGGCCAGTGCTCTTAACTGCTGTGCCAACTCTCCAGCCCCCTTTTGTTATTTTTTTGTAAGGCACACACGGGCCTCAAGCTCACTACGTCACCAAGGATTAAACACCACCCTCTTGAGAGGGTCTCACGTGTTGCCCTGGCTAACCTGTATCTCACTATGTAGATCAGGCTGCCCCCTGAGATCCACTTTCCTCTGAGTCCCATGCGCTGGGATTAAAGGTAAGAACCACGTGCCAGGTGACTTCGAACTCTTGATCCTCCCCCTTCAGCTCCTGACTTCTGGGACTATAGATATGAGTCCCTGGTGGGTTTTTGCGTCTGTGTGGTTGCCTTGGAACTGTGAAGGTTAACTTTAACTGTCAGCCTGACAGTGTAGCATTGCCTGGGAAGAGTCTCAAGGATAGATCATCCACATTGGGTTGGTCTGTAGGCATGTCTGTGGGGACTGTCAGAATGAACTTAATTGATGTCAAAAGACCCAGCTCACAGTGGGCGGAGTCACTCCCTTGCCCGGAGGTCCTGAACTCTCTCAAGAATGTAGAGCAGAGTCCAGGCAAACAGACAAGAAAAACACATACACTCACTCCGCTCCACTTCTGACCAACTGTGCTCCTACTCCTGTGATTCCCTCCAAAGAGACGACCTCTATCTAACCTGGGATTGAGCTAAGATCAACCTTTGGTTCCCTAAGTTGCTTTCTGTCCATTTTTTGTTTTGTTTGTGTTTTAGTCACAGCAACAGAAATGAATCTAGATCAAATCCTTTTTTTTTTTTTTCTCCAAGACAGGGTTTCTCTGTGTAGCCCTGACTGTCCTGGAACTCACTCTATAGGCCAGGCTGGCCTCGAACTCAGAAATCCGCCTGCCTCTGCTTCCTAAGTGCTGGGATTAAAGGCATGTGGCACCACCACCCGGCCAAAAACATTTTATTAACTACCTCTCTTGTTGCCGGGCGGTGGTGGCGCACGCCTTTAATCCCAGCACTCTGGGAGGCAGAGGCAGGCGGATTTCTGAGTTCGAGGCCAGCCTGGTCTACAGAGTGAGTTCCAGGACAGCCAGGGCTACACAGAGAAACCCTGTCTCAAAAAACCAAAAAAAAAAAAAAAAAAAAAACCCTATACTGAGGTGCTACTTCTCATTCATTAGGATTGGCATATATATATATATATATATATATATACATATATATATGTACATATATATACATATATATTTATATTCACATTTACATTTACATTATGTATTATAACAAATATAAGTATACTTATATACTTATATATTTTAAAAATAAATATATTTAAAATTTTAATATATATTTATATATAATCTATAACTATATTTTATATAGTATATATTTATATTTTATATATTTAGATATAAATATAACACATTTATGTATTTATACATTTATATATAAATCTTTACTGGGCTGGAGAGATGGCTCAGCAGTTAGGAGCACTGGCTGCTCTTCCAGAAGTCCTGAGTTCAATTCCCACCAACCACATGGTGGCTCACAACCATCTGTGATGGGATCCCTCTTCTGGTGTGTCTAAAGACAGTGACAGTGTACTTACATACATAAAATAAATAAATCTTTAAAAAAAAAAAAAAACTCGGGCTGGTGAGATGGCTCAGCGGTTAGGAGCACTGACTGCTCTTCCAGAGGTCCTGAGTTCAAATCCCAGCAACCACATGGGGGCTCACAACCATCCATAATGAGATCTGACACCCTCTTCTGGTGTGTCTGAAGAGAGCAACAGTGTACTTACATGTAATAATAAATAAATTTAAAAAAAAAAAAAAAGACGCTGCCAAACCTGGTAAGCTGACTTTAAAGCCGGGAGGTGGTGGCACACGCCTTTAATCCCAGCATTTGGGAGGCAGAGGCAGGTGGATTTCTGAGTTCCAGGCCAGCCTGGTCTACAGAGTGAGTTCCAGGACAGCCAGGACTATATAGAGAAACCCTGTCTCAAAAAAAAAAAAAAAAATCAAAAAACAACAACAAAAAACTCTACTGTAAGATATTAAAGAAAAAAGACAAACATCAATTTGATGTGCATTCTTCTGAAGACAACTGTTTCAAGTGACATCAGACTACACGGGTAGAATACATGGCTCTCCCTGCTATTGCGGTTCTACCCGGGGTTTGGCCCTGCAGCACAGGCTGACCTCCATCTAGAGACTCTCCGGTCTCAGCTTCCTGGCTGCCAGACTCGCAGGTGGCCCCACCACACCCAGCTAGAGCAGTATATGCTAATGACAAAGCAGAAATAATGCAAGTCTCATTTGGGAAGGGAATTGTTAGTCAAATTATTAATTGTGTGATATTTTAAATGATTTCACGGTGTTTAGAGTAACTCTGCACATTTCTGGGGTCAGAAACTAGTGTTTTCTATGTTAAGAAAAAAGTTAAGCAGCTATTTAAGTGTCAATCGCAACAGTCAGAAAGCTGAGGAGGGAGAGTGGGATATTTATAGATCTGGGCTGCTGCTCAGTGAACTCCAGTCTCCAAGAATCAAACAAAAACAAACAAATGAACGAACAAAGTTCAGATTTTGGCGACATCAACCCTAACTTTTTTTTTTTTTTTTTTTTTGGTTTGGGGGACAGAAAAAAAAAAAAGACCTAGAGCATCACTGGACCATGGGGATCCAAGCACTTTGGGCTTCCCTTGAGTGTTTGGAGTTTGGAGTGCTCTTAAATGCTACACGTTAGCTGTAGGTAATCACAAGACCCTCATCTCTTTGAAAATTAAGATTAGACCTGCCTAATGGCACAGTTCTTTAATCCCAGCTGCTTCGGAAGCTGAGTATAATGAGCATAGTTTTTTAAAAAATGCATTTTAGGAGCAGGAGAGATGATGGCTCTGGGGTTGAGAGCACTGACTGCTCTTCTTGAGGTCCTACGTTCAATTCCCAGCAGCCACAGAATGACTCACAACCACCTGTAAGGATGTCTGGCCCCCTCTTCTGGCATGCAGGTATATGTGTAGGCAGAACACTGTATATAATAAATAAATATTTTCTCAAAATGCCTTTTAGACAGCTAAAAATAGCTTAGTCAGGAGCCCCACTATTACCCAAGGCCGCATCTGATAACCAGAAGTCAGTGACATCACTCTCTCAAGATAACCAGACACAGACACAGAATCCCATGATACCCGATGGACACTCTCTAAGCAGAGACTAAGAGCAATGCTCTGTTCTGCACATCTGGAGAGACACCAGCTTGATCTGCCCTGCGACTGGAAAGTCTCTGCCTCAAATCAGAGACTTCTGCTAGAGACTGGACCTGACCTTCAAATATGGTATATGCCCCGAGTGAGCAGCCTTGGGGAGATAAGCTTAGGACCGTAGTTAGGATTTCAGCGTGTGAACCTTGCATGGTGAACCTCAGCATAATAGAATATAACGTTTGTTATACTGTGTTTATCTACTTCCTTGCTCAAGACAATGAGGCATGAGGATCTCTAGTTCTAAGACAGCCCCAGGATGCATAAAGAGTTCGTTGACAGTTCTAGCATCTTAGTGAGGCTGCGTCTCAGAATAAAACATAGAAAAGGAGCTTGGGAAGGTGGCTCAGTGGTCAAACGCTTGCATAGGAAGTGTAATCCCTGCTATGACAAAGATAAAAGTAATTAAAAATTGAGAGCATGGTGGGGGGGGGGGAACTGGGAAAGGGGAAAGCCTTTGGAATGTAAACATAGAATATAGAAAATAAAAATTAAATAAAAAAAAGAAAATAAAAAAAAAATTGAAAGTAAGCTGGCAGTGGTGGCGCACACCTTTAATCCCAGCACTTGGGAGGCAGAGGCAGGTGGATTTCTGAGTTCGAGGCCAGCCTGGTCTACAAAGTGAGTTCCAGGACAGCCCGAACTACACAGAGAAACCCTGTCTCAAAAAAAAACAAAAAACAAAAACAAAAACAAAAAAAATGAGAGTAAACAAACGGAGAGTGGAAAGGAGAAGGGGGTGCTGGACAAAAGCACCAAGATACACTTAAACAGGGAGAATTCATCTAAAGCACCTAAGGTCATAGATACATAATGTGACTAACATCACCATTCCACTGTGTATGTCTTAATTATATGTGATTACAATGAATCACAAATTAGTTAACTGATGGGTTCATGTTTAAAAGCAAACAGAAAGGACATTTCTCCATCTTACTTCCCTTTAATGCAGCTGGAAAATGCTAAAAGCAAAGGGACCAAAGCTGGCCAGGATCTCAGAAGGGAAGAGTCCCAGAGCAAGCAAGTCAAGACAGTTCAGCAAGGAAGTGTGAGGTTCAGAGTTCAGATCCCCGAACGAGGTAACTACCAGGTAGGTGTTGGCTCCCCTGGGATCCCAGAGCGCAGTGGCACAGCCCGGATCACCCAGAGCAAGCTGGCTAGCCAGGTGAGCTGCAGTGGTGACTCATCAAGGAACCTTGCCTCCAGACACAGGGTGAAGAGCAATTAGGTATTCAATATCAACTGTGGCTATTTTTGCTTGTCAACTTGACCACATCTGGAATTAACTAACCCCCCACCCCCATTCCTGGGCAGCCCTGTGAGGGATTTTTGCTTAATTAAATCACTGGAAGTAGGAAGATCCATGCCTAGTCTGGAGCTTTGAGGTGGAAAGACACACCTCCAATCTGGGTCACGCCTTTACTGGCAGCCTATATAAAGAATGAGAAGCAGGCAGATTTCTGAGTTCGAGGCCACCCTGGTCTACAGAGTGAGTTCCAGGACAGCCAGAGCTACACAGAGAAACCCTGTCTCAGGGGAAAAAAAAAAAAAAAGAACGAGAAGGAGCCGTCTCATTGCCTGCTTGCTCAGGCCCTAAAGTAACCAGTCCATTCCTTGACTGTATTAAAGCCTATTCTTCAAGATTCCAGTGTATCCCGAAGACCAGCTGAGATATCTAGCCTCGTGGACTGAACAGCTATTGGATTCTTGGACTTCCCATTAATGATCAGTTATTGTTGGACTAGCAGGACTTGTGTGTGTGTGTGTGTGTGTGTGTGTGTGTGTGTGTACATATATGGAGAGAGATATCCATTCTGTATGTTCTAGAGAACCCTGACTAGTACAAATCTCCCCTTACACTTGCACATGTGTGTACATGTGCACCTTTAAATGCGCATGCTCACAAACACCACCAGGGCCTGGGTGATGCTCTGTGAATAAAGATGCCTGGCACACAAGCCAGATGACCTGAGTTCAAAGCCAGACCCCATGTAAGAGGTAGGAGAGAACAGACTCCACCAAGTTGTCTGTGACCTCCAGACATGTGCTGTGGCACAGACAGCCTCTACACACACACTCACACACACACAGAGAGAGAGAGAGAGAGAGAGAGAGAGAGAGAGAGAGAGAGAATTAAGCAAAAGCAGATAATAAAAAGGATAAGTAAACTGATTTAATTAGCAAGATGTCCATCTGTGTATTAGGCAGTGATGACAACTGGCTTGGATGCTATCCATCTTTCACCCTCATCCCTGAGGGAGGTTTTATCCCTGATACAGTCCACCTGTTCACCCATGTCTTGTCCAAACAACACACATGTCTACAGGATGTGATTTGCCCTAGGAGTTTCTCACCTGCAAGTCCCAGCAGCAATAGTCCCACAAAGTATATAGTACTGTGAATTAGAGTCAGACAGGCCAGGCATGTTGGCTAACAGCTGCAGTCCCAGCATCTAGGAGGCTGAGGCAGGAGGATTACAAGGCCAGCCTGCACTATGTGGTAAGATGGGAGAGTAGGGAGAAGGTGGGAAGGAGAGGCCACTCTCCTCCTTTTTTTTGGTTTTTGTTTTGTTTTGTTTTTCGAGACAGGGTTTCTCTGTGTGGTCCTGGCTGTCCTGGAACTCACTTTGTAGACCAGGCTGGCCTCGAACCCAGAAATCCACCTGCCTCTGCCTCCCAAGTGCTGGGATTACAGGCGTGCGCCACCACACCCGGCTGCCACTTTCCTCCTTTGTGGACTGAGATCTGAACTTGTGGAATGACTATGTACTGGGGTGACGAGACAGTGGAGAAAATACTGTGCACTGGCTGTGCTGTGGCAACTTGACACAAGCTAGGGTCATCAGAGAGGAGGGAGCCTCAGCTGAGGAACCGCCTCCATGAGATCCAGCGGTAAGGCATTTTCTCAATTAGTGATCGATGGGAGAGGGCCCAGCCCATGGTGGGTGGTGCCCTCCCTGGGCTGGAGGTCCTGGGTTCTGTAAGAAAGCAGGCTGAGCTAGCCATGGGCAGCACCCTCCATGGCCTCTGCATCAGCTTCTGCCTCCAGGATCCTGCCCTGTTTGAGTTTCTGTCCTGGCTTCCTTTAGTGATAGACTACAGTGTAGACATGTAAGCTGAATAAATCCTTTCTTCTCCAACTTTTTTTTTTTTTTTTTTAGTCATGGTGTTTAGTTGCAGCAATACAAACCCTAAGACCCACCATGTGGTGTTTAACACCCCTGGCACACAGTAAGGGTTGAAATGTTTGCTGTTAATAATAGACTGCTTTAAAGATGGCCGCTTTAAGCCGGGCGTGGTGGTGCACGCCTGTAATGCCAGCACTTGGGAGGCAGAGGCAGGCGGATTTCTGAGTTCGAGGTCAGCCTGGTCTACAGAGTGAGTTACAGGTCAGCCAGGACTACACAGAGAAACCCTGTCTCGGAAAAAAACAACAACAACAACAACAACAACAAAAAAAAAAAAAAAAAAAAAAAAAAAAAGATGGCCGCTTTAAAGATGGCCACTCAGCTCCCTCAGAATCTATCCTGTTGCTTAGCATCTCGCAGGGTTCAATAAACATCCCCTGAATGTGTCACTGTATGGTGGGGAGGAAGGGCGCAGCTCGGAAAGCACGGGAACACCCCGAATAAAGCCATTGCCTGGGGTCCCCATGCCGCTTGACCACTTCAAACAGAACGCCTCAATCTTGGCAGTGTAGGGTGGCCCTTTAAATCTCTTGCTTCCTAAGTGTTTACCTTGTACCTGACCGAGCATAAGTCTCAGAGAGAAAGATTCAATCAAACTTCCTAGCCTCATTCTATTCCAGCCCCAGCAGCGGGAGCGTCTGTCCCTCCCTTCCGCTAGGCCTTTTGCAATCTCAACAGATAGGCTTTTAAATTAAGTAGTGATTTGGAATGTAAGTGAGTGCATCTAAGACGATAAGAGACCGAGAGATCCTAATGGCTGAAATATTTGTCATATCACAAGTAAACGAAGCGTTTCGGGGAGTCACTAATATAACTAATTTTTCCCAGATCCTCCTCTGCTCTGTCGGAGCGGATGAGGTCAGTACAGGTTGAGCCAGCCCAGAGTGAGCAGCTGTCGGGAGACTGAAGAGAATACTGATGGATGGCGGCGGCGCCTGGACTGTTTTGCCGCCGGTACCCAGAGCTCGATTGAGTAAATTAAGCTGTGGATGCCCAACAACCAGAGGCGGCCTGCTGCAAATGAAAGGTGGGAAATGAATGTGTAGCCCATGGCTGCTGCTTCCCCCCCCCCAGAGGGCAGAGATGTGCCTGTGGGCTTGGCCGCGCAGCGCCGCCCTGGGGTGTGGGGGGAGGTGGGATGGGGAGCTGAAGGGGAGCTGGAAACAATAGTTCGTAACTCTCTTCTCATTCTCTAGCCATTCTTCCGAGCTGAGATTCTGAGTCCTGGTGGTCAGATCTCTTCCTGAACACTCAACTCCCAGAGCTGGCGGCTGCCCGTCTTCTCCAAGGCAGTCTATCTTGATCAGTATGCTGGGCAACTTCCATTGCAGCCAGAATGCCTTACTGCTTGTGCGAGGAGGGCACTGAGGCTGAAATTGTGTGCTAAGACCCGGAGTTTGGAGGTGGGGCGGATATTCTGTGTGAGACACTCAGAAAGGACAGTCCTGCTGAGTTGTGATTACTAGAGTCATTATCTAGGCTTGTAGTCAAAAACCAAAATTTAAATTGTAGTTTGTTCGTTTGAGTCCAGAGTCTGACTTGATAGCCTAGGCTGGCCTGGAACTCACGATGGGGATCAGGTTACCCACAAACTTTTTTGTTGTTGTTTTTTTTGTTTTTTTGTTTTGTTTTTTTTTTCGAGACAGGGTTTCTCAGTGTAGCCCAGGCTGTCCTGGAACTCACTCTGTAGACCAGGCTGGCCTCGAACTCAGAAATCCGCCTGCCTCTGCCTCCCAAGTGCTGGGATTAAAGGTGTGCACCACCACCGCCCGGCTTGCCCACAAACTTTTAACATCAGCCTCTTGATTACTAACTAGGCCATCACACCAGCTTGCTTTTTTTTTTTTCCTTATAGGGTTTGTCTAGATAGCCTTGACTGTCCTGGAACTTATTTTTGTAGACCAGGCTGATCTTGAACTCAGAAAGATCCAGCTGCCTCTGCCTCCCAAGTACTTGGATTAAAGGGGTATGCATTCATTAAATGTAAATGTTTCTAAAGCCACAATTTTTATAAACGTGCTTTTTATAAACATTTCTTAATATTTTGAGAGCATAAACTAAAAATAAATGGTCCAGGCCTCTTCCATAGAGGACTTGCTATTCCTTCCCACATTTAATATTATTCCTGCATCCAAATAAGATTAGGAATGTAGGGCTAGAGAGATAGACACATAGACAGACGGACGGACGGACAGACAGGCGGACAGACAGAGCTGGGTTCATAGTTCAGTGGTACTGATAAACACAGGATAGACAGACAGCCAGATGTTAGGGAGAGAGGGCTGGGGACATAGATTGGTGGTACCTGCTTCCTTTAGTACCACAAAACAATCTAAAGTTACTTATAAGAGTATGTTTTATATGTAATGTGAGATATCTGGAGAAATGGAAGGGGACTGGTGATTGCCGAAGGCTGGGGAAGGAAACTGAGGTGCATCTTAGGGCGGTGTTTCAGGTTCACCAACCACATACAGCCAAGAGGCAGGGTATGAACATACTTAACAGGCACTTGACAATCATTGAGACGGAGTCTGGGTACGCTAGTTCTCACCTGCAGCCCCCACACCTGGGAGGCTGATTTAAGAGGACCGAGAGTTCAAGACCGGGGCTGAGGCAAGAACTCAGGCGGCGCTTGCCTTGCAAGCATCAGGATCTGATTTCTTGTTTGTAAAATCCACGTAGAAACAGCCAGGTGTGTCGGTACGCACCACCGGTTCGCTGGGAGGCAGAAAGAGATGGGTCCCTGAGAAGCACTGGCAAGCTCACAGGTGGACTGGGTATAGGGAACAATGCTGAAGGTTGTTCCCTGGCCTTTATATGCATACACACCACACACACACACACACACACACACACACACACACACACACCAGCCTGAATAACATAGTGAGGCTATCTCAAAAGAAAAATATTAGCTGGGCGGTGGCGGCACACGCCTGTAATCCCAGCACTCTGGGAGGCAGAGGCAGGTGGATTTCTGAGTTCGAGGCCAGCCTGGTCTACAGAGTGAGTTCCAGGACAGCCAGGGCTACACAGAGAAACCCTGTCTCGAACAAAACCAAAAAAAAAAAAAAAAAAAAAAAAAAAAAAAAAAAGAAAGAAAGAAAAAAAGAGCCGGGCGTGGTGGCGCATGCCTGTAATCCCAGCACTTGGGAGGCAGAGGCAGGTGGCTTTCTGAGTTCGAGGACAGCCTGGTCTACAGAGTGAGTTCCAGGACAGCCAGGACTACACAGAGAAACCCTGTCTCGAAAAACCAAAAAAAAAAAAAAAAAAAAAAAAAAAAAAACAAAGAAAGAAAGAAAGAAAGAAAGAAAGAAAGAAAGAAAGAAAGAAATAGAAAAAAGAAAAATAAAATGGACATTTGTTTGTATTCTTACCATAATTGCATATTTTGAGGGTAGTTGTGCTAGTGCATGCCTATAATCCCAGCACTTGGGAGTTAAAAGCAGAAAGATTAGTAGTTTAAAGTCATCCTTGCCCTGAGATGCTGTCTTGGAGGTGGAGAGTGGAAGGCAGAGAAAGGGTAGGGGAGGAATGTTAAAGGAGACAGGATAGCTTTCCGGGAGCCAAGGAAGCCTCTGAACTCCAGCGAAAATAATGGGAGAACAAGAAAAAGATTTTTAAAGATCTTTTCACATCTGAAAATTGAATGATTCCATTGTAACCTTCTAAATCGTGTGTTAAACTCTTAGGGGAAAAAAATCTCTAGCCAGTATAAACTGGCAGCACTAAAAACTTCCTCAATAGTCATTATGTCTGAATCCAGCTTTAAAAAAACAAAAACAAAACAACAACAACAGAAACCACCAGGCACGACAATGCATACGTTGAATTCCAACACTCAGCAGGTAGAGGAAGGCAGGTCTCTGAGTTGGAGGCAATCTGGCAAGTTCCAGGCCCGTATCAAAGCAGGCAGATCCCCGGAAGCCTAAACAGGCTGGAGAGGTCGCTCAGTGGTTAAGAACACCAGCTGCTCTGGCAGAGGCCGCAGCCACCCACGTTCAATTCCCAACATTACCATGATGGCTCTCAGCCCCAGTTCCAGAGACTCTTCTGGGCTCCGTGAGCACCATGAAGGCAAAACATACACACACACACACACACACACAATTTAACAAACCACACAAACTAAAACCAGAAACAAAGATCTGAGAATCAGTGGTACAAATTTATAAACTCAGCCCTTGGCGGGGGCTGAGACAAGAGGATTGAAAGTGCGATACCAACCTGTGCTCCATATAGAGTTCCAAGCCAGTGAAAGCCCTGTCTCCAAAACAAACAAACAACAAACAAGCAAACAAACAAACAAACAAGCATACCCTGGAAGCCACACGGCAGATTTCAGTGGGAGAATTTCCTAGTTAAGTAGATGCTGAAGAAATGAAAATTTGGAAAGTAGTCAACAGAGTACTGGTAACTTGAGAAACAAATCTTTTTTTTTTTTTTTTTTTTTTTTTGAGAAGAGGAGGCTTATAAATATTTTTTGTTTGTTTGTTTTTGTTTTTTCGGAGACAGGGTTTCTCTGTATAGCCCTGGCTGTCCTGGAACTCACTCTGTAGACCAGGCTGGCCTCGAACTCAGAAATCCGCCTGCCTCTACCTCCCAAAGTGCTGGGATTACAGGCGTGCACCACCACCGCCCGGCTAATATTTTTTAATTAGACATAGTGGTACATGGCTTGATTTCAGTACTTAGGAGGCAGAGGCAGAAGGAGGTCTTGAGTTCCAGACAAAAAGGTGTGAGTGTGTTCCAGGCCATAGAGAGCTATGTGAGAGCCTGTCTTTAAAAAAAAATCCTAAATCAGCAAAACAAAAAGCTGGAGACCCAATCCAAGTACCTCGGGGTGCTCTGTGGCAGCAAATGGCAGGGGGTCCCCTTGTTCTTCAGCTTTCTGGCCTCTCTAAACAAGGGAGCTGAGCAGATATTAGTCATGCGGGTGGGGGAGGTGTCAATCTCAGAGTCTTTAAGAAAACTCCCGGTTAGAGACAAGGAGTAACTTACCAGCCCTGGACAGCCCCCCCAGCTGCATTTTGCTGTCCCACCCCGCTTGCCCACGTGCTCTGACTAGAGTCAGACTGAAAATATCACACTCTTCCTCTGTTTGAAAATAGCTCTCAGGCCAGGCGTTGGTGGCACACGCCTTTAATCCCAGCCCTTGGGAGGCAGAGGCAGGCGGATTTCTGACTTCGAGGCCAGCCTGGTCTACTGAATGAGTTCCAGGACAGCCAGGGCTACACAGAGAAACCCTGTCTCGAAACAAACAAACAAATAAACAAAAAAGCTCTCCGGGATGGAGAGTTGGCTCAGCCGTTAAGAGCACTGACTGCTACTCCAGAGGTCCTGAGTTCAAATCACAGCAACCACATGGTGGCTCACAATCATCCCGATTGAGATTGAGATCAGATGCCCTCTGCTGGTGTGTCTGATGACAGCTACAGTGTACTCATATACATTAAAGAAAGGAAGGAAGGAAGGAAGGAAGGAAGGAAGGAAGGAAGGAAGGAAGAAATCTTTTAAAAAAAAAAAAAAGTAATTGTTAAAAAAAAAAAAGAAGCCGGGCAGTGGTGGCACATGCCTTTAATCCCAGCACTTGGGAGGCAGAGGCAGACAGATTTCTGAGTTCGAGGCCAGCCTGGTCTTCAGAGTGAGTTCCAGGACAGCCAGGACTACACAGAGAAACCCTGTCTTGAAAAAACAAAAACAAACAAACAAACAAACAAACAAAAAATAGCTCTCTGCCTCTCGGTGCTTCCTCTCTTTTGTCTAGTCTTTTGGAAACTTTTACTGGTTTTCCCACCACAGGCTCCTAGGACAAGGATTCTTAGAGACTCAGTGTTGTGTCCCGGAGCCAGCACAATACCAAAATGCTTTTTGTAATGCTGGGTGCTTTCTCGGACTGAATGCCAATGTGCCCGTTGCTTCAAACGGCAGCCTTTGTACTGAACCCAAAACAGCTTTTTTTTTTTTTTTCCAAAGCCAATCAGTGGCCTGTTGAATTCAGCTACATGAGCCCGTACCAACACCTCACCCATTCCAAGCCTCCGTTTCTTTGATGTGATAACAAGACAGACACTCCTACACTGACCACTTTTGATCCCATAGTCAAGGAACCTGGTTGAGAGGGGAGCACAGGAGGGTTTGGGCAGGGCCAGCCTGGCCCAGATGGCTCTTCCCGCGATCACAGGACGCCAAGCAAACGGGTTCGCTGTGGTTTTGAACTTCTATGGGGGGGAGAGGAGCAGGGGGGAGGAGAGAGTGCCAGAAGAAAGGAAGGAAAGAGGAGGGAGAAAGAGAAGGAAAAGTTTGGGTTTAGGGATATAATTCAGGTTTATTCAGCAAGCTTGAGGCCCTGGGTTTGGTCTCCAGCAAGAATGAGAAGAAAGAAAAGTTGATTTTATTTACTTTTTGAGGCCAAACAAAACAAAACAAAACAAAACAAAACAAAAAAAACCACCTCATGCACAGGCTAGCCTCAAATGTATTATGTAGGGCTGGAGAGATGGCTCAGCGATTAAGAACACTGACTGCTCTTCCAAAGGTCCTGAGTTCAATTCCCAGCGACCACATAGTGGCTCACAACCATCTATAGTAGGGTCTGATGCCCTCTTCTGGTGTGTCTGAAGACAGCTATAATAAACTCATATAAATAAGATAAATAAAACTTTTTAAAAAAATGTATTATGTAGCAAGGATGACTCTGCACCTCTGATCATCCTGCTCCCTCCCTCCAAATTCCAAGATTACAGGTATACATTTCCATGCTTCATTTATGTAGTGCTGGAGGCTGAACCCCAAGGCTTTGTGCATGGTGGGTGTGGTGTGCTGGCTACTTTTGTGTCTACTTGACACAGAGTCATTTGGAAGAGGGAACCTGAATTGAGAAAATGCCCCCCAGTGGATTGGTTTGTGGGCAAACCATATGGTGCTTTTTGGTTTTTGGTATTTTCAAGACAGGGTTTCTCTGTGTAGCCCTGGCTGTCCTGGAACTCACTCTGTAGATCAGGCTGGCCTCGAACTCAGAAATCCGCCTGCCTCTGCCTCCCAAGTGCTGGGATTAAAGGTGTGCGCCACCACCGCCTGTTTTGTTTTGTTTTGTTTTGTTTTGTTTTTTGACTGATGATCGGTGTAGAAGAGTGCTGTTTATGTTAAGAGGGGCCATGCTTAATCTGGTGTCTAGGTTTCTTACTGTAAGAATGCAAGCTGAGCAAGCCAGTAAGCAGTGATACTTCATGGTCTCTGCTTCAGCTCCTGCTTCCAGGTTCCTCTCCTGGCTTACTTCAGTGATGGACCGTGATGTGGAGGTGTACTTGAAATAAGCCCTTTCCTTCCTAAGTTGTTTTTTTGTTCATCGTGGTTTATTATGGCAACAAACAAGTTGCCATAATAAAAAGATAGTAAGCACAAACTCCGCTGACGAAGCTACATCCTCGGCCCTGGAAAGGTTTGTTTCAGCTCAGAGTTGGAGGTTCTTGTGAATGGCTGCTTGGTCCCTAGCAGCATATCATGGTAGAAACACATGGTAAGAACACTGATCTTGTGGCCAGGTACAAAGAGAGAAAGAGTAACAGGTAAGGTCCCCCTCTCCCCTTCAAGAGAAAAGTCATCACAACACTTGTAACTTCAGCCTTGTAAAGTTTCTACCCTGACAGTAGTGCCAAGCTGGGAACTAAGCCTTTGGAGTAGGACCTTGGGGGACATTTCAGGTCCAAACAATATTGAATGGATTTATGTCCTTGTGTGACAAAATTTTTCACAACAAGTCCTTAGGCCAGGTAGAGAACTCATGACATATCAAACTATGAATACCACCAAAGTCCAATATAATGAACCAATGAGTTTTTGGGGGGTAACTTACAGGGATCTAGGTAAGGGAGCAGAAATAACTCAAAGACAGTTGCCTCTCTAAGGCTCACCTTAAAAAGCTGGGAACCTGGAACACACTGTACAGCCTGCAGGCAGCTCAACACATTGGAGAGTAGCCTTTCCAAGTGATTCAGTTGGTCTAAGCCTCTTCCGGGCAGTTCTGCTGGTTTCTGCTTCTTCCAGAGAGCTACTCTGGTCTTAGTGTTCTTTACATCTCAGTCTCCTTTGCCCTTAAAGGACTCTCTGCCTTTATTGCTTTCTTTGACAAGGAGGGACCTAGTGAATCTAGTCAGTTTCAGAGACTTCCTGGAGCTACTTTGAGTTGTTTATCTTTCTACTTAAGGAGCTTCCCTGCAGAATGAACTGTTCCAGTCTCGGGGGAATCTCTCTCTCTCTTTTTTTTTTAATTTAATTATCTTGTAAGTACACTGTAGCTATCTTCAGACACCAGAAGAGGGCGTCAGATCTCTTTACGGATGGGTGTGAGCCACCATGTGGTTGCTGGGATTTGAACTCATGACCTTTGGAAGAGCAGTTAGTGCTCTTAACTGCTGAGCCGTCTCTCCAGCCCTCGGGGGAATCTCTTACACAACAGACCTGTCGCACTGTCTCTCACTTCAATCTCTTGGATATCATTAGCATTTTGAAGTGGGTTGGTGAGTAGCGGGGAACTTTTGGGAGGGAAAACTCTTGATGTAGTGCAGAGACAGAGCCTTCTTTGCCGGATATTCTTCATGATTAGGACAGAATAGTAGCAAGGTTTACCAAACAGGCTTTGGGGCCAGACTGCCTGAGTTCAAGTTCCTTCCTATCACTTCTTATGTGACATTTCTATGGGTGTGTCATTCTGTCCTAATTCTACACAACTGAATATTAGCATTATTAATGCAGCCGGGCGGTGGTGGCACACGCCTTTAATCCCAGCACTTGGGAGGCGGAGGCAGGTGGATTTCTGAGTTCAAGGCCAGCCTGGTCTACAGAGTGAGTTCCAGGACAGCCAGGGCTATACAGAGAAACCCTGTCTCGAAAAAACCAAAAAAAAAAAAAAAAAAAAAAGCATTATTAATGCCACAGAAGAGGCCTGCGACCACTCAAGACGAATAACAAATGTTTGATACCTATTAGCTAGTTCTGGGTTCCATGGGCTTGAAACCCTGCCAACTTACTACATTGTTATTTAATCTTCTCCACATCTTGTGACCTGGGTATGTCCACCCCCCTCCATCTTCGCTTGATAGTGAAGAAAGAGAAAGTCATTTGCCCATAAAGACAAAAGGAAGCAGAGCCAGGGCTCTGTCTTAGCCTAACGCCAACTGCAAAATGAGGGCTCAAATACAGTTCAACCCTAGAGGACACCCAGGGGTACATTTTTGGTTGTGGCTATGATTTGAGGACACCACTGGACTTCAGGAGTAAGAGAAGGAGGAAAAGGGATGTTTCATATCCTGCCACATGCAAAAGTCCTTCACATCAAAGAAAGAGCCACATCCCAAGAGACTTCTGGAGGCAGGTGTGATGGGTGGCACATGCTTGTGATCCCAGCACCTGGGAGCTTAGAAGGTAGAAGCAGGAGGATCAGGAGTTCTCTACCATAGAGCTGAAGGCCAGCCAGGGTTACATGAAACCTGTCTCAAGAAACAAAACCTGGAAGCCGGGCGTGGTGGCGCATGCCTGTAATCCCAGCACTTGGTTAGGCAGAGGCAGGCGGATTTCTGAGTTCGAAGCCAGCCTTGTCTACAGAGTGAGTTCCAGGACAGCCAGGGATACACAGAAAAACCCTGTCTCGAAAACAAACAAACAAACAAACAAAAAGAAACAAACAAACAAATAAAACCTGACCAAATTCAAGTGACTTTCTGACTCTTCTGGACGCTTGCCCAAAACTAGTCTCATCTGGAAGATTTCTCAGTATTGCCATTCTTCAGGAATTTCCTTTAAATATATTTACTTGTTTTGATGTGTATGTTGATGTTTTGCCTGCCAGTACCACCTGCATGGCTGGTACCCTCAGGGGCTAGAGAGAGTGTCAGATCCCCTGGAACTAGAGTTACATATGGTTGTGAGCCAATACATTGATACTGGGAACCGAACCTGAGTCCTCTGGCGTCTTAGTCAGGGTTTCTATTCCTGCACAAACATCATGACCAAGAAGCAAGTTGGGGAGGAAAGGGTTTATTGAGCTTACACTTCCACACAGCTGTTCATCACCAAAGGAAGTCAGGACTGGAACCCAAGCGGGTCAGAAAGCAGGAGCTGATAGAGGCCATGGAGGGATGTTCCTTACTGGCTTGCTTCCCCTGGCTTGCTCAGCTTGCTCTCTTATAGAACCCAAGAATACCAGCCCAGATGTGGCACTACCCACAAGGGGCCCTCCCCCCTTGTTCACTAATTGAGAAAATGCCCCACAGCTGGATCTCATGGAGGCACTTCCCCAACTGAAGCTCCTTTCTCTGTGATAACTCCAGCCTGTGTCAAGTTGACATACAAAACCAGCCAGTACATCTGGAAAAGCAGTCAGTTCTCTTATGTACTGAGCTATCTCTTCAGCCCCAGGAGTTTCCCTTAAATGGTGACCTCTTACGTTTCTCAAGTTAGTGCTTTTCCTCCATCATTGTTTCTGCTGCGGTTTGTCTTAGGCAGGCTGCCATGTGCAACATATATACTTTAATGTGAAGACACACCAAATCTCCATTCCTGCCACAGCACCTATGGAAAACCCAAACTGGGTCACAGTATACAACAGAGACAAAAGTCCCTTGATCAATTGTTAGGATGGATAATTAAATTTAGCTAGGTTATATGACATATGTGTGTGTGTGTGTGTGTGTGTGTGTGTGTGTGTGTAATTTAAATTTGATGCCATCCCTATATAAAAGGAATAAATAACTAGAAAATGAAATTTGAAAACCACTCCAGCTACAAAGGCATCAAACACATTATGATTAGCCAGGTGGAGTGGCTCGCACCTATAATCCTTGCGCCCAAGAGGCTGAGATGGTAGGCTACTAACTAGTTCAAGCTCAGCCTGTGAGTTATTTATAAAAAACAAGACAAATCCATATAATTAGGAATAAATTTAAGAAATGAAACACAAGAGTTCTTCACGTTTAACTACCAATTGACAGATTATTGAAGCCCTATGTAATGGAGAGATGTTCTATCTTCAGGCCTAATATTATTAAACTGTCAGCTCTACTCAGTCTGAGCTATAGAGTCAATAGCATCCCCATCAGCCTGCTCTTTTAACAAAAATGGAGCTGATGGTTGGACATGACTGCACAGACAAGTAATCTTAGCATTTGAGAGGTGGAGTCAGGGGAATCAGGAGTTCAAGCCAGCTTCAGTTACATAATGACGTCAGTGCCATTCTGGGCTCCAGGAAGCCCTATGTCCAACAACAAGATAAACGATGTACCAATAAAGAAACATACTGAGAGGCTGAAGAGATGGCTTAGCAGTCTGGAAGAATACACTTGGTATTCTTTAAGAGAACCTTAGTTCAGTTAGAACCCATGTGGAGCTAATAGCCACCTGTAGCTCCATGTACTGGCTAGTTTTGTGTGTCAACTTGACACAGGCTGGAGTTATCATAGGAAAAGGAGCTTCAGTTGGGGAAGTGCCTCCATGAGATCCAGCTGTGGGGCATTCTCTCAATTAGTGACCAAGTGGAGAAGGGCCCCTTATGGGTGGTGCCATCTCTGGGCTGGTATTCTTGGGTTCTATAAGAGAGCAGGCTGAGCAAGCCAGGGGAAGCAAGCCAGTAAGAAACATCCCTCCGTGGCCTCTGCATCAGCTCCTGCTTCCTGACCTGCTTGAGTTCCAGTCCTGACTTCCTTTGATAATGAACAGCTGTGTGGAAGTGTAAGCTCAATAAACCCTTTCCTCCCCAACTTGCTTCTTGGTCATGTTTGTGCAGGAATAGAAACCCTGACTAAGACACTCCAGTTCTAGGGGATCTAACACACTCTTCTGGCCTCTACTGGCACTGCATGTACATAGTGCACAAATACACATACAGGTAAAACACCAATACACATTAAATCAGAAGAAATAATCTTAAAAAAACAAACAAACATAATGATTTTAAAAGCTGATGTTTTAGCTGGGCAGTGGTGGCGCACGCCTTCAATCCTAGCACTTGGGAGGCAGAGGCAGGCAGATTTCTGAGTTCGAGGCCAGCCTGGTGTACAGAGTGAGTTCCAGGACAGCCAGGGCTACCCAGAGAAACCCTGTCTCGAAAAAAGAAAAAAAAAAAAACCTAAATAAATAAATAAATAAGTTGATGTTTTAATACTTATATGAAGAAGCAGATTGGAATCTTTTCTTTTTTTTTCTTTTTTTTTTCTTTTTTTTTTTCTTTTTTTGGTTTTTTGAGACAGGGGTTTGTTCTCTGTGTAGCCCTGGCTGTCCTGGAACTCACTCTGTAGACCAGGAACTCGAACTCAGAAATCCACCTGCCTCAGCCTCCCAAGTGCTAGGATTAAAGGCGTGTGCCACCACTGCCCAGCGGAATCATGTTTGTTTTTGTTTTCATTTTTTAAGATGTATTTATTTATTATATGTAGGTACACTGTAGCTGTCTTTAGACACTCCAGAAGAGGATGTCAGATCTCATTACGGATGGTTGTGAGCCACCATGTGGTTGCTGGGATTTGAACTCAGGACCTCTGGAAGAGCAGTTAGTGCTCTTAACCACTGAGCCATCTCTCCAGCCTGGAATCATGTTTTTTTAAAGATTTTTTTTATTTTAATGTATGTGAGTACACTGTAGCTATCTTCAGACACACCAGAAGAAGGCATTGGATCCCATTACAGATGGTTGTGAGCCACCATGTGGATGCTGGGAATTGAACTCAGGACCTCTGGAAGACAGTCAGTGCTCTTAACTGCTGAGCCATCTCTCCAGCCCCGAAATCATGTTTTGAAAAAAACACTTGAAGAGAAATTGGAGAGCCTGGCATAGTGATGCACACTTTTAATCCCAGTACTCTGGAGTTATAGGCAGATGTAAGTTTGAGACCAGCCTGGTCTACAAAGCAAATTTCTAGAATAGTTGGGACTACATAGAGAAACCGTGTCTCAGAAAAACAAAACAAAAACCAGAAAGAAAGAAAGAAAGAAAGAAAGAAAGAAAGAAAGAAAGAAAGAAAGAAAGGGGTAGGGAGGGAGGGAAAAGGAGGGAGGCAGGAAGGAAGAAAGGAAGGAAAGAATGAAGGAAGGAAGGAAAGAAGGAAAGAAGGAAAGAAAAAGAAAAAAAGGAAATTGGGAACAGGAGGTTCATACTATTAATTTAAGGCTTTCTATAAATAGCTTGGTGATCTAACTTAACCACAATGTGACTGTCCTAGTTCTTACTGTGTGACAAACCATCCTAAACAATGCTGAAAACCTGTATCTCCAGTAACATTTATTTTGCTTCTGGGCCTGAGGAGGCTAGGCTCACCTGAGGAGCCCACACTCTGGGCCTCTCATGAGAGACAGCAGGTGGCTGGGACAGAGTCTTTTTACTCTTCACTCCCTCGCCCAGTGCCAGAAGCTATTTGTCCAGGTGGTCTAGGCTGATGTAAAGCACACTTCCTGCAGAGCAGCTGAAGATTCCTACAGTGAACCAGGTGGGAGCCATGTGGCTTTGATAATCTAAACTTGGCGGGTCCCCAGAGTTACTTTGTCCACATTCTGTTATAAGCCAGTTTCCAAGGACAGGCCATATTTCAGGGGGAGATACTCAGATTGTACCTTTGCAAAAGAAATGGAAAAACAGAGATTATGGGTGTGTTTTAAAACTATTACCCAGATGCCGGGCGGTGGTGGCGCATGCCTTTAATCCCAGCACTTGGGAAGCAGATTTCTGAGTTCGAGGACAGCCTGGTCTACAGAGTGAGTTCCAGGACAGCCAGGACTACACAGAGAAACCCTGTCTCGAAAAACCAAAACAAAAGCAAAAAACAAAAACAAAAACAAACAAACAAACAAACAAAAAAAAAAACGATTACCAAGGCTCAATGATTAAGAGCACTTTTTTTTCCCAGAGGACCTGGGCTCAATTCCTAGTACCCTCATGATGGTTCACAACCATCCATAACCATTCCAGGAGATCCAACACCCTCCTCTGACCCCAATAGGTACCAGGCCATACATATGGTACACAGATATACATCCAAAGCAAAGCACCTATACATGTAAAAACAAAACTATTACCCAAAAACAAAGAAGAGGAGGGTCTAGAATGCAATTCACTCTTGGCCTAGGAAGAAGTAAAAACTCTCTGAAAAACAGGTAGAAATGCTATCCTGATGCTTACCTGGAGGGTTTCTGAGCTTTTCTAAGGTTTCTGATAAGAGAGCAGCAGAAAGAGGTGGCCTAAAAGATAAAAGCTGGCTGGAGAGCTGGGGTTCAGAGGTAGGACATTTGTCTCCAGCGCTTGATGCCCTAGGTTCAACCCAGTACTGCCGAAGAGGGCATGGGGAGAATGGGAAAGCCAAGGAAACTCAAGGTCCCCAAAGCTCATGTGCCCGCACATCTTCACTTTCAGATCTCGACAACCACTGTTCCCCACGACTAGCACACCCTTCCTCTTTCTTCTGGCTTTCCCCACACATTTCCTTAGGGCTGGCTTAGGCACTGGCTCCTCCAGCAAAGCCCCCTTCATTCAAGTCTGGGTCCAGTGTCCCTTCTGTTGGGGTCCATGATTCCCTCAATACTCTCCCACCAGTGTCTGCTGTTTATCCACATCTTCACTCTTCTCCCTCCTCTAAGGTGCCTGAAGGCACAAGGCCTTCCTTTGAACCCATAAGACACTGGCATGTGATAAATGGCCAAAGTGAGGGGGTGGAGTGTTCCAAAGCCACCACCACCCAGGACTCAGACACAAGGGGCTTCAAGCTCTCTGGTTTTGTCCCAAGATCTCCTGTGTCACCTCCCTGTACAAGCCAACTGGAGCTGGGCAGAGCTGGGCAGAGCTGGGCTGAGGTGCACTAAGCTAGCCCCTTAGTGTGAACAGTTGTAGCCTCCCCTCAAGTCTCCCCAAATCAACCAGCGCTTCTTCCCAGTTCCTCTCTGGGAGTAGATCGACCTGATTCTAGCTAAAACCATAGATGTGATAATAGGAGGGGAAAAAATGAATAAGGGTCGAGAGTCAGACAATTGGTGGCAACGAGATGAACATAGATTAATGACGCGGACCTTGCTCTGGTCTTCTCAGCCTGGGCTGGAGAAGGTTCGTGGTTGATACCCATTAAAGGGCTTAATGAAATAATTATAATTCACACCCCAGAGCATCAAAGAATCAATACTGGGGAACTTTGAGCCACTCTGGGGGTGGCACCCCACTGGCTTCACAGTTCAGCTCAGCAGGCAGAGCGAGGAGAAGGAAATGCAGTTGACGTGAAAGTTGCATTAAAAGAGGGCAATAATAGATTAAAAGCTGCCAGGACCCCGGTGACTGGACGTCGATAGCCTTTACTCCCTGCCTTGCCCCAATTCTGCCCCCTTCGTGCACTATTAGCCCAGATCGATGGGCTGTCAATTGACATCACCGGCTACAGCATTAATGCGAGCTCACAAAGGAAGCCCAGCCTTATATTATCACTTCTCTCTATTCCAAATTACCACGTAATGCAGACGGCGGGCAGCCTGTGACATGTTAACACTATACACGATTTGTTGGGATTGGACTAAGCATTTCACGGCTATAGATTTCATCAGAGACTTGATGACAGAAATAAACTGCCATCCACGGGGAAATCACTGGGAATAATAGAATTAGGAATTGTTTGGGAATCCGGAGGGACAATGGAGGGGTGACGAAATAGGAAAGAAAAAGAGTCCTGCCGCTGGTAGCCTGCTGTGGGGGCAGCTCCAGAGAAAGAGTGCAGTTAAAAGACCTTACACTCCAGCTCAATGAAGAACAGGTATTTGGATTTTGTCCTAGGGTTCCTTTTCTGGTTTTGCACAAGAACTGGGAAGATTCTTTCCCTGTGACAACCTGGAATGTGGTGGCTGTGGGTTGAACTGTCACTGAATTCTAATCCCAGAACCTCAGGGAATGACTTTCCAAATTTGCAAGTAGGGTCCTTACAGAGCTGACTAGAAAACTAATGTTAAAGATTGTGCTTCTAAAAGGCTAGATTTACACAATCACAGTTGGGCAGCCAGGTGACAGGAGTCAGAAGATTCCCTCCTTGGCAAGCATGGCTCTTGTCAAAATGTTGATTTCAGACTTTCAGTCTCTACACTGGAGACAGTAAATCTGTTGTTTTGAAGTACCTGTGTGCGTTTGGCGTTTTTTATGGGACCCTTAGGAAATAGTGTTTACTCATAGCTAATGATAGCCCATTTACTGAGCCCTTTTCCAGGTCAGCTGCAGGGCTAAATGGTTTGCACATACTGGCTCACTTCATTCTCCTGAGGATCCTAAGGTCACGTATTGTAACCTCCACTTCTCGGATAGTTCCTGAAAAGTAATCTGTTCAGTGGTGCACAGTGTTAGAGGGCACAGCAGGTCTCAGGACAGAAACCTGAGAAATAGCAAAGCAACAAAAAGCTTCTGTTGAACTTCCCAAGGTTCTTCCAATTGACTTCTTGCTTGCAGCTGGCCTTCTTTCAAGTCTCTAGAATTTCCTGAGAGTGCAAACTATTTGGTTTGAATTGAGCCCCAACGCATCAAAACATCAAATAGCCTCACCCTTGCATTCCTACCGCCTCTACCTCCTAAATGCTAGATTACAGGCAGGAGGCACAGCCCCTACCCTTACCTACTTGTTTTTTGTTTTTTGGGTTTTGTTTTGTTTTTTTGAGACAGGGTTTCTCTGTGTAGCCCTGGCTGTCCTGGAACTCACTCTGTAGACCAGGCTGGCCTCGAACTCAGAAATCCACCTGCCTCTGCCTCCCAAGTGCTGGGATTAAAGGTGTACGCCATCAATGCCCGGCAAAAGCAATGAAGTTGAATCTTTTTTTCTTTTTTTATGTATGAGTACATTGTTGTTGTCTTCAGACACACCAGAAAAAGGCATCAGATCTTATTACAGATGGTTGTGGTTGCTGGGAATTGAACTCAGGTCCTCTGGAAGAGCAGTCAGTGCTCTTAACCACTGAGCCATCTCTCCAGCTCCCCTTACCTACCTGTAAGAAAACACTTTCACTTGTATTTCTTCTCCATCTTCCCAACTACTCTAACAGTTCTCTCCCATTTGTTCTTCCCTGCCTACAATACTTGGTGGAACATGTTAAGACCATGTGTTGTATGCTTCTTTGTCTCCAAAATGTTCAGTAGGGATGGCTAAGGGAGTTGGGGCCAAAAACCACTGCAATAATGGTATGGGGTTTTGCTGACTAGATTGCTTTGCATTGTTCTGTGAATGTATATAAAATATATACCACCCCCAAAGCAGATGGTATATAAACTGTTATAGCTCTCACTTTAGAGTTGATCGCTAGAGCCAAGGCTGACCTTGAACTCACTATACAGTTAAAGATGCCCCTGAGCCGGGTGGTGGTGGCGCACGCCTGTAATGCCAGCACTCTGGGAAGCAGAGGCAGGTGGATTTCTGAGTTCGAGGCCAGACTGGTCTAGAGTTCCAGGACAGCCAGGGCTATACAGAGTAACCCTGTCCCAAAACAAAACAAAAAAAAAACAAAAAACAAAAAACAAAACAAAAACAAAAAACTAAAAATCTGACCCTGAACTTTTTTTCCTATTCCCCTCCCAAGTGCTACCATATCACCATGTTTCACAACAAGTTTTGTGTGGTGCTGAGACTGAATCCTGCTGGTCAAGCATTACTGCCTGAGCTAAAGCCACAGTACCCAGAAGTCTTGCCAAGTATCAGCTCAGAAGTGAGCATAGGTTCAAAGGTTACATAAAAGACTGGAATTCCTTGACCATACTCACACATGGTATTTGGCTTTAGGCCGGTCTATCACTATCTACTACCTTCTGCCATGCTGCCAATAAGCAAATGGCACCTGTTTCAGTGGGGCATAGTGGCTCATGCTGTTAATCCCAAACACTCAGGAGGCAGAGGCAGGAGTTGCTCTGCGTTTGAGGGCTATGCAGAGAAACCCTACCTTGAAAAAACAAAAATAAATGTCCCAATAGCTTTCCCAAGGACGCTGGGCAGTTGCTTTATAATTAGGTACTGCCATCTGCTGGACAAAGATGTCTCAAAATCAGTGTGCACAAGGAACCTTTGTAAAGCTGGTCTTCCCACATAAAGGTGCTATACATCATCCCACCTACAAGCCTAGACAAATCCTTGAATTCAAGGATCATTAGATTGAAATACTGTACTGCTGAGAACTTTACTGCTATGGCTCATATCAAAATTATTTCCCCTTAGTTTAAAAGTAGTTACTTGTGAATGTACTAAAAATGCATTTTAGAATTTAACTGAGACTGGCATGGTAGTGAATCTCAGTGACCTCAGTACTTCCCAGGCAAGCCTGAAACCAGTTTAAATGGCCAGGAATAAGGTAACAGCATGCTAATCTACAGAGTAATTTTACCTTCCTTGGAAATTGAATTTAGGGATCAAAATGAATGCAATGGTCCTCTAGTTTTACAACTTGAAATACTTTCTCTAACCCAAGGATTTTACTTTATTGTACAATTTTCTGCCACCTACAGGAATTTAGGACTAGACCCTAGACTACAAAGAACCAAAACAGCCTCAGTTCCTCCCAACCATTTTATGCTAAACAGGTATTGTAAATAGCCCAGTTTGACTTACCCACATGTAGGGGCAGGGGGATAATTGTGTGCTAGCAAACCTACAGCCTGCCTTCAGGCCCAAAAACCCACAGGAAGATCTATTCTGACCTCCAGTTGTGTGCCCATACACAATCTTAAAGGAAAACTGAAATATTACACCATCTTGGGCTTCAGATGGAATAAAAACCTTGCACTTGGTTTTAGGTTTTAATTACCCTATGTAGTTAAATTACATGTACTTTCCCCAGGTACATTAATGGCAGTACATCCCAGCAGAGCTGCCAGTAGAGGGCAGTCTCCCAAGGTAAAATACCCAGCAACCCAAGTGCAGATAAGACCTCAGCACTACAGCACTCCCAGCACTTAAGTTTTAACACTGGATAAAAAAGCTTTATATAACTTGTGGCTAATCTACTTCCCTAAGCAACTATTATCACTACAGCAAGCTAACTAGAGGCTTTGGTACATGTGTGCAGGCTAACCACTAGATGGCAGCTTAACACTAAGTTACATAAATGGATTTTTAGTAGTGAAAGATTTTATTTATGGGTAATAGGACAGACTTCATAGCTAAGAACCAGCACCCCCCCTTGTGTCTTTAGCTTGCCATGTTATCCAGATTGAAACTGCCCCTAAGGAAAGCTAGTCTAATTAGTGCTTCCTGGCCCAGTGGTGGCCACTATTTATCTCTCAGCTCTTGAGTTCTAGGTCAGCAGTCCTGTCACACCCATGTTTCTTACATTTAACTCAGTCAAGACAACTGTATGGTGCCAATTTAAATAGTTTTATTATTCCATGTTACTTTGTTGTTTGGGGGTCCCTGTGGAACAATGCTACACCCTCTACTTGGACTGACTTAATCCACCTCTTCAATGGTGGGGCCTGAAGAAGCACCACCAGATGGAGGAGCTCCACCACCAGGGAAGCCACCAGGCATTCCTCCAGGCATGCCACCAGCACTCTGGTACAGCTTAGTAATGATAGGGTTGCAGACTTTCTCCAGCTCTTTCTGCTGATGCTCAAATTCTTCCTTCTCTGCAGTCTAAAAGAGAAAAAAAACCAAATTACTTTTTCTGGAAAGGGGGGGGCGCGCTGTCAACTAAGCCTACATAAAGAACCCTTAGCTATTGAGTCACTCAGACATCCAAGGAAGGTAACTGCCAACACTACCATTCTGGTGGAAACCGCGAATGTTTGGACCATTCATCATAGTGACCCTTCTTCTGAACATCTACCTCCCCTTATTGGCCAGAGCACATACCTGGTTCTTATCCAGCCAGCTGATGATTTCATTGCACTTGTCAAGGATCTTCTGTTTGTCCTCATCGTTGATCTTGCCTTGAAGTTTTTCATCTTCAACAGTTGCTTTCATGTTGAAGGCATAGGACTCCAGAGAATTCTTGGAGGAAACCTTATCTCTCTGCTTCTCATCCTCAGCTTTGTACTTCTCAGCCTCTTGGACCATGCGCTCAATATCCTCCTTACTCAAGCGGCCTGATAAAAATTACAAAATCATGAGGATGTGTTCCTAAAGGTAGTACACTCACTGTTCCATACAGAGAGCAGCAAGCCCGTGCATACTTACCCTTGTCATTGGTGATGGTGATCTTGTTCTCCTTGCCTGTGCTCTTATCTACAGCAGAAACATTAAGGATGCCATTGGCATCAATGTCAAAAGTAACCTCAATCTGAGGAACCCCGCGGGGTGCTGGAGGTATGCCTGTGAGCTCAAACTTTCCAAGCAGGTTGTTGTCCTTGGTCATGGCCCTTTCACCTTCATACACCTTAATGAAGAAAAATAAAGCAAAAATTCAAGATTTAGTTAGAACCTACTACTGTGGCGTATGCTCAATTTGGGGAGGAAGATTGTCGCTCAGACATCCAAGGAAGGAACTAGCCAACACAGTGTTTCTGGTGGAAACTACGAATGGTTTGGGGATCCATCATCATAGCGAGAACTTCTGGGTTTTCTATAAAAATTACAAAATTCTAGAACACACCTGAATGAGTACTCCTGGCTGGTTGTCAGAGTAGGTGGTGAAGGTCTGGGTCTGCTTGGTGGGGATGGTGGTGTTGCGCTTGATGAGGACAGTCATGACTCCGCCAGCAGTTTCAATACCAAGGGAAAGAGGAGTGACATCCAAGAGCAGCAAATCCTGAACATTCTCAGACTTGTCTCCAGAAAGAATGGCTGCCTGGACAGCTACAGAAAAAGCAGAAATAAACATTAGGAACAATTCACTTAACTTCAATCACTTCAACATTTGTTGTTCATTCGCTCAGACATCCAAGGAAGGAACTAGCCAACACAATATTTCTGGTGGAAACTACGAATGGTTTTGGAATCCATCATCACAGCGAATCTTACAGGACTTGAGACTGTAATGACAATGTAAAAAGCTGACTTACCGGCACCATAGGCGACAGCTTCATCGGGGTTAATGCTCTTGTTCAGTTCTTTTCCATTGAAGAAGTCCTGCAGAAGTTTCTGAATCTTGGGGATTCTGGTAGAACCACCCACCAAGACAATATCATGGATCTGAGACTTGTCTAGTTTGGCATCTCGAAGGGCCTTCTCTACAGGGTCCAGTGTGCCACGGAACAGGTCAGCATTCAATTCCTCAAATCGAGCCCGGGTAATGGAGGTGTAGAAGTCAATTCCCTCATAGAGAGAATCAATCTCAATACTGGCCTGGGTGCTGGAGGAGAGGGTGCGCTTGGCACGCTCACAGGCGGTGCGGAGACGCCGGACAGCTCTCTTGTTCTCACTGATGTCCTTCTTGTGCTTTCGCTTAAATTCAGCAATGAAATGGTTGACCATTCGGTTGTCGAAGTCTTCTCCACCCAAGTGGGTGTCTCCAGCTGTTGATTTGACTTCAAAAATGCCATCCTCAATAGTGAGGATTGACACATCAAAAGTGCCACCTCCCAAGTCAAAAATCAGCACATTCCTTTCAGCTCCGACCTGCCAATAAAAGATATTCTTAGTTCAGGCATGTTTCTGGTGCATTAACCCTAACTAGAGATGCACTTGAAAACACCTACCTTCTTATCTAAGCCATAAGCAATAGCAGCAGCTGTTGGTTCGTTGATAATTCGAAGTACATTGAGGCCAGCAATAGTTCCAGCATCTTTTGTTGCCTGTCGCTGGGAGTCATTGAAGTAAGCTGGCACTGTGACCACAGCATTGGTAACAGTCTAGAAAACACAATGCGTACAATTGTATGGTTGCCAAATTCCAGCACTGATAAGGATTTATTAAAATTAAAGGTATAGTCCACCTTGTAATTGCCCCGTTGAAAAATAACCCACCTTTCCGAGGTATGCTTCTGCAATTTCCTTCATTTTTGTCAGAACCATTGAGGACACCTCCTCTGGGTAGAAACTTTTCATCTCTCCTTTGTATTCTACTTGGACCTTGGGCCTGCCTGCGTCATTCACCACCATGAAGGGCCAGTGCTTCATATCAGACTGAACAACAGCATCATCAAACCTACGCCCGATCAGACGTTTGGCATCTGTAACAGTCAATGCACCTCATTACATACACACCTTAGTATCAATGCAAAAAAAAAAAAAAAAACCCCAGAGGGGTACAAGCTCTGGTGCAGGATGCCACGGCCCATTATTTAATGCCCTGTGGCCTTCGATCAAATTTAAGCAATTGCTAATAATTTCCCAGGCCCTTTTTCATCGCAAACCAACAGCACAATGATCCTGGCGACTTACCAAACACCGTGTTAGTGGGGTTCATTGCGACCTGATTCTTGGCCGCATCCCCAATTAATCGTTCTGTGTCGGTGAAAGCGACATAGCTCGGCGTGGTGCGGTTTCCCTGGTCATTGGCAATGATTTCCACCTTCCCATGCTGGAAGACACCCACACAGGAGTAGGTGGTGCCAAGATCAATGCCAACTGCAGGTCCCTTAGACATGGTGGCTGGAAGGAATAGGGGAGATAAAAAGGCTGAGCAGTCACTCCACGCTTCCCAAACTGCAGTGCGGCCCAGCCCTATCCCCCGAAGCCGCGCTGACGGCTCATGGCAGCGCTGCTGCAGTCCGTGAGGCTGTGCCAGGCTTGGCACACGGACCCGCCCGAGGCTCAAGAAACCATCTGTCCTAAAGGTCTGCGACAATGGCTGAGCACGTGGCCACCTCCGAGCGCAGCACCCCCACCAACCCGCAGGGCCGCGCACTGCGGTAGCCGGGACGGGTTTTCCCAATTCCGAGCCCCCGCAAAATGGACACCGCACAGATTTCCTCTACTTTCGAGCTTCAGACAAGATAAATTAATGAGGCCCAGGCGTCTGCAGCTGCCCTCCCCCGCCATGCGGAGCCTCAAGGCCATGGCGGCGCCGCCCTGACTCAGCCCATCCTCCCCCTTGAGCTGCAGCCTCCGTCCGCGGCGGCGGCGGCCTAAGCCGTACCCAGCCGTCTACGTTCTCCCCTTAACTCCTGCACCACCCCGGGCGCCCACCTACACCCGAGCGCCATGCCTCACCTTGCGTGTAGGCCCGGCTGAGCTGATGACGAGACCACACAAGCGTCCGAGAGCTGCCTCCGCGTTCAATGAGACCGGTTTCCGCCCGCTTCACTGTCTCTTATACCCTGTCTTAGAACCTTCCAGAAGGGTTCCGCCCCATCCCGCTGCCGATCATAGCTCCTTAGCCAATGGACGGCCAGGTCCCTCTGGCTGCACTAATGAAGATCCAGGACGCTCTCCTAAGACCCGCCTCAGCCCCGCCCCACCTCGCGATGACGCACGACCGCAGCGTTCTGGAACTTTCACGCTCGCCCCCGCTCTCGGAACGGCCCGGGGGGAAAGGGGAGGGCCGGGCGCACAGAGCCCGCGCGCGGGAGTCCTCTGTCACTCAGAGCCGGTGGGGGAGGGGAGAGGGTCGGCCGCGAGTACGCTTGCGCGACCCCTCTGCGCAGGCAGGAGGGAGCGGAAGGACGTCCGGGGAGGAGGGCGGGTCCTTTCATAACGGACCAATGGCAGCAGTGTTCGGCTTGATGAGTACCTCTTGGGACCCTCGGCGGCCAGAAAGAAGAGCCTGAGGGAGGAGGGAGTCCGGGAAGAGAAGACGGAAGTGGGGCGAGGACAAAATGGCTGCGAAGGTTGTTGCGCCCCTCCCCCACCCGGCCCTCCGTCCTTCTCCCTAAGTCCGGCGCTTTCCCGGCCTCAGTTTTCGTCCACCTTAATGGTTTCCCAGCCTGACATTCAGGCGCACCGCTAGGCTTGTCTGTCCGTGGCGCCTCGCTTGTGGGAGGCTAGGCCTCCGCGTGGTCTCCCATGCTGACCCCCCACCCAGCAAAATGGAACACGTCGATCCCCCGGCGTGGAGGCTCGATATGCCTGACTTGTCCCATGTCCCCGGGGTTCCCGTTTGTGATCCTCTGTGCAATGGCCCAGTCCTCTTCGCTGACCCCGGAGCCGAGCGCCCCTCCCCACCCCCGGATTCGGACAACGTGGCCTCTCTGCCCGCCCCCCCCCCCACCCCAGACTTAGCAGTTTAGGGAATAAATGTCCGAAAAGATAATTTTTTTTTCCCCTTGTGGGTGAGCTAGCCCTTGGCAATCCATGTTTCCGGCAGCCCTGTGTCCTTGATTGAGTGATCTCGACCTTTTATTTTCAGTAACATGAGGTAATGTCTCTCCTGACTTGACTTTTACCAAAAATTAAACGCCCGACCGCGCAGAGTCCTTGAAAACGTGACTGAGCCAATGGCCGGAGCCGTTGCTGGGACTGTGAAACCTCAGGGCTTGGAGGCAGGGCGTTCCCGGGCCCTGTCCACCCAGCCGGTCTCTCTAGCACTTTCCACGTGTCCTTTCTTTTAGGCAGGGAATGCAGCTATTTATTGGTTAGATAGGTTGGGGTTTTTTTTGTTTTTTTTTTTTTTTAAAGAATATTGAAGCAACTTTTACTTGCAGCGTTTAAATTGGAAGGTCTCCAGACCATGTGAAGAAAGCTAGCAGACCGGGGACTCTTTGTCCTTGTCAAAAGCTAGTAATCACTAAGACAAAGTCATAATTTTTTTTCCTGTATTTGTATCTTGGGAGGAATGTTGGCTTGGAGTTCATGGAAGGATGTACTCGTTCATCTCTGTTACAGTTCGAGAAGTTCGTTTTAATGCAATGCTTTTCGTGTGAATGTAAATCGTACATTGCACGTAAAGTGCTTTTTACAGCATTCGATTATCAAAACAATTTTCTAAGGTATGCGTTAGCCGCATATTAGAAACCTGAGGAAAAGTGAGACACAGAGACAGTACTTGGAGGAATAGACACAACTGGTTTTTCTTGGAAACGCCCCCTCCACTTTTTTTTTTTAAGCTAAGGTTTAACTGGGTGTGGCGGCGGTTCAAGTTTTTAGCACTCAGGAGAAGAGGGATCGAAAGTTCTGCTAGACTGAAATTGGGATATATGAGACTGTCAGTCTGTAAATAACATTTTAAAAATTTGCAGCCTGAGTCTGTTTCACAAGCCTTACTTTCTGGGAGGTGGGTGGTGCAGGCATGTGACCCTTGCTACTCCAGAGTCTAAAACAGGAAGAAAGCTCTAGGCTGGCCTGCCCTGCCCTAATCAAAGGTTTGCCTGAGCAACTCAGAGAAACCCTGTCTCAAAATAAGTCAAATTGAGGCAGGATGGTAAGACAGAAATGCTGAGGATAGAGAAGGGAAAGCAGCCCCTCCCCTGGCAGTTGAAGCCTCTTGCCATTGGAAAACAGGAATTCCAGCAAATTAACTCCTTAGCACCCTTCTCCCTTCCCAGCCTTGAACCTGCAATCCTCAAGGAATCTCTCCAGAAACCCCGTTCATGGGGAGAAGACTTTACTAACTCTGGTGCAATCTTAGTGGCTCCAGACTTCACTTTATCAGATGACAAATCCAGCCGAGGCGTCTCATGACCCAACCTATAATCTCGATTATCAAGAGACGGAAGGGGGGGGGATGGGAAATTTCAGGACCTGCAGGACAGGGGGTTATAGATTAGTGCAGCCTCAGCCTTGATTCAAAACAAAACAAAACAAAACAAAAAAACCTCCCCTCTGCAGAGAATGGCCATTGATGCTGAGTTTAATCACTGTTGGGTGGTCAACCTTAAAGGGATGTCCCATCACCTCCCAGACTCAGGAAGCATGAGGGAAGAGGGGGTTGAAAGAAGAAAGAGCCGGGTGATAGGCAGAGGACTATGAAATCCTGAGCATGGCATGTCAGTGGCACTCACGAAGTCACTGGCTGCCACTGTTGCAAGGGACAAGGCACAAGACTGACCCTCTAAATAACCACAGATGGGGGAGGGGTCTGCCTCACCCAGAGAGCCAATGGTCTGATGGCTTCTGGTGGAGAGGAAGTCTTGTCTTCAGTCGGTAACCACTGGCATGAGTAAGCTATACTGTTGCTAGGTCCACACTTGGGGGGGCCCACAAAGGCCACCTTCATTAAGTCCTGTGGGTCACAAAGTAAAAACAGAAGTGCTGAGAGTGGGATGGGGGTCTTTTGAAGATTTATTCTTATTACTGTATGTGTAAGGGTGTCAGATTGCCTGAGTCTAGTTATTGGTGGAGGTGAGGTATACATTTCTAGGGCTTCTGGCCAGATTAATACTGCTAAATTCCAGTCCCAGGGGCAATAAAGTGGAACTCTGATCCAGTGTGATCCCCGACGCCTCACAGGAACACACCCCTGTGCATATACACCACACATACACGCATGCACAGAAATAGTTTTTAAGCAGAATTAACCTCTGCCGTGGTCACTCAAAATGTGCTCTAGGATTTGAGCTGTTTTTACTATCAAAAGCACAAAAGATCAGCGAGCTAGCTCGATGGATAAAGTGCTTGCCATGCAAAACTGAAGCCATGAGTTTGATTCTTAGAAGCTATGGAAAGGAAGAGAGGGAGGGAGGGAGAGAGGGAGGAGAGACAGACAGAGAGAGAAGTGAACCGATCCTTCCGGGTTGTACTCTGACCTCCACACGTGTCCCGTGGCATGAGTGCTCCTAATAAAAGTAAACCGGGCAGTGGTGGCACACGCCTTTAATTCCAGCACTTGGGAGGCAGAGGCAGGCGGATTTCTGAGTTCGAGGCCAGCCTGGTCTACAGAGTGAGTTCCAGGACAGCCAGGGCTATACAGAGAAACCCTGTCTCTAAAAACCAATAAATAAATAAAAATTATTGACTAAATAAAAGCAGAAAATATAATGAAAGTTGTTCCTTTCCTTCTAGCTGCTCAGAGTTTCAAACCAAAAATTTACTTATTCATCATCTGAAATAAACCAAGCGTAGTGATGTAGAACTATATAACATCAGCACTCAAGAGGTGGAGACAGGAAAAAAAAATGCTAGTTCTAGGCTATCTTGGGCTACCCATTGATATTGTTTTTTGTTTTTTTTTTTTTTTGGAGACAGGGTTTCTCTGTGTGGTCCTGGCTGTCCTGGAATTCACTCGGTAGACCAGGCTGGCCTTGAACTCAGAAATCCGCCTGCCTCTGCCTCCCAAGTGCTGGGATTACAGGCGTGCGCCACCCCGCCCAGCTCCCATTGATATTGTTTAAAAAAAAAAAAATTAAAGGGGTGCTTGTACACACTTGTAAATCCCAGCACGTGGGAGGCAGAGGCCTATAGACTATAAGTCCAGAAGCCAACCAATTCCACACAGAGAGACCAACCCTCTGTGCTAGTTTGCTATCTATTGTTGTGACACACACTGTAACCAAAAGCAGCGTGAGAAAGCAAGGGTTTAATTTCTCACATAGCTTATAGCCCATCAAAAGGAAACTCAAGGCAGGGACCTGGAGGCAGGACTGAAGCAGACACCAGGGGACTCTGGTCACTGGTTTGCTCTCCATGCCTTGCTCCTTTTGCTTCTCAGAGGACTCAAGACCACCTGCCCAAGGGTGGTACTACTCACAGTGGGCTGGGGCCTTCCATACCAATTATTTTTTTTTAAGATTTATTTATTTATTTATTTATTTATTTATTTAGAGACAGGGTTTCTCTGTGTAGTCTTGGCTATCCTGGAACTCACTCTGTAGACCAGGCTGGCCTCGAACTCAGAAATTTGCCTGCCTCTGCCTCCCAAGTGCTGGGATTACAGGTGTGTGCCACCACACCTGGCTGATTTATTTATTTATTATATGTAAGTACATTGTATCTGTCTTCAGACACTCCAGAAGAGGTTACAGATGGTTGTAGCCACCATGTGGTTGCTGGGATTTGAACTCAGGACCTTCAGAAGAGCAGTCGTGCTCTTAACTGCTGAGTCATCTCTCCAGCACCCTTCCATATCAATTATTAATAAAATGTCTCACAAACATGGCTACACACTGTTCTAATGGAGGTAATTTCTCAACTGACCTTCCCACTTCTCAGATGGCTCTAGCTTGTGTTAAAATGACAACAAAAACGAACATCTCCTCCCCCTCAAAAAAAAAAAAAAAAAAAAAAAAAAAAAACTAACCAGGCTGGAAAGATGGCTCAGTGGTTAAGAGCACTGACTGCTCTTCCAAAGGTCTTGAGTTCAAATCCCAGTGACCACGTGGTGACTCACAACCATTCATATTACTATATGACACCCTCTTCCAGTGTGTCTAAAGGCAGCTACAGTGGACTCACATATAATAATAAATCTTTGGGCCGGAGCGAGCGGGGCTGAAGCAAAGCAAGCAGAGGTTTAATTCCCAGCAACCACATCATGGCTCACAACCATCTGTACAGCTACAGTATACTCATATACATAAATAAATAAATAAATAAATAAATCTTTAAAAAGAAAAACTAACCAACATATCTTCTCTAAAAAATAAAAAAAAAAAATCACAGCTCGGGTGCCTGGGACATGTAACAGAGAAGTTTGGAGCAGGGGGTTCGGACTCGAAACTGAATAATGATGTACACTATTGTGCCCCTGTCCTGTGGCGTACGACACTGCTAAGCTCTATTTTAAGTGTGTGGTGTATAGGACTGGTTTGACTTTCATGACAAGGTCAGGTATAGGAGCACGTGTCTGCACTCAGAATGCAGGGGCAAGGGGATTTGAGTTGAGCAAAGGACAACATATTTACCTCAATTTTTTTTTTTTTTTTTTTTTTTTTTTTTGGTTTTTTGAGACAGGGTTTCTCTGTGTTGCTCTGGCTGTCCTGGAACTCGCTCTGTAGACCAGGCTGGCCTCGAACTCAGAAATCCGCCTGCCTCTGCCTCCCAAGTGCTGGGATTAAAGGCGTGTTGTGCCACCATCGCCCGGCTTTACCTCAAATCTTAAGTAGCAGGGATTGGCATGGCTTTCATTTTGCAGATGAGGAAAGGCTGACTGATTAAACTGGTAAACCTCAAGGTCGTCATCAAATCAGGGTCTCAGTCTGTTAGTTTTTGTTTTTCTTTAATCTCAAATGTATTTATTGGGATGGCTTCCCTCTTATCAGTTTTTAGCTCTGCTTCCTCCAGAGGGAACCTCCTTCCGTAAGCTTTGTCCTTCCTGCTGAGGCCTGCTGAGGCCAGCAGAGCAGCCGACACGTGTCTGTGTCTGGCTGAAGACCACGGCCTTTCTGGGTCGTCCCTGGCACCTCACTTCCTTGAAGCAGGAATGGGCTCTGCTCCAGGCACGTCATGTTTTCCTCTTCTCTTCTGGAAAGGAGCGAAGGGACTCCTTGTGAGAAGCATGCTTTCCTGGAATTGGGGCTTTAAACTCAGGTTGGCTGGCATATCTGTCTTTTTAAGTTTGTTTTATACTACCTAAAACTCCAACATTCGTAGAATGCACCAGAGACCTGGGAGATGAGAGACTCACAGGACTCAAAGGGAGGGACCTTAGATGAAATGCCCAACAGTAGGGAGAGGGAACCTCTAGAACCTACCACCAGCAGGAAGACAGGGCTTCAAATGAGGGAGGGGGGGCCATCCCACAGTCACGACTCTGACCCATAAGTGTTCCTGTCTGAAAGAACTGCAGGGATGGAAATGGAGAGGAGCCTGAGGAAAAGAAGGTCCAGAAACAGGCCCAAAGTGGGATCCAGCTCAAGGGGAGGTCCCAAGGCCGGACACTGTTAGTGAGGCCATGGAGTGCTCACAAAAAGAGACGGAGCAAGCTGGGCAGTGGTGGCACATGCCTGTAATCCCAGCATTTGGGAGGCAGAGGCAGGCGGATTTCTGAGTTCGAGACCACCTTGGTCTTCAGAGTGAGTTCCAGGACAGCCAGGGCTAAACAGAGAAATCCTGTCTCAAAAAAACAAAAAAAAAATTTTTTTAAAGACAATTTGTTTTGTACTACCTAAAATCCCAACATTCATAGAAAAGGGAAATAAGGTACATTCAACTGACGATTAGACTGGTGTGGCTTTCCTAGTGTCTCAGAATCCTGAGATCCCTGAGACAGTCAGTCAGCCCTGGAATGTCTTATCAGTATGCAGCACGTAATCTTGCTTCTGTGAGCAGCGTCGGGGAGTGGGAAAGGCTTGGACTCTGCGGTTACATCTGATTTAAATTCCAGACATTCTCTTGTGTGGTAACAGGGAGATCACTTCAGCCCCCGTCTCTCTTTCTGTTCATTCAGTATCTTACCATGTTGGCTTGGTACTTCGTATATACCCCATGATGGTCGCAAACTCATAGCAATGCTCCTGCCTCAGTCTCTTGAGTTCTCTGGCTACAAATGTGTGTAACACTCAAAATTTCTGCTTCTCTTCCTGTAGAGCAAAGCCTTCAGAGCTGTAGAGGTTAAATGCAATGCGCAGGACCTTTTCATTTTTAACATCGACTATGGTTTGGTTTCCTTTTGGTCCCCTGGGGTTCTTAAGTCTGGGAGTGTCAGAACGTTTAGGACGTCTAGTTTATGGAACATTTAGTTCATGGAAACTCTGAATTTGTCATGCCCTTACTCTTTAATGCTTGTCTAATAAGGCAGGCAGTACAGAAAGGCCAGCGGGCCCCAGATTTATACTGTGTCTAGAATACAAACGGGATTCACAGGCGTGTGTATTCTCCGACAGCAGTTACTTATATGGATGTGTCCTTTAAAATTCGGACACAAGGTCTTACCAGACTGCTTAGGGTGGCCTGAGCTCTCTGCAACCTGGGGGACCTTCAACTTTCAGCTCTGTCTCATCCTGTGAGTCCCTTGGATGACAAGTCTGAACCACCAGGTCCAGCACAAGCAGGCTTTACAGGTATTAATCTGTAAAATTGTTCTGCTATATCATCATGGGTAATTGTTTCATTAGAGCTGTGTGGTGGTACCACCAATTAAAGAAAATTCCAAAGGAACTACTCAGACCACTATAATTTATTAGCTAGTATGCAAATGCTAAGTAACTCAGCTTATGGTAGACAGCCTTTTGTTGTCCTACCCCCACCCCCCGCGGGGGGAGGGGGGTAAGTTTAGAATTTATGTTTTTGTTTTGTTTTGTTTTGTTTTTTGTTTTTTCGAGACAGGGTTTCTCTGTATAGCCCTGGCTGTCCTGGAACTCACTCTGTAGACCAGGCTGGCCTCAAACTCAGAAATCCGCCTGCCTCTGCCTCCCAAGTGCTGGGATAACAGGCATGTGCCACCACGCCCAGCTTATGTATTTTTTTATGTGTGTGAGTGTTTTTTTTTTTTTTTTTCTTTTTGGTTTTGGTTTTTCAAGACAGGGTTTCTCTGTGTAGTCCTGGCTGTTCTGGACTCACTCTGTAGTCCAGGCTGGCCTCGAACTCAGAAATCCACCTGCCTCTGCCTCCCAAGTGCTGGGATTAAAGGCGTGCACCACCACTGCCCGGCTGTATGAGTGCTTTACATTCATGTATTTATGTGTATCATGTGTATTCCTGGTGCTGTGGAGGTTCAGATCCCCTGGAACTGGAACTACTGATAGTTGTGAGCCACAGAGTGAGTATTGGGAACCTGTGTCCTCTGAAAGAGGAACAATGCTCAACTGAGCCGCCCCTCCAGCCGGCTATGTATTTCCTTTTGAGATGGTCTCACTATGTAGGCAAGACGGGCCTCATACTTGTGATTCTTCTGCCTCGGCATCGAGAGTGTTGGAATTACTGTGCTACCCTATCTAGCTTAAGCTAAGAATTTAGTTAAGTGGTTTGTGTTAGAATTGTGCGGTACCAAAAGCTGGGTCTCACAGACAGTAGGAAAAATGAGCCGCTTTGTAATTACAGAGCTTGGCACGTGGAAACAGGGGATACCAGAGTGAGCTGCTCTCAGCCTTGGGCCTCCATGAGCATACATGTGCACACACGCACACATGTCCACACACCCTTCCAACAAGAGAGCAGCAGCAAGTCAGTCGATTTCAGGATAGGCTATGGATCATGTTTTCAGCCTTTGCCTAGCATTTGTGAGGCCTTGGGTTCAATTTCTAGCACTACATTAAAAGAAAACAAAACAAAATCAAAATCAAAAGAACCAGAGATGGATCAGTAGGTAAAGGCACTTGCTACCAAGCCTGGATGCTGTCACTAGAAGCTACATGATAGGAGGTGACACCCAACACAGGCACCTTGGTTCCCTGACCTGTCCTGACGCATATATTCCACAGATATCACAAAATAAGTAAATAGATGTTTAAAAAAAAAAAAAAAGGAATTACATAGTGTGGGAGTTTCTAAGTGTACATTTTATTTTTTTTAAGGCAGAGTCTCCCTATCTAGCTGGCCTGGAACTATATGGAGTCCAAGAAGATCCAGGCCTCAAAGCCACCCACTGCTCTGCCTCCCAAGCTTTGGAATTAAAGATATGTGTCTTTGCGCCTAGTTTAAAGTATGTTCTTCTATAGCTGGGCGTGGTGGCACATACCCTAAACACACTGACACTCACTCCGGAGGAAAGACACGGGTGTATCTTTGAAAGGCCTGCCTGGTCTACAAAGAAAGTTTGAGGCTATTTAAGGCTACATTGAAACCCTTATTCAAAATAAAATAACCCACTCCACAAAAAACAAAACAAAACAAAACAAAACAAAAAAAAATAAACCAAAAAACAAACAAACAAAAAAACCAAACCCAACATAGGAAAATAAAAGTATTCAAAGTGGAGATAGTGACTCCTGTGTGCAATCCCAAAACTTGGGAGGAGGGGCAAAAAAAATTGCCTGGAGCCTGAGGTCAACCTAGGATTGAGTGAGATCTTGCCTCAAGGGGAAAGGGAAAGGGGGTGGGGTGGGGGAGAAGCAGAAGAGGTGAAGGGGGAGGGGCAGAGAAGAAAGAAAATAGTAAGTTATTCAGGATCAAAGAATGGTGGACATACATGAAAATTCTATCAAAAGGAGCCCCTCTAAGAACCAATGACATGGCTAAAAATTGCAGCATGCGGCCTGATTGCCCACAACTTGAATGTTCCTTCAGGAAAACTGAAACCAGAATGATTCAAACCGATAGTAGTTTGCCTTTCTAATTGTAGCAAAGTATAAATTACTTAAACATGTAAGTCACCCTAACATCATTTACTTTCATTATATTAGACAGGAAAATAAAACATTAAGGAAAACAAATATTTTGCCACATTGAACATTAAAAGCAGCCTGCCGACCGACCGGGCGGTGGTGGCGCATGCCTGTAATCCCAGCATTCTGGGAGGCAGAGGCAGGCGGATTTCTGAGTTTGAGGCCAGCCTGGTCTACAGAGTTCCAGGACAGCCAGGGCTATACAGAGAAACCCTGTCTCGGGGGAAAAAAAAAAAAAAAAAAAAAAAGGGAAAAAAATAAAAAAAGAAAAAAAAAGCAGCCTGCCGTATAACTGGTGAAGTTGTGGCTCTTTTATTTGTGTGTGAAGCAAGTGTTTACTGTGTTTACTGGACGTGTGTTTCCTCATGTGGCTGGAAGGGCAGCTATGTCAGGCAGATCCTTGTGGTTTTGTTTATTTTTGCTTTGAAACGGGGTCTCACTGTGCAGCTTTGTTTGGCCTGGAAAACTCTCAGCTCACAGAGATCTGCTGCCTCTGCCTTCTAGTGCTTGGATTAAAGCTGTAGGCTACCACCGTGTTCCGTTTATTTTAGGAAGATCTTATCCTGTCTTAGGATACAGACAGAAAGTCTCCTGAAAGACTGATCTGTTCTACCTCCACCTAGTGTCAAAGTCGATCTACTTTACTCCACAGTTTATTCTTTAACTCTTAGCCAAGAGTGTTTGCAGTTTATGGACTTTCAAAATATTTCATTTGTTATCAGGAAAGTACCTGGCTTGTGTGTAGACATCAGGGCAGATTTGTGGAGTAGCATCTACATAGACACGCACACATTTTAAAAAAAGAGTGTCTGACTATCTAACCTTGGCCGGCTTGGAACTTACTATGTAGACCAGGCTAGTTTCTGTCTTTGCAAGAGCTCCAAAGATTAAACACAGGGCGGCAGTGATGGCACACATCTTTTTTTTTTTTTTTTAAAGATTTATTTATTTATTATATGTAAGTATACTGTAGCTGTCTTCAGACACACCAGAAGAGGGCATCAGATCTCATTATGGATGGCTGTGAGCCACCATGTGGTTGCTGGGATTTGAACTCAGAACCTTCAGAAGAGTAGTCAGTTCTCTTAACTGCTGAGCCATCTCACCAGCCCCTGATGGCACACATCTTTAATCCCAGACCTTGGGAGGCAGAGGCAGACAGATCTCAGAGTTCAAGACCAGGCTGGTCTACAGAGTGAGTTCCAAGACAGCCAGGGCTACATAGAGAAACCCTGTCTCGGAAAAACAAAACAAAAAACAAAAACAAAAACACAAATAAGAAATACTTTTGGGGACTGGAGAGATGGCTCAGAGGTTAAGAGCACTGTCTGCTCTTCCAGAGGTCCTGAGTTCAATTTCCAGCAACCGCATGGGGGCTCACAACCATCTGTAATGGGGGTCTGATGCCTTCTTCTGGTGTGTCTGAAGACAACTACAGTGTACTCATATGCATAAAATAAATAAATAAATCTTTAAAAAAAAAACAGAAGAAGAAGAAGAAGAAAAGAAACACTTTTGGGCTGGGGAGATGGTACAGTGGTTAAGAGCACTGGCTATTCTTCCAGAAGACCCGGGTTCAATTCCCGATACCCATACAGCAACTCATAGCTGTTCTATGACTCCCATTCCAGAGGATCTGACACCATCACACAGACACACACGCAGGTAAAACACCAATGTACATGTGATGGTATTCCTAGTTGTCAACCTGACTACATCCGGAATGAACTACAATCCAGAAATGGAGGGCACGCCTGTGACCCAGATCTTGAGGCTGGAAGACATAGGTTTCTGACCTGGATCTTGACTTGCGATGACACATGCTTTTGATCCAGATCTTGAGGCATAGTGGCCTTGAAAAGCTTAGACCATAAGGACAATGGAAGAAGGAAGGTTCTAGAAAGCCCTAACACCATATATAAGATAAAAACATATTGAAAAGAAAAAAAGATTACACTCAGAAGGTTCAGCTTGCAGGACAAGCATCTTTTCCCAGCGAGCCATCTTGCCTACTCAAGTTTATCCACAAAAACTCACTTTTTAAAAGAAAAAATTGAGACAAAGTCTTATGTAACCCAGGCTGGCCTTACTATGTAGCTAAGGATGAATGCAAATTAAAGGTGAGTTCCACCACACCTGGCTTCAAACTACATGTAAACATTGTGTTTAATCCTGTAGTGTGGAAAAGAGATGCTTCTCCAATAATTGTATTGTTGTCATTACTATTATTGGGTTTTGGGGGGTGGAGTTCACCATGAAACCCTGGCTGGTCTGGGACTTCCTATGTAGACCAGATTGGACTTGAACTCAGAGAGACCTGCTTTCCATGGTCTCTGAAGTATCGTTATTTTTTTCATCAATTAAAATCATTGTCAATGTTGCTTAGACTAATTACTAAAAAAAATAAATAAGTTTCTTCTGTCTCTATCTGGCAATAGTGACAAAACTGAGATTAGATCAAGAGAGACCTGGCTCTGTAGCACAGTAGTAGACCACTTGTATAGCTCTTTTTAGGCCATGGGTTTGCAGTCCTAGACAGTGAAGTGGTCAGGCAGGCAGGGGATGAGAAGGGGGAAAATGCCTTAAATAATTATAAACATGATTCTTTTATTTCATTATGTTTCTGAGACAGGGTCTCATAGTGTAGACTCAACTGAACTCACATTGTTTTTCTTTTTTAGATTTATTTATTTGTTTGTTTTTGAGATAGGGTAATGCTATGTAGCTTTGGCTGGCCTGGGCCTTGCTATATAGACCTTGCTATATAGCTGGCCCTGAACTCAGAGATCTGCCTGTCTCAGCCTCCGGAATACAGGGATCAAAGACGTGTACCACCACACCCAGATCTTTTTTTTTTTTTTTTTTTTTTCATTTGTAAAGGGGTTCTGCCTGCTTGTGTGTTTGTCTACCATATAAGCCAGAAGAGGGGATCAGATCTTCCGAATCTGGAATTACAGATGGTTGTAAGCCACCTGTGGGTGCCAGGAATCAATCCTGGATCCTCCTGGAAGGGAAGCATGTGGTCCTCACTACTGAACCAGAATTACTTCGTAATCCAGGCTAGCCTCAAACTCTTAGTGGTTGTCTTTCCACCAACCTCCCAAGTGATGGAATTGTAGGCATGAGCCATTAAATGCAGATGTAAACATACTGACTTCTAAATATGGGGTCCCTCAAATGGGTGAGCTCTACAAACATTTTTAATAAAGTATATGCCTTAAGTATGATTATCAACTTAATCTCAATGTGTTCAAGATACTCTACATTTAACAGTCTCTGAAAATTATATGCATTATTTCATCTACGGCAATGGTTACTTTGTTGTAAAAAAAAGGGGGGCAATTAAAAAAATAGCAGAATTTTTCATAACTTGCAACCCAAAGAAACTCTTCTGTAAATGCTGGACTGTAGGGATGATCTTCGGTGTGTAGTGTGAACAGCTTAGGGGCGAGAAAGTGAGCAGAGAGAAGTGAAGCCCATGGTTTCGGGTAAGGCAGTAAGGGTTTCAGGGATAAGAAGTGCAGTCAGTCAAGATCGAGCTGCTCTGATGGAACACAATGGTATATGGCTGGGTGCTTCTCCTCCTCCTCCTCCTCCTCCTCCTCCTCCTCCTCCTCCTCCTCCTCCATTACTGAGGGCTTGTTCGAGACAGGGTTTCCCTGTGTAGCCCTGGCTGTCCTGGAACTCACTCTGTAGACCAGGCTGGCCTCGAACTTAGACATCTGATTGCCTCTGCCTCCCCAGTTCTGGGATTAAAGGTGAGTCTCATTAACACCCAGCTCTCTCTCTCTCTCTCTTTCTCTCTCTCTCTCTCTCTCTCTCTCTCCATATATGTATGTATGTGTATATATATATACTCATTTGTATGAGTATATGCACCACATATATACAGTGCCCATGGAGAAGGCACTGTGTCTCCTGGAACTGGAGTTAGTAGGCAACCATGAGATAACATGTGCGCCGTGGTCCTGTGAACCAAACCCTAGCCCTCTGCAAAGGCAGCCGGTGCTTTTAACTGATGAGTCATCTCCCCAATACCTTGTTTTCTTATTTTTTTAAAAAAGATTTATTTATTTTATTTTATGTATATATGAGTACACTGTAGCTGTACAGAAGGTTGTGAGCCATCATGTGGTTGCTGGGAATTGAACTCAGGACCTCTGCTCGCTCTGGCTCAAAGGTTTTATTTATTGTTATATCTAAGTACACTGTAGCTGTCTTCAGACACACCAGAAGGGGGTGTCAGATCTCATCATGGATGGTTGTGAGCCACCACGTGGTTGCTGGGATTTGAACTCAGGACCTTCAGAAGAGTAGTCAGTGCTCTTAACCGCTGAGTCATCATCTCTCTAGCCCTAGTTTTCTTATTTTTAAAATTTAAATACAAACATTTTTTTCATAGAGTTAATGTGAGTATGAAGTTGAGACAAAGCAAAAACTAACTGTGGTGGAATTTGCTTGTAATGTTAACACTGTAGGAGGTAAGGAGAGTCAGGCCCTTAGGGAATCCTTAGCTATGAGTACTTGGCCAACCTGAGCTACAGGTCTTTAGAGACCCTGTCTTTAAAGAAAAGATATCTTATCTGTCACATGATGTGTCAGTAAGTGATAATAACTCCTATTGTTCTTTCTGACACAGGCTTCAATATCCCAGACTGGGTGAATTTGAAGCCCCGCTTCCTGCTGAGTGCAAAGACTCCAGGCACGTCCGGCCTGTTCCCTATTAGGTTTATGTGTAAAGTTCCTTGTGGATTTCTGGGACTCTCAGGAGTCACTTCTCTTTTCAGATCCCACAGTGTACGAGTCTCTGTTGGTACTTGGTCTTGGCACAAAATACTTGCTTCACAATTATTCAAAGTCCTTCAGGGCAGCCAGCTCTGAACCGATTACCCTTAACATCCTGCCTTGAGAGGAAAAAGGTACTGATGAAACCTGCTTTAATTACTTGTCTGCTGTAATTAATTTGGCCTTGATGATTTGGGTCTGTGGTCTTTCTCCTCACAGCTTCGGGATTAATTAAATCTGTGACTGAATTAAATAAAACTTGTGACTGAAACCAATCACTAATCACATATGGCCCTAGCCCTGTTCTGCTGGCAGGAAGGCGTCCATAGACTTCCTGTGCAGGTTAACTAGACCCAGCTCCTCCTCTGGTGCCATCGTCCCTTATTTTTTTCATTGCTGTTACAAATGGAGTGACAATCAATAACTGCTTTTGTGACACTTACCATCCCGTTTACAGGCCAGTTTACAGACTGGCACACAGACAGCAGAGTACCAGAAATGAAGTGTATCATAAATACCTTTTGGAACAGCAATTCTGAAATGCTTTGAGATACAAGATGACAACAAAAACATTCATTTTACTATTTTACAAATTTAAGTGGCTTATATATTTTATTGAATCGGTTATTTTTTTAAACATACACATTCCTCCATCTGCATTTTCTTACAAACATTTATTATTGATTTTTTTTTTTTTTTTGCTTTTTCCCATTAGTTTTTTTTTTTTTCCCTTTCTATTTGTTTCACATTAAAGACTCAGCTGGCTTGGTTTGCAGGGTCAATGGAATAAATTTTGGGGCCAGTCATGGCTCTTGCTGTATCTTCAGCCCACTCTGTCTTGTTTAACTGTGAATGGCTTGATTCTGAGGCTCTGTCATTACTAAGACTTCAGTGCCTTATCTCCCAGAATTTCTCAGCTTCTAGTATAATATTTGGTGTATTTTAATGTAGTTTTCCATTGGGAAGAGTTTCCAAAGTAATCTGGGGTATTCCGTGGTATCGGTTTCTAACAACGCATTTAAAGGACTGGAATTTCCTTTTCAGATAAAGGGAACCGATCCCTGCTTGCAAAGCACAAACAGGAAGCCGGCTGCTGAAAGGCAGGGAGCGGTGAGAAAACTGCCCGACTGCACCCACGGCTGCAGCCTTCTGTCTAAGCTTGTTTGGCTCGGGGACTCCCGGAATGAGAACGCTCAGAATTATATAGCAGAAGAGACGTGTTGCTTGGATACCATCCTCCAAGAAGGATAGAGTGTAGCCAGAGTAAGGGGCTTTAAAAAAAATCTTATAATGAGATAAGAGTTAGTATAAGAAGCACTCAAATATGCCGGCTCTCTCAATGGGCAGGCGCCTGTGCTGTTCCCTCAATATCTCTCTTATTTCTATCTCTTTAAAAGGAAGACAAAACTCAGGTTAGGACGGTCACTTTAGCATGCACAAAAGCCCACCCAAACGAACCCAGACAACGTAACGCAAACATCATTTCCTAGGCACTTTAGAAGGAAATGTGTGTGTACATCCCGTGAGGATGCTCTTATGCCAATTAAGCGTAGGAACAAGACGCCAGAGACAAGGGGCAGCAGCGAGCGAGCGAGCATCGACCTTTCCCCTAGCAGCATCTGAGTCCTTTTTCAGAGGTTTCATCTCAGCAGCCACAGGGGACTTCCGCTTTTCCCGAGCCTTTGCCCAGGTCAACAATAGGAGACGCCTGGCTCCACCCACCAGGACCAGCTGACTTTGCTTTGTTCCTTGTAGGGCTCATTCAGGTTTAGCAGCTAGACCTTTAGTGCCCTAATCAGCAAAACCTTTTAAAAGGCTAGTTACTTGTCCTGGAGAGGCTGCCTTTTTTTTTTTTTTTTTTCCTCTCTCTTTTACATTTCTCAGACACCCTTCTTCTCCAAGTGTGAGTTGTATTGATACGTTTGCTGGTAGTGAATCCTTTCTGCTAATCCCTTCCCAAACGCCACAGCAAAAATGTTAACAGCCACGAGGTGAACCCGCTCCCACCACCCACCACCCACCAGTTTAGCTCACCACCTGCTCCCTAATGGTAGCTCATTCCTTCCAGCCCACAGCAACACTTTTCTTGGAGTCTATCGCTGAGAAGAAAGACATTGGGGATACCGTTCAACCTCTCAGCGGGGAGAGGGGTATGGCGGTTTCAGTGCCCTTAGGAAATGATCGCTGAAGATTTAAGGCCTAGAATCATCAAAAAGTCCCAAATTCACATCCTTCTAGAATGAAAGAAATGAGAGAATCGCCAAGTTTGGGCCAGTATCAAACATCCTTTGACCTACTGAGAGAAAGGTCTACTCTCCCTCACTGTTCCAACAGTCTTGAAATTCTGGTTTCACGTGTTCCCAGAAAGAGGAGCAGGAAGTGGTATGCAAGGGGATCTTTCAACATCCCTGAGAGACTTTCTCTAGAGGACTGTCCCTAAGGACATTAAGTGACACGTAGTGAGCATTTGTTTCTTCTAGAAACATCCAGCAGAGACGTCTTTAGTGGAGCCAGTCAGATTGGAGTAATGAGCCTCAACGGCCGCCCGGGATAATAGCTTTGCTATCTGTTGGCGATCCTCTGAATATCAAAATGGAAAGCTCTTCAGAGAATCATGTCACATCTTGGCTGGACTCCCTCCTAAGTTATTATTTTAGGGTTCCACAGAAACTGGAAGATCGGCTGTTGTTGAGGTAAGAGGAAAAAAAATCACTTTTATCTGTCTCCCACCATTTCAAATCCTCCCCAGTTAACGTTCAAACCTTATGACACAAGAAGTCAAGTCAAAGTTGGAAAAAAAAAAGTGTTTCCTTTTTTTTTTTTTAATGTGAATTTCTTAAACGCAGTTCTCCCAGTACATGTTGCAGATAGGTATATTATAAGGCGTGGGCTTCTGTTTTGACTATCTGAAATAATCACACTAATCCAATAAATTTGCAGAAACGAATAGAAAATTGATCTATGAGATTCCCGCTTCTTCTTGACTGTGGTGACTTGCGACATCCTAGGTAAGATGTTTCAGGTGTGTGCAGCCCCACCTTTCCCTTATTTTCACCAAATAGGCGTGGGCCCCTCCTCCCCTCCACTCTGCCCGCAGGCACAGTGAGGTGCCTTTACCGATAGTTGGTCAGCCTCCGACCGTCCTTGCGTCTGTGTGGTATCCTATGTAAGGAGGGTACTCCCCAGAACTGGTCCGTGCCATCTCTGCAGCTACTTGGGAGTGAGCTCTTATCTGGCTGAGGGGCTTGCGTGGCTGGTGGGCGAGCTCCGGCGACTAGGCTAAGATCCTGACTTTTGGGAAAGTGCTAGTCAAGTCCGCTCTAAGTCAGACCGTTTGGAAGGCTTGGCTCTGGCTGGGCATTGTGCTGAGTGTGGTTTCGGCTTTGGTCAGGGTCGTATGGTGGACTTTCTTTGGTTCCGAACCTCTCACTTCCGGTCCTATTAGGCTGTATGCCTGCGGGGCTAGCCCCGGCTGCGGGGCTTCGCTCGACAGCGTCCGCTGGCTTCTGGAGGCACTGTTCCCGGTGGAGCGGGTGGAGGAGGAGCCGGAGCGCGAGCTCCGGGAGCCTGAGGACGAGGAGCTAGGCTTCACGAGGCGGGCTCGGGGGGCTTCCGCGTCTTCTCTGAAAGCGAAAAATGACCAGACAGCGAAGATAAACTTTAGTACTGCCAGGGCGGTGACGTCGCTCACTAAAGTCACTTACTTCCTCCTGAGAGTTTTCAGTAAACTCCTCCAGCCATAAGCCTCCAAGGCAGGGCGGTTTAGAGTTCCTGGTTTCCTAAATCTTAATGCTCAGTTTAGGAAAATGTTTGTTGAGTGACTGCCAGAGAGGTCCAGCCGGTTGCACCAGGAGGACCCAGCTCAACCAGAGGGAGGCGGTCTAGATAGAATTGCTTTGATTTTTGGGGTTTTGCGTGTACTTTAACTCTTTCATGTCCTGTGGGTTATACCCCTTTTTATTATCTACCCTTGCTAAGTGGAAATGAATCAGAGGTAAAGTTGAGAATTATGCTGCTTGATTATTAGCATGACACAAGCTAGAGCCATCTGGAGAGAGGGAACCTCAGCCGAGGAAATGCCTCCCTCAGAATGGCTGGTTGGCAAGTCTGTGGGGCGTTTTTTCTGGATTAATGATGGGTGTCTGAGGGTACAGCTCACTGTGGGTGGTGCCACTCCCGGGGGGAAGGCAGTGCTGGGTTCTATTAGAAAGCAGGCTGAGCAAGCTATGAGGAGCAAGCCAGTAAGCAGCACCCCTCCATGGCCTCTGCCTCAGTGGAACCCCCCAGGTTCCTGCCTTGAATTCCTGTCCCGCCTTCCCTTTGTAATGGACTGTGAAAACTCTAAGGGGAATAAACCCTTGTCTCCTCCGGCTGCTTTTGGTCATGCCAGTTTGCCAAAGCAACAGAAAAGCAGCCCAGGACACAGATAGTTTCACAATAAAGTGAATCACATCCTCTGTCCCTAGACTAACTTCCCACTTGCCAGGATAACCCTTTGAAGAGGTTAGTAGTGCAGGGGGCCTAAGGGGTGTCTGTAATGACTGGCTACCGTGGAATTGGCCTGTAAAGGGGGTTTGCACACATGGGGGGGGAGGCTTACCGGATTTCATTAGGTCTGTCTTCTTCCTCGTATCTGTCTTTGCTTTTCCTCCGTATTAGCAGCCATATCAGGAGGAAGATGAGCAGGGCTCCCGCCACTATGCCTGTCACCGCTCCCGCCACCATGCCGATGCTCTGCACATCTGTTTCCTCAGAAGCACAGACGGAAGTGACGTCAAACATAAGCTCGGAGATGCGCGCACTCCCAAGACAGAAGCCCCAGACAGGGTGGCGTCCAGCGCCACACGTTCCCTGCGACCCTCTCATAGTGTGACTGCGCCTTTCCACATTCTTCCAACTGAAGTTACGGAACCACTTCACTAGTTAGCTCGGATTTTAGTGACTAAGTCTGTCTTGGTTCGTGTGGTAAAACTGGCTGGGAAAGTTATTGTGTCATGTTAAAAAAAAAATTCAACCCTCATAGGATATTTCTGGGCGATCTTCTAGCTCTGTTGGACCCCCCCCCCCCAGTTTTCTTTCTCTAACTGCCCCTTTCTACCTGTAAAATAAAACAGAATATAACCCACAGCAGCATACAATTCTGTGTGTGACTGCTGGTGGCTCTCAAACTTGGAACGCAAGGGAAAATTTTGTTTGCGCGTTAGTAACATATATGTCCTCATTTGGATATGACACATGCTTAATAAATAATACTATTTATCAAGTGCCCACTCAAGCCAGCAGTATTGTAAAGATCCACAGGAGTTTCTCTGTTTTTGAGTTTGCACTCCACAAAAGGGAAAAACAATACAGAATAGATGCAAACAATTTCAGACAGTGGAGAGGTGCGGGCAAACTCGGGTGACTGGCGATTTGGAAGGAGAATAGGGGATTACAGTCTCAGTTTGGAAAAGCGGTGTGTGAGTTGAAATATAAAAGTCAGGACCGTCCTGTGGTGAACGGGAGACCGAGTGCTCCGGGCAGAAGGTACAGAGGGTGTGGTGACTGTGAGTGTGTCTGGAGCACAACGCACAAGGGAAAGTGCAGGGAGATGGAGTCACAGAGACAGGAAGGGACCCGATCTCCTGGGACCTATAGGCCAGCAACCCTTTGACTGTAGAGGCAATAGAAGAGTCGTGTGGTTCGTGGTACATTGAAGAAAGCACGCGGTGGCTGTTCTTGGGGGGATGGAGTGTTTCACGTGGAGGACAGGAAGCAAGGATGAGCCAGGATGCTTCTAACGTGCAGATGACGGAGAGTGGGCCAGGCCGGACCTAATGTGCACAAGGATGCGGCTTCTATTCTCAAAGTGTTGTTAACAGAAAGTAGTTGACTCTTGTCCTGCCTATTTTTATAAATGACATGGTCTCTTATTAGAAAAATTTACCTTTTAGTTGGGCATGGTCACGCACACCTGTAATCCCAGCACTTGGGAGGCAGAGGCAGGAGGATTTCTGAGTTTGATGCCAGCCTGGTCTACAGAGTGAGTTCCAGGACAGCCAGGACTACACAGAGAAACCCTGTCTCGAAAAACAAAAAAATAAAAAATAAAAAAAAATTACCTTTTATCTACAAGCCCCCACCAGAGATAGGGTCTTCTGTGGCTTTGAACTCATTATGTAGGTCACCCTGTCTTCATTTACGGAAATCTTCATGTTTTTGCCTCCGGATTGCTGGGGTTAAAGGTGTGCACCACCCACCATGCCTGTCTTTTTTTCCCCCTTTGAGACAGGGCTTCTCTGTGTGTTTGAAACCCAGCCTTGGTTTATAGTCCAGACTGACTTTGAATCTATGATCCTCCTGATTTTGAGACTTTAGGTATGAGTTTCCATGCCCAGTTGGTCCTGATTTTTTTTTTTTTCTTCTTGTTTTCTTTCGAGACAGTGCTGGGATTAAAGCGTGCACCACCACTGTCCGGCAAGTACTGTACTTCCGACCTTTCAAGGATCAATTGTCTTAGAAATTTAACAAGGTCTTCACTGAAAAAAGTATGAGCTGGCTTTCATGTAAACTAAACATCTGCCCTTTTTATTTGAAGTTATCATGTTAGTAAAAGTAAAAAAAAAAAAAAAATCAGAGCTGTGCAGTGGTGGCATACACCTTTAATCCCAGCACTTGGGAGGCAGAGGCAGGCGGATTTCTGAGTTCGAGGCCAGCCTGGTCTACAGAGTGAGTTCCAGGACAGCCAGGGCTACACAGAGAAACCCTGTCTCGAAAAACGGAAAGAAAAAAAAAGTACAGTACTTGTAACTTGATGATGACAACTTAACAGACTTCTGCACGGCAGAAAGATTCCTATTCCAGTTAAACAGGTGACCACAGAAATCACAGATTTTGTAGAACATTAACTATTTTGCTGCCTGCCCCAGCAATCTTCACAATCTCCAAGTTAACGTGTCTTTGTCCCTAACCTGGCCTTTGGACCAGTTTTAACATCTTAACAGTTCTTTCTTTCATTAAGTGATGAAGTGGTTTTTGGTTGGTTGGCTGGCTGGTTGGTTTTTAGCTATATTTATTTATTTATTCTGTGTGCTGCCTGTGGGGCGGGGTGGGGTGGTGCTGGGTATGCACGTGTCCCGGCACTCTCCTGTGGCCGCCACGGGACAACCAGAGGAAGTCGGTTCTTTCCACCACTGGAGTCTTGGACGTAGACCTTCAGACCTTTAGACTTGGGGCCAACGAACGAACCTTTATCTACCGAACACTCTCACTGGCCCATGACTCACTTGGAGGAAATGAAATTCAGACGTGATCAGAAGTAATGGCGGGTCACGTCTGAGACGTTGGTTATACCAAATCAGTGCAATTCTTAGTTCTCAAGTTTTTAGATCGCAGATGCCTGTTTCAGGCCGCACCTCGTCAAGAAGCTCAGGCAGGGCTTGACCTCTCTGCTCACACTTTCTCAGATGTTCACCATGAGGGAAGACAGCTGTGAATTTTTTTCTTTCTTTCTTTTTTTAAGAGAGCCTGTGTGAAGAGAGAAGGCCTGCACTCAGCAGCCTCCGGGAGCCATTTTAGAGGGCCAGCCTCCAGCCTCCAACCTCCAGCCTCCAGGCCTAGCCACCTGTGCAGCACAGACGGCAGCCGCTCTGTGTAACCTCTCCTGAGGAAGACAGTGAGCCTGGCTTCCCAGCTAGGCCGCTTGCAGAAACTGAGAGTCAAAAGTCTTACGTGTAGGGGCTGGATAGATGGCTCAGCGGTTAAGAGCACTGACTGCTCTTCCCACAGTCCGGAATTCAAATCCCAGCAACCACATGGTGGCTCACAACCATCTGTAATGGGATCTGACGCCCTCTTCTGCCTCTTCTGGTGTGTCTGAGGACAGCAACAGTGTACTCATATACATATCTTTAAAAAAAGAGTTTTAAGTGCACTAAATTTGGGATAATTTGTTCCACAGACGCAGATACAGATATTCAGGTTGGTTTTGTTTTGTAACTTGGTTTCTGATGTCTTTTACTTAAAACTGTGTTTAGTAGTCCCCGAGCTGGAAGGACTGCTGCTTTACCCGTGAAGATACTTTGGCAGGCTGTCATTTTCAAGGTCTGTAAGCATCAGAGCTGGTTCAGGCTGTCGATTGCTTTTCTCCCTTGGCATAGTTATTTATTTATTTGCTTGTTTGTTTGAGACAGGGTTTCTCTGTGTAGCCTGGCTGTCCTGGGACTCATTATGTAGAACAGGCTGGCCTCAAACTCAGAGATCTGCCTGCTTCTGCCTTCTAAGTGCTAGTGGGATTAAAGGAGTGTACCACCACATCTGGCCCTTTCCTTTCCTTAAAAAATAATTTAAAAGAAAAATGATATTACTAAGTAGCTCCAGCAGGTATCAGATTCCCTCTCCTCCTGTCCCTAGAGCTTGGATTCTAGGAGGCATCAAAACACCTGACCCTACTTTTTTGTTTTAATTTTTTTTTTTTTTTCCGAGACAGGTTTTCTCTGTGTAGCCCTGGCTGTCCTGGAACTCAGTCTGTAGACCAGGCTGGCCTCGAACTCAGAAATCCGTCTGCCTCTGCCTCCCAAGTGCTGGAATTACAGGCGTGCTCCACCATCGCCTGTCTTGTTTTAATATTTTTTGAGACAGGCTTTTGTTGTTGTTGTGGTTTTTTTTTGTTGTTGTTGTTTGTTTTTTGTTTTTTCCGAGACAGGGTTTCTCTGTATAGCTCTAGCTGTCCTGGAACTCACTCTGTAGACCAGGCTGGCCTCAAACTCAGAAATCCGTCTGCCTCTGCCTCCCAAGTGCTGGGATTAAAGGCGTGTGCCACCACAGCCCAGCATGAGACAGGCTTTTGTGTAGCTTTGATTAGCTCTAAACTTGTGTGTGTGTGTGTGTGTGTGTGTGTGTGTGTGACCTTCAACCCCAGATTATCTGGTTTTCACTTTTTGTTTTGTTTTGTTTTTGTTTTTTTCGAGACAGGGTTTCTCTGTGTAGCCCTGGCTGTCCTGGAACTTACTCTGTAGACCAGGCTGGCCTGGAACTCAGAAGTCCACCTGCCTCTGCCTCCCAAGTGCTGGGATTAAAGGCGTGTGCCACCACCGCCGCCAGGCTACCCTTTTCTTTTTTTTTTTTTTAAAGAGTTATTTATTTATTATATGTAAGTACACTGTAGCTATCTTCAGAGACTCCGGAGAGGGCATCAGATCCCAGATCCCATTATGGATGGTTGTGAGTCACCATGTGGTTGCTGGGAATTGAACTCTGGACCTTTGTAAGAGAGGTCAGTGCTCTTAACGGCTGAGCCATCTCTCCAGCTCCTGGTTTTCACCTTCTAAGCTTAAGGACTATGTGTATAATCTCTAAACATACTCCGGGCTCTGTTTCTGTCTCTGGAGTCTCTGTCTCTTTGTCTGTCTGTCTCTGTCTCTGTCTCTCTGTCTCTCTCTCTCTCTCTCTCTCTGTGTGTGTGTGTGTGTGTGTGTGTGTAGATGTTGGTATTCCCAGCTCCAGAGTTCAGTTCTAGTCCAGAGGACTGGCTAATTCACATTGGTAACTATATACCCAGACAAAATCATTAAATGGTTTCCTGGAAATAAAGACTTTGACCTTGACCTTACTTTTATTCATGATTAAAACTTCTTATACTAAACTGCAATGTAACAATACACATTTTAAATGAAACACCAAAAAAGCCATTATTGCAAAGTTGGGGGTTTAGCGCAGTGGCAGAGTGCTAGCTAGCACTCTAAAGGTCCTGGGTTTTATCTCCATCATAAAGGAGAGACAGCCCCGAGATACTCACACTGTACGGTCACCCGCACCACACAGGTCTCCTTTCCGGCCTCGTTGCCCGCTGTGCACTGGTAGAGCCCAGAGGAGGCCATGGTGAGATTCTGCAGCAGCACCCGGCCAGGGTTGTTGTAATCTATAGAGACAGAAGCGGAGATGGTAAATCCCCTCCATGACAGACCTGTGATGTCGAATGGGTTGATGGGATGAATTTACAGACAAGATTCTGTTTCAGAACATGGGAAATGGGAAGATATTATTTTATTTTATTTTATTTTGGTTTTTCGAGACAGGGTTTCTCTGTGTAGCCCTGGCTGTCCTGGAACTCACTCTGTAGACCAGGCTGGTCTCGAACTCAGAAATCCGCCTGCCTCTGCCTCCCAAGTGCTAGCAGTGCGACACCACTGTCCAGCTGGGAAGACCTTATTTTAAATTGTTGTGCATCCTTGGGAGCGACAAACCATTGTGAACAGAGGCCCTAGAGTTATTTGGTCGTACTGTTGTATCACAACAACGGAAAAGCAAACTAGGACACGATGCTGTATAAGACCCTGCCTCAAAACCCCCAAACTCCAAATCAAAGCAAGCCAGAGCAAAACAAGCCAATGACAGCCGCGCACGCACGCACGCACGCACACACGCAACCACGTACGCAACCCACGCACGCATGCAGGCAACCACACACGCATGCACGCACGCATGCGATTGAGCAGCGTGCTCCCGGGCGGGCATCTGGTGAGCTTCCGACTAGGAAGATTTGGAGTCCGCGGACGCCGTGGTATACTTTTGGCCCAGCCGACTGGCAGGGGATGACTTACCAATTCTGGATTTGGGCGGCAGGTGTTCATCCTCTCCCTCCTTCTCCCGGATCCGCTGCCAGTAATACACAATGGGCTTGGTTCCCGAGGCCGACTCACACTGCAGCGTCAGGTCACTGCCTTCGGTCGGCTCGCCTTCCAGCTCACACTTGGGCTTGGATGGTCTCACTGGCGACAAAGATTTAAGACCGATCAGTCAGAGAGTCTCCAAATGCCAGCTAACCCACTTAGCGCTTTATTCAGCTCCCCGGCTTGCCTGGTTTTATTCAGTTCTGAGTTGAAATGCGTCCAGCCACGCTTCACCTCCCAGAGCCCTGACAGCCCTCTCCTCCTCTAGCAGCATCCTCCGCCCCCAGCTGCTACTAGCAGCGCTGGAACCTGCGCTGACTCAGAAAAGACAGACACTATTTTTGGGGACATTGAAGGAAAGCTATGTATAATTATACTGATATTGAAACAAGGAGAGGGCTGGAGAGATGGCTCAGCGATTAAGAGCACTGACTGCTCTTCCGGAGGTCCTGAGTTCAATTCCCAGCACCCACATGGTGGCTCACAACCATCCGTAATGAGATCGGGTGCCCTCTTCTGGGGTGTCTAAAGACAACTACAGTGTACTTACCTATAATAAGAAACAAATCTTTTAGCCGGGCGTGGTGGCGCACGCCTGTAATCCCAGCACTCGGGAGGCAGAGGCAGACGGATTTCTGAGTTCGAGGCTAGCCTGGTCTACAGAGTGAGTTCCAGGACAGCCAGGACTACACAGAGAAACCCTGTCTCAAAAAAAAAAAAAAAAAAAAAAAAAAAAAAAAAAAGAAACAAATCTTTTAAAAAATTGTTTCTTTGTGGTGATGTCAAAGTACACACCACATAAGTGAACTCTGCATAGGTGATTTTACCATTTGCAGCTGTCTATTGTCTCATAGACACCCTTTAAAATGCATTACTGGGTGATAGTGGTACAAGCTTTTAAGTCCAGAACTCAGGAGGCAGAGGCAAGTTGTATTTCTATAGAGCAAGTTCCGGGACAGTCAGTCAGACAGACAGACAGACAGACACTCACACACACAGACACACACACAGACACACACACACACACACACAAAACAACCTTGTCTTAAAAAACAGACAAAGAACCGGGCGTGGTGGCCCACGCCTGTAATCACAGCACTTGGGAGGCAGGTGGATTTCTGAGTTCGAGGCCAGCCTGGTCTACAGAGTGAGTTCGAGGACAGCTAGAGCTATACAGAGAAACCCTGTCTCGAAAAACCAAAAAAAAAACAAACAAACAAACAAAAAAAAACAGACAAAGAAACAAACCAAACCAAACCAAACCACGACAACAAAAAGATGCAGGCATTTATCCTGGGGTCCTACTTTACCTAGCACTTTTAAGATGACGTGACTCCAGACGTAGCGGCCTGAATTCTTCACCTTGCAGGTGTATCTGCCTTCATCGCTGGGTTTCAGAGGCTCGATCTGCAGCGAGGCGTCGCCCGCCAGGAAGTTGGAAGCGAAGGCCACTCGGCCCTTCTGCTCCTCCGTCAAGTTATTGTAGACATGGCGGCTGGAATATGTAATAACCTGAGGAGGCAGAGGCAGAGGCAAGAGGTGGGACTCAACCTTCTGCTGTCAAGACGAGGAGAGGGCCAGGTGTGGTAGTGCACATCTGTTATCCCTGCAGTCGGGAGACCCAGGAAGTAGGATCACAGCTTATGGGCCAGCCTGGAACTCACTATGTGGACCAGGCTAGTCTCAAACTCAGAGACCCACCTGCCTCGCCTAGGGCAGTGCTGGGGAAAAAAAACAAAACGTAAGCACCACCGCACACGGCCTGTGTAGCGTTTATTTATATTTATTTATTTTGTTTTTTTCGAGACAGGGTTTCTCTGTATTGCCTTAGTTGTCCTGGAACTCACTCTGTAGATCAGGCTGGCCTCAAACTCAGAAATCCTCCTGCCTCTGCCTCCCAAGTACTGGGATTAAACTCATGCACCACCACTGCCCGGTGGGTTTATTTATAAAGTCCTAACTCCTCCATTAAATACTCAGAACTAGTCCATTTGGGGTGTCTTGGGTGTGGACAGCTGGATGTACACTGAGCCCAGGCCTTCCGGAAGGTTAGCAGCTGTGGTTACCGGTATTTGCCTTGGGCTAGAGGACTGGAGGAGAAACGCCCTTCTACGACCTTTTCTTCCGCATTCTTCTACCTCTTGAACGTGGGCTCTTTTCTCTGCTCTCTGGCCTCTCTTTCTCTCTCTGCTAGTCACTCTGTCACACTATCTGTCTCATCACATTTTTTTCAGCAGTTCCCTCCCCCCCACAGGTAGTTATTATACCCGTTCCACAGACAGCAGGACAAGGGTCTCTGTAGCCACGGATTTAGTTTTTTTGTTTGTTTGTTTGCTTGTTTGTTGTTGTTGTTGTTGAGATGGGATCTCCAACAGCCAGGCATGGTGGTGCACGTCTTTAATCCCAGCTCTAGGGAGGCAGGGGCAACCAGATCTCTGAGTTGGAGGCCAGCCTGGTTTACCCAAGCAAGTTCCCTGACAAGACAGGGCTGCACAGAGACACCGTGTCTTGACAAACGGAGAGAGGCAGAAAGGGAGGGGGGGGGACACAGAGAGACCCAGAGGGAGCGAGTCCAGCCTACCTCAGCTGCCTGTGTAGCTGAGGATGATTTTACCTCTCCACATCACCACCTTCCAAGTTAACGGTGGGGTTTACAGGTGTGTGTCCTTCTTCCACAGATACCCCGGCCTTCCTTTTTGCTCTTAAATGTATTTATCTATTAATAGCTTTCCCAGAAGATTTAGAAATGGAGGAGAAAAGATGAAAATGAAGAAAAATAAGGTTTAAAGCATACTTTTAGGGTCTGGAGAGATGGCAGTTAAGAGCACTGACTGCTCTTCCTGAGCTCCTGAGTTCAATTCCCAGCAACCACATGGTGGCTCACCACCATCTGTAATGGGATCTGATGCCCTCTTCTGGTGTGTCTGTAGAGCGACAGTGTACTCACATTAAATAAATAAATAGATCTTTGAAAAAAAACTTTAAAATTTTATCTGTCTTGCATGTGTGTGGGTGTGTACATTAGCATGCGGAGGTCGGACCGCAGCCTATGGAAATCGATTCTCTCCTTCCACCATCGGAGTCCGGGGAATGGAATTCAGATCACTGGGCTCATCACCTTTACTAGTTGAGCTATCTTGCCAGTCAGTGCCAATAATGTTTTGTTCTTGCAAAAGCTGAGAATCAAGGATCAAGGCTGGAGAGAGGGATGGTCCCGTGAGCAAAGAGGTCGCAGTTCCACTCTGAGGACCTCATGCACTCCCGTAACAGCTGGGCATAATGCCGACACCCCTCCCCCAACACCCGCCCACACTAAAGAAATAAATGAACAACTAAATAAACAGGCAATGAATGGATAAAGAAAACCATTTAAAAATGGAAAGCCCAGAGCAGGTGGTGGTGGTGGCACACGCCTTTAATCCCAGCACTTGGGAGGCAGAGGCAGGCAGATTTCTGAGTTCGAGGCCAGCTTGGTTTACAGAGTGAGTTCCAGGACAGCCAGGGCCACACAGAGAAACCCTGTCTCGAAAGAAAACAAAAACAAAAACAAAAAAAACAAAAAACACAAACAAACAAACAAACAAAAAAAACAGTCAAGCTGAATAATTAAAGGTTAGAATTTAGGCCTAGTGCTCTCTCTCTCTCTCTGTCTCCACATAAAGAAGCCCTGCTCATGGTTGACCTTTGAAGTCAATGTAAACTTCCCAGGAAACCTTTCCTAATATGATGGACTGAGAAGGGCGTTTTCACTTTGGTCTCATCCAAATACTTTGGAACAAAGTATTTCTTTGTTCCATTGTTTTACTTCTTTTGAGGACAGAGTATGGAACCCAGGGCCTGGAGCTTCTTTAGCACAAGCTACCACTGAGTTTTACTTCAGTCTCTTAACCGTTTCCCTTTGAGGGACAATTGGGAAGGACGCAGCCAGGCTGCTGGATGTACTTTGTATAATGTTGGGCGCGTCCAGGGAACCCTGTGCAGTTACTTGATTTTATGACCAGTTGTTGTAGTCTTTGGCTGGGCTGTTTACCAGCTCTGCATTCAGTATGCCTTTACTAAACTCACACTCTGAGCCATAGTGCACAGTCCCTGCACTTGGGAGCTGAGGTACATGAGTGTCAGGTGGCATGAGTTTGAGGCCAGCCTGGACCACAGCACTATCTTGTCTTGAAAGAAAACAAGACCCACTGAGTTCTTGGCTCCATGCTGGAAACTGTAACGATGTGAAGGGCTGGGTGTGGTGGAAGTTAAAGGATAGCTTTTGGAGAGGAGGTACAACCATGACTCAGCGTGTGAAAGGTGAGCAGGCTGACAGGAATTTTTATTTCATTCATTAAAAGACTGAACCCCAGTAAGGCGAGACACCAGGTGTGGTAACAAACACTTATAATTGCAGACCTCAGGAGGCCAAGGCAGAAGGATCTTGTTCTGGGCCAACCCAGGCCTCAGAGCAAATTCTAGGCCAAGAAAAAGCTGTCTCAAACACAAAAACCTGTCTAAAAACACAAACCAACAAGCAAGAGCAGGAAGATGTTGCAACCAGTGCACATGAGAATTAGGACTAAGAGCAGTGTGTGCTTCCTTGACAACATCACTTTGTTTCTCTGTGACCAACAGTGACTTTTGTTGCTGAGGCTAAGAAATGTGAGCCGGGCGTGGTGGCGCACGCCTTTAATCCCAGCACTTGGGAGGCAGAGGCAGGCAGATTTCTGAGTTCGAAGCCAGCCTGGTCTGCAGAGTGAGTTCCAGGACAGGTTGGGCTACACAGAGAAATCCTGTCAAAAAAAAAAAAAAAAAAAAAAAAAAAAAAAAAAAGAAAATAAGAAAATAAGAAAAAAAAGAAAGAAAGAAATGTGAGTGATACTGTCAGGTTCCTACTCATGATCCTCCTGCCTCAGCCTCACTAGTGCTAGGTTCCCAGGTGCTGCCACACCTAGATTAGCTCTGATGTTGCTTGATTCTGGGGTCCTTGCCACGGTCATGCAGTTTTCTCTGTCAGAGTGCCTCTCCTTTAATTTTTGGTCAAGAAACACCCACATGTGGGTAGCCTTTCCTGGCTCCCCAGTTAGAATGGTAACCTCCCGCCCCAACCTCTTTTTGAGACAGAGTTTCACTATGTAGATCTGGCTGTTCTGGAACTCACTGTAGAGCAGGCTGGTTCCAAACTCCCAGAGACCCTCCTGGCTCAGCCTCCTGAGTGCTGGGATAAAAAGGAGGCACTGGAAATTTTTATTGATCGTGTCTGTGTGCCTGTGGGTAGGTATGCACGCACACAAGAAGTGTAGGCCTTCAAACCACGGTGCATGTATGGGGGTCAGAGAACAATTTGTAGGAGCGAACTCTCTCTACCAAGTTGGTCCCTGGGATCGAACTCACGTACTCAGGCTTGGCTGTAAGCGCCTTTGCCCACCGACTCATCCCGCTGGCCAATTTTTATTTCGTTTTTTGTTTGTTTGTTTGTTTGTTTCTGGTTTTTTTGTTTTGTTTTTTCAAGACAGGGTTTCTCTGTGTAGCCCTGGCTGTCCTGGAACTCACTCTGTAGACCAGGCTGGCCTCGAACTCAGAAATCCGCCTGCTTCTGCCTCCCAAGTGCTGGGATTAAAGGCGTGCGCCACCACCGCCCGGCTTTATTTCATTTTAATTGTAGAAAAGGTTAGTGAGGAGAGTAAACTGTACATGGTGTGCCAGAACAATGGCTATCAACCCAATAAACACAGGAGACAATGTATGAGTTATAGCTGTTGCGAGGCTGTGTTTTATGAACTTCAGAGAGGACGAATCAACCTGTTATGACTTATATGGAACAGCTGGAGCCGCTCGGCTGTCTGGCAGCGCCTCTGCAGTGCCGTGGCCTGGGAAGCGACTGTAAAACGGCTTGTCTGTTGGACCTTTGTTTACTCCTTGGTGTGTTTGTGCATGCCGTGGCATGTGAGTGGTGGTCAGAGGGGAACTTGTGGGACTCAGTGGTTCCCCCCCCCCCCCCCCCCCGCCGCACTGGGTGGGTCCCACGGATGGAACTCCGGGGCCAGGCTTGGCTGCAAGCACCTTTAGCCTCTGAGCCAACCCAGCAGCACTGGCTTCTGCTTGTTTTCCCGTCCAGCGCGTTTTCTTGCTCAAAGCCAAGTGGGAAAGGAAAGGGTGACCTGTAAGAGGTTACCATGGGAACCGGAGGATTTTTCTATTCTAATTTCTTAATCTGAGAACGTAGAGAGAAATTCTGTTGTATGTTGCTGGGCGAATTTGGGAGGGAATGGCCAGTCCCCCTTTTTTAAAAATGTAGTCAGCCTTAGGATAAAAGAGAAAAGTGATTGAATTCCTTGGTCATTCGACTCGACCACGACTGAAATAAAGACATGTGTTCCGGGGCCTGCCCAGCCACCCCCAGATGTTCCTTGCCTGCTCCAGGCATCCTAGACAAAAGAGATAAAAACACTTCCCGCATTGAAATGGGGAGCTAAACCTGTGATTTGCGTCACTGGTTAGCCCACGGTACGCAGCGCGGCTATTTCAGCCTTTCCTGTTCCTTCCTGTCAGCCACCCTCACACTCACCCCCACCCCCCGCCCCCTGGAAGGTAGAAAGACTTGGCAGCCTCACCCACTGTTGACTTCCGGTCTCTATGCTGAGACTCCCAAGTACTCATGCCTGTGGTTTAAACTTACTGTCAACGGGATGGGGCGGCGAGGGCCTGCAACCTCGGCGCTCATGTCTTCCAGGTGGTAAGGATGGGAACTTACGGCCAATTTGGGATACACAGTGAGATTTGAAAAACGTTATATTTATTTATTTATTTATTTATTTATTTGGTTTTTTCAAGACAGGGTTTCTCTGTATAGCCCTGGCTGTCCTGGAACTCACTCTGTAGACCAGGCTGGCCTCGAACTCAGAAATCCGCCTGCCTCTGCCTCCCAAGTGCTGGGATTAAACGTATGTGCCACCACCGCCTGGGTTTTTTTTTTTTTTTTTTTAAGATTTATTTATTATTATATGTAAGTACACAGTAGTTGTCCTTAGACACACCAGAAGAGGGTGTCAGATCTCATTATGGATGGTTGTGAGGCACCATGTGGTTGCTGGGATTTGAACTCAGGACCTTCGGAAGAGCAGTCAGTGCTCTTACTTGCTGAACCATCTCACCGTCCCCCTGAAAAAAATGTTTTTAGATTTTTCATTGTGCCTGTGTGTGTGTGTGTGTGTGTGTGTGTGTGCATATCTGTGCACTTGCTAAAGTGTGAGTCAAGCGGAGGACGAGTGGGCGGAGGAGGGGAGGGCTAGTAAGCCTGATTATATAGTATGAGATTATGCTTGATTTTAGTTGAGGCCCTCTTAAATCAATGCACCTGTGTCAGAGTGGTTGCCTTAAAACACAACATGTTCCCAGCACGCTTATCTTTTTTTTTTTTTCTGGTTTTTTGAGACAGGGTTTCTCTGTATAGCCCTGGCTGTCCTGGAACTCACTTTGTAGACTAGGCTGGCCTCGAACTCAGAAATCCACCTGCTTCTGCCTCCCAAGTGCTGGGATTAAAGGTGTGCGCCACCACTGCCCAGCAACCTTACCTTTTTTTAAAAAAGATTTATTATATTTATATGTAAGTACACTGTAGTTGCCTTCAGACACACCAGAGGAGGGCGTCAGATCCCTTTACAGCTGGTTGTGAGCCACCATGTGGTTGCTGGGAATTGAACTCAGGACCTCTGGAAGAACAGCTAGTGCTCCTAACCACTGAGCCATCTCTCCAGCCCTTTTAAAATCTTTCTAAAACTCTATGACTAATATATACCGGAACAGTTTTAAATGCCCGTGTATGGCAGGGAGATCACCCATGTTCAGATCCTGAAGCGCCCCCCAGGCTTATGTCTTTGTTTCTGTTTTTTGTTTCTTCTTTTAAATTTTTTGTTTTGTTTTGTTTTGTTTTTTGTTTTTTCGAGACAGGGTTTCTCTGTGTAGCCGTGGCTGTCCTGGAACTCACTCTGTAGACCAGGCTGGCCTCAAACTCTGAAATCCGCTTGCCTCTGCCTCCCAAGTGCTGGGATTACAGGCATGCGCCACCACGCCCGGCTCTTCTTTTAAATTTTATTTACTCATGTATGAGTATTCTGTTTGCATGTATGTCTGCCTGCATAGCTGCATGTCAGAAGAGGGCATCAGATCCCACTGGACATGGCTGTGAGCCACCATGTGGTTTCTGGGACTTGAACTCAGGACCTCTGGAAGAGTAGCCAGAGCTCTTGAGTCACCCACCTCTCCAGCCCCCAGGCTTACCTCTTCCCCCCACCCCCCAGACAGGGTTTCTCTGTGTAGCTCTGGCTGTCCTGGAACTCACTCTGTAGACCAGGCTGGCCTCGAACTCAGAAATCCGCCAGGCTTACATCTTAAACCTTGCCACTTGAGCTGCTTAGGAATTCTTAGCCTTTGTGTCTGTGTTGCTGTGTTTTCTTCCTTCCGTCAAGACTTAAACCAAAGGGCTGGAGAGATGGCTCAGTGGTTAAGATTGCTCTTCCGGAGGTCCCGAGTTCAATTCCCAGCAACCACATGGTAGCTCACAGCCATCTGTTGTGAGGGATCCGAGACAGCTACTCATATAAAGTAAATAAATAAAAGTTAAAAAAAAAAAGAAAGATTTAGATCAAAGCTGCACGCTGTGGTCCTATTCTAGCACTTGGGAAGCTTGGGGAAAGAGAGTCTCAAATCCAAGGCCAGCCTGAGTGTACTGAAGACCGTCTTGAAAATAAAAACTTGGGGTGTGGAGGTGCATACCTATCAGACTATCATTCCTTGAAGCAGAGGGCTGTACAGCAAGACTCCGTCTCAAAACAAATAACAAACCAAAATTTTTACATTTGCTTTTTTTTTTTTTTTTAAAGCAAGGAGGCTGTCTTTGACATGACCCCCCGCCCCCCCCCCCCAAGTCTTGGCTGGTGGTTCCAGCTTTATATAGCAGTCCTCTTTTCTCTGGTTTCACTTTCTAGGGTTTCACTGCAGCCAGTTATTGTCCCAAAGCCCTGAATGAAGATTCCAGAAACAATATATATGGTTTAATTTGTGCGCCATCATCATGCTGGGTAGTGTGGGGACGCCTTTGCCGCTCATTCCATCCCGCCTGAGCCTTCACCCAGCCCGTCCATGCAGTGTAGGTGACTAAGTCAGTCACTTCCGCCAGGCTGCTCTTAGACGGTTGTCCAGATAGTGGACAGCACTTACGAGCCGGAACCTGATTCAGCTTCAACAGTAGAATGGGTGAAAATTTGGAAACACTGAAGAAAAGACATTAGAAAAAAAAGAAAGTCTTTCTTCAGGCCTGGTGAGATGGCCCAGGGGCTAAGAGCACTGGCTGCTCTTCCGGAGGTCATGAGTTCAATCTCCAGCAACCACTTGGTGGCTCACAACCATCTATAGGGGGATCTGATGCCCTCTTCAGGCAGGCGGATGTATATGCAGCAGAGCACTCATACACTAAATAAATAATATTTAGAAAAAGGGGGCAAAAACTCTTCCTTTAGTCAAAGGTGAAAATGCTTGCCTTTAAAAGAGGAAAACAAGCCGGCGGTGGTGGTGCATGCCTTTAATCTCAGCACTTGGGAGGCAGAGGCAGATTTCTGAGTTTGAGGTCAGCCTGGTCTACAGAGTGAGTTCCAGGACAGCCAGGGCTATACAGAGAAACCCTGTCTTGAAAAAACAAAAACAAACAAACAAACAAACAAAAAAGAAACCAAACCAAACACTATGTGCTGAAATCGCTATGGTTTCTGGGAAGACTCTTTGTTCACAAAGACTGTACCTTCTCTCTAGGTAGCGGAGGGCAACCTCGAACTCTGATCTCCCATCTCCACCCGGGTGCTGGGATTGCACGTGTGCACCGCCATGTCAGCTTATTTGATGCTGCAGGTTGAACCCAGGGCTTTGTGCATTCTGGGTAAGCGGTTCATCAGGTACACTGCTTCCTCCTATCCTGTCCTCCCATGATGCACTCCCAGGAGGTCTCCTCACAGCTGTATCTAGGCACCTAGAATGGCATGATGCTAAACGAGTCTGTGGGGTCCGAATGAGCAAATAAGTGACACCCGCTCATCAACCAAAGGTGCTGTGGAAACCGTAACTGCGCAAAGCTACTCGCGTGCTGTTTTTGAGCCTACATTAACTTCTTCCCTCATTCCCACATTCAGCTCTGTAACTCAGAAGCTCTCTTTTCCTCCCTTTCCTTTCAATGAAAACTTCTGGGCAGAAGTTAGTTCGAGGTGTGGTTGTGGGCGCGCTGAGTGAGTGGGAGAAACACGAACACTACAGGAGAGAAAACATTCTGGTGAGATTCGCTAAATACGGCAGGAACACCAATTCCACCGGGCGACTAATGACATCGGCAGGCGCTACTGCTGCCAGGCCCCGAGTCAGGGAGAGAGGTCAGTTCAAATCTGATTCAAAGGATAAAGCAGGACGTTGAATTATTAAGAAACAGCGTGAAGAGAGCTTCTGCCTCTATGGATTGGAGAAGGTTGGGGTTGAACATGGAACACAGTGACTATGCTGAACATGGGTGTACTGAAGGTGGGAACTGTGGGGTGAACTGACTGGGCGGGGCTCTCACTCAGAACGGATTCCCACCAGGACAGAAAAGGCAGCCCCAGATCATGAAGAACCCCAGGGGTCTGACTCAAGTATGATCCGGACAGAGTCTTTCTCAGGCTTGTTCTTTGCCTTTTCTTCCAGAAACACACAGACCCACTTACTCTATTCATGGCTGAGAATATCATGCCTACGACTGACCGGGACCTTCTCCGAGTAAACACATTCAGGTTAAGGTGACCTTGCTCTGCAGAGAACAGGTCGCCTTTGGAGGACGTGCTGTGGGAGAACAGGGTGACAAGCAGAATCACACAAGGTGACACAGGCAGCCGAGTAGGCAGGTTAAAAACTCCAGCGTGATCCTGAGGTGTATTTTTAGTGGAAACCTTAGCCTCTTCCAGTACAAACCATCCTATGAAATTAATAACAGGGACGCTCTGAGGAAAGGACAACCTTTTTTCTTTTTTTAAAGGAGAGAGAGAGAGAGTGAGAGAGAGAGAGAGAGAGAGAGAGAGGCTCCTTCAAAAGGAGGCAAGATTAAAAGATTCTGAGTTGTAGATTTAAAAAATAAAATTGCAAAATCTTCTTTCACACAAGACATGTGACACTCTATTAATCAGAAGTAGGCATTACGCTAGACCATTTTGTCCAACCCTAGGCTAAAACAAACAACATGAACATATTTAAGGTCGGATAGGTCTCGCTTTGATAGTCAGTGGATAGATACGTTAAATTTATGCTGAGTTTGTGATCCTTCCCGTTTGTTTATGGAAATGTAACCAATACCCAAAGCTGAAGAGCATTGCTGCTTAATGAAAAAAATTTGCCCAATGGGGTGTAGGACATACTTCCACATTTATATAGTAAGTTCTAAAGACAAAGATGGGTTCAGAAGAGCGGAGTCTGCTTCAGACACACTGCGAGACCACACCTTATGAAGGGACATGCTACACATCTTGGATAGCAGGACGTCTCACAATGGGCATGGTTCCTTAGATACTAGGGTGGACCAAGACAAACAGCATAGACACTCCTTCATGGGTCAGCAAGGCTGGTAAGAACGGAACACGTTCCGGATTTTAAAACTCAGCAGCACACCCCCAAGTACTGTGACTGACTGGTGCTGTTAAAGAATTAGGTTTCCGATCTTCCTCCATCCCGGAGTCTGAAGGAAAAGGTAAGTCTGTGAATCAGAGCGGTGGTAAGGCACTGTGTAAGTGCGAATAGCTAAGTGGTCAGTCCCTAAATGAGGAAGAGCCCGGCTGCAGGCAGACAGGGCGTGCCGCAGGAGTCCGAGCAATACAACTTCTGCCCACACTGCCAGAAGCACGGGACACCAAGCCCACCACGGCCATCCGCTTATTGCGTGTGGAAGTCCCACAACTGCTTCAGGGCCAGCTGCGGACGAGCCGGTCACATCTGGGAGCGGCGCTGTCATTCGTGTCCTGTACGTGCTTCTCGGTGTCACGTGTCATATGTTATCTTCAGAACCCGGAAGTTATGACTTTGCAAAGCCAAGGCCTGCTCAGGTGATGAGGAGCAGGAGAAAGAGAATTCTGGGCTTTGGGGTCTGCGCACCAGACCAAGGGCATCGAGCTGTTGTATCTTAGCCCCCTTCTTAGGTGAAGCTGCTAACAGCGCAGACTCCCTTCCCCAGTGCCTGGTGCCTTCGGATTGGTTCTGCACAGCCCAAAGACCCTCTTACCCTCCCAGCACAGATACGCCTCTCTTTTCCCCTTACTTTTTGGAGTAGCCCCGGTTAGCTTCAAACTAGAGTTCTTCTTGCCCATGCCTCCCAAGTGCTAAGATTATAAATGTGTACCGCCAGGGTACACACCCAGATGTGAGCGCCGCCGAGGAAGTACCCGACCGGAGCCGGGGGGGGGGGGGGGGCGGGTACTTACCACTTTCTGGTTCCCTTCGTTATCCGTGAGCAGCCATTCAATGTCCAGGGTGTCTTTCTCGGGAAGCCCCAGCTGATGGTGGCAAGGCAAGGTGACCTTTTCCTCTGCCACTCTCTTGATCTCAGTGTGAGTGCCCAGCGTCCCAACATAATAGGATACTGGAAAGAGAAAAAACAAACAAACCCCAAAACCTCTAGTGAGCAATGCAAGATGCTGGATGACAGCGCGGACCCGGCGGAAATCGCAACAAATAAGCCGCGGGAGCGCGGGTGGGGCAAGGAGGGGGCAAGCCAAGGCTTCGGGAGTCCAGGCCGGCAAGCGCTTCCCCTGCCACTGGCTCCTCCCAATTGCAGAGCCAAAGATGTCTTTAGACTCCCTGAATCTTGGTGTTTTTGTTTTGCTTTGCAACAAAGTTTCACGGTGTAGCCGAGCTGACCAGGCCCGTTCTGTCTAGTCCAGGTTGGCTTTTTCCAATTTCCCCGCCTCACTAGCAACCTCGGTCAGTCCCCCTTTATTAGTTTTGTTTGTTGTCGTTTGCTTTTTAAAATACGTGATGAGGTAATTGCTGGGCCTGGTGGCGTAGCCTTCCAGCCTAGCGATTAGATGGCAGAAGCAGGCAGATGAATGGATCCGGGTCGGCCCAGGCTGCAGAGGAGTTGAAGGCCAGCCTCGGCAACTTAGTGACACGGTCTCTGAACACGAAGTGAAGGGCGAGCCAGGCAGTGGTGGGCGTGTAATCCAGTACACTACACGGGAGGCAGAAGCAGGACGATCTCTGTGAGTGTGAGACCAGCCTGGTCTACAAAGTAAGTTCCCGGACAACCAGGGTCACACAGTGTGACCCTGTCTCAAAAATACCAAATATGAGAGAGAGAGAGAGAGAGAGAGAGAGAGAGAGAGAGAAAGGCAGGCCTGTGGATCTAACTCAGTGGGAGGGTGTTTATTTAGCTTGTGAGAAGGTCTAGGCTCAGTTCTTAGTATCTCAATAACAACATAAAACAAACAATATGTCAACAGCTCCTTTTTGTTTGTCTTTTTTTTGTTTATTTCTAGACACACACTCTCTCTCTCTCTTTCTCCCTCCCTTTCCTTCTCTCCTTTTCTTCTTCTCTCCCTCTCTTGCCCTGGCTGTACTGGATCTGTACTGCAGACCGGGCTGGCCTTAAATTCAGAGATCCACCTGCCTCTACCTCCCGAGTGCTGGGATTACAGGAACGTGCCATCACCGCCTGGCCACAACCATGTCTTCCATCTGTCTTCTACCAGCAGAGGCTTCTGGATGCCACTCACAGGACTCTGCATCCACACAGGCAGCTCTAGTTCCTGAAGCTGCAGCCTCAAAGGACACAAACCTTCTTATGTTTCAAATGAGACGCTCTAACCCCAGACTGATTTTCTGCTTTCTAGCGGCATGTATTTCAGAGAATGAAAACATGACAAACACCATTGTACTATAAAGAGGAATTATTCATGCTAGGAGAATTATGCAAATCCAGAGAAGCACACTGGCATCTAATTACAGGGTTTAGGACAATCTTCCAAGGGCTCGGTAAATATTAGAATGGCTGTATGTGAATCATCTGTCTAGGCTAGCGAGGCACTTCAGGGTTTTAAAAGAAAGGCGACTGCTGCTATTGCGGAGTGCCTCGCTGGCCATGCTGGCCCACATCTGTACGCCCAGCTCCGCGGGAGGCTGAGGCTAGACGGTCGCTTGAACTTGAGCATGGCAGTCAGTCCCTGTCTTTAAAGAAAGAAAACAAGGGTCGAGTCTAGCATCCATGTGCCTGTGATCCCATCACTTGGAGTCTAAGGCAGGAGAATCAAAAGTTTGGGGCCACTGGGGCCAAAAACACATTAAAAAGATGGGGTCAGAGAGTTGGTTGAGCAGTTAAGAGGACTAACTGTTCTTCCACAGGACCTGAGCGCCAGGTTTCTTTTCTTTCTCTCTCTCTTTCTTTTTGTTTTTTTTCAAAACAGGGTTTCTCTGTATAGCCCTGGCTGTCCTGGAACTCACTCTATAGACCAGGCTGGCCTCAAACTCAAAAATCTGCCTGCCTCTGCCTCCCGAGTGCTAGGATTAAAGGTGTTCGCCACCACCGCCCAGCTCACTCCTTCCTTCCTTCCTTCCTTCCTTCCTCCCTCCCTCCCTCCCTCCCTCCCTCCCTCCCTCCCTCCCTCTTTCTTTCTTTCTTTCTTTCTTTCTTTCTTTCTTTCTTTCTTTCTTTCTGGTTTTTCGAGACAGGGTTTCTCTGTGTAGCCCTGGTTGTCCTGGAACTCACTCTGTAGACCGAGTGGTTTCTTGCCACTTCTTATCACGTGTACCCCAGACATCAAGTTCTTTTGGAACAAGTGTGGTAGAAAGTGCCAGGCTGTGAGATGCCACCCACGTGTTCCACTCATACTCAAATGTCGCCCAGCCTATGTGGTGCGGCCAGTATAGACATAATCCTTTCAGTTTCCCTTTACTGCTTGTGTGAGAGAGATTTCCTGTAAACCAACAGTTTTGATTTTGGTTTTTGCTTTGTGGGTTTGAATACATGGCAGATAGCCAGTCAGCATTTAGGCCTATTTTACTGTTGAGTGAATCTAGGCACAGGGGAAGAGCATCATGAGATGAGGTCCTGATAAGCCATTTAGAGCGGAAGTGCTCTGTAAGGTTGCCTGTTCTCCTCTACCCCACGCCGCGGCCCCCAGGAAAGTGGAGAAGCCGACTGCATTGCACTGCGCTGAGCTCGGAGGAGGAGGCGCTAGCTTGCACCGCTGCTGAAACCCGCAGACTTGTCCTAGCCTAGAATTGTGTCCTAGCAAAGCTCGGGAGCCCTACACCACCCATGTGCATCCAGGAGGCCCTTGCTAAGTGTAGAATAAATAAACGCAGTGAATCGGCTGTGCGACTTGCTGAGGAAGGCCACTAGGGGGAAACAAAAGCTCAGATTTGGCCAATGTCCCCAGAGGGCCTGAACACAGTGGTGGGCGGTGCGCTCTGCGCTCTCTTGCTTCTATTTATAACACATCCAGAATTAAATACAGCAGCGCCAGGAGGGTGCCTTCGTGAATACAAACGAAGGGAATGCCAACCAGAGTCTACTGATCCGCCTTGTTTCCTGAACCTCAAGCCCCCAGACTCCAAGATACCACCAGGAGCTCTGCAGATTTCTGGGATTTTTTTTTTTTTTTTCATCTTAAGAGATAATTTTTTACCATATGTCGGGTCTACAGTCTGAGCTGTCAGGGGCTTCGGTAGCGTTTGTGGGAACTGCTTGGCATGCGCCTGCCTGCCATCTGGTGGGTGAGAGGGAATGGGCGGGTCGAGCCACCCTATGGCTGCTAGCATAGGAGTCCCTGGAGTGCAGGGCTCATCTTTTGGGGGAAGAAATCCTTACAGTCAGTATAACTTAAGAAGATATTGCAGCCTGGCCAGGCTAGCGAGTCGAAGGGGTTTAGGGAAGGGGAGAATTTTTTTGAAAATTTGCTGTAGTATTTATCTGTAGGAAGTAGTGCTGGAAGGGGGATTTGGAAAGAGGCTTCTTGCATTTTTGCAAAATACTTAAATATGTTCGCAACTCAGACTCTTTTTTTTTTTTTTTTTAATTTTGGTTTTTCGAGACAGGGTTTCTCTGTGTAGCCCTGGCTGTCCTGGAACTCACTCTGTAGACCAGGCTGGCCTCAAACTCAGAAATCCGCCTGCCTCTGCCTCCTGAGTGCTGGGATTAAAGGCGTGCGCCCGGTCAACTCAGACTCTTTATAAGGTGCTGGTGGGAACCTCTCAGCCTTAGCGTTATCAGGCCCCCAACCCGGGGTCAGCACACAGGAGCTGCCTGTAAACAGCTCCTCTATGGTGAGGAGGGACTAATCCTTAGTCTACTCGCTGCTTTCCGCTAAGGTTAGCTTAAGATTTTGCTCTCTAAAACCTCGGGTCTCATTAGATTCTTTTGATCATTCTAAACTTTTTTTTTTTTTTTTTTTTTGGAAAAGACCAGGCAAGAAGAAGTTTTAACAAAAGTCATATTCATATCCCCTGCCCCCTCTCATAAGGAATAGTGGGACTGGGCAGTGCCCAAAGTACAGCCCCTAACCTCTCTTTTTCCTAAATAGGACTTTCCTACTTTTCCAAAGCTCGTTGAATGTCCGCGGCGGACAACTTCTCCCTAATCACCCGTGTTTGCTCCTCCTAAAGGGGAACTCAGGGGTTACCCCAGGAGTACAGGCTCCCCACTCGCTCCCAAGCTCTGAGTTATGAACTACAGAAATGATCCCCGAATGTGTAGTCACAGCAAGCCTAGGTAAAGCCACAGTGCTTGGTGTAGGACTTACCATCCAAGTCATTTACCAGCCTGTGTAGGTCAGAGTTTACAAGTTAGAGCGTCCCGCGGCTGGGATCGGAAGTCTGGTCTTGCACCTTGTGTAGTATACAGCAGAGCGCCCTCTAGTGGCGACACAGATGTAGCCTCCCTTTCTCCCGTTGAGTAACTTTTCAATGGTTCTGGGACATTTAGCATTCACTAAACCTGAGTGGGAGTTTTCCCATATTTTGCTTTACCTAGAATGCTCCAGTAAGCCCCAGGAGAACGGCGACATCCTATATACACTGTTAGAAAGTAAAAGAAAGGGCCATTCTGGTATTTGCAAGCCTGAGACATGAGAAAAGCTGTGAGCATTGTGACTTCAGTGTAAGCCTGGGCTACACTGACTCATCCTGCCGAAAACAAAACACAGAGAAAGAACAAAAACAAAGAAAAGGCCCCTCTCATTGTATAGATCAAGAATTACGACGCAGAGTGATTTAAGCCAAGTTTGTAGAGTTCTGGGTAGGGGGTATGTGCATGCATGACTGAGAGACCCAAACTTTCCTAGAACACTTCATGAGGCCTAAGAAACACTTCTAGGTGTTTCCTAGAACACGGTGGACCAGGATTTAGACAGTCTCCTGACCTCTCTCAGCCTTTTCTTCTCTGCTTGTTTTTGATTTTTGTTTATTTATTTGTTTATTTTGACACAGGATTTCTCTATGAAGTCCTGGCTGTCCTGGAGCTCTGTAGACCAGGCTGGTCTCAAATTCAGAGATCTGTCTGCCTCTGCCTCCTGAGTTCTGGGGTTAAAGACATGTACTACTACTCTCAACCTTACCGCGACCCCCCACCTTTTCTTCTCTGTAAAATGAAGAAAGGTTGTTGGAAGGATTGTATATGGCCCGGGTGAAGGACCTAACATGGCACACACTCAACAAACGACGGTTATTATTATTATTGTTATTATTATTATTATTATTATTGTTATTGTTATTGTTATTATTATTATTATTTTGGGTTTTTTTGATTTTTTTTTTCGAGACAGGGTTTCTCTCTGTAGCTCTGGCTGTCCTGGAATTCACTCTGTAGACCAGGCTGGCCTCGAACTCAGAAATCCGCCTGCCTCTGCCTCCCAGAGTGCTGGGGTTACAGGCATGCGCCACCACCGCCCGGCTCGATGGTTATTATTAGTGACTGTCTCACTGCATTGTAAAAGACAAAGAGAAACAGAGCAGGCACCAAGGAGGCAAACCAGGATTGCGAGGTGTTTGAAAGAGAGAGTTCTGGGGAGACAGGCATGCTGTGGCTGCAGATTGGGAGGGAGGGGGGAACACACGAGGTGGAGGGAGCACCTGGGGCTGGGGAGCACCTGGGGCTGGGGGAGCACCTGGGGCTGGGGAGCATCTGGGATTGGGGGAGAACCTGGCCTCTCTTCTCAGCTTCGTTGGCAGCTAGTGAGGTGCCTCTTCTACCCAGAATGTTTCCTTCCAAGCCATGCACCCACCCCATCCCAGGATCTCCTTATGAAGGTCTTCAGACGAGAGGAAAAGCAAAAACAAAAACAAAAACCCTGCATAGGCTACAAGTTGCTAACCACCAGACCTATCTCAGCGACTTCTTTAATGCAAACGTATTTGGTAGACAAAGCCACAAGCTAAAGGAAGGCGGCCAGCGGAATTTCAAACATCTGGAAACTGGGATGGTGTCTGGTTTGTATTTTCCCCTGAGAGGACATTTGTTCCTGGAGTCTCTGAAATAGCGGGGTGGGTACAAGGACTAGGCTTCCGTCAGGAGATGGGTCACCACGGGGATTCAGCTCCACATCCTAGTCCACGGGCTGGGTTTAAATAAACAGTAGGAAGAAGAAAAGAAGGGAGGGGTTGGGGATAAGGAGAAGGTGACAGGAAGGGGGTGGTGAGGGGGACAAAAAGAGGAGGAAAAGGAGGGGAGGGAGAGGGGAGTGGGAGGGGGCAAGGGAGAGCTCAATATTGATTTAAAGGATAATGTGATAGGCTTTTTACTCTGTGATTTGTTACTGCAGTGCTGAGGTTCAAAGCCCTGGGCCTTTTACAAGTTGGGCAAGTGCTTAACCAGGAAATGACATCCCCAGCCCTAGGTGTTAGGACCTAGGAAACGTATTAAGACTTAGATGGAATGTTGTGGCCTAGGAAAAATGTTAAGGCCTAGGTAACTGCTACCTGGCTAGCCTGCCATCATAAGAAGACTTTCTCATATGTTTCTGCTGTTACTAGGAAAGCCTCAAATGCCAAGATTGATTACATATTCTGTTACGTTCTGAGCCCTTGGGAACCAATCATGATAGAAGTCAGTAGAACTGTTTTGTATAGTTACCCACAATAAGCTTGGACCTGAACCAATTGCCTAACAGCATTTCCCGGAACCTACATATACACTTTTATGGTATAAGATGCCCCTGGGATGGACCCCAACATTAGCGCTAACATAAATTATTTGGAGTAAGACTTTCATTTTGAGTAGTGGTCGAGTAAAGTTTAAGTTCTCAAGACCTTCCTGGGAACTGACATCCTACTTGGCAGAGACACGGGTGTGGTTAACTGACATCCTGGTTGGCAAGTCAAGACATGAATGTTAGATGAGTCCAATCCTGGTAGACAAGTTAAAATATGAATGTTAGACAAGGCAAGTCCCCTGCCACAGTTGAATACCCCAACCAATGGAAACAGGATAAACGTACAATAAAAACGCGATCCTAAGGAAATCCCCTATCCCTAAATCCTAATTGGTGAAATAACTTGGCATAGGTATTTGTGGATTTTGGGCTTAAAAACCCTATAGAATCTTAACTCGGGGGTCATGGTTCTGTTCCCCAATCTGGGGCGTATGCTCAATAAACTATCCCTGTCTGGCCGTGATCGGTGTTCGCATGGTTTGTGAAGTGATTCCTGGACCCCAACACTAAGTTTTCAGATGAAACAGAGGCTGACCAGAGCCGCGGCCTGATGTCAGGCGTGGTAGTGACCACCCATAATGCCAGCATTGGAGGCAGAGACGGGTGGATCTCTGGGTTTGAAGGCAGCCTTGCCTACATAATGAATTCCAGGCCAGTTAAGGTGACATAGTGAATGTATGTCTCAAAACAGGAAGGAGAGAAAGGGATGAGGACTTGCCCTCTCCCTGCCCCGTGGCAGGTCGTCTCATGTGACTTAATGTGAACACCCACATTAAGGACTTCCACTTACCAAGTGCAGATGGCACTGGGAATACAAAGATGTGGGCCTCATGTCCCCTAAAGCCCTCAGAAAGCTGGTAGTTAATGATACCTTCAGTTAATCTAACAGTTAACTCAGCTCCTTCAAAGGCTTTGTCCCTAGTGAGGCCCATGACTACAGAGTGAAAACTGAAGCCATGTGGTTTCTAGGAAGCACCATGGAGAGAGCTCACTTCTGGTCACCCCCCCACCTCCCTGCACTCCAACATCAGTGGGACACAGATCCTTTCTATTAAATATATATGCGCCAAGCTAGGTAGACAAGTTAATCTCATTGGGCACTCTGGAGATACATAATTGCCTTGCCAGCTGGGATTCTGAGCCAAACAGAAGGAGTAATTTAATAGAGATATGTCGGAAGTTACAACCAGACACAAGTACAGGGTCAGAACCTGGAGTCGAATAAGAGTTTAACCGACTACCGTTTGATCTGACTGTGAATTAGGCGCGGGGGCTGCATTCATGGTGGTATGCGGGTGCAGACGCAGGAGTGACAGCCCATCACAGCTTACAGGAGCCACGCTGTCACATTCAGCACAGCTCTGTGCAGTGCTGGGCATTAAAAGCTGGATGAGGCCTTTGATGAATAAACAAATGAAATTTGAGGTCGGAGGATCATAACCAGGAAATGATGGAGTTGGAGAATCGTGTCTAAAGTACAGCTGGCACAATTATAGGGGGATGTCAGCAGGATAGAACACTTCGGGGTGGTCTGATATCTGCCTTCCCAATATTTAAAAGATGGCGGAAGAGCCAGGCTTGGAGGCCCAGGCCTGTAATCCCAGCGACGAGGGAAGCTGAAGTAGGATGCTCACACGTTCAAGGTTTGCTTGGACTATATAGGGTGACCACCAGACCAGCAAGTTCCTGGGCAATTTAGTGAGATTCCATGTCAAAACAAAGAGTGAAGAGATGGCTGAGGATAGACCTCAGTTGCAGGTCCTTGGACAGCATGCACAAGGCCCTAGGTCTAATATCCCCCAACCCAGAGGAGAAAGCATTTACAAAAAAAAAAAAAAAAAAAAAAAAAAAAAAAACCAATGAGCAGGACTCCCTGTGTGGGGAGGCAGGGGCAGCACCTGGTGTGTCAGAAGGGCTCCTCGTGGTTTTTGTGTCAATCACCGTGTGACTGGCTGACCTGTCTGCAGCTCACCTTACTGTCCTGGCTCCAGATCAGAGGGAGATCAGTGACTTTGGTAAAGAGCCTGCAACCTCAGCCGAGTGGACTCCCCACCTTGGGGTGCTGCCAGCCAGCGGCCGTCGCTAAATGAGACTCCTGTGAGTTCTTAGCCTCCAAATGTGTTGCCGCATCAGGGTGAGTGGATGTCCACGGGTGAGGCAGCTAAATGAACATTACAGGTTCAGTTGCACATTGTCTGATGCTGGATTTCACCGCTGCCACCTCTGAACCAACACCTATGGGTAGCTGTTTTTTTTTTTTTAACCATACTCAACATGATTTTCTTTTCTCTTTTCCTTTCTTTTCTTTTCTTTTCTTTTCTTTTCTTTTCTTTTCTTTTCTTTTCTTTTCTTTCTTTCTTTCTTTCTTTCTTTCTTTCTTTCTTTCTTTCTTTCTTTTTGGTTTTTTGAGACAGGGTTTCTCTGTGTAGCCCTGGCTGTCCTGGAACTCACTCTGTAGGCCAGGCTGGCCTCGAACTCAGAAATCCACCTGCCTCTGCCTCCCAGAGTGCTGGGATTACAGGCGTGCGCCACCACACCCGGCTATGATTTTCTAATCATGTGCAAGGGAACATACATGTGTACCTGCGGTGTTTGTGGCTTTGAGTGGCTGTGGAAGTTGGGAAATCAACCCTTTTTCTTTTTTTATTCCCAGGGTCTCTCACTGGCCTGGAACTCACCCAGTAGGCTAGATTGGCAGTTTAATAACCTCGAGGAACCTGCCTGTTTCCACATCTCTAGCACTGGAATTACAAGTGTGTGTGTGTGTGTGTGTGTGTGTGTGCCCAGCTCTTTTGGTTTGTGTTTTGGATGAGTGCTAGGGACCGAACTCAGATCCTCACGTTTGAGTGGCAAGCACTTTATCCACCAAGCCGTCTCTTCAGCCCCAACATGAGCTTTTAAAATAAAAGCTTGGTGTGCTCTTTATGCTTATGAATTCTTCAGACTGGGGAAAAGGGTCTTCTTTAGATTTAAAAAAAAAAATCAGTCACCTCATAAGCCTGTTGGGGATTGTTCCTTGGGGCAGGATTATATAGCCATATGGTGTAACTGATTCAACCATGCAATGATAGATTGGGAGATCTCCGGAATCTTTCCATACGACAGATAACGGAATTGTGTGATTCTCTTATAAGAGTCATTAGCACTATCCAGGCCTTGTACTTTGTTGTTGTTGTTGTCGTGGTGCTTTTGCAGCGCTGGGGAACGAACCCAGGGCCCAGCACAGGCAGAGCAAGCGCTCTACCACTGAACTGCACCCAGAATCTGGAGGTAATATGTCGATAGACTTGTTAGCAGTACTGTCTGACAGCAGAGTGAGCTGCGGAATTCAGCAACATTCTCATCCACCTAGGGGTATTCGGAGGCTGCAAAGGGGGCCCTTCTACATCAACGTGAGACTGAACGCTAAAAGAATTTCTCCTTATGCGGGGTGGTGGTGGTGCACACCTGTAATCCCAGCACTTGGGAGGCAAAGGCAGGTGGATTTCTGAGTTCAAGGCCAGCCTGGTCTACAAAGTGAGTTCCAGGACAGCCAGGGCAATACAGAGAAACCCTGTCTCAAACAAAACAAAACAAAACAAAACAAAACAAAACAAAACAAAACAAAAACACCAAAAACCCAAAACAAAACAAAGAATTTCTCCTTATGAAGAACATATACTTAGCAGATGTAAGCCACGCAGAGTATAAAACACAGAAGCGCAGAAGCGGGTACTCTCGCATGCTGGTGTGTCTCCTCACCGCACTGAGCTCTTCCGGTTCACACGAGGGTCTAGCTTTGTTTCCCTGTGTCCTTCACTTTCCCAGGGCTCGTGGAAAGAACGGAAAGGAACGGGTCCGTAGGGCTCCGTAGGGCTCCACGCGCCTTTCTGCTCCGTAGACGTTTTAATCCACAAGGGGGCGGAATTCACCCAGGGAGAATTAAGAAACACCCAACCTTGGTTTCTCCTAACAAAGCTCATAATTAACAAAGAATCATAGACTATCCTGGTCTTGAGCTTGATCAGTACTTTGCTGCGTTTGGTGTCTTGTGTTAAAACTACACGCGCTAAATTTCTCAAGGGCCCACGCAACAGACGGAAACCTCAGAAAATAGCAGGGCTTGTAGAGGAATTTTATCCAGGAAATGGGAATCTGCACTGTTTTAATAACTTTAAAATAAAAAAAAATAATTTTGTGGTTTGGGGTGCCTTGTTTGTAAGTATGTCTGTATATCACATGCACATGTGGAGGCCTTAGAAGAGGGTGCTGGGTCCCCTGGAACTAGAGTTAAGGCATTTGTAAGTCACAGTGTGGGCACTGGGAACTGAAGCTGTGTCCCCTGTAAGAGCAGCCAGTACTCCTACACCGAGCTATAGCTCCAGCCCCTGGTTTTAATTAATCTTGACATCTTGAGACCAATATTTCACTCTCTGCAACTAAAACAGATGTTTGCTCTGTTTGTCTAAGACCAAAACTATTTATTTCAATTGCAGAATACATTATAAGAAAAAAACAAAACAAAACAAAAAAGTTGCTCAGTAGATGTGACATACTGTCTCAGTAAATAAAACAAAGAGGGGAAAGACCCAAACCTGTCTCAAGCTGAGAGGCAGTGGCAAAAGCCTTCAATCCCTGCACTCGAAGGCGGAGGCAGAGACAGATCTGCGTGAGTTCAAGGACAGCCTGGTCTACAGAGTAAGTTCCAGGACAACCAGGGCTACACAGAGAAACCCTGTCTCTCAACACCAAACAATCAACAACAATGAAAACTCACAACTTGTGCCAGAGCCACATGTATGTAGTACCTACATTTGGAAGGGAGAGGCAAGAGGTTTGCTTAGAGTAAAGGTAAACCTGGCAGGGCAGTGGCGGCTCACGCCTTTTTGGGACTCAGAGGCAGGCAGATTTATGAGTCTGAGGCCAGCCTGGTCTACAGAGTGAGTTCCAAGACAGCCAGGGCTATATAGAGAAACCCTGTCTCAGAAAAAAAACAAAACAAAACAAAACAAAAACAAAAAAACAAACAAAAAAGGTAGACCTGGGCCAGAGAGTAAGTGAGACCCTATCTTAAAACAAGATAAAACAAACAAACAAACAAACAACAAAAGGCCACAGGATTGGCTAGAGAAACGGCTTAGCAGGTAAGAGCAGCTGCCGCTCAATTATGACAACCAGCATTTGGGTCCTAGCGCCTACCTCAGGATCTCACCAGAGCCTGTAACTTCAGCTTCAAGGGAACTAACTCTTCTGACCTTCCCAGGCATAAGTACACACATGCATACATGCACACACATATATGTACGTGCTCATATTGTGCGTGCACACACACACAAATTAAATGTTATTAAAAGCCAAAGAACGGAGCACAGCAGAAATCTGCCCCGATGGTTAGCAGTGCCGAGAGAGAGAGAGACGTCAGTAAAGGGCCCCAGACACTTTCAGCCTTGAAGTTTAGACTCTGTTCCAGGCCAGCAATCTACCTTATCTACAAAATCAGGGAAGATGCTGCTTATTTGGACTCTAGAACCTCAAACAAGAGCAGGCGTGTGGAAGGTCATCTAAGTCACTGTCATGGCTTCAGGCCATGAATCAAGGTAGTCTGCCGAGATGTGTCAGACATACTCCGATTATAGCTGAGAATATGAATCATTCAGCTCAGCTATGAGACGGTCCTGAGATCGTGACAGTCCTGCGGAGTACCACCTCTTTATTATTGTGTATCACACGCTCGGGGATACCGACCGACACCATATCTCCTTATGCAAACACCGAATCCCCTGCTTCTGTGAGTGCCACAAACCAGCAAGGACTCTGACAACACAATTGTCATCCAAAGGGGGAATGACCAGGAGCACATCATTGTTCACAAATACAAGTGGCACTCTTGTTGTGTTGGGTACTGTCAGCAGTGGAGAATCACCTTTTGTCTCTGAAAAGACAGCTTGGCAGAGAAACACACAGATACCAAATCACACGCACTGCGCAATGAGCATGTGTGGGGGTTGGGAATTCTCTAAGAACCTGGAGGGGGAAGATCGCAAAAAGGGTGGGGTCTACTCTGGGCCTTGAATGGGTTGATGTTCTAGCAGCTGTAAATGACAAGAGATGACATGCCGTAAGCTGTGAATAACAGTCTGACTACTTGGTATACCTAAGTCACCAAGCCGACCGTGGCACCGGCATATGAGACCCTTCATCCTGACATGTTCTCAGAGTGTGACAGTGGGGAGGGGGAAGACGAATTAGCTTTTGTGTTGTTTGGTCTCAGACTCGGGCATTCTTTCTGCCTTAGCCTTTCAACTGCTGGGATTTCTAGTGTGTGCCACCACTGCCAGCTTGGGAAGGTTTTATCCTCATTCTTCAAGACATAATGACCAAAGGAAGGGTGTCCCACTCAGAAACACAGTAACCCTCGAGCCTTTTCCTTCATCTTCCGTGCGCGCACGCTGGCTCACATATGCGGGAACAAATACATACACATCCCTGTCCAGAGTCCTCTGCGTGCATGCCTGTGCCAATCCACAGATCACGGAGTTTGCGCCTTTGATTATGAATGGCACTTCCAGAGATCCAGATCTCACCCTGGCTTACTTCCTCAGCAGATCTATTTACAGCCTCATGGTCTCATTCCGAACGCTAAGGAGCTTTCATATCTAAATCTTTTATTGCTGTCGGAGGAGATCTGAACCGAAGCGGGAACTTAAAAATAGGCACTTACTGGGAGTGACAGCGGATAGATAGTTAGGGACCCATGACAATGAGGGACTGAAGGGACATCGATGGCTGGAATTCACATCCCTATGAAAGCTTCGATTGGGTGTCTGTCTTTCTTGTTCTGCCTTCTTATCAAAGCTAGCAAAACAGAAGGTGACTGCTTAAACTTCACCTCTTCTCCTTCCTCTGTCACTTTCTAGGAAGGGACAGCACAGGCAGGACACAGACAAAAGAGCTGTGTTTTCTGCTCTTGGGGGAAAAAATATCCCATCCAGTATGATTAAACATGACAATACAGTCGGGTGGTGGTAGTGCACACCCAGCACACAGGAGGCAGGAGGCAGAGGCAGAGGCAGGTAAGATCTCTGTGAGTTTGAGGCCAGCCTGGGTCTAGGGAACGAGTCTCAGGACCGTCAGGGCCATGCAGAGAAACCATGTCTCAAAAATAAAAACCAAAGGAAACCAAGCCAAAGCAAACAAAAGACAATACGAATTTGCTATGGTATTCATGTAACTTGCCTAATAAAAGCTGATCATCTAACATAATTTCCTGACATTTATCTGTGTATTCATGCGTGCAGCCATGTGCAAATGTGTCACGGCACACACGTGGGAGCTCACTGGACAACGCGTGGCGCTGTTCTCGTCTTCTACCATGTGGATCTCAGGGATGGAGCTCAGATAGACAGGCTTGCCAGCCGCTGCCGTTACCCACTGAGCCAACCCACCTTCCTTACTATTCCACCTCCCCCCCATTACTGAGGCTGGCTTTAAACTCACGGCTCTCTTTGGTAGCTTCGTGAGTGGCAGGATTACAGGACTTCACTATCACACGTAGCCAAAGATCCTTCACACACACACACACACACACACACACACACACACACACACATATGCAGAACACTGAGAAAGGAGCCTCCCTTGAGGAAGTGCCTCCATGAGATCCAGCTGTAGGGCATTTTTTCAGTTAGTGATCGATGGGAGAGGGCCCAGCCCATGGTAGGTGGTGCCATCTCTGGGCTGGTATTCTTGGGTTCTATAAGAGAGCAGGCTGAGCAAGCCAGGGGAAGCACGCCAGTAAGTAACATCTCTACCACGGCCTCTGCATCAGCTCCTGCTTCCTGACCTGCTTGAGTTCCAGTCCTGACTTCGTTTGGTGATGAATAGCAGTGTGGAAGTGTAAGCTGAATAAACCCTATCCCCCCAACTTGCTTCTTGGTCATGATGTTTTGTGCATGAATACAAACCCTGACTAAGAAAGCTAGCGAACAATCTCTCACACCCAAAAGCAAGCTTTAATATTCTTCTTACAGTAAGTGTGTAAGCCAAACCACAGTCAGATTTGGCTTTTTTTTCCACAAGGGAAAAAAAACCCAATCTTATGACTTCTTTTCTTCCAGAGGCTGATAATGTTGATTAGAATCCAGGCCTTGGCTGAAGAAAGCAGCCAGTCTCAGCAGGGGAGGATTTGTAAGGGAAGTGGGTTCTGGAACTTTCCTCCTTCCAGTCACTCCTGTGACCCACACCCAAGTGACTCAAAGAGCTGCCTCATGCTATCTGCTGTCTTCGCTCATGGTTTTCTTCACATCATCTAACTGTGAGTCCTGAGCTTGTCTTTGCAGTTCTATCAGAGCTGAAAACCAGTGTGGCCTGACCTCCCCTCCTGCACACAGGCAGCCTTTATGCTTAGGGGCAGAAGAAACCACCCACGTGAAAATCACCCACGTGCTTTATCATCCACGACGAGTGTCCCCCAGTCCAGCTACTGAATAGCATCCCTTAAAAGGGTTTGGATGTAACCATACGGTAAGTAAACATTCAAACAGAACCAGAGGTGCACAGTAAGAACTAAATCTCTTTTTCACATCCTCCCTCCCTCCCTGCCACCGATGACTCACTGCCTGCCTGTGTGCAATCCGTGTGCCACATGGATTTACAGTTCGGCTAGGTACAGATGGTTAGGTTAGAAATGGATTTTGCTCAAGTTTCAGACAGATTGCTCCATTAGTGTGGTTGATACTCAGCCCCGACTGTTAACTTGGCTGGGTGGAGGTACGCCCAAGGGATGAGGAGAACCCAGCTTCAGGGATGTTTGCCAAGGCACTGCCAGAGAGGCACTTCTTGAATGTGGGTGTGCGAGTGAGTGGTACCATCGCTACTGGCTGGAGACAGGACCTCCCCTCCCTTACCTCTCCATCGTGAGGTTAGGCTGTGCTATGCTTCTACTGTCCTGATGCTGGGATTCCCTGGAACGGGCAAGTTTTAGGTTTTTATTGTTATCCCGGGAGTTGTAACATTTTACTATGAGTCTCAGTGTGGACTCTCTCTCTCTCTCTCTTTCTCTCATTTGTTGCCATTTAACATAAAGACTTCTTTCAAGCATCAGGTATTATTGTGCTATTTAAAAACAGTCGCACACAGCTCCTCTGAGCCGTTTTCTCTTAGATGTCGGGTTTCCTTGGGTCCGTATCTGCCCTCTCCTCTTGTTCCACTGAGGTGTTCCAGTTCCGAGGGTTTTCCTGAGGGCCCCCTGGGGAAGCATTATAGGAAAGCGGTTATAGCTGGCCGTCCAGCTTGCAAATCTGTTCTTTCCTGGCTCTGTAACCTTCAGCACTTCCCTTTTCAGCGTTGTGTCTTAGGTTTTTTTCTCACTACAAAATGGGGGAAATAACCATACAGAATCCAAGGACACTAAAAATTAAAGCTGAGTGTGATGGGTTACACCTTTAATCTCTGCAGGAGTATCTCTGGGAGTTTGACACCAGCTCCCCCACTTCACACACACACACACACACACACACACACACACACACACACCAAAAACATATAAGAAATCAGTTATTCTAAATACACTTCTATGCACTGGTGCGTTGCCTGCATGTGTGTCTGTAAGGAGGCGCCAGGTCCCCTGGAACTGGAGTTACAGACAGTTATGAGCTGCCATGTGGGTGCTGGGAATTGAACCTGGGTCCTCGGGAAGACCAGCCCGTGCTCTTAACCACTGAGCCATCTCTCCAGTTCCTTAAACACACTTCTGATACACAATAAATACCCATTAAATGTTGCTACTATTGTTATTGCCTGTTCCTCTTAAATAACATCCCATCGTTTAAGGATTCCACCCACTCGTGGCTCTGCGATGTTAACCAGCGTTCCTCCCCTGCTTTCTCTTTACTTAGATGTCTTGGGAGAGAGAGAACAAACACGGGTCTGATGGTGCTGTGATGTGAATGCATGGGCATGGGAACTGGTCCATGCTGGGTTTTTCTGTAGACTTTTTCATTGCAGAATTTCTAGATGGCAGTATCTGTACATCATTTCTTTTTCTTTCTTTCTTTCTTTCTTTCTTTCTTTCTTTCCTTTTCTTTCTTTCTTTCTTTTCTTCTTCTTCTTCTTTTTTTTTTTTAATTTTGGTTTTGTTTTTTTTTGAGACATGGTTTCTCTGTGTAGCCCTGGCTGTCCTGGAACTCACTCTGTAGACCAGGCTGGCCTCGAACTCAGAAATTCCCCTGCCCCTGCCTCTGCCTCCCAAGTGCTGGGATTAAAGGCATGTACCACCACTGCCCGGTGGTGTGTCTTTTCCTTCCTTCCTTCCTTCCTTCCTTCCTTCCTTCCTTCCTTCCTTCCTTCCTTTCCTTCCTCTCTCTCTCTCTCTCTCTCTCTCTCTCTCTCTCTCTCTCTCGACTGTCTTCCTCTGACATTGTTGCATTTGTTCACAAAAATTCCTTTTCCTTTTTTGTTGAGCCAGTGTCCCATGAAGCCTAGGCTAGACTTGAATTCCTTAGATGGCTGAGGTTGGCTTTGAACTCCCTACCCTCCTGCTTCTGCTCTCAGGTGTGGAGATTACTGGTTGGTGACACTCTGCCCAGCATTGCCCAGAGAGTTCTCCAGTCAGTGGTCTGTTGGCAGGAGGTGGGTGAGGAATGTCTGAACCACGAATACATAAAGCAACCTCAGAGGAGAGGGCTATGGACTCTGACTTTGCTTCCAGGTTGGCTTGCTTTGTCTTGTACCTGATGCCACCGAGTCTAATTTCCTAAACTTCACTACTGGGGTAGCAGAGGATATCTACATGGGAGGTGCAGAAACAGAAACTTAGATCTCCAACTACCTGTCATAGTTTAAATATGCTTGGCCCAGGGAGTGGCACTATTTGGAGGTGTGGCCTTTTTGGGATAGGTGTGTCACTGTGGGCATGGGCTTTAAGACCTTTACCCTAGCTGCCTGCAAACCAGTATTCTGCTAGCAGCCTTCAGGTGAAGAGGTAGAACTTTCAGCTCTGCCAGCACCATACCTGCCTGGATGCTGCCATGCTCCTGCCTTGATGATAATGGACTGAACTTCTGAACCTGTAAGTCAGCCCTAATTAAAAGTTGTCCTTGTAAGAGTTGCCTTGGTCATGGTGTCCGTTCACAGCAGTAAAGCCCTGACTAAGACACTACCACTACCCCTTTTTAAGGCAAGGTCTTATGTGGCCCAGGCTGGTTTAGACTTCTGATTCCCCCACCTCTATCTCCCAAACCCTGGGATTATGGACGTGTACCACCACACTCTGGGTACTACCCTTTAAAAGCAGAGCCCCTACCGCCAGCTCTGAGCCCCAGGCCTCAGCTCAGCTGTCTGCTGTGCTCAGGTAGACTCCTGTCGGGTGATGCACTGGCTTGCTCCCTGTGAGTCTTCACCCACTGAACTCTCACACCAGTTGCCTCTCTCCCGTATGCACTCATTGCTAACCCTTCTGACGTTTCTCCTCTGCGTTTATTTCCTTCCCCATTCTCTTGTCCACTTCGTTCCTTTGTTTTCACCTTAATGGGAGTTGGGAGGAGACACGGGAAAGTACTTATGTGCGATCCATTGCTACTTACAGGAAGCGGTTTGGAAGGGAGGGAGGGCTGCTAGGCACCTCCTGCGGCTCGATTTCGAGAACATCGACAACTTGGACCTGTCTGTGACTCTCTGTCCTCCCCCTTCCTGTATCGACTGTCATCTTTGCTGAGTCCAGTCCCTCCGCTGCCAGAGCCCTTGCTGTCCTGCTGCCCAGCTCTGCACCACAGGGGACAGTCCTTGGAGGAGAGGACAGCTGGTCCTTGTGCTCAGCGGCTCCCGCTGGATCCTGGGTGTTCACACTCGGGCTGGGAGCCACTGCTGTGGCAACATCCTCTGCTCCAAGAGCAGGAAGAGCTCCCTTTCCCACCAGGCTCTGCTTCTCCCCAGAGCCTGCCTGAGAGAAGAAGGTAGTAGGAGCCTGAAGCAAGTCTCAGTGAGAAAGAGAAAACTGCCAGTCACTTTCCTAGTCTGTCCATCTGTCTGTCCGTCAGCAGTCTGTTTTTTCCATTATTGGGTCTTGCTATATAGCTCATGCTGGCCTCAAACTGACCATCCTCCTGCCTCAGCTCCCGACCTTTATTTAGTTATAAGACAAGGTCTCACTATGATACCCCGGCTACCCTTGAACTCTTGGATTCAAGTGGTCCTTCTGCCTCAGTCTCCTAAACAGCCAGGGCCAGCACGACTGAGCCTAGTGCTGTGACCTCCTGACCCCATGCTGGGGTCTGACCCATGGCCTCACCAATGCACTGTCATTTTTTTTTTTTTTTTTTTGGTTTTTTCGAGACAGGGTTTCTCTGTGTAGCCCTGGCTGTCCTGGAACTCACTCTGTAGACCAGGCTGGCCTCGAACTCAGAAATCCGCCTGCCTCTGCCTCCCAAGTGCTGGGATTAAAGGCGTGCGCCACCACCGCCCGGCTCTTTTTTTTTTTTTTTTTTTTTAACCTAAGACACCACAAGAGAAAAACTGTGTGGATTTTTAAAATTCCCCATTTTCTCTTTCTTCTTTTCCTCTGCAGCTCTCACCTCCTCTTCCTTTCGTTCAGTTTAGCAGGTTCTCTGAGCTTAGGGTCTTTTGGGGGGTTCTGACTGAGGAAAAGGAATGAAGGTTTTCAGAGGTTAAGGAAGCCCAGAAATCCCCTGGATGAGCCACCCCGGGGTGTAAATGAAGCCCTGTTCTGCCCAGCACAGCGCTTTCTCGCTTTCTCCGCTCTCACCTCTTATGCTGTGTCTGCAGTTTGGAAACCCTTCTAGAGACTGAGGTCTGCTTAGGAAAAATATTTGTTTAAATCCTTCATTCCCCCCCCCACCCCTCTGTGCTCTTTAGAAACCACTATGGTTTTCAGTCTTGCAATCAGCCTTTCTGAGCATGTCACATGTGTCTCCAGCATTTGTGACCTTTCTGGGGCCATGAGCTCTGCGGTGCTCCAGGAGGGATCGGATACTCCTGTGGGTGAGAAACTGGTGGTGAGGTCTGCGAGGGGGGTACAGGCACACGCAGACGAAGGTCTCAGCCAGTGGGTGAACAGCTGGACCGTACAGTGTTTTCCAGGACCGTTCAGGGATTCGGTTTAAGACACAAGCAGGACTGACTCACCATCCCTTCTCCCCATTCTCATGGAGCATCTAATAGCGATGGAAGACTTAAGGGAGAAGCCATAAATCTTGTTAGACAGCAGACATTTGGCATCCCTTTGAAGGCCACAGGAGCCCTGCAGGAGATGGTAATGAATGAAGGGTGAAGTCGGGGGAGGGGGGTCTGCAAGTCGGGGCCTGCAAAGGACCGAAGGACCTCGGCATCTCAGAAGACAGGGTGAGAGCAACTGCCAAGTCCCAGAGGCAGGAGGGAGGTGGGGTCTTGGGGGGGGGTAAACTGATCAAGGTTTATTACAAGGGAAAGCAGGAGCAAGGGGGAAAGAGAGAGCTATTTGAAGGGGGACTTAAGGGTAGGGCCTTTTAGAAAAAGCAGGGACCTGGCCTTGAAGAACAGCCAGTCTCTCTCTCTCTCTCTCTCTCTCTCTCTCTCTCTCTCTCTCTCTCTCTCTCTCACTGTTATTTTTAGTTTAACAGGAAGCGTCTGGTATTTTCTACAGTTTTCCAGCTGACTGCTGTACCAATTCCTTGAGATGGTGGCAGACACAGGTAGACATCTATTTCTGCCGTCTTGAGCTGTAACCCTTCTTATCACGCCAGGTGGGCTGTAGAGTCACAGGTGAGCGAACTGAGATGAAGGGAGGCAGGGATGGATTTCACGGGGGCCCGCCTGCTGATCCCAGAGGGGCCAAGTCTCTATGCCCCTGAGTTGTGGCTTTGTAACAGACTAATTAGGCCACGGTCCCCAATCCCTTGTTTCATGTTCTCTCTCTCCTCCCTCCTCTCTCTCTCCCTCCCCCCTTCTCTCTCTGCCCTTGTGTGTGCCTCTATGTGTGTGTGTTTTGAGACTAATCTAGCTGAGGCTGGTCTTGAACTCAATGATCTTCCTGCTTCCACAACCCAAGTACTTAGAATACCAGTGTATGTCACCACACCTAAGTCCCCCCCCCCCACTCATTTTCTAGCTATCTGGTCAGGTCCTTCTATCACCCATTCATTTGATAAACATTTATTGGGTAAATGTCAGGTCCCAGTAAACACTTTAAAGGGAATAAAAGTAGTAGCAAGAAAACCAAAATGCATAACCTTCTCATGTGTCCTTCTCAAAAGAAGCTGGCCCTGGCACATGCAGAAAGATCCTGAGTGGGTCAGCCTGGGCTACATAGGGAGGTCCTGTCTCAAGCAACAACAGACAAACAAAGGCCGGGCATGAGCAGTACGACAGGAGTGCGTAGGTTTCAGAGTGGTTATATGATCTGTGTGTGGTGGCGGGAACGACGACGACGGCCTTGATAGGCTCGTGGGTTGAATGCTCAGCCCACATGTGGAGGTTCCCCAAGCCCAGCCCAGCCCAGTCTCTCTCCCTCTGCCCTCGGCAGGATGTAGCTGTCAGGACCCTCCGCGATGACAGTGGCCTCACCTTCTGAAGCTGTAGGCAAGCCCACCGTTAAATCCTTTCTTTTATAAGAGTTGCCTTGGTCATGGTGTCTCTTCTCCATGTGCAGTGATTAAGTGATTAAGTTAATTGTGTAAATAAATAGTCACCTGGAGTGTCATATACTCTTTTCTTTTCTTTTCTTTTCTTTTCTTTTCTTTTCTTTTCTTTTCTTTTCCTTTCCTTTCTTTTCTTTTCTTTTCTTTTCTTTTCTTTTCTTTTCTTTTCTTTTCTTCTTCTGAGACAGGGTTTCTCTGTGTAGCTCTGGCTGTCCTGGAACTCACTCTGTAGACCAGGCTGGCCTCGAACTCAGAAATCTGCCTGCCTCTGCCTCCCAAGTGCTGGGATTACAGGCGTGCGCCACCACCGCCCGGCTACCAGTTCAATTTCTTGTGTTTAAAAAAAGATAAAATGGGGGCTGGAGAGATGGCTCAGTGGTTAAGAGCACTGACTGCTCTTCCAAAGGTCCTGAGTTCAATTCCCAGCAACCACATGGTGGCTCACAACCATCCGTAATAAGATCTGATGCCCTCTTCTGGTAAGTCTGGAGACAGCTACAGTGTACTTATATAATAAATAAATAAATAAATAAATAAATAAATAAATAAAATATAAAATGGAGGGATGGGTAAGCAAGATGGCTCTGTGGGTGAAGGCATGTGCTGCCATGCCTGAGGTTAGGCTGAACCTACATAGATAGAATCAACCCTGATGGTCACATGTGTACTTAGACATACAGGTACACACACACACACACACACACACACACACACACACACACACAATTCAGGTGTATTTTTAAAGTAATGCATCTTTGGGGCTGGAGAAATGGCTCAGCGGTTAAGAGAATCCCTGCGGAGGGCCTATGTTTACTTCTCAGCTTCCACAGCACGTGGCCCGGGTGCTCATAACCTCCTGGAACTCTACTTCCAGGGGGACTTGACATCTCTGGCTCCAATGGTACCTTTACATATATGCACATGCGCCGGGCGTTGGTGGCGCACGCCTTTAATCACAGCACTTGGGAGGCAGAGGCAGGCGGATTTCTGAGTTCGAGGCCAGCCTGGTCTTCAGAGTGAGCTCCAGGACAGCCAGGACTACACAGAGAAACCCTGTCTCGAAAAACCAAAAAAAAAAAAAAAAAAAAAAAAAAACCCATATATGCACATGCCACATACAGGTGTACACATACACACAAAACCAACAAGCACACAAATAAGAAAGAAGGAAAAGAAACCCGAGCTTCTGTCAATTGTCCTGAGCTATATCCTGAATCCTGAGAGTAGACGTATGCTCCTCGGCCTTAAAGGAAGACTGAGGAGTCAGGAGCAGTGATGCACGCCTTTAATCCCAGCGCTCGGGAGTCAGAAGTGGTGCGTCTCTGTGAGTTCCAGGACACTAGATTGCATGGCAAAGTCCAGGCCAGCTGGGACTGTAGTGTAAAACCCTGTCTCCAAATGGGAATGGGGGCTGGAGAGATGGCTCAGTGGTTAAGAACACTCACTACTCTTCCAGAGGACCTGGGTTTGATTCCCAGCACCTATATGGTATTTCAGAGCTGCCTGTAACTCCAGCTTCAGGGGATAGGACTCTGACAGCACCAGGTACACAATGATACACAGATAAAGATGCAGGCACAATATCCACACACATATATAAAAAAAATAAAATAAAGAAACACTTTGGTGGGGAAGCTTGCAGAGCAGCGTCCTACTTAACAACTTCTAGTGGCCACACAACTGCATGTGGGGTACAAGGACATGAGACTTTGGTTCTCAGCTACTTGGTCCTGGGCCGGGTTGGCCATCACAAAGACACAGTCCTATCTACAGCCACGTTGCTGTCTATACCTCGTCATCAACACCTCTTCCTCTTCCTCTTCCTCTTCTTCATTTCTCTCTCTCTCTCTCTCTCTCTCTCTCTCTCTCTCTCTCTCTCTCTCTCTCTCTCTCTCTCTCTCAAAGATGGTTTCTATCTACAGAGCCCTGGCTAGAATTCACAGCAATCCACCTGCTTCTGTCTTCCAAGTACTAGGGTTAAATTTGTGGGCCACCAGCCCTGGCTTTATCTCACCTTCCTGAACTGGAAACCCTCTCGTGATTAAGCCTTTCCCCAGGAAGCCATGATTTCTTCTTCTTGCATTTCTCTGCAATACTCTTCAGATACACTTCTCCAGCCTGCCCCTCCCCTCTCTCCTTCTCTTCCTTTTTCTGTTTGAGACAGGCTCAGGCTGGCTCTGAACTCCTGCTCCTCCTTTCTCCATCTCCTAAACTCATTCCTCCGATTAGACAGTGAGCTCTCCAGGCGGGGGCATTCCTCACATGCACCACATACAACACTTGACGTCATCAGGCATCCAGTGACTATAAGTTGACCTCATTAGTTTTCACGAGGGACACGAGAGTTGCCTGGAAAGCTCATTTACATTTAAAGGCATTAGTTATTTTACTCATTTATCACTTCATGAAGTAATTAAATATCAACTTTCTATTCTTGAGGTAGGTTATGAATAGCAAAGAAAACAGATCTAGTCTCTTCTCTTATAAAGCTTATAATTGAAGAAGACACCTAGGAATAATAGAAAAAACTTAATTATAACTATTTAATTATACTCAATAGGATAGATTAAGTATAATCAAATACTAGCTATGAAAATGTGACAAATTTTCTATGGGAAAGGTTTAGGAAGTTATGAATATATAATTCTATAATTCTTTGAATACAGTGATTTTTTTCCCATGCTGGGGATCAAAACCAGGGCTTTTCACATGTTGGACAGACATTATACCCTTCTTGTATGAGATCTTCACTCTGTCCCACTTTGAGAATAATCATTTCTTTTCCACCATGATGAGTAAGCCTCACCCCATAGGGGAGAGAGAACTAATGGACAGGTATCTTCTTCAACCTTTAGACACAGAGCTCAAATTGCCAGTAGCAGAGAAGCCCATTCTTTTTTGTTTTAAATTATTTTTATTTTATTATTTTATGTGTGTGGGTATTTTGCTTGCGTGTGTGTGTGTGTGTGTGTGTGTGTGTGTGTGTGTGTGTAGACATAGTGCATATAAGACCTACTGAGGTCAGAAAAGGGCACTGGATCCCATGGAACTAGAATTAGAGATGTTGGGAGCTGCCATGTGGGTGCTGGGAATCGAACCTGGATCCTCTAGGAGCAGAGTGAGTGCTCTTAACCAGGGAGCCAACCTCTCCAGCCAAGAAACCAATTCTGGGGTCTTTCAGAAACTAGAAGAGTGGGAGCCTTTCTCAACACTTTTCAGCCACTATAATTCTAAGCCTAAAGTCAAAGATACCAGACATAGAAAAAAGACCCACGTCCCTCCCTCAAGTACATAGGAACAATCAAAAAAATCATATGTTTTGCTCAAGTGGCCAACTCTGAGAACGATGCTCAGGTCACCGGAGTTTCACCTCTGTCCAAACTTGCTGCATCCAACTTCCCAAACAAGACACTGAAACCTGGTCGCTGCAATCCCCCGCATTTGTGGACTAAAGAAGAAAAGCTATAACTTCTCAGAAAACGTGAAAGTGTCTAACAGCCAGGTGCGGGGGCACACATTTTTAATCTCAGCGCTCAGAAGGTAGAGGAGATGACTGATCTCTGTGAGTTCGAGGCCAGCATGGGCTACATAGCACATTCTTGGCAGCCTCGTCTCAAAAATAAAAGAAAGAAAGAAAAAGCATTTAACAAATACCACACGTGTCCATTATCTTTACAAGCTTTTAAGGGGCCCGGGGTGAGGCTCAAAGGTGAAGAGCTACCTTAGCCTCTCCTTCATAGGACTCAGTTTGGTTCCCAGCATCCATACTGAGTGAGTCAAACTCTAACTCACGTGATCCAACACCCTCTTCTGAACTCCAAGGGCCCCTGCACTCATGACCGCATACCAGCACACACATACACACAATATCTTTTAAGAAATTACCAGTAAACCAAGAAAGGGGTGGGAGTTAAAAAAAAAAAAAGAGCAATAAAATGGGCAGTTAAAAAGAGGGAAAAGGGCTGGTGAGATGGCTCAGCAGTTAAGAGCGCTGACTGCTCTTCCGGAGGTCATGAGTTCAAATCCTAGCAACCACATGATGGCTCACAACCACTGGTAATGAGAAACAACAAAACCCTTTGGGCCGGAGCAAGCGGGACCTGGAGTGAGCTGTGAGGGGGTGGGGCGGAGTGAGCAGGGCTGGAGCAAGAGAGAGAAAGGAAGGAGAAACAAACAAATAAATAAATGCCAGAAGTTCAAGAATTAAAAAAAGGGAAAAATGAATTTAATAATTATCAATATGAAAAAATTTTTTTTTGTTTTTTCGAGACAGGGTTTTTCTGTATAGCTCTGGCTGTCCTGGAACTCACTCTGTAGACCAGGCTGGCCTCGAACTCAGAAATCCGCCTGTCTCTGCCTCCCAAGTGCTGGGATTACAGGCATGTGCCACCACGCCCAGCATCAATATGAAATTAAATTATAAAGATTTGACCTTTTAAAAATACCAAATCTTAAGGTGTACAGAAATGGCGAGACTGCTTGCTCACGGAATGTCTGTGCTGATGGCTAGCTTGATGAAGCACCTGTTAAACCCTCCAGGGATATTATTTAATCCTTACAACAACCCTATGAGATAGGTGAGCTCTTATTTCCATTTTACAGATGATAATACTGAGGCTTAGAGGAGTCAAACTGGCTGAGTACAGGTTGTGGGATGGCACAGCCTGTGTTTGAATACTAGGTCTGTCATTTGGAGATGGGGTCCCTAGCTGCTCAGTATTACTTGTTATCCAGCCAGATGACATTACCAACTAGATAGCCGACCCAAATGGCAAGGTTCAAGCTTGGACTTGAACCCAGGTCTCTCGCTGTCGATGCTCTGCCTTTGCTTTTAGAAGACGTTACTTTCCCATCTAACCCTCCTACCTCTTCCTTTTAACTGAACGCTCCTTTTTTTCTTTCTTGGAAGTTCCAGCCCCGAAATACTAGAGGAATAAATATAACTCATAGCGCCAAGGACGGAATTTCATCTCCTGTTGGGTTTAGCATTCGAAACCACTAAGCCACAGGGAAGCCTGCCCACTCTGAGAAAAGAACATTCTCGAGCAGGACTGGGCGTAATTCCCCCTTCCTGGGGATGTGGATGGTGTGAAAGACGAAGAAAGGAGGGGAGGTGTACGGAGGGCTGGAGCTGAGAGACTGCTCTGTGCAGAAGAGTCCAGGCGATGTAAGTGTCCCGCAAGGGACGCTTGGAGATGATTTGTCTTCTTGTGGACAAGGACCAGTTTCCAACATCTTTGCCGCACCAGGGACCTTTCTAACTCCCCGAGAATTGGACCTCTGGGAACCGAGACTCCAGAGTTCTGCCCTGTTCTCTGGGCAGGGTTTGACAAAATAAAAACGGAAGCAAAATTCTCTATCATCCAAGTGGTGTGAATTAAAGAGAAAAGTGGGAGCTGGAGAAAATTGCTCAGCTGGTAAAGTGCTTGCTTTGTTAAGCACAGGGACCTGCGTCTCATCCTCCAAACTCATGTAAAATAGCAGGAAGTGGTGGTGTCTACTGCAAACCCATAAGGGCTGGGAGCGTGGAAACAGGTGAATCCCTGGTGCTCCCTGGCTGGCCAGCCTACCTGGTGAGTGTCAGTCCAGCAGGAGACTCTGTCTCAAAGGAACAAAAGACCATACAGGCACTTGAGGAACAACACCCAAGACTGCTAAGCCTCTGTAGACACATATGGGCACCTGCGAGCGCGCAAAACCGCAAAGCCAGGGCAGTGAGATATCTTAGCATGTGTTAAGTCTGGAGTCCTGAGTTCAATTCCTGGAACCCACGTAAGGGTGGAAAGAGAACAAACTCTTATCGAATTGTCCTCTGACCTCACGGTGTGTCATGGCATGTGGGCACCTACACACACACACTCATACGATAAACAAACAACACAGTTTTGAAAAGAATCAGAATTGAACCCAAATGCTGGGCAGAGCCTCTGTTAGCACAAATAGCCTAAGTTATGATTTCCAGCTCTCCAGGTCACTTCTTCACCCAGGCCGACTTCGGGGGTACAGAGCAACCCTATTAAGAACTCATAAGTGAACGCTTACTTTGGGAACTGACAAAGGGACGCTGTTTGAGGCAGTACGGGGGCTGCTAGCCACGCAGAGACGGCTAGTCCCTAAGTAACAATTTCCCCAACATTTCCTAAGCCTGACTCCTGAGGCCGCACTGACGCACTAAGGAATCCTTAAGCTCTTGAGTAACCTGGGAAAGATGAGACATCTCCACGGACTTTGGTGGAGGGCGGACAGGATGTTAATACTAGAACTCCAGCTGGAAGGTAGAACAGGGCCAGATCTGTGTGGTGGCGAGCATTCCCCTGTGGTCAGAACCCTCCAAGGCCTTCTTTTGCTTACTCTCAACCTTGAGTGCTATGTTGACCCCCTTACTTCAGCAGGAAACTTCCTGATTCACTTTTGTGACACATCCCACTCTTGATCTGACTGTCTGTCTTACCAGTCTGTCTACTTTTAATAAATGCCTTTTATTAGGTCTGTTTTTAGCAAAACAAAACAAAACAAAAACACCCCAAATCGCCCCGTTATTAATGTTTCTACCCTCCAGTTTCCCCTTCCTGCTCCATGGCTGCAAATCCCTTCTTTTCTTTTTGTATCTAAAGTTCATTTCCATCTCTCTCTCCTCCTACAAACCCCCACTGTAGTGACCACGGATAGGGCCCCAAAAGATGACACTTTGGCACATTGAATATTTTAAGCTGAAAGGGTGGGAGGAAAGGGCAGAAGGACCCCGTGACCTTCCCCTGTAGCAGGCAGATTCTGGGAGAGCAGTCCTTCCACACCCAGAGGGACAGGGACAGAGACACGGAGGGAGAGCAGCCACTCAGCGGCCTTCCAGTGCACTCCCCTCTCCCCATAACCTTCCACTCCTCATTAAATCCACTATAAAAACACTCCGGTTGAATCATTTCTCTGAGCCTCCACTTCCTTACCAATGTTCTAATGTCAGAGAAGACATTAAATGTAGATAATTTTCTCTTGATCTCTTTTGTTATAGGGACCTGGCAGAGAACCTGGAGGGGTAGAAGGAAAATCATTTGTTTGTTTTTGTTTTTCAATCTTTTATACTTTCTTTGAAAAGACTCCTCCTCCTTTCCACCTCCGACAAGTATCATGAATTATTTTTTTCTTTTTGCAATAACATACTGAGAGGATTAGATCATTCTCGGTACACAGGCCAAGGGGACCCAAGGGGGGTTTAAAGCAGGGGTGCTTTATGTGTGAGTCTATAAAGCTAGCATGTGAGCTGTTAGCAGTGTGACAGATGTGACAGGGAGGCTTTGGTGTCTCGGAGACCAGCTGCAGTCTATCTGAGGGTCACATTAAACACGAACTGTTCTTGATCCTGTGACATTTTCTGTTTCTGAATTATCTCAATAACAATAAAATACCTGAGAAGAGGATCAAGCATCTTTGCAATGTTTATATAGATATTCTAAAAAATAAGTTACGTCTGAGCTCAGTGGGTAAGATTCAAGGTTGGTTCCCAGCACCTACCTTGGGTGGCTCACAATCACCTGTGACTACATCTTCAGGGCTCCAATGGCCTCTCCTGGTCTCTGTGGGTGTCTGGACTCCTATGCATGTGCACTCATGCACATGTGTGTACTCGCGCGCGCGTGCGCGCGCGCGCGCGCGCGCGCGCACACACACACACACACACACACACACACACAATTAAAAAATAAAATGAGGCCGGACAGTGGTGACACATTCGTTTAATCTCAGCACTTGGGAGGCAGAGGCAGGCGGATTTCTGAGTTCGAGGCCAGCCTGGTCTACAGAGGAGTGAGTTCCAGGACAGCTGGGGCTATACAGAGAAACCCAGTCTTGAAAAACAAACAAAAACAAAAACAAAACAAAAACCCTTTCAAAAAATGCTAAGTTATGCCTGTAAAGACACCAACCCTGCTTTATAAAGCCTGTTTATTAGATGTTATGGTCAAGGCTAAGGACCCTCAGTGAATGTCTCCGAGAGCTCAGAACCTGGGCTCCTCTTTAAGTGTGTTTTCCCCTTTCCTTAGCTCCTCCCCTTTCCTTAGCTCCTCCCCTCACACCAGCCCAAATCCTGAACAGGCTTTCCCCAACACCCTGGGCTTTCTCACTTTCTCACATTCCTATTTTCCCTCCATGTCCTTCCTCCCTTTCAGCTCACTTGCCCTGTTGTTTTTCTGTCAAACTTTAATAATAAAATTGTTCACGAGCTTCCTTCTGAGTCCGTTTTAAAATTCTATTTACTAATGAGACTAAGAACGCAAAGGGAGATCTCCGTTTCCCTGACAACAGACATTTCAGGAATGCAGACCAGGTATGGGGTTGTGGAAGAAGATGATTGTCTGCAGTAAATTTCTACCTCCAGTGTAACACTTCACGGCTGCAGCCCAGGTTACCGCCTTCAAGAAACACTGTGCGCAACGTGAAGCCCAAAGGGTTCTTTTAGTAACTTACGGTAAAAGAACTGGGCGTGCAGGCTGGAGAACGTCGTTTGGCTCCCAGCGTGACAGGCTGCTAAATTAGGCTGTCAGGGTTTGTCCTCCTTCCAAACCAAGTAAGTCAACCGTCTGTGCCCACCTCCCTGAGTCCCATGTGCATTTCTATTCAAACCCTTCTCTAGAAAATCAAATTAGAAAGCTCAATTTCTGTAGCTTACAAAATTGTACCCCATATAGAACACGGAACCGGGAGAGAGTCCGAATGAGAGACAGGCTGGGGAGATGGCCATCCGCTAAGAACCAGCGGTCTCTCCAGGGTCCCGCTCCGGTCATCTGCTGGGTGTTTGCTTTGGCAAGCATCTGCAGAGAGGGCGCGGGCCCCGCTATCCCCGGAGACCCAGATCGCAGCAGCCTGGCTTTCCCGCACCTCCTGCAGCCTGCAGCCAGAAGCCTGCAGCCTGCCTCCCGGGGGCTGCCCTGTCATGGCCGCAATTTGATAGACCCGCAAAGCTGAGCCCAGAGCCACTCCCGAGGGTGGCCACCCGGGCTGGGCTCGGCTCCTCCCTAAACAAAGAGTCGCAGCAGAGCTCTCCCGAGCTGCAGGGCTTCTGAGCGGGCGGAAGGCGCCAGGCTGGGTGATTGAAACCACATGTGCGGGAGGTCTGCGACAGCTGGGGGCAGACACCAGGGACTCTGTGGCGGCCGCTGCTGCTGTGGCCTCTAGCGTTTCTTTAGTCCCTTGGGTTTCCAGCTACAGCGACTGAGAGAGCTAGACCACAAGCATCCTGGAAGGAGCCCTTCCCCCCCACCCCCATAACAAAATAATTTAGAAACCCCCGAGGCCTGGGGTTTCTGCTTCCAAGTATACTGGGCAGCATCAGGCAACGTCTTGATTTCTCAGTTGTGAAAGAGGCCCTCATTCCCCTCCCAGGACACAGCAAAAGGGATGAGTCTTACTTGTGGTTGTGAGGTGAATTTATCAAGGATAGCCAGTACACACACACACACACACACTATTGATACTTTTAAGCCTTTTTGAAGGTTTCAAACTCAGGACAAACACATACTCTATTGTTATTGCTATTATCATTATTATTATTATTATTTTATTTTGTTTTGTTTTTTGTTTTTTCGAGACAGGGTTTCTCTGTATAGCCCTGGCTGTCCTGGAACTCTGTAGACCAGGCTGGCCTCGAACTCAGAAATCCACCTGCCTCTGCCTCCCAGGTGCTGGGTTCACAGGCATGTGCCACCACGCCCGGCTTATTATTATTATTTAAACACTGATGTCTTCCTTAACCCAGGCCCTTCAAACCTCTCAAATAATTATTACTTTTGTTCCTTCTTTTTGTTCTTTGAGACAGGGTTTCTCTGTGTAGCCCTGGCTGTCCTGGAACTCACTCTGTAGACCAGGCTGGCCTCGAACTCAGAAATCCGCCTGCTTCTGCCTCCCAAGTGCTGGGATTACAGGCGTGCGCCACCACTGGCCGGCGTCGTTATTACTTTTATAAATACTTTTTCCTGTGTGGTCACAAGGACCAGCGCATGTACACAGATGAAGATAAGCCTGTACATTTAACTACATGGGCATTCAGTCACCACAATCGGTAGTAAATTTTTAAAAGATTTATTAGCTTTATTTTTGCCCGAGTGCCCGAGTGCATGCACACGGTGTGTTTGCGTAGTGCTCTTGGAAGTCAGAGGAGGGGGTCAGATCCCCTTGTGAGCCACCACGTGGGTGCTGGGTACTGGGAGCTCCTCGCAGCTCCACGCAGCTCCACGCAGCTCCACGCAGCTCCACGGCAAGAGAAGCAAACGCTTCTGACCACAGAGCCTTTTCTCTAGCTCCGGTTCTTGATAGATTTGACACGTTTCCCAGACTATAACAAAGACTCCCTTTTTACTCTGTGATTGAGTGTCTCCTGTATCATGAGGAGGAGGGGCACGTACAATAGAGGGATGAGCTACAGGGTCCTATGGGGGCCAGATCCGCAATGGCGCTTTCCACCAGCCCACCCCACACTTTTTATGACCTGGTGCTTAGAATGCCCCCGCCCCCCCTCCCGATGTGTGTTACAGTGTTGCCCCTGCACCCTCTAAGCAAATGTGCTCAGCCTTTTGCATTTGGGAGACTGACGATAAAAGTGTTTCCTGGCACATGACAATGGCGTGAGATTCATTCATATTTCTCTCCCCCCCCCCGCCCCCTTCTTCCTCTTGCTCCAGCCCCACTCGATCTGGCCCAAAGGTTTTTTTTTTTTTGTTTCTCATTATGAGTGGTTGTGAGCCACCACGTGGTTCCTAGGATTTGAACTCATAACCTCCGGAAGAGCAGTCAGTGCTCTTAACCGCTGAGCCATCTCACTAGCCCCCTCATTCATATTTCTCTACACAGGTCTACATTATGTAAAAATATCAAGAGACATAATATCTTCAGGACCAGAAATCCTCCCTATGCTTGGTTTTAGTGATCTTCCAAATCAACATTCCAACTTTCATTACTGCAGATTCATTTGACCTGCTTTGAACTTGGGAAATTATATGAAATTTAAATTCATTACGGTCTATGGCTGCTTTTACTCAGCCAGAGCTGAGTATTTGCAACAGAACTGGCTTAGTCTTCAAAGCCTGAGATACTTATCAAGAGGGTCCATTACAGAAAAGTTTTGCAAACCTCTGGGATCCGAAATGGTTTTTTAACTCAGTGGGAACCACCTTGGAAAAGAGGTTCAGAAAGTTATTGGACATTAAAAATAAAAGAGCAGGGACTGACAGGAGCTTAGAAGGCCCGGGCTCTACAGTCGGTTTGCTATTTGGCAACTTGTAGGGTCTTGCCACGATTTCTCCCCTTTCAGGGGTAGATTTCCACATCTATAGTACAGAGAGGGTGTACTACAGGCAAGCTTCCAGAACCATGGGCATCCTGAAAGTAAGCCAGGGAGGAACAGTTGGGGATGATGTTCTTGTTTTTTTTTTGTTTTGTTTTGTTTTTGTTTTTTGTTTTGTTTTTTCGAGACAGAGTTTCTCTATGTAGTCCTGGCTGTCCTGGAACTCACTCTGAAGACCAGGCTGGCCTCGAACTCAGAGGGGATGATGTTCTTAAAAAGATAGATTCTCTTTTCTCTTCCTTTTCTTTTCTTTTCTTTCTCCTCTCCTTTCCTCTTTAAAAGAGAGTGTCATTGTAGCCTAGGTTATCCTCAAACTTACTATATAGCCAAGGATAGCACTGAACCCTCATGGATCAATTTTAACAAACAAGCAAGCAAGCAGTGTTAGCTAGTTTTACATCAACTTTACAAAAGCTAGGAGAGGGCCCCCATAGTGAAAATGTCTCCATTAGATTGCATTGTAAGCAAGTCTATAATGCATTTTTTTAAATTAGTAATTCATGTGGGAGGACCCAAGCCCTGTGGCTGATGCCTTCCTGGGTTAGGGGCCTTAGGTTCTATAAGAAAGCAGGCTGAGCAAGCCTTGGGGAGCAAGCCAGTAAACAGTACTTCTCCATGGCCTCTATGTAGTTCTGGCTGTCCTGGAACTCACTCTGAAGACCAGGCTGGCCTCGAACTCAGAGGGGATGCCTCCAGGTTCCTGCCCTGTTTGAGTTTCTTCCCTGGCTTCCTCCAATGATGAACGATGATGTGGAAGTATAAGTCAAACAAACCCCTTCTTCCTCAATTTGATTTTGGTCATGGTGTTTCAACATTGTAATAGAAACCCTAAGACACACGCAGTCTCTATTCCACATGCATCTGTGACTCCATTCCTCACTGGTGTCTCCGTATAGATGCAGGGAAGACATAGCAAGAAACCAACGGATGGGCCTGGAGAGGTGACTCAGTGGTTCAAAGAACTCACAAGTGCCTGTAACTCTGGTCCCAGGGGGTCTGAAACCCTCTTCTGGCTTTCATAGGCACCAGGCCACAGGTGGTGCACACACACACACACACACACACACATGCAGGTGAGACACTCATGCACATAAAATAAAGATAAATCTAAAGAAGCCAGTGGACACTCCACACCACTCACAGTCCCTTCTGTGAGCCAGCCCTCTCACCTGAATGGGCTCTGCAGGGTTCCAGCAGATCTTACATCTAGCCCACACTTCCTATTCTTTTACGCAAGCTTCCCAAGGCCAGGATGCACCTCTTGCTGTCACTATATGGTGGAAGGGACACTGGCTGTGGACTCAAAGCACACAGACCCCAGTCCTGGTTCTCTCCCCGTCATGAGTAACTATGGCCAGTCGTTCTCTCCGACCCTCACCTTCCACTTTGTTGAACAGCAGTAGCAGACCCCTCTGTCTCATCGTTCTGATTGTTCAGGGTTTGTCCCCATTACATAGCCTGACCGCAGTCCCATTCCCAAGCTTCCCAGGTCTAGAACTCCTAGCACTAAGCCACTCGTGGCTATTAAGCACTTGAAATGTGACCATCTGAACTGAGAGATACTCATTGTAAGAATAAAATAGACACAATAAGGAAGGTAGTATGAGAGATACTGTTAATAATTTTTAGATTAATTATAACTTAAGATATCTTCAACATTTTAGTTAATATATCCATTGATTACCAATTACCGTTTTCTCAGCCCCTCAACTCTTGGCAACCACTATTTCCTTCTCTGCCTCTGAGTCTGGCTCTTTTTAGACTCCTTATAAAAGTACAATTATTGCTTTTGTCTCTTTGATTTTTTTTTTTTCGAGACAGGGTTTCTCTGCATAGCCCTGGCTGTCCTGGAACTCACTCAGTAGACCAGGCTGGCCTTGAACTCAGAAATCTGCCTACCTCTGCCTCCCAGAGTGCTGGGATTATGGGCGTGCGCCACCACCTCCCGGCTGCTTTTGTCTCTTAATGACAGATTTGCTTCACTTAGCATCACGTCTACAAGTTCATCCATACAATACACATTGCACATTTCATATTTCTATATCTCAAAGATATCTTGTCTCAAAAAAAATCATGCAAGCTGTGTGCGATCTAGCTGTAAGCTTAGCCCTTGGGAGGCGAGGCAAGTCTATTAGGAGTTCAAGGTTTGCCTCGGTTGTATAGTGAGTGAGTCTGAAGACAGCCTGCGCTACCTGAGTTCCCCCAGCCCCTGCTAAAAAATCATGTATTAGAGCATGATTATGAAGATGAAATGAGATGATAGAAGAAAAGTGTTTAGTGCTTGACCAATGTGTACACTCAGTCCGTGCTGGCTCTTATAGTTCCTTATTCCTCAAATATTAAGAACCCTATGGTTTTGAAGACCAGGCACACGGCAGACACAGTATGTTCTGGGGTCACAAGGAGCAGACCCGCTCTTTGGCTCCACGACGAGTTCATCTTTACCCCATCCCCCTCCCCTCGGCCCTTCCTTAATTCCTTTTCTCACGGATGTGGACTGTGAGGACTGGTCCCAGATTCCTTTCCCCTCCACACTTGCCCTGATGTTCGGTCAACGCCAAGGTCTCCATGCACATGGATGCTGATAGCTTCCCAATCTAGCTCCACCACCCAGACCTGTTTCCTCTTAGGGCCCGGATATCTGGCAAGAGCATCTCTCCTCGGGACATCCATCTGAAGCAGCTCTGGTCGGGTCTCTCAGGCACCTCAGACCTCAGGGCTGCGCTGCCTGCATTTCATACCCGACGAAGGGTATCTTTTCTAACTCCAGTGCCACTGCCTTGTCCACTTTCTGACCCGGTTTCCTGAGTCAGAGCTAGGCACTCGCACTTGACCTATCTCTTCCTTTGCTTTCCCTCCTGGCCCTGACCTGACCCTGGGCCTGGCCCTGTAGATTCTGCGTCCTGAACACCCTGACTCTGACCTTTCTCTGTCCCACTGCCTTGCTTACTGCATACTTAGGTCTGTTGAGTGACCTCTGGTCAGTCAGACTTGGTTCTGTGTTTCCCATCCAATCCATTCATGTATTATAAAAGACCTCTTCTTGTCTTTCAGGTTTAACTTCAACCTAACTCCTGTATTGGTTTCCGTGGCTGCTAACTCTCACTTAGTCATTCCAAACGTATTTATGGAATATCAACTTTTGAAGCATTTTACAGGCTGTGAAGTAGGCAAGGATAAATAATACACTGTCACGTTCCCCGTTGACAGGCAGAGGGACAGGTAGATAGATCCACATTCACAGTGTAGATATAGCAAGTGCCCATAAGAGGCACTGAGAATGCAAAGCCGGTGTCCTCTCTTCCTGGCCCTGCCTATCGAAGTTGGGAGAGAATCCGGTCACTTAAGTTATACCCAGATATAGAAGTCTAATGAGAACCAAATGTGGATCCCTGGCCGGGGCCACTTTCCTTATTTCATAGAATCTTTACTTATAGCATATCTATTAACTAACATCAACTATAGCACATCTGAGAATTATTTATTTTATTTATACAAGTACACTGTAGCTATCTTCAGACACACCAGAAGAGGGAATCGGATCCCATTAGAGATGGTTGTGAGCCACCATGTGGTGGCTGGGAATTGAACTCAGGACCTCTGGGAGAGCAGTCAGTGCTCTTAGCCGCTGAGCCATCTCTCCAGACAAAGTTCTTTAGTTTTAATACCACTGTCTTTGCCCCTTTCTCAGCCCACTCCTGACCTAATCTTAAGCAACTCTCTTTCTCCCGCTTCTCCCCATTCCAGAGTGTTCTTCATAATTAATGCCATCAGATTGTTTTGCCTGTAGCACCATCCGGATGGTAGCCCTTAAAAGTCTGCTGATTGAGCCATTTCAATCCCTTCCAGTTTAATTTCAAACAATAACCATCGTATAACGGTTGGAATGATGCCCCGGTGACTTCATTGACTATCAGAGCCATGAAAATGAGATAATGTTTATGGAAAAAAAATCTTAATAATTGCACTGGGCTGTATGTACACATTATAGTTTTTGTTTTATTGTAACCCCAGATCTGAAGAGAAAGTCTGACTGCAGTCTGGTCTCTGCTCGTTGGTTTATCATTTTCTCCTGCTGTTCTCTTCTTTCTCAAAGGGAACGTTCCAATTAGTCTATTCAACAGTCTCTGAGCATTGCTTCTTACCGCCAGCTCTGGACATTTCTACGTTAGCCCTTCCTCCTAAGAATGCTCTCTGCCCCTCCCCCACTCCCTCCCCCCACCCTCAGGCAAACCCTACACACCTCTCTAGCCGACTCAGTTTCCACTTGCCAGCAAAGCTTTCTTCAGATCCCACCAGTGACCAGCGGTTTTCCCATCTGAATTCACTCCTATAGCATTAAAGCACGTGGCAAGGAAGCTCTACTGATAGACTGTCACAGCTTTTCACACGTGGGGATCGCAGTGTGGGCTCTCTGAGTCCTTCTATTGAAGCCTTAACCTCGGGGGGGGGGGGCTCAGGATGTGGCTGTATGTAGAGATTGATTTTGAGGCGGTTTCACCCCATCGTCCAGGTTAGCCTTGAACTAGCTGCAAGCCTTAGGTTTCAGCCTCCGGAGTGCTGGGATTACAGTTCTCAGCGCCCGCCCGGCGACGTCTTTCAAATCTGAGCTCTCCTAATATGAGGCTATTAGGGTGGTATCATAGTAATGAGAATGAGGTGATGCTTACGAAACTCTTAATAACGGCACGGGCCTGGATATGCGCGTCGTCTGTTTCACTACCCAGCTTGGAAGAGAAAGCCGATGATCTGCAGCCCGGCCCCTCTGCCCTTCTCGTTTCCATTTATTTTCTCAAGCTGTTCTCTTCCACAAAGGGAGTGCTCCAGTCTCACAGACAAATAAACAGAGGGATCAGGGCGCAAAATGGCACAGAGAGAAGAGCATGCAAAGATGTGAGAGAAGACATCTAAGACTCCCGAAGAAACCATCCTAACACTTGATCCCAGACCTACAGCTCCCACAGTTGTGAGGATACAAACGTCGCCTGCTCTTTGAGTCAGCCAGTCAGTGGTACTTTGGTATGATAACCCTGACAGACAAATGCATCTCTTACAGACAACTACTTTTGATTTGCTTTAGAGTTCAGATTAGGAAAATGTTTGCCAAGTACCTGGTCTTGTTTTCCTTTGGCCTCCATATTGACCCCTGTATAATTTCATGTTTCGTGTAATATACGCCCTGGCCAAACTCTGCAGTCAAAGGTCTTAAGCACGGAGGTTAAGCCCGATGGGGGTTGTTTTGATTTGCATTTCCCTAATGACTAATGATGCTGAATATTTCTTAAAGTGCTTCTCAGCCACCTGAAGTTCTTCAGGTGAAAATTCTTTAGTTAAAAAACCCATTTTTTAATAGGGTTATTTGGTTCTCTGGACTCTAACTTCTTAGGTTCTTTGTATATATTGGATATTAGCTCTCTGTGGATGTAGGGTTGGTGAAGATCTTTTCTTAATTTATTGGTTGCTGTTTTGTCCTTTTGACAGTGTCCTTTGTCTTACAGAAACTTTGTAATTTTATGAGGTCCCACTTGTCAATTCTTGATCTTAGAGCATAAGCTATTGGTGTTCTTTTCAGGAACTTTCCCCCTGTGTCCATGTCCTAAAGGCTCTTCCCCAGTTTCTTTTCTATTAGTTTCAGTGTGTCCGGTTTTATGTGGAGGTCCTTGATCCACTTGGAGTTGAGCTTAGTACAAGGAGATAAGAATGGATCGATTTGCATTCTTCTGCATGCTGACCTCCAATTGAATCAGAACCATTTGTTGAAAAGGCTATCTGTTTTTCCACTGGATGTTTTCAGCTCCTTTGTCGAAGATTAAGTGACCATAGGTGTGTGGGTTCATTTCTGGGTCTTCAATCCTATTCCATTGATCCACCTGCCTGTCACTGTACCAATACCAGAATGGCTAGGATTAAAAACTCAGGAGACAGCCTGGTGGTGGTGGCACATGCCTGTAATTCGAGCACTCTGGGAGGCAGAGGCAGGCGGATTTCTGAGTTCAAGGCCAGCCTAGTCTACAAAGTGAGTTCCAGGACAGCCAGGGCTATACAGAGAAACCCTGTTTTGAAAAAAAAAATCTAAAAACTCAGGAGACAGCAGGTATTGGCGAGGATGTGGAGAAAGAGGAACACTCCTCCACTGCTGGTGGGCTGCTATACCACTCCTGGGCATATACCCAGAAGATTCTCTGGCATGCAATAAGGATACATGCTCCACCATGTTCATAGCAGCCTTATTTATAATAGCCAGAAGCTGGAAAGAACCCAGATGTCCATCAGTGGAGGAATGGATACAGAAAATGTGGCATATTTGCACAATGGAATACTACTCAGCAATTAAAAACAATGAATTCATGAAATTTTTAGGCAAATGGTTGGAACTGGAAAATATCATACTAAGTGAGGTAACCCAATCACAAAAGAACACACATGGCATGCAGTCACTGATAAGTGGATATTAGCCCAGAAGCTCAGAATACCCAAGACATAATTCACATATCAAATGATTCCCATGAAGAAGGAAGGAGAGGGCCTGGGTCCTGGAAAGGCTTGATACAGCATTGTAGGGGATTGCCAGGACAGAGGAGTGGGAGGGGGGTGATTGGGGAACTGGTGGAGGGAAGAGGGCTTATGGGACTTAGGGGGAGGGGGGAACCGGGAGAGGGAAAATCATTTGGAATGTAAACAAAGAATATAGAAAAAAAATAAAAACAAAGAAAAACAAAACAAAACAACCACCACCACCACCACCAACAAAGCCCGATGGGGAGATGGACTGAAAAAACGCTGTAGTCATTGGGCCAAGGCAGAGTACCATCAGAGCGACTCACTGTTATTTTTGTAAATGCTTTTTCTTTTCTGTCTCTTTTTTTTTTTCTCCCTGGGAATCATAATCTCTTGCCATGAAACATGTCTGGCAGAGAGAAAGCAGGACAGTGACGTTAAGTGTAATTGACATGGAAGCATCACTCCGGACTGCCTTCCGCGGAGCGCTCAAGGTTTCAGGGCTCGCAGGGCACTGAGCAGTGACATTCAAGCTTGCCAGTCATCTGGAACACTGGACTGTCCTCTCCCCGGGCACAAACAGCCTGCGGGGCTGGAGCGAGCCAGAGTTTCAGATGTGTCTCTGCGGGGTAGGGCCCCACTGGAACTTCTATCTGATCTCCTCTGAACTTCCCTTTCTGTCCTCTCAGTGCCTCTGAGCCCCGTTGCCAGGACTGTAACCGCTCCCCGCCCCGGGCCCCCCCCCCCCCCGCCCACCCGGCCCCCCCCAGCCCCCAGTGATCTATACCTCTCTCACTTAATATTTGGGCCAAAAATGGAAAAATGCAAAATCCTCATTCCTTGTGCCCTTTAATAAAACTAAAGTAGGCTGGAACATTTATGAGAAACTAAACTGAATGGGGAACCACCACCACCACCACCACCACACACACACACACACACACACACACACACACAGAGAGAGAGAGAGAGAGAAAGAGACAGACAGAGACAGAGACAGAGAGACAGAGACAGAGAGAGAGCTAGCATAAAACTATTTATTTACTATTTTTTCAAGATTTATTTATTTATTATATGTAACTATATATGGTATCTGTCTTCAGACACACCAGAAGAGAGTGTCTGATCTCTTTGCAGATGATTGTGAGTCACCATGTGGTTGCTGGGATTTGAACTCAGAACCTTCGGAAGAGCAGTCAGTGCTCTTAACCACCGCGCCATCTCTCCAGCCCTACTTATTTCCTATTGACATTTAGATAACTAGCCCACTTCACTTGCTCATTAAACACCAGGGCTTTACATTTATAGGTCGGGGGAGATTTTGCTTTAATTCTCTGGCTTTTTCTTTCCTCGATTCCTTTCTGATCCTTTCTGGAGAAGCAGTGAGATCAGACACCTATCGCAACGCTGACCTTCCTACCCGAGCCTGAAGCTGACGGCCAGCCCGAGGGGAACAAGGAGCCTTCCGTTCCTCAGTTCCTCAGAAGCAGGAGCTGCACTGCTACAGCCCTCTCAGTGCTTCTCCACAGAGGCCGGCACCCCAGGGAGGCCGACTGAGACCCTGTCCTTACAGCACCTTCTGTGAATCAGTGAGAAGCCGAGGTTTTCCCCTTGTGATGGAAGTATGCTGCAGCCAAGCTGAAGACATAGACTTCACCCCCTGTCCTAAATTCAGACTACGAACTGCTTTGGCTGCTGGGAGGACCTTACATGGAGGCCACACAGGCCTGCTCTATGGTATTCACAGGCCCGGGTTTGTATGTCTGGAGGCTGAGCCTGTTTGTGCAGGGCCCTGAAAATAGAGCCCGAGAAGGTGGCTAGGTGGTGTTGTTTGTTTAATTGTTGTTGTTAGATGAGAAGGCACTTTACATCCTTATGTCAAATACATAAAACAGATCATGTTTCTATAACCCACACAGATGGTCACTTGGAATTAAGGGGCTGCTTCAACGCTTTGGGATCCAGAGGGCCCAGGTGAGAGCCCCAGTTCTCAAGGCGGATGAACCAGAGATCACTGATAGGAATTTCTGATGGGCGATGGGCAGGGACAGAGGAGTTAACGGGGCGCAAGGGAGACGAGTATACAATCATCACCACAATTTGTTTGGTGGTCACTAAGAAAGGACTTACACATCAGTTAGTTAATCTAATAATTCAACACATTTTTTTAAACCATTAAGTCTTTTTCTGTTATTTGTTTTCCCAAGCCCCCATATTTTTTTTTTTAAAATACTTTTGAGCACCAGAGCGAAGCCGCAGATGGGAGACTCGACAGGCGAGGCTAGTGACAGGTGGGGCACGTTTGGAGGGGATGAGGAGCAGTTACCTGATGCTAATCGGTTGTGACATGCCAAGTCTATGTTCTCATTCAACACTTAATTAACAGCCATTTAAACTGAAGTCATCACTGTCCCAACAATGGAGAAACAGGCTCGGAGAGCCTTAGTTACCCACAGCTTACAAGGGAGAGGTGCAGAACCTCGTTGTATCTCCAGGTCTGCTGGTTTTGAAGTCAAGCCCTGATCTTTCACACCGGTGTGGCACCTGGCCTCCCAGATGGCTCCCTGGCATATGCGTCCATCTGGAGTTGTTTCCTCCCCTGGGAAAGACTGATCTTTTTAGCCAGTAGTATTTCTTTCACCAGAAATGGTGGTGTTTAACTTCCAAAGCTGGGTCGGGTAACACACTGTGGCTTCTACCCTGCTCTTTTGAACTGCTCCTCTTAGGAGCCAGGCACCACAGCACCAAGACAATAAGCCAGCCACAGAGTCTCACATACTTCCTGTGTAAACAAACATCATTTCGGTGTGTCGTCTAGGAGGCAGCAGACCGAGGGCCATGCCTTCCCAGTCCCGGTTCATGTGTAGAAGCTGCAGTTCCGCTGTAGCTATGTGTGAGGCTGGGGCTTCTAAGAAGTAACTGGGCATAAATGAGATCATAATGAGAGGGCCTGGCCCAATAGAACATCTTCACAAGAAGAGTCTACGGGGAGCTCTCTCCGTAGTTACACAAGGGAGAGGGTCCACGTGAGGGCACAATGGAAAGACAGCTGTCTATAAGCTGGAGGGAGCAGCGCTCGCATCATACAGCAAATGTCTAGGACCTTGATATCAACACACGGCACACAGAGCTCTGAGAAAGTAAGCATATGCTGCTTCAGCCACTATCCGGGATGCTTTGCTACGGCAGAGCCTTCAGTCCTAACCAAGCCTCTAGATGAATAGAGCCTGACTGTGAGCACACCCCCAGGATGACCCTAAGCCAGAAATGATCAGCTAAGCCTCTTCCGAGTTCCAGCTCCACCGCGGCCTGATCAGGGTTTGATGGTTTCAGCCACTGTGTTGGGGGTATAATTTTTACATGCAGCAATAATTAGCTGACGAACGAAATAGGGTGGGGCTTTGCCTCAAGGCAGAATACCACAGAAGGCGTGGTGTATAACTTAGAAGGTTTCCCAAGCCTGTTCCGTTCCACGGATAGGAGAGGCTCACAAACAATTCTTCTTGTTGGCTGTGTACTCATGCTCACAGATAAGAAATTAGCAATTGATATTCCTCTCCTCCAAAAAGTGTTGTGTCGCATCTCCAGGAGTAGCGAGTGGTCTCCTTAGATATCGCACTTGGATGCTTTCTTCCTGGGACTTCCGCTTGCTACTCTGCTAGTACATTTTGGCCGAGATTTCTATTATATTGCTGAGACTCATGACCAGCTTTAGGATAGAAGCCCTCAGGGATACATCCTTTTGATGGCAAAGGGAAGATGTACAGATATGACTTGGTGGGCGGCCCCAATTCACTACCTGGCTCTGGCTTCCAAAGTAAGACTTAGGGGAACTTGGGGAGATAACTTGTCACCGGGCAGGCACCGCAGCGTAGGGTGTTCTAAACAGCCTAAGACATCACTTCAAATCATTCAAGAGAATCACAGAATGTCAAAGCTAGAACCCATCCAAGACCACCTCTTAATAGTGTGAGAAAAGGAGAGGGAAGGCTGAGAAGCTATGCTATTCTTCTGCATAGTTCACTAGTTCACAGTATAAAATAATAAGGCATAGCCTAGAAGAATAAGGCACACAGCTTAGGACTCTGAGCTGTTAGGTTCTCTTGGTTGGCTGTCTGGTAGGTTTCATCCAGTTTTTACATTTGAAACCCCAGCCGTGTGTGTGTGTGTGTGTGTGTGTGTGTGTGTGTGTTCATGTGTGGAAATCTGAGAATCAGAGGATAACTTGGGGGAGTCCATTCTTTCCTTCCACCATGTGGCTTCCAACAACCAGCTACGAATCAAATATGGCGGCAAGCACTTATCCACTGAGCCATCTCTCTCACTGTCCCTTGTTTGGTTTTGTGAGACGGGGATCTCATTACGTAGCACAGCTGGCCTTGAACTCAACTCTGTAGCTCAGGCTTAATAGCCCTTTGCCTTAGCCTCTCAAGTGCTGGTTCTATAGGTATGTACCACTATACCTGGTTTGGTTATTTGGTCTTCGTAGTTTGAGTTTGGAGTATTGTGTTTCTCTCTAGGGGTGGGGCAAGGGGAACATTTTCTACGGAGACCCTCAGTACTACTCCAGTGTCAACTCACTTGTTTTAGTCTCTTTTCTTCCTGCGTGGTCCCTTCTGTCCAAAACTCCCAGGTTTGGTCTCAGGCTTTCCCATAGATCACTCACTCGGTCTGCATTCACAGCACACTGCTTGGTTCAAGGACTGATGCCCAGCCAGCCTTTGGCAGGACAGAACAAAGGGGGAACAGAAAGTACCTCCGACGGCAGGGTTAGAGTGGGGCTCTCACGTCAGCCGCTGGGCCACCCAGGGATTGTAGGCTGCTCACGTATTGCTTCCCAGCCTCTAAGTGCCCTTCCAATTATAGCCTGCTGTCTCATCAATCAGAGAAAGCAATCCCTTTTAATGAGTTAGCTAGCTAACGCTCAGCGTGCCTAGATAATATAATGCTGCAATCTTGATATAATGCTTCCCTCTTAGACGCATGCTCAAGAGCGGTAACTATGGGGGAGAATTTAGGCTTTGTAGATGCCGAAGGTTTATGTGTGTGTGTGTGTGTGTGTGTGTGTGTGTGTGTGTGTGTGTCTGTGTGTGTACACCACGTATGCTAGTGGGGATTGAATTCGGAGGTCCTTTAGGCCCTAGGCACATACTCTGCCACCAAGCCACATGCTCAGTGCTACCACATGCATTCCTTAAAAAAATGCATTAGGTTTCATTCTGACATTTTCATCTGTATTTTTCACCGTGCTTTGCTCTTAACTTATCCCCCTCCCTTACTGCCCTCTTCCAATCCTTCCACCCACCTCTCTTCGGCTTCCTCCCCTCAAACAGGCCCCTATCTGACTTTCATGTCATTTGTATTACAATACTCTTTATTTCTTTGTATTTCCCCCCCCCTCCACTTAAGAGCTCTTCTAACATTCTTCTGGGCCACCTTTTACTTTCAAAATCCTACACCTCATAGGTTGACATACGAGAGAAGCAGGTAGTGCTTGTCTGGGTCTGCTTCAGCTTGTGAAAAAAAATCATTTTGAGATCAGGTGTCATAACCATCTGTCTGAGCGTTCCTTGTATCTGGATTAAAGGGAAGGGCAGAAGTCTTGTCTGTCACTTTCTACTTCTAGGAACTAGACTTGGTCCAGACAATTCTGCCTTGGTCTGAAGGCTTTTCAGCCTTTGGTGGACCCATCTCTTGCTGAGGCCTCACTACTTCCTAAAAACAAAACAAAACGAAATGAAACAACCCCCCCAACCCTCCTCACATTGTTTCCCATGTTCATCTTGCTATTGGGTGTGCCATTTTAATTTCACAATAAATCATGAAGCCAAGAGCCAGCACAGATGTTTGCACCCCCTAGATTCAATTGTTGTTCTTGTGTTTTTTGCTCACTGACGCACAGGGGGCTTTGGCATGAGGCAGATCTGGTTTTGAACTTTGCTTTATTCTTTCCAGTCGTTAGAAGCGGGCAAGTGGCTTCACCCTGCCTCCCCCAGGGCGAGTTACTGTACGGTGTTAGCCATGCAGAGGAAGGTAGCATCCATAAAGGGCCTTGCTCTGCACAGCACTAGGGTCCAGTGAATATTAGTGGTGACTATCGGATGGTCCCCGGCTAATTCATGGAGCCTCCTCATAGGAGCAAGATATTCCGTGTGGTTCTGAGATAGAAATGAAAGACAGTCTAAGGAAGTTGGTGAAGGAGCCACCACGCAGTCTTAATTCTCAGACCTTTGGAGAAGGGAGTGAAGACTCAAGATCTGTCAAAGTGTTAAAGAAATGACTGTGTTTCAATTTGGATGTGCATGTGTGCTGTTAAAAAAAAAAAAAAAAGAAGACCCAGTTTTTCTAGATGGTCTTTCCCAAAGCCACTCTTCCTGGGAATTATATATGTACCTTCCATGCAAAGGTATCGGCTTGTGGGTCTTCCAGAACGTGTGCATACCAGATTACCAAGGAGCAGCATGCGCCTACAGGCCAGCATGAGGACCAACCTGCAAATCACCAAAAAGAGAGTTTGTCCCTGACACCAAGAAGGAGCTAGGAACAGAGAGGCGGTGGCTGTGAGGGGTAAGGCTGTCTCCTGTGGATCACTGTGCTTCAGGAGCCAATGATGTCCCCCAGGTAGGTGCGGGAAGTGTCCACACAAGCCTCGCATCTGAATGAGAAAAAACAAAAACAAAACCCTCTTGTTGGGTTGGAGTCCACAGCCGCATCAAGTCTGTGTCCTCTGTCAGCTTTAATTGATGTTGTTTTTCTCTGCAGCTTCAATCTGGAGATAATTTTCTCATACTTGACGGAACAGAGGACCAGGGCTGGACAATTACAAGGCAGTGAGATAAATGTTTGCTGGACGGTGGTGAGATGCCTAGGTGTGCACCCGGGGTGTGTGTGTGTGGGGGGTGGATTTCAGAGGATTGCTGTGTCTGCAAGGCGGAGGAGGAGTCTTCTGTTAAGTCGTCGTCAATACACTCAGTTGATAGTGGTCGCTTTCAAATCTGTTCTTTGGAATCTAGCTCAAAAGGGGGGAAGATGAATTTCTAAGTCCCTTTTACATCTACCAGATCTCGTCCCTCCTTCCTGATGGGAACGAACTTTTATTTTGCACATGGAACTTTTATACATTGTTCTTTATAACTATGAATTCTTTCTAAATGCTTGGAGAGCTGAAAGAAGAAATCGGTGCTTAGAATTTACCGTAATAATCCAACTGTACTCCATGAATTTAACGCTTTTGCTAAGAAGGTAAAATTATTGATGAGGAGAGGCCTCGGGGGCGAGTTCGGCTGTGTGTCTTTGCTTCACTTTTTGTGACTTCCCAGAGGATGGCTCACATGACCATGGCGTATTTTGAGAGGAAAAAAATACCCAGTGTGCACAGCAACTATGTAACTCGAGCTTCATGGGAGCAGAGGCTGAATCACATGGAATGATTCTGCATGGTTCCTGTCAGAGATGAGAATTTGACTTCCTGACACAGAGCGCCCGCCCTGGGTGCTGCTAGGCTTCGCTTCTTTTTGAACCCTCCTCCTCCTCCTCCTCCTCCTCCTCCTCCTCCTCCTCCTCCTCCTCCTCTACTGTTGTTTCCTGTTTACTCTCCAAGACACAGTCAGGGTTCGGTTTCCTGAGATTTCCTCAGCCAGCAACATCACACATGGGTCAGAAGAGGCAGTTACAGAGTTCAGGCGAAAGGCTCCACCTGGCCTCTCCCAAGGCATCTGCCAAAGCTACACTGCCATCTTCCTCTCCAACTGCAAACCCCTTACCGTCTGGGGATGTCACGCTAAGATAGGCGCAACGAGTGATTTAGCCCATGAAATATTTATCAAACCTTTGCTGCGTGCCAGACTCATGTGCTCCACCTGCGTGTGAGAACCCTGATTTAGTCTTCTGTCCTGCTATTTTTCTTTCTAACCCAGGATGGCTGGCTCTCGTGCCCCAGAGCAGCTGTCTTCCGAGCAGTTTTCAGTGGACATCATCCAGAGACTCGTTCCACATGTGAACTCTTGCAGTCTGAGAGGAAACTGCAGGGCCCCGTGGCAGGCTTGGCACCCGAATATGCACAAAGCTGGGCAGGGTCTGTGGCTGCGGAGTCAGGGTAGGGAGCCACTGTGCTGACAGACTGAGAGATTCAAAGAACGTGGCCCCTGACGCGGAGGGGAGACGCTCTCAGTTCAGTGGGATGGTATTAACCCAAATGCCACTACATGCCAACGGAACAGCTCTACCCAGGAGGAAGTGTACAGATGAGCTGGGGCTCACACAGCATTCAGCAGGATTCCAAAGCATTTTTAGATAAAACCACATGGCGGAAAAGACGGAAAAAAAAAAAAAAGGGCCAGAGGCAGGGGAGAGTAAGAAGAGGAGACAACCACCTGCTCTTTACACTGTCTTGAAGGCATTTACGCATTCATTCAACAAACATCTCCCAGGTGTCTGCTCTTACTGCTGATCATTGATTTATAGTTCAGTGACTTCCAAAAAGGATTTGGGGGTGATTTAAAACACATCCCAAACAGGGATGTAAGTAACGTAAATAGAACGCAGAACCATTAAGAGGTTCTGGGAAATAGTTTCTCGAGCACCTGGGATGGATTAATTGAAAGCTTGCTGGGCGCAAGCACGGCAGAGGCCAGAGGCGCTGTGGGCTTTACTGAGTGAGAGGAAGTAGCTTTAAGAGTCCGCAGGGAGGGCGGAAGTGCCCAGAAGCATTTAGGCATTTAGGCAAAAGAGCTTTGGAAGTTTCCAGATAGGCAAGATCATTCTGAGCTGTGGAGAAACAGTGCCGGCGCCCAGGAGGAGGGAGAACGTTTGAACTCAGAAGGAAGAGAGGAGGTCGGAGCTGCAGTTGGAAGCAGGAAGGAGCACCAGCGAGGTGGAAAATGGTCATGAAGTTCGCAACAGCAAAGCGACAAGCCAGCAGAGGGGTGGGACGAGCCGGCGGTGGGAACAGAGCAAACTCCTGCTGGAAGAGCCGCAGCCCAACCTGAGAGGGTCTTATCCTCCGTGGTGGGGATTTCAGTCCAGCTAGCTGGTCAGTCATGCTCACTTCCGGTGTCTCCGTGGGGGGGGGGGGGATCGGGAGAGGGGTAGGGCAGGAAAACAGTGGGAAAATTGTAATTTGGGGAAATTCATTTACAAGACACACATAGGATGGGAGTGGGAAAGAGAGGGGTGTAGGGGGACCACTTAGGAGGCTGAGCCTGGTCTAGACACTAAGGGAGAGCAGGATACAGGACACGTTAGAGAAGGAGGACAGTTTGAAGAGACACTTCGTGGTTATCACCTACAGCTTGCTACTTCAAGTGTGGTCCCACAACTCCTCATCGGGGACCCAGTGAGGCCAGGAGTCTGTGGTTCCATCTGGACACTGCTGAACCCGGAACCTGCATTTTTAAATTTTTTTTATTTTATTTTTTGGTTTTTTTTCGAGACAGGGTTTCTCTGTATAGCCCTGGCTGTTCTGGAACTCACTCTGTAGACCAGGCTGGACTTGAACTCAGAAATCCACCTGCCTCTGCCTCCCAAGTGCTGGGATTAAAGGCGTGCACCACCACCGCCCTGCTCGAACCTGCATTTTTACTAAATGCCCTAGGTAACAAACACACAACCACATAAAGAGTCCCCATGGCCCCTGGGGACTGACGGCCTGCTTTGTGTGCAGCAAGTAGGGGGAGGAAAACTGTACATGCTATATCTCCAAGTCTCGGTCATAAGGGCTTATGGCGGATCAGAATCGGTTTGTGCTGAGCTTGGGAGGGCCAGACTAATGGCCAGCTGAGGAGCTCTGAGACCAGTCGCTAAAAGGGAGCAGGGTACTTAATGCTTAATTTTGTATCTTTGTGCCAGACCATTGTCCAATAAAGCCACTTTAGTCACATTGTATAGCATAGAGGATTCTTTCGTCAAGTGGAGAAATGATAATATTGTCTAAAACTTTTAGAGCATTAAAATCCAAGTTGGCCTATCCATTGCTTGTTTGACAACATCCATAGCTAAAGATAATTCCAGGCACGCGGCAATTTAAAACTGTGCTCGAGCTAGGGGCGGAATTCAAGTGGTAGGGTATTTGCCTAGCATGTTCGAATCCCGGGGTCTACTCCCTAGCGGAACCGAGCACAGAGGCGGGAGCTGGTAGCAGGAGTCAGAGTCCAGGGTTACCAGGAGTTCCTCTGGGCCTTTTTAGTTGTTTGCTTACTGCCCTCACCAGACTCTCCCGGGTTTCAGTATCTCAATTAAGGTATTAAAATTGGTAGTAAGTAACTCACGGATTGCATTTTCTATGATTAAAAAAAAACCTCAGCTAGTGAAGGGGTCATCTCGGCGCGGTGACGCGGTGACACGAATCACAGTGCTCTTGCTTGGGCATCTGCCTCCTCTGAGAAGAGATGACTTTATCAGTTTTCCTGTTCCCGGGGCTGAACACGGTGTCGTCAGCTATTTCATATAATAACTGCACAATAGGTTTGGATGACTAAACGAAGTCATATTTGCAACAAGAGGCTTCTAAGGCATGATAACAAATGCCTTAAAAGTTACTGAAAGTAACCTCAGGCTCCTTGGACTTGAACCCACCCCGGGAATTTTTTTTCCAATGATGTATTTATTTTTATTTTATGTAAATTGGTGTTTTCCTGCGTGTATCTATGTGTGAGGGTGTGGGATCTTCCAGAATTGGGTTACAGACAGTTTTGAACTCCCATCTAGGTAGCTGGGAATTGAACCCAGGTCCTCTGGAAGAACAGCCAGGGCTCTCAACCTCTGAGCCATCTCTCCAGCCCCAACCAGGGAATTTTATAACATGAGTATATTATCATTTGGCCGAGAAAGAAAGGATGTCATAACGGAAGGGTAATGATAGTCACAAAGTTCTAGAAATTTTAACTATAAAAATGTGATGTCGACAGGATTGCCCAATGCTGTGCATGAGGCAGGGCGTAGTTACACAACTGACGCTGCTTCAAAAATAGAGACAGCTTCTCTGCTTTTACCAGCCTGATGAGAGGGACTCCCGTCTGCCCCAAGCCCTCAGAGCCACTTCTGGCCTGTCACTAGTCTCCTGGAGGATGATGGCCTAAGCAAGGATTTGACCTTGGTATAAACAGGCTTGTGTATGGAGCCCAGCTCTGTATATGATAAATCCGAAACACTGAGCAGGTCACGTCTCTCTCAGAGCCTCAGCTTCTCACTTATAAGAAGAAAATGAACCCAAACTTCCCAACCTCTTATATAAAGCTCCTTGAGGTGTACAAACGCAGTGCCTGGTACTTTACCCATCTCTGTCCTGGGATATTCTTCACCCCGACCCTAGATGTCCCTCTCATGATTAGCAAACATCTAATGGTTTGCCCATATTCCAGCAGGTACACAGAGGTCCACTGTAATGTCCAGGGTGACAATCCTGAAGTTCTGATTCCCTGTGGCCTCAGCGGCCAGCAAGCTTTCCCGTGTTGGTAGTACTATTTGATGTCTCCAAACTTGTTAGAAATCCACACGACTACCTTGGTGGTGGCACGTGCCTTTAATCCCAGCACTCAAGAGGCAGAGACAGTCTAATCTCTGAATTTACGGCCAGCCTGCTCTACAGAGCAAATTCCAAGACAGCCGGAGCTATAGAGAAACCCTTTCTCAAAATAAAAAAACCCTCAAAATAATAATTAAAAATAAAATGGATTACAGAAAGCAAGGAGGAAAAGAAATCTACCACATATCTTTGTGAGGGGTTTGTTTCTTTACCCAACAGTGCTTGTTTGTTATTGTTATTATTACTATTATTTATTTTAGCTCGGGGGATCATTTTCAGATAGCTAGTAAGCATGCTCCCACTGTATCATCCCCAGCCCTTCTTTCCTGAATTGGCATCTCAGTCTGTAGTCTGTGTAGCCCAGGCTGACTTCTCTATGACCTCCAGCATCCCTAAATGCCAAGTGCTGGAATTACAGGCATAGGCCACCACCAGTTTCCACTCTTTTTATTCACCCCTAGGTCTCCGGGCATCTTAAAACTCTCTCCTTAATCTTTGTCATCCTAGGAACTAAGAACACAGGGTCCACCTGGGGCCCACACAACCTGGTGCTCTCAAATCCATGGAGATGGAGGAGATGCAAAGGGCAGACGGAGGTAGTAGCCAGTGTTCGCATTGGACTGTTAACACTGCCTAGCCTCTCCTTTCCAGGCTCTGGTAAAGGTCTGCTACTGCCTATGTGCATACATTTAAGGGGAGAATGGAAAACAATTAAGAGGCATGTGGTCTGAATTCCTTATCTCAAAACTCAAAGTGTATTTGCTACATGTCGAGATTCTGACAGAACTCCTGGCCTTGTCACAGGCTGGGGGAAGATACTGATGATGTTTTACTAAATGGATTATGAAAGCTAGAAGATCCTGGACAGATGTCATACAGACTCTAAGAGAACACAAATGCCAGCCAGCCTAGGCTACTATACCCAGCAAAACTCTCAATTACCATAGATGGAGGAACCAAGATATTCCATGACAAAATCAAATTTACACAATATCTTTCCACAAATCCAATCCTACAAAGAATAATAGATAGAAAACTCCGATACAGGAGGGAAACTATACCCTAGAAAAAAAAACAAGAAAGTAATCTTCTTTCAACAAACCCAAAAGAAGATAGCCACACCAACAAAATTCCACCTCTAACAACAAAAATAACAGGACCTAAAGAAATGTTCAACATTCTTATCACCAGAGAAATCAAAACATCCCCGAGATTCCACCAATCAGAATGCCTAAGATCTGAAACTTAGGTGACAGCAGATGCTAGCAAGGATGTGGAGAAAGAGGAACAGTCTTCATTGCTGGTGGGATTGCAAGCTGGTACAACCACTTTGGAAATCAGTCTGGAAGTTCCTCAGGAAATTGAACATAGTACTACCTGATGACCCAGCTATACCACTCCTGGACATATAGCCAGAAGATGCTCCAATGTGTAATAAGGATACATGCTCCACTATGTTCATATAATCTAATATATAATAGCCAGAAGCTGGAAAGAACCCAGTTGCCCCTCAGCAGAGGAATGGATACCGAAAATGTGGCATATTTACACAATGGAATACTACTCAGCTATTACAACAATGACTTCATGAAATTCATAGGCAAATGGATGAATCTAGAATATATCCTGAGCAAGGTAACTCAGTCACAAAAGAACACACATGGAAATACAGGGACAAAGAGTGGAGCAGAGACTGAAGGAAAGGTCATCCAGATACTGCCCCACCTGGGGATCCATCCCACATATAGACACCAAACCCAGACACGAATACGGATGCCAAGAAAAGCTTGCTGACAGGAGCCTGATACAGCTGTCTCCTGAGAGGCTCTGCCAGATCCTGACCAATACAGATGCAGGTGTACACAGCCAAACATTGGACTGAGTGTGGGGACCCTGATGGGGAAGTTAGGGTAAGGATTATAGGAGTTGAAGGGGTTTGTAGTCTCATAGGAAGAACAGCAACATCAACCAACCAGACTCCCCAAGAGCTCCCAGGGACTAAACCACCAACCAAAGAGTACACATGGAAGGACCCTTGGCTCCAGCTGCATATGTAGCAAAGGATGGAATTTTCTGGCTTCACTGGGAGGAGAGCCACTTGGTCCAGCGGAGGCTTGATGACCCAGGATAAGGGAACACTAGGCTGCTGAGGCAGGAGGGAATGGGTGGGTGGGGGCAGTACCCTCATAGAAGCAGGAGGGAGGAGAAGGGGATGGGGGCTTGTGGCGGGGAAAGTGGGAAGGGAGATAACATTTGAAAGGTAAATAAATAAATAAAAATAACCAATAAAAAATGAAAAAGTAAAAAAGAAAAGGAAAGAGAGAGAGAGAGAGAGAGAGAGAGAGAGAGAGAGAGAGAGAAAGAGAAAGAAAAGGCAAAAAGACTGAGAGCTGAAACAAGGGATGTGTGGAGTGGAATGGTGACTTCCAGACATGATGTGGCTGTCGGACTCTTGAACTACCAGTGGCTCAGATTACTTGTACAGGAGCTGAACAAGATTAGGCTCCCTAATGTGCTGTTGTGGAAGAATAAAGAGCTCACTAGGTCTTGCTTTCCACTGAGGATTTGTACACAGTTAATGATGGATGAGAAGAGAGATATTTTCCTCAGTGGCCTAGCTACTCGTCTATGCTCGTCCTAGCAACTGCCTTAGTTGCTGTGAGGAGACACCACGGACGAGGCAACTTAAAAGAGAAAGCATAATTAATCGGATACGATGGAAATGCAGTAGGAGGCCACACCTCCTAATCCTTCCCAAACACTTCCAGTAACCGGGAACCAAACATTCAAACATATGAGCCTGTGGGGCCACCGTCACTCAAACCATCACAGCAACTCTCATCACACACACACACACACACACACACACACACACACACACACGTAGAGGAGGGGTTAATGGACAAGAGGAAAGTGATTCATGGGAGGAAGAGGACAAGAGGCATGGATACGATGGAAATACATTATGTTCCTGTAAGAAAGTGCCACAGTGAAACCCATTATTCCGTATAATCAATATATGTGGATGTTATTTGTAAACATGGCCCTTCCTCCCCTTCCACATTCCAACGTCCTCTCATGCTTTAAACCCTGAGTGCAACAGCGCTAGCCAGCCAGGCGAGCTGTGCCTCCTTGTGCGAAAATGGAAGTCGACAACCGGCTTGTTCTTGCCCTTTGGCCCAAAGCGGGAGCAGCCGCGCCCACGGTTCTCCGAAATAGGTTTTTGGATACAAGGAGGTTTTTCCGTGGTCACTGCCTGCCTCCCCAGGCACCAGGTGCCTCTTCTCCAACTTTGTCTCTTTGCCCGATGCCAGGGTTCTGCTCTCTTCAGTGGGGTTGACTATAAATGGTCATCAAGGGGAGGCAGCCAGGACGCCAAGAGCTATGAGCCTGACAGAACTTGTATATCGGCCTGACAGCTTCAATAGCCCAGAGTCTGCGAGGAATCCCAAATAGCCCTGGGTTCCTGCCTCCTCAACCCCAGGCTGCCTGCCTGCCTCCTGGCCTTGTTTAAACAGGACAAGAGCAGGCTGCGTTTGTACTCAAAGGCCAGTGATCTTTCCCCAGTGTGTGTGTGGGGGAACAGGTCAGGAAGACTGCCCGGCCTGGATGGGAGTTGCTTCCTTGCCTGTGGGCTTGTCTGACTTTAGAAACAGGATGGTAAGGTGTTCACTATCTCCTCAGAGTGAGACCTGTTCACAGAGGATACACACTTCTTGGGTCTGAGGGTGGTGATGATTACAACTCACATTACTGTGTGGCAGGCTTAGCGCTAAGTGCTTGTGGGTAATGAAAGTATAGCATTTAGTACAGAACTTGGCACACAGGAAGCACTCATTAAACGATAGCCGCTGTTATTGATAATCTTTTTGAAATCTTTTACAGTTACTTAATTTGAATTTTTATATTTATTTAATTATTTTATGTGTTTGAGTATTCTGCTTACATGTATATAAGTATGCATTCATATGTGTGCACCACAGATATTCCTAGTGCCCGTGGAAGTCAGAATAAGGAACTGGCGTTAGAGACAATTGTGATCCACTATATGGGTGCTGGAAATGGAATCCACGTCCTCTGTAAGAACAGCGTGGGGTTCTTAACCGCTGAGCAATCTCTCCAGCCTGTGATTTATTTATTTTTATTATATGCACATGGGTGTTTTACATGTGCGTAAGTCTGTACACCACGTGCCGAGGTGGCCTGAGGGGGAATGAAGAGGGTGCCGGGTCCCCCGGAACTGAAGGTTGCAGCTGCCAACTGGTATGTGAGTCCTGAGGAAGAGCAGCCTGTGCTCCTGACCACTGAGCCGCCTCTCCAGTCCCATCAACAGCATGTTTTAAAAATTTTAAAAATGCATTTATGTATTGTGTGTGTGTGTGTGTGTGTGTGTGTGTGCGCGCGCGCGCGTGCTTATGCACGTGTGTGGGGATCGGACTCAGCTCGCAAGGTTTGGGGGCAAACACCTTTACCCACTCAACTGCCTTGCCAACCCGCATCATTAATCTTTTAAAATTTAACGTAATTAATTAATTTTTCAAGACAGGGTCTAACTATGTAGCCCTAGGTGGCCTGAAATTCTCCGACCTCTGCCAGATTGTGCCTCCCAAGTGCTTTTTAGAGGCAGGTGTCATTATGCCTGGGTCTCTCAAAAATAATCTCACAGATCATTCTATGAGGGGGTACTTTTTAACCCCTTTGTTTTTGGAAGCCAACACAAACACAAACACGATGCTCTGAAAACAGAAGGTCCTTTTGTGTCTATTTTTTTCTATGTTTTTTTTCTTTTGTATCTGTATGTGTGCCTATGCATGTGTGTGTGCGCGTGCCCGCATGTGCCTGCAGAGTCCAGAAGAGGGCATCAGAATCCCTGCAGCTGGGGTTAAAGGCGCTGGTGCAGGACGCGGGTGCTGGGATCTGAACTCAGCAAAAGCACTGCATGATTTTAACTGCTGAGCCATCTCTCCAGTCCTAGAAAGTTCTCTTTTTAAACTGACTGCAGGCTGCCAACTTGCTGAGATCAGCAGAGAAATCCGGGTTGGGGAAACCTTTTCTTTTAGCAGCACCAGATCGGATCAGAAAAACAGTCGAGTTGAATATTCAATCCCATTACTCATTTCTTTGCCCCAGCCCTTCCAACCCTACCCATGTTTACTGTGTGCTTTATGCACTTTCCTTAGAAAGCATCTGCAGAGAGAGAGAGAGAGAGAGAGAGAGAGAGAGAGAGAGAGAGAGAGAGAGAGACCCACAATATGGTTTGAATGGTGCTGAAGCTTTATACTGACACTGGGCCAGGGCATCTTAGCTTTACCAGAAAGCACCCACAGTGGATTTGAGTGGCTTCCTTTAGAAGTTTTCTCTGAGACCCCAGAAATGGAGATCGCAATACTGGGTGAGGCACTTAGCTCAGCTGCAGAGCTGTTGGAATCTGGAACTTGGGGGCTGACTGCTTTTCTCCCTGTCACTCAGCTGTGTGCACTGCCCTGAAAAGGCAGGGAAGGTAGTTGGTCATCTGTCCATAGTCGGTGCCCTCCAAGATATCTCTCTCTCTCTCTCTCTCTCTCTCTCTCTCTCTCTCTCTCTCTCTCTCTCTCCTCTCTCCTCTCTCCCCCAAATTCTCTTCTTACAAGAGCCCCCTGGGATGAGCTCAGATCCCATGACACTTCCTTCTGGTCCTGCCTCATCTCTGAAATGTACAAGGTTGTGAACTGCTAATTGTGTTCCCATTGACAATTCTCTGGTGTCAACGCCGGGCCACCCCCCTTTTAACATTGTGTTTCTCTCTGATTTGTATGTTCCATTAGACCAGGAGCCTTTTAAGAACATAAAGTCTTGGGTCTGTCTCCTCATCTGCCAAACTCCCCACCCCTGCCCTGCTCCTCCTCTGTGCCTGCCCTCCCTGGGCTGTCAGAATCTCCTGTCTCTGTGTGTGTGTGTGTGTGTGTGTGTGTGTGTACACTTGTACCCATGTATCCTCTGGGATCAGGCATATGAAGTGGTAGTGGGGAACTCCCTGGTCTTCAGAGGCCTTTAATATGAAGGCCCACTATAAGAAAGGCATAGAAAGCCTGGGACTCTGGCACTCCAAAAGGCCGTGTGTCTAATTCTTGCACTTTGAAAATGAGCCGCTGGGCCCCTCCTAGGGAAACATCCTTACCGCGATGTGGCTCCCCAGATGCAGCTGACCTCAGAGGTCCAGGGGGAGGTACAAAGAGAGGGCCGGCCGGCCGGCTGGGACTCCCTGGGGAACCCACAGGCCTCATATATATTTATGTGAACTTAAGATGCTAATGAGTGTTGTGGAGCCAAGCGCCCCACTGCGTTTTGTGAGCAATTGGGTCTACTCTTAACATGAGCTTCTTTGTGTGCGGGGCTGCAGGTTCAAATTGCAGATCTGAGCTTAGAAGTGCCGCTGACATGGACACCTGCCAGGCCTACAGCAGCATCGGAGGGGCACCAGCAGGAAGCAGAGTCGAGCGCACTGCATCCTCGGCCTGACTGAGGTCGGTTTGTCCATCTCCCAGGGACCAAGAGGCAGCGCCTGACATCCATTAGATAGGGAGTTTTTGGACTCCCCATTGCTAAGGGATTCCCACCCCCACCGCGCATCCTTCCCAAGAATGAAACCCCGTGGAAGCCCCTCCCTAGCAGACCCGCTCTGCAGACCCAACCGCAAAGCCCTGCTGGGGCTTGAAAATCAGTTAGCCGTTCACTGTCACCTTACAGAGCATCTCCCTGGAGCTGCCTGATGCCGCCTCGGTTCCAGGTCAGTGGCCACCTTCGGTCTGTCACCAGACAGTGACTCCGTGCCAGGCACCAGGCATAGAGAGAAGAACGAGTCAAACTTCGTCCTCCCAAACACACGTCGTGGGGACAATCACTAGTTATGGTGTTTGTGGAAATGGAGCGATGAGTGAGAGTCTCCGTAAGGACGCGCAACAAACAGCAACCGCCCTGCTTGGGGGTGATGAGGAAGGTTTCCCAGGAGGGCTAACTCCTAAGTTTGGTATAAAAAGAGGGCGAGGGAGGCTTGATAGATGGCTCACTTGGTAAGGTTTTTTTTTTTTTTTTCTGTGCAAGTTTGGGGACCTGAGTTCCAATCCCCAGCATCCACATAAAAAGCCAAAGATAGTGCGCACCTTTAATCTGAGTACCCGGGAAGCAGGGAAATAAGAGGACCTGGAAGCTCACTGGTCAGCGACTCTAGCTGACTTGGTGAACTCCAGGTTCAGTGAGAGACTGTGTCTCAAGAGATAAGGTAGAGAACAATTGAGAAAGACACTAACATAGACTTCTGAACTACACGGGAGGACCTGCCTGTACGCTCGCTCGCTCGCTCGCTTGCTCGCACGCAAGCACGCACGCACGCATGAACTCACCCACCCACCCACGCACGCACGCACGCACGCACGCACGCACGCACGAATTCGTGCATAAGGGTATGCAGGGGCATGAAAGGGCATTTTCAGTAGAGGAAAACATGCTTGAAGAAAGACTTGAAAAGGTCTGGCTGGTGTGGTGAGCAGCAAGTACAGAGTAAGCCGGAGGAATGCCGCATTGATAGGACACACCTCTTAGCGTACCCCCAGGCCTGTATTATTATTAATCAACATTATACCGTGAGCAGTTACCCAAGTCATAGAATTTCTCTTTTACCTGTTTTCCTGGGTATATGCTACTCATGGCTTTGGGTTCAGGACCGGCTGTCACCAAACCACTTTCCTATTTGGGACTTTCAGTTCATGCTGGTATTTTGCATTATTGTTTTCTGTTTATATACTTTTGAGCCAGGCAAGTTTTCTGTTTTTTACCACGCTGGAGATCCAACTGGGAGCCTCAGGCATAATTGGTTAATTTCTTCATCTAGTGATACCTCTGGCTTGGTGACTGTTAACGTTAGATTGTGTCCTTAGCATAAGTTTCTAACAGTGGGATCCTTGGGCCGAAATTATGAATGTTTTTTAAATTGCTGAATCAAGCTTTTAAACTTTCCTTTGAAAGGTTTGTGTACTGATTGGAGTCTCTCCCCTTGATGAATAAATTCATCGGTATTCCCAGAGTGACAGTCCGTGAGGGCCGCCGTACTGTCTTCCCATCACTGTTCTGATGTCAGTTCTTCAGGGAACAAGATCAACCTAACCCCGCCCCCCCACTCCCCAACACCCATACCATTGTGGATCTGGGCCAGGAGCATCCAAACTTCTTCGGAAAAATGATCAATAGAGCAGGCGTGATTAGCAAATGTTCCTTCCTGGGACAGGGTGGTAGGTTTTGACTTCAGAATTAGCTTCACCTAGCGGAGGACAAGTTAGTGAGTGTGGGTTGCAGACTGTTTCATGGTGGGAGCTACCACATAATAACTTCTGCGAGAAACTGTGGTTCTAGCCTGCTTGTTTGTTCTGTCTGTGTCTGTCTGTCTGTCTCTCAATTTTTAGTTAGGGGGTAGGGTTGGCATGTCCACACCCTTTTACCGGAAGAGGCTGGAGGCGTGGGATCCTTTTGGAGCTGGAGTTACAGGTGACTATGAGCCTCCTGAATCAGTGCAGGGACTCGAACTCAGGTCCTCTGGAAGAGCCATACATGATCTTCACATCTGAGCCATCTCTCTCGATTCTTGCTTCTTTAGCCTACGTATCTTTACACGAACCAGACCACAACGATGATGTTGACAGTCTTACATGAATGTGCTTACATACATGTGGAAATGTGGGATGATCTTTCTTTCATATTTGCCAGATGGAACTAGGAGGAAGCCACCACATGCCTGGCTGGTGACATTTTGACATGTGGTTGGCCTCTTCTTTGCAGGGTTGTGTGACTAAGGGATGGATGGCACATAGGCGTGGCAGTCGGATGGACGTGACTTCGAGACTGCTCAAGCTCTGTCAGAGCCTCAGCTCCCTCCTGTGACACACGGCAGTTCACATACTGGCTTTACAGATATAAAAACTGAGGGCAGGGACAAGACCCCTCCCTAAGATCAGAGCGAATACACAGATGGCACCACTCTCCCCTCCCGACCGCCAGCATATGAAAATTCAAGCTCAGATTCTAAACCGGTTTCCTTTTTTCCCTCTGGACTGAATGTTGAACCTAGGGCCTTTACACACTCAGCAAGTCCTCTACCACTGACCCACACCCCCAGCCTAGCATGTGAACATCCACGAACCTTAGCTTTTCGCTTGAAGTACATACAGGTCAAGGCCTGCCCTCTGCCATCCTTTTTATGCATATTTGAGTGTTCTCTGTACCATGACTGCCATCTCACATGACCTTCTGCCCGCCCCACTTCAGGGACAAACTGTAACTAGACATTATTTTTTATAGTATGTATGACAGGGAATCGTGATTGTCTTCATCTTTTCTATTAACAGAAATAAGATGGCCAACCGGAAGGGATGCTGTTGGCCAAGATGGTCTGGACAGACCACATTCCGCTTTGAATCTGGCTCCTTTTTCTTCTGTATGCGACAGCACCATCTCCTGAAATGTGATATTTCATATTCCTGACATTGGGTCTCCTTGAACAGTTTTGGTAAGGACTGAAAAAAAAATAAACATGGTCTCCCACTTGCCGCCTCTTCTGGAAGAGGTGTCCGGTCTCTGGGGAACGCCCCTCTGGCTACAGACAACATCCAAAGCCTTTTAGAGCCTCTTTCTGTTTAAGTCTCCTTTAATCCAGAAAGTAGGGAAATGTTTAGGATTTTTTAAAAAAAAGGTCCTTGAGAGTTATTTAACTCACACCTCCTTACTCAACCTCGCATTTTCTCCCCCTTTGGTTAGAGCCATGGGGTATGGTTTCATTGAGAAAGCGGATAGTGGGATGTTCTCCTTTGCAAAGTACAAGCAGGAGAAAGGGGCTGTTGCTTTTCTCTCCTCTAGTTTCCGGGCCTCACAAAGGAGGCTGGAAGCTTTCTGCAGTGGCTGGATTCTGGTTTGCCTGGGGGCACTGCGGCTGTCAACAAAAGCAGCAATCTCTGAGTCTTCTGGGAGCAGAACCTGACGGCCACATACATCAAAGAGAACTTCAAAGGGAGTCATTTGTCATCTGGATCCGGAATAAGTTACTCTGAAGGGTCACATCCTGGTTTCTGTCTTCAGGTGGAAAATGTAAAGTTACCTAAGAAGGATCCTTTAGTGATCCTGACAGGACCGTATAAACTGCAGGGGCTGGACCAGAATGAAAAAGCTTGTAGCATCACAGGGAAGAAAAAAAAGACAATGAGATGTACATACATGGAAAAGGAAAAACTGTCGTTAAAATGCTTAGAGTGGTGCCTAGCACACAGTAAGCACTTAATAAATGCTAGCTGTTGTAAACAGAAAACTGTCCATGTATGGCCAGCTACCTTTTTATGCTGGTTGAAATGCTACTTCTTTTCAGGAATGAATTTAATAAAAGAACAATAGTTTGTGGGTTATTTTTTAAATTTTCATTTGCATTGGTGTTCTGCCTCTATGTTTGTCCGTGTGAGGGTGTCAGATCCTCTGGAACTGGAATTATAGACAGTTGTGAGCTGCCATGTGGGTGTTGGAATTTGAACCCCGGTCTTGGAAAAGCAGCCAGTGATTCTAACCACTGAGGCATCTCTCCAGCCCCCTCTGTTCTGTGGATTTGTTTGCATCTATAGCTAGCAATAGTAAGTTTCTGATTTTCTACATTTCCTTGAGGATGAGGACACTGTGGGCAGCACCGAGTGTCACACGCACGTTGGGAATGCAGAGAGAAATGAGAGCTTCTCGCCCAGCAGGTGAGAAAGAGTATGCACATGCACGCACGCAAGCATGCACGCACGCTCGCACGAATAGCTGCTTCTGAAATGTCTGCCTTTGGCGGGGCAGTGAGGGAGCCCCAAGGGTAAAGGTCGCATCCCGCCACTTAGGCTCTCTTAGTGCAAGTCTGAGTTTTGAATTCAGAGTCCTCCCTTGAAATTCTCAGTGAGGTAGGGTGTTTTCCTCTTCTTTTGCTGGAGTACATATTTGGGGTTTGAAGTGAGGGGGATGGGCATAGGGGAGGGTGGGAAGCGCACACCCACCCTGTACCCCCATGCTTTGGAATGCTGTCTGAAGCACAGAATATGTTCTTCATTTACATTTCAAATGTTATACCCTTTCCCGGTTTCCTCCCCCTCCCAGAAAACCCCCAACCCATCCTCCCACCCCCTGCCTCCTCCAAACCTTCCTGACTCTTATCTCTCCTATTAAGATGAAAACCCCACTGGATATGATAGCTCATACCTTTGATCCCAGAACTTGGGAGGCAGAGGCAGGTGGATTCCTGAGTTACATAGTGAGACTCAGTCTCAGGAAGAGACTGACCCCCTAATCCAAAAACTGAAACAATGAGAAACCAGTGAATGAACCAACCAAACACAAAAGATGAGAACCTCGAACATCTATTCCTCCCACGGCATGCTTTGTAGCCCTATTTACGACAGCTCTTCTGTGGAGATGGTTTATACATCATGGGTTTATACACATATTCAAACCAAGCCAATGTAGCCAACTGTATGTACATTTGAAAGACACGAAATATATCATATCACAATCATATCGCCATGAAGCTGTTTATCAAACCACTTTGAGTTTTTTTTTTTTTGTTTTGTTTTGTTTTGTTTTTGTTTCTGTTTTTGTTTTTGTTTTTTGAGACAGGGTTTCTCTGTGTGGTCCTGGCTGTCCTGGAACTCACTCTGTAGACCAGGCTGGCCTCGAACTCAGAAATCCGCCTGCCTCTGCCTCCCAAGTGCTGGGATTACAGGCGTGCGCCACCACGCCCGGCGCACTTTGAATTATTATTAAATGTCTTCCACAGAATGATGTCGTTAGTGCTCCTGGTACACACTGGGCTCTGGAGAGGAACCCTCATCGCTAACCCACTCTTTAAAGGAGGGTAAACACGCCAGTGCAACAGAGATGCTGGAACACTGGGACACACCTAAGTTTGCATTTTCCCCCTCCAGCATCCCCACTACCTCTCGCCCCCTCACTCTACTGCTTTTCTTACTTTACCAAGAGAGACTCACGCTCACAACGAGCTCTCTGTCCCGAACCGAGTGCCCTGGAAAAGTGACATCTCTGAGTCTCACCAGTTGCTCTTCTGCAAAATGCAGCAGCTTCCAAGTTCTGATGGACACTGGCTGAGTCTGCATATCGGGGGTGGGGTGGGGTGGGGGTGGGGCGGTGGGGGGGGCTGGCACAGAACAAGGCCTGAAGTAATGATGGCTCGCACCATGCTTGTGAAAAACAAGGAGAAAAGTTTCAAGGAGAATAAGAAGAGACAGGAGAGAGACAAAGACAAAGGAGTCCTTTCTTGCTATTTTCTGACTTGGGAGGCAGAGTCAAGCAGATCTCTGTGAGTTCGAGGCCACCCTGGTCTCCATCTGGGGTACATTAAGTGAAGGGTGTCTCTGCCTATTCAATTGTTTTTTTAAGATTTATTTATTTATCATATCTAAGTGCACTGTAACTGTCTTCAGACACCAGACACCCCAGAAAAGGGCATCAGATCTCATTACGGACGGTTGTGAGCCACCATGTGGTTGCTGGGATTTGAACTTAGGACCTTCGGAAGAGCAGTCAGTGCTCTTAACCGCTGAGCCATCTCTCCCTCCCTGTGACTATTCAGTTGTTGATTGTTATCCTGGCAGGGACCTAAGTACCAGCCAGATCTTGGTATTGTTATTCATCACTGGCCTCATATTTTGTAAACAGTCACCTTGTTGGTATGCTGCACGATGGAAGGCTGGAAGAGCCAAGTCAGTTTAGATTGAGCTAGCTGAGAGTCTACTCAGCTAAAGTCCTAAGCTATAATAAATATCAATAAGTAGGACCAGAAAGTCCCGCTGAACTACATAGCGAGTTTCAGGATAGCCAGAAATACAGAATAAGATCCTGTCTCAACAAACAAACAAATCAAAATAAAAACCTTAAAAGGTTTCTGGGTAGAAGGATTCGAGGCCAATGTGAAAGACAAAGAACATGGCTTCTGAAGCTTCCTAGCCTGGGTCGCTGAGCCTAGCCTGGGTCACTCGATCTACTCTGTGTCTCAGGCTCCATATCTGTTAAAGGTCCATGGGCACAGCATACTTCAGGGAGAAGTTGCTTTACTTGAGGTGACATGCCTATGAACCTGGCAAGCATGGGTGGTGTCATGGATGAATGTTTAACATCTCTCTCCACTTGCAAGGTGGTAAATCTCTGCAGCCTCCACAGATTAGTGGCAGTTGCTGGGGAAGGAAGACCCCACCCCCACCCCCACCCACTCTGAGAAGAAAGCTGTTGCCCGTGCTGAGGGCTGTCTAAAGAAGGACTGTTGAGATTGTTCCTGCTGTGTGCTCAAATGGAGGGCAGAAGATCAAGTTCCTGAAAGCCATTTCTGTTGGAAAACTTTTCAGCAAGGCTACATTCAACATGCATCAGTGAGACGGACGGATGGACGGACGGATGGACGGACGGACAGACGGATGAATTGATGGATGGCCTGGATTCCTGTCCTCCAACTGCAGCTCTCTCACTCTCTATAGCTTCTCAAGGACTAACCCTTCACCTGTCAGATGGGATCCCAACGGTACCTACTTGATAGACATGCTGTGAGCATCCAGTGAAATGATATATTGAGCGCTCTGTAGGCTTAGCTAATGATGGTTCAATTCTGAACCGCATTGCTATGCGCCCTGCAGACAGGAGCACAAGGGTTCCCACCAGGTATATATGGAGTATTTGTGTCAGACACTGCTCTAAGCTCAGGGGGGCAGAGAGGAAAAGATGAAGTCCAGCCAGTGGTAGAAACAGACACTAGATGTGCCTCGCTATAGACAGATGTTTGTGGGTTCTCTCTCCTCACTGAAGTTCCTGTGTTGCAATCTCAGCTCTGTGTGTGATGATTTTGAGCAAGACACTTGGAAGGTACTTAGGCCCCGAGGGATGCAGTGAGGACGCAAGAGAAAACAGCAGTTAGCCACCCACAAGACAGCCCTCACCAGACCCTGAATCTGCCTGAAACTCGATCTTGACTGTCTCAACCTGTAAGAGACATATACATTTTTGTTGTTTATGGGCTACCAATCTATGGCAGTTTGCTGCAGTATTCTGAATGGGCTAAGACACACTCGGACAGGCATGAGAAAAGTTACTCAAGAGTGTTCAAGATGTCGGGGAGAAAGAATAGCCAGGTAAAGTGACAGCGGTGTCTAAAGCAAGCAGGCGTTCTGGTTAGACTGCGGAGGGAGTTCAAGAAAGGTCTCAGTGAGGCAACATGCGCCCTCGAACCTGAAAGGCAGAGAGCCAAGCTTGCAACTATCTGGGCAAAGATGACTCTTGGAAAGGGGAGTGGAGCAGAGACCCTGAGGCAGAAGCCACTGTAGCATCATGGAGGGCAGAGGTCTTAGCAGGCCTGGGTGGCACAGGACGGGGAACCTGAAAGATGGCTAGACTCTGTTCTTAGTGAAGGGAGGTCTCAGAGGACATAGGCAGAGCAGAGGCTGGGGTGTTACCAGAACCCAGGCAACGTGTATGTGTGTGTGTGTGTGTGTGTGTGTGTGTGTGTGTGTGTGTGTCAAACCTCAACTGCAAAAGCCCTGGCTCTCACCTGGAGTAGAGAAGCCAGGAGAAGCCAAAGAACACTCCAGGGCTCAGTGGGAGAAGGGACCCAGAAATTCTCCTGTCTTTGCTCCTTCAGAATGGGCTCAGACACCCAGAGTGAGAGTCCCCCCCCACCCCCCACCCCCCACCCCGGCTCAGTCAGTTTCCATTGCTATAACAAAATACCAATGCTGGCTAATGGATAAACAAAATATGTTTATTTATAAGTGACTATCATGGAAATCCAAGGTTGAGCAGGTTTTCTGGTTATAGTCTCATAGCAGGATGGATCACGGCAAGAGCAAACGCAAGAGAGGACACTTAGTGACCAAGGAAGCAGGGTCACTCATCACTGCCGGAATTATCCAGGGTCCCTCAGTAACTCACTCTCTCCTTCCCCCAGCTCTCCTTCCCTCCCTCTCTCCTCCCTTTCCAAGGACAGCAGCCATTAAAAGTCCTATCCCTCTGAACATCACCACACCAGGGACCAAGCATCTAGCACCTGAACCTCTGTGGGAAGAACACATCTATACCACAGTCTACCAATGCTCCCCAACACTGCCTGAGGTGATCTCTACCCCTAAGCCTGTGAACTACAAATATGTACTATTTCCAGAGTGAGACAGACCACGATGTCACAATGGCCCCCACGCCCACGTGTCCTCCCCTCCACCCTCTGCTCCAGATTCTCTGAAGCTCCGTGCTCCACCCTGTACCCTGCCACCCTCACATCCCCCACTACATATTCTTGCTGTTCTGCTCGCCAAGAATCGTCCCTCTTCCTAACCATCCTTTTGCAGAACTCCCGTTCCCCTCCTTGTCTGCTGCAAACATTTTAGCCACGCCGCCATTTTCTTTCTCCTCTGTCAACCCGGTCCCCTGACCCCACTGAAATGGGCAGAGCTGTGAGTCATGTGTGGTTCTACATCCACCCACGGAACCAAGCTCAGGGAGGTGCTCCTTGACTGGGAAACGTATCCTCTCAGAAGAACCACCTCCAGCCAGAGACAAACAACACGCGTGAAGAGAGTTGTCAAGAAAAATCAAACTGAGGTCAGAGATGTTCTCCCTCCTCCGAGAGAGGTGACAGCTTGACGTCTTGGTGTCAGGGTAGGACTCAGATCACTGCAAAGATCAGCGTGGTCTCAAACACCTCTGACTGCGTGATGAACACATCTATCTCGGAGCCTGCCAGTCATCCCCCTCCCCCTGCCTGGGACTGTCCTCCTTTCTAGCTGCCCACCGGGCATGTGATTTGGAACTGGAGGGAAGGTTGACAAATGTGGGTTGTCGCTTGTTTTAGTTTAAGTCAGCTCTGCAGTACCAGAAATACAAATGTCTTTCCCCACCTTTGTTTGGTGTCTGTCAGGCTAACATCTGATTGTTGAACTAGATTTGGAAGCAAAGTACAAGAAAAGATGCCCAGGAGCCCGTGAGAGGGCCCGGTAGGTAAAGGCGTTTGCTGTAAGGCCTGAAGACATGTGTTTGATCCCCAAGACCCACATGGTAGAAGGAGAGAACTCACTCCTACAGGTTGCCCTCTGACCTCACATTGCTCTCTCTAGTGTGCGCCATAGCACATATACACAATAAATACAAAAATGGTTTTGTTTCTCTTGAGATGAGCATAAGATGATACTTTCCATCCCCATGGAAGGCTTGACTCATTCTTGATAGCTTGTTTCTTGTTATAATGGAGCCAGACATGCGGTAAACAGGGCAAATATAGGCTTGGGCAGTTCTTCCCATCCCTAAGTCTGTTCTGCACATCTGCAGTCAGCTGTCATAGTCCAACCTCTATCTATGTCCAAGGGTAGAGGCTTGGGGACCAGAGAACTGCGACACTTTGATGCTCAGCATGCTCTCAGGGTAAGAGTCATCAGAGGTAGGGAACCATCGATGTTGGGGTAGAAGCATTAACCATTGCTCATTCATCTCCCACAACACGAGGGATCCCCAGCATTTCCTTCCAACTGGGTCAAGTGGGGGACTCCTGCCTTCCTCTGTCTGTGCACCTAAGGCTTTTGTTTGACTGGCCACAGGAATGCTCATATAATCTAGATGTGTCCCTACAACTCCTCAGTGCCCGTCACCAGCACTGTGTGTTTTTCTCTAGAGCTTCTCAGATGATTTTTCCCCTCTTTTTAAACTCTATGGGAAATATGCTATAATGCAGATTCTTGTTGGGAGTGGAGTGTGTGGGTCCTCAAGTTAATTTTGAAAAACCACTACTGCTGTCTGAGGCTCTCATTGTGTGAGTGGGGAAGCCCGGGAGTAACCAGAAAGATGGCTTTCTCGGGGCTGTCCAGGTTTCAGCACTGGAGATTCCCACACTCTGCCTCCTGAGAGAGCATACAGTCCTAAGCAGACTGGAGTAGCTGGTGGTGCTATCCATTAAACAGGAGGGCGCTCCCATGTAGGGAGCATCGATGTTTGTCTTTCAAAGGAAGCTCTCGGAAGGTCCACTTGATGAGTTGGGATGGAAAGAAGTTACCAGAAGATGTGAGCAGCTTCCCATGATCTTGTAAAGCATGGGACAAGTGACGGGAGCCGGAGGCTTGGCTTCTTGTTCCCTGCTAACTGCATTACATCAGGACAATTGAGCTCACTGAGCCTTACCTGCGCAGCGGATGCTGACACTACACACCTCAAGGTGTTTTCATGAGAATCACAAGAGCAAACGAGGGAACCTGCACGTTCTTAACCCCCCCTCCAGCTTTGTGAGGGTGTGGGGGGGCACGGTGACTGCCCGACTAGTGTTTCTTCTTGCTCTGCTTCAGAGAAACCTCAAAGATGAGTGATACGTGAGGAGAACTCACCAGGTCAGAGATGCTGCGGAAATACTTAAGGGAACAAAGCATTTGCTGGGCAAGCAGGAAGATTAGAGTTTGGATTCCCATCACCCAGGTGAAATCTGGGTGTTGCCACGGGCATCTGTAATCGCTGTGCTGAGGATGGAGACAGGTAGACTTGGGGTCCGTCTAGCCCCAAAGAGCTTCACATTCAGGGAAGATCTTGTCATCAGAAATGAGGTGGAGAGTGAGAGGGGAAGGCATCCCAGCATCAATGTCTGACTGCCACGTATGATGAATAGGAGCATCCATGCCTCCTAACACACAGATGCACACACAGACATAATGTGCATGCATGGGCATGGACATGTGCATGAGCATTTACAGACAGACAGACAGACAGACAGACAGACACACACACACACACACACACACACACACACACACAGATGCACACAGAGTGAAGAAGAGAGGGAGACAGGGAGGTGGGGGTGGGGGTAGAGGAAGGGGACCCTAAGTTCTACACACTAGGAAAGTGGCTAGAAGCTTATGCTCTACCCTTTGGCCACTTGGCGTACTGGACCTAAAATGAACAAAACGGGAACGAGTCAACACTGCCGGGTTGCCCTTGTCTACTAAAGACACCGTTGGAAGGAGAAGCCGCATGCCCCGAAAGTTATTAAATGGAAATAAACCACTCGGAAAGGCTGAACTGCACCTGGCTCTGGAGTCAGGTGTCAAGAGAGAACTATGATAGCCTACCCTCTCTGCCCCTGCCTTGCTGCAAGCTCCAGCCCATCCCTTCTGGAGTCAGCGCTGTTCGGGATGCTCTGAAGACTGCGAGGTCTTTGGGGCCTTGACCCTGAGACTGGCCAGAGAAGCACTTCTCCCTGCAGATGCCCTTTCTGTCTTTGCTCAGTATCCTCATTATCCCTCCCTCTCTGGACCTTTTTGATGACGAAGAGACTCTTGGGAGAGGAAACATCTTACCCTTTCCTAAGCTTCCTCTTCCCCATTCATGAACGTGTTTCTTCATCTCGGCTCCCTGCATCCTCAAGCCTCCAACACCAGCCAGTGACCCACATGACCACAGAGGAAAGAGCCTGGATGCTACTCTGGTGTAATGCAAAGTACTGGCGAGGTATGAACGAGACACTTCTAGGGCACAGAACTCTCTGCTTGGGGAGTCCGGCAAGGCTTTGCCACAAGGGAGTTTGGTATATGGCAAAGAGGCTAGAAAGAAGGTCATCAAGGTGGAGGTCCCTATGAGTAATGTGTAGGACCCAAGACAAAGTCATATGATGAACTTAGGGTCCTGCAGGGGTGGGTCCCCTGCAGGGAACAGCTTCAGTAGTGTAGGGACAGAGTAGGTGAGCGTCACAGATCTCTCCTCCCTCTCTCTGTCCCTCTTCTAAGAGCAGGTCATTTGGGGCCTGAGCAGTGAGGGACAAGAAGGTGATAAGCCTACTGTGGCCATGTTCAGAGGACTTAGGTTCCTCGGGGCCAAGGGAACTTCAGAGCTCTGGGAACAGGGCGTGAGAGGCAGTAGAGCAGAGAAGGCGGCTGTGGTGTGACGGCCTGGTTTCCGGCCTCGTCTCTGTGGAGAGTGGAGGGAAGCAGGGCAAAGCCGGCTGCCCCTGGCTGTTGGCTGCAGGATGGAAGATCGAACTACCCCCCCAGAGGAAGGCAGATGGAGACGGGGCCTCAGAGAACAACCCAAACTTCAGCAGCCTGGCTCCAGAAAGTGTGCAGAGTGGGAATTCGAGGCCTGTGGGAATCTGGGACACCAGCCTCGTTGTCTTTTGTAAGGAGGAAAATCACACTTTGCTCCTTGGGTCAATGGAAAAAAAAAAAAAAGAAGGTTTTTCTTCTCACCTTGAGGTTTTCTTGTCTTTCCCCCCCCCCGCCCCCCAACCTTAAAAAAGAAAATTTAATTCAGCATGTCTTGAATCTGGCTGCTGGGCTCTTTGGAGTCTAATTTTGGTGAGTACATGACCAGCTGAGAACAAAAGGAATTTCAGATTTGTGGGAAGCTAGACCCCAGACGGCCCTACCTGTGTGCCAGTCAGCTGTTCACTGCGTAAGGACGGAGACTACACTGGTTGATACGACGGGGCGGCTACGAGCATGTCTCCTAGTCATATCATTTTAGCCACCGTATTCATACAAGTGCAATGTATGATGTTTAAACAGAGACAGAATCACCTGTCGTGTAGGACAGGCTACCCAATGAATGCCTCTTTATTCTTCCCCCTCCCACTCTCTTTCCCTCCCCATCTCTCCCTCCCCATCTCTCTCTCTTTTCTTTCTTCCTCTTTCATTTTCCCTCCCTCCCTCCCTGTCCCCTTCTCTATGTATGGATGGGGGGGGGGCATGCATGCACAGATGTGTGAAGGCCAGACATCAACCTCAGGCATCTTTGCTCTCTCATCCTCCATCCTACGTTTTTTGAGACTGGTCTATCAGTGGGCCATCTGTTTGGGGTAGCTGGGCAACTGTGAGGAGCCACCTGTTTCTGTTTCCCAGCACCGCAGTTACACAAGTGCACTTCCGGGCGCTTACCCGGGTGCTAGGAATCCACACTCAGCGCCTCCTGCTTGGAGAGCCATCTTCCCAGCCCCGCCTCTTTGTCCTTGGCCTTCCATGGCAACCCTGAAGCAGAAAGCAAAGGCTCACCATGTGCACTCAGGCAGTGCGGTGTAGAGCACCTGGCTTCCTGTCTCCGGCTCTAAGGGCAAAGAGGAAGAAGAACCACCTCAGAGGTTGTCGTGCAGCAGACGACCTGCGTGACGCGCTGGCACGCGTGGCTAGTGACAGTAGCTGCTCAACAAAGCGCCGCTCGATGGTGGGGACAGAAATGAGCCAGCTGGGCCATTCCACGCAGACGGGCACTGTGGAGCATGGGGGAAAGGGCACTGGGAAAAGTGCCCTTTCAGGGCTGTGCCACTGCTTCAGGGACCTGCAGACCGTAAGCTAAGCAGCCAAGGAAGGGCCATCTTAACCACAGCTACAGAACACATAAAAGTATTCTCCCAGAGAAACAGATGGAGTACAGATGGGGCTGTGAGCCTTGTGAGGTCCTAAAGGACAATAATATTCCCCAAAGGACACTAAGGGACGTGCTAGTGGGATAAAGGACTGGCAGTGGCCACTGCAGACTGGCTCTAATGGCGCGGTGTCAGCTTACTTCAAGCAGGCTACCCACCAGATACCCCACGGGCCCACGCTCCCTGAGCTAAGACAGTCATGATAATGACAACAGACATTCGTTAACTGCTGATTATGTAGCACGCAGGGAGCTAATACTCGAAGAGCATTACTTTATTTAGCTTACACACACACACACACACACACACACACACACACACACTGCTATGACATTGTCACTACACGCAACGGCTGCTGAGAAAACAGAGGTTAGGGATGTGATGTAATTTGCCCAAAATCATACAAGTACAAAGCGCCCCGAGCTAGCATCAAGCCAGAGAGTCTGGGACCCCAAGGGTCTGCCCTCACGGCAGTTGTTCCATGGCTGGCTCGCATGGAAGCCTTATGTGGCTTCTCCATGCTCTTCCCTTGAAGAGTGATTGCAAATAATTGGAATTGTCGTTGGAAGTAATGAGAAGTGACGGGGGTTGGGACAGAAGGCACACCATCTGAACGATCCCCCTCAAACCCTAGCCTAAATTTAAACAATGAAGTCACAAAACAATGTCCCTCATAGGGATTGGATTCTTCCCGCTGCCTTTCATCACCCAGAAGAGAAAAATCGGAATATGCCAGGGGCTGGAGCTCTGTTCTGTACAGTGGACTTCTTTGGGGACAGAAAAGTCCTTCTTGGTTTAATCCCGTTTGTTTTCCATGTAGAGTAAAACCACTTCAAATCCAGCCGAGGAGTCCAGCGGTCTTCATGAACACATCACCCCGCTGATACGGTCCTTCTTCATCTTTTCCTTGAGGTGACGGGTTGTGATGAAGAATGACACCCTACGGTTCGGAAGGCAAGGACACAGAAGAATCCGGGAGATTTAGTCCCTCCAGGAAGCACCTGGCAGGTTGCCAAGGATACACACTGATTAATCCAGCCTTTCTGATGTTGATGGCTCACCCTACCAGCCTGCCAGCTGCTTTCTTAGCGCCAACCTTGATAACGTGGACGTGTAGTAAAAGATTGAAGTTCATAAGGTCCCCGAAGGCACAAGGGGAGACCCCGACTCCCACGCAGACAGAATTATGTGACCTCTGAGAACTCTGTGGGAACCGCCTAACACCCCTGATGTTTGCTGTCTCCTGTGTGTGTGCGTGCCCTTGTTTCCGACCATCTCCCTCATGGCTCATTGGTTAGGTGGGAGAGACCAGCCTTCTGTTTTATCGGGATCTCAGAGCCCAGCTCCCCAGCTCAGGGGTGGTACCCACCTCTGAAACTGTTTGTGAGGGAGGGGATGTGAATAATGAAGAATCTTGGGTGAGCGTGAACACCGAAAGAGAAAACTGATGCTCTCTGCAGCCATCCTGAGGACAGTGCCAGAGAGGCCCCTGTGCAGACACCAGCCCGTCAGCTTGGCTTTGCACGCCACTGTTTCTCCCCACCTCTCCTCCCCCCGCCCCTCCCCCATCCTCATCTCCTTCCTTCTCTTCGCTTGGCTTTCTTGACCTGACCTCTTCAGACTCCCTTTGCTACCTCTTCAGAAAAGCTTCCACTCACCAAGGAACTATTCTGAGGAGAACAGTTCCATTTTCTCCTCCCAGCAGGGGCCCAAAGGGGAGCGGGCTTTCTTCCCTGCCTTCTCCTGAGACAAAGCAGTTTTCAGCCTTATCACAGCCAGACTTTGGCTGAGGCTACACAGACTGATCCAGCCGTCTGCCAGTCACGAAATAAAGGTTCGTTTCAGCATTCTTCCCCATTTTGGTCTGTAGGGTGCCAAAGGAAATAAACTTTTATGTTTCCAGAATCCAGACAGTTGGAGTTCAGAGAACCAATACTTCTCTTCTCTTCTCTTCTCTTCTCTTCTCTTCTCTTCTCTTCTCTTCTCTTCTCTTCTCTTCTCTTCTCTTCTCTTTTTTCTTTTTCTTCTCTCTGTCTCTCTGTCTTTCTATCTCTCTGTCTCTCTGCCTCTCTCTCTTTTCTTTTCTTTTTGAGGGGAGTTAAGGGTCTGCACTCTTTAGGATACAAGGAAGTCAGAGCCGCTAAAAGCAGGATTTAACCAGACAAAGGCAATACGCGAGCAATTCTCACAGATTCCCTCACCTTTACGTCCATAGCCACAGGACCTTGTGTTCACACAGGAGGATCCCGGGCCTGACCCCACACAGGACGCAGCATCTCGCCAAGAACCCCCGAGGACAGCAATGGGCCTCCAGCTAGTTACCAAGCGCTGACCATGGGATGCACACAGGATGTGTACAGAGACTCGTTTATAAACAATAGTTGGTAATCCAAACAAACCCTTTGAATGGGACAGGGAAAGGGGGTGTGACAAATGGCCCGACATCTAGAGCCCCCCCCCCCACTTAGTAGTGCTGAGCCTTGTAGTGTAACTGAATGCCAGCTGGTGAAAGGGAACCTCACAGCCTTGGGAATCCCCAGTCCGAGGTTACTGTCTCTGCTCATCTGTTTTCCTGGGGTATTTTTTGCGAGTTCATTCTCATTTCTCAGAGCCTTGGTTTATTTATTTGTAGAGTAATAAGTCGTATATTAAGGAAGAACAATGTGAGGATGGTATAAGGTACGAGAGCAGACTTCATGTGAGAACTTGTACCTATCTCTTTAAGACACTGGTCACTTTGGCCAGATCCCACAGGCAGGAGAAACCAGGCCACTTTCCTCCCCCTACACTCCCCCCTTACACTCCCCCCAGCTTTCTCTTTGGGACAGAGGATCCATACGCTTCTAGGCAGAGTGGTGGTGATGGTGGTGGTGGTGGTGGTGGTGGTGATGGTGGTGGTGGTGGTGGTGGTGGTGGTGGTGGTGATGGTGGTGGTGGTGATGGTGGTGGTGGTAATGGTGGTGGTGATGGTGGTATTGGTGATGGTGGTGGTGGTGATGGTGGTGGTGGTGGTGGTGGTGGTGGTGGTGGTGGTGGTGGTGATGGTGGTGGTGGTGATGGTGGTGGTGGTGATGGTGGTGGTGGTAAGAGGGATTAACAGCCCTTCCTTTATGGTCCTACCCAGTACCTGGCTCCTGATCCTTGTTGTGTAAGCTACCCCAGACTAAATGATGTGATATGAAGTTTCTTGCCAGTGGCTGGTAGGGGGCATTTCTCCTCTGGGCTTCTCCTCAGCACCGACAGCTAGTTTTCTTTTGCATTAAGCTATTTCTCTATTGGAGTGGCCCTCTCTAAGTTGTAAAAGGAAGCCTCTCTTCACCTTTAAGTCACATCTTCTTGCCTCTAATGACCTCCCATCTGGCGGCTCAGTTCTGGCTCTTGTAGTTGGGAGACCCTTTCTTCTATCAGACTAATTTCTAGAAAAGAATTTCACGCCAGCTCTTTTCCTGAACCAACCCACCAATTGCCACTTCCCTCTTCTTTCAAACATAAGAAGAGTTTCTTTCATAAACTCTTAAGCCTTGTATGGATGCTAGAAATGGCCCCAAGGGTGTTGGCGCACACCTGTATCCCAGCACTTGAGACGCTTGAGCAGAAGCACGCTGGGATGGGAGTCTGAGGCCAGAATGGGCTACAGAGTAAGACCTTCTCTCAAAGAAACAACCACCGAAACTGTTGGCAATTTCTCCCTACTGTTGGGACTCATGGACTCCTCTCTCAGTGAAATATAAGTAGGGAAATGATATAGGATTAAATTTGGAAACACAAACACGAATTCTGGTGTATGCAAGGAAGCCACGGAGCTCTAGGCCTCAATGGGTGCATTTTATTATGTGTAAATTGTGGATAAAGCAAAGCAAACAAAAGGGATGGCGGTGAGGAAGTTAATAGGACAGCTAGGGATAGAGAAACTTGCTGCCAGACAAGCCTGATGACCTGAGTTCAATCCCCGGAACTCATATGGTCTAAGGAGAGGTTGTCCTGTGAGCTCAGTAGCTTCACCACGGCCATTAATATTCATTCTCTCTCTCTCTCTCTCTCTCTCTCTCTCTCTCTCTCTCTCTCAGACACACACACATACACACACACACACAAATAGATTTTTTTTTTAAGCAGAAGAAAAGGGTTTAATGCTTGCAAATAGCTTTACACAATAAACCCTCAAAACTGATCTTTCCTGGGTGTCCCTTTTTGGGGGTGTTCCTTTTGGGGGGTGTCCCTTTTTGGGGGTTGCTTTGAAGGTAACTTTGCCTAGTACTCCAGTCATGAACTCCCCCAAACACAAGGATCTTCTGGGCATCAGTCTGACCTTGAAAAAGGTTCCCTGGCTCACACGGGACAACTGTAAGATGAGAGTTATGGACCTTGTTCATAGTACTTAGTTGACTCTTACGGGTTTATAATCACCCGCGAGTGGGCAGCACCTGAAACAAAACGAGAACAAAAACCAAGCGCGCACAGTGGTAAGACCACAGCTTTTCCAGAGAATAGTAGGAGAGAGCCCTGCGAGAAAACCTAGAGGTGAACTTAGTCAAACATTTTTGTGGAGTGTGGGGTGTAGCGAGCTTGGAACAGTAGGGCAAACTGAAGTCAGAAGAGAGCCACTGACGGGCCATCCTGTTCTTTGTGTGCATACAACCACAGGTTTGGAACTTGGGTTACTAATTCTTCCTTTTCCGAACACATCAAACACACGACGCTTCAGAAAATTTCCAAGATTTCCAGTTATGATGATGGCTGAATTGAAATGTTTCGACATCTGCCCTATTTTCCAAGCAATTTCTCAACATGAGAACGCATGCCAATTACTCAGCATTTAGCTCATCTAACCGAAACACTGGAAGGCCAGTTGTGATCTTGCGGCTTTACTGTGCAGGATGAAAGGGCAGGGAAGACATTTTTTTTCCCCTCATGGATGTGTGGTGGGACACATCATGGGATCTGGGGACTCGTGTTGGCTAAGCCAGTTGGGTAGCCTTGGCCAGGTCTCTGTGAACTTTGGTCCTTCTTCACCATAAAAGAAGAAGTAGCTTTAGATAAAGATGAATTTGGATACCAAGGGAGGCTTCCAGGAAGTCAACCACACCCTGGAGATCAATGGAAAATCTTATGCTTGTGCCTTCCTCTAAGAACTGGTTTCCATTCGCGTCGCTAGGGGGTCTGAGTTCAAGTTTTTAAGAATCAGAGGTTTAGGTAGTAGTTTATATTTTTTCCTCCTTGTTGTGACAATCTTTGGGTCTATGTTTCAAACCATCTGTTTAATAGTTCACCATCATTAGGTACTTGGATGAAACACATTCATGTGTCGCACAGCTGAGCCTAAGACATAAATAAGTTTGGACAAGACATGAGTCCACTGGGATCACACTGCTATTGTGCACACCATCACTAATGTGGGAAGACGAGGAACAGACCTGTGGGCCTGCTCAGTCCCCTTTCCTCAAGCTCAGTGCTGGGGAGCTCAGCTCCACACACACACACACACACACACACCCGCCCCCCTCACACCCGTCCTCTGAGTGAAGGGTTTATGTTCAGTATCAAAAGCAATGGTCACTGGGCTAGAGATAGAGCTCAGCAGGAAGAAAGCTCACCTAGTATACTCTAGGTTCACCTCCCATTCTTAAAATGACAAAGGAAGAAAGAAATGAGAACTCGTAAGGACTTTGGAGGAGCAAAATGTCATCGAATAATTTTTTTTTTTTTTTAAATTCAAGATCCTCTGCCCTACCCAGCTTTTTGTTTTTTATTTTTGTTTTATGGAGACAGGGTTTCTCTATGTAGCTCCGGCTGTCCTGGAACTCACTCTGTAGACCAGGCTGGCCTCGAACTCAGAAATCTGCCTGCCTCTGCCTCCCAAGTGCTGGGATTACAGGCGTGCGCCACCACGCCCGGCACCCTACCCAGCTTTTTACACACAGGCGAGATGGAGCCTGAACCCAGAGAGCTTGCCCGCTCTTGGCCTCCTATCAGCTACAGACAAGACAGCGGAGTGCAGGATGGACGCACTCACCAGCAGGTTAAAGACAAACAAACACACACACACACACACACACACACACACACAAACAAACCAAGACACCAACTGCCCCCATCCCCTGCACAGACTGTTAAACTTTCCTGTCCCTCCCAGGTCTCCTGCTACAAAAAGAGGCTCTAAAGCAGTCACTCTAATGCAGAGGAAACAGCATAAAAAATTAACCCTTTAGAGGACCAGTGGAATAAGAAAGGGTTGGTCTTTTTTTGTTTTGTTTTGTTTTGTTGGTTGGTTGGTTGGCCAATCTGGATTTTAATTTGACTTTGCTGAAGGGTTCTCAACATACCGATGCTCAAAGCCACTTTGCAGAGAGAAGCTGATCCAGCCGGCACGGCTGCTTTCCTTGTGTGCTCCTGACCCAGGGCACGATGTCGTTTGCAGGGGGAGGGTACCCAAGAAAGCCAGCATGTGGGGAGTTCACTCGGCAGCTTACTTTTCTCACTAAGGAAATGATTACACCGAGCAGGCGCTTAATAAAGAAGGATCAAGGGCTGTGGAGACGGCTCAGTGGTTAGGAGCACTTGTTGCTGTTGCAGAGGACTGGGCTCAGTTCCCAGCGCCCACATGGCAGCTCACAAACCGTGCATAACTCCAGTTTTGGGGAGAATCAGATGCCCTGCTCTGAGCTCCATGAGCTCCAGGCACAAACATGGTACACCTATACACAAGCAGGTAAAACACTCACACGAGTAAAATAAGCAAATCTAAAAGTGAAATTAAAAAAAACACACGAAGAAGAAACAGTGGATCGGTATATCCTCTGATCTCTGTCTCAGTCAGATCCTTTCTCATAAGCCCGAGAGAATGGCCGCCATCTTTGGCACAACCAGGCCTGCCTACCAGCTGACTCCAGCGTGCACACCCCCGCGCAAACTACCTTCAAACCCCACATCTGCTCTTTGTGAGCGTGTGGCTTCGCCGGAGTCACCCAACTTCTGTCCACTTGCTTTCTTCATGTGCAATATGAGTTTAGGCCCACCGGGGTATCCGGTAGGGCTGACTCAAAGAGCCGAGGCATTAATGAAGTCATCCATATCAAAGTGTGCCCTGTATAAAAAGGACTCGGAGGCTCCTTGGCTCTGATAAGACAGTTCTGAGCTTGATTCTACTGCACATCGGAGTATTGGTAGCTTAGAGGTGACTCTGGGAGCCCGACAAAGGTGCTATCTAGCTATGCCAGTTGTGCTGCAACAATTGGCCAATATCTCAAAGAGCCTGGAAAAGAGCCCCTCCCCTTCCCTCCTTGGGTCTCGGTCTCTCTCTCTCTCTCTCTCTCTCTCTCTCTCTCTCTCTCTCTCTCTGCCTTAGCGGCTACCAGCGTGGGGGCGGCACACACGGGCAAGCCAACCAATGTGTAAGTTTTCAGGGACTGTCTACTACAAGCTGTAGTCACTACACCAAGTGGCTTTTCAGCTCTCCTTCACCTCTGCTGGTTTTTTCTGGGTTCCAGCCTCCATCCAACTCATGGAGATACTGGCTCTCTCTCTCGAGTCTGGAGACCCGTCTTAAAAAAAAAAAAAAAAAAAAAAAAAGTCTCATTTTTTTTGGAGGGGGGGGGAGAGCTAAGCAAACAAAGCCCTACACAGGAAGCTGCCCAGAGTCACCTGGCCGGTCAGTTCCGGATCTGCTGGTTAGTTCTCTGCCACCCTCGGGGGTGGGGTGGGGGCACCACACACACCCTACTCTGAATGCCCGCTAACTTTGGGTTTTGACTCCGGATGGACAAGAGCCCTCCCTGCACTTGGACTTTGTTCAGTCGTCCTGCAGCCTTCCGGGCCTGGTCCTTCACAGGCTCACCACCTCCTCTAGCTCTTTCCACGCACTCCTCCTGTGTCCTGGGTCACAAAGCTGCCGGGTCCCAGCCCAGGAATGCCAGCCTGTGTCTTAGGGCATTCCCCCTCCCCGCCCCGCCTCAGGAGACCCGCCTGGTCCTAAATGAGGACCACCTAGAAGGGCTCCTTCTGCCCCGGAGCCAGCTTCAGGAGGGGCAGGGTATGCTCTTTCCCTCTGTAGCCTCCTTTGCTGCATTGGTTTCAAGGACTCCAGGCTCTCTTCGCCCAGGCTCGTCCTCACTTTCCGGTCCTCCGTTCTCTCTGTCTTCTCTGGCTCTTTCTTTCTCTCCTTCCCGGGCTCGCGTTCAGCCTGCATCTTCTGGGGTCACCTGGCTCTTTAGTGTTCCTTATATCCTGCCCTGTTTCCCATTCTACCCTTTTCTCCTTCCTTCTCTCCTCCCTCTCCCTCCCTCTTCCCCGTCAACACATCTGTTTCTAATCTGAGCGCTCAGAGGCGCCTGTTTGAAACAAAAAGCTCCCCCCACCCTCAAAACCTGGCACAGAAAACCCTGGATGAACCTTTCCTCCCCAGCTCTCCACTTTCCCCTGGTACTCCCGAAACCAAACCACGCGCCGAAAAGTACCCTCCACACCAAACGGTTCTCCGCCAAACTCCACCAGGAAACGCCCCCACCCCGAGCTGGCTGGAGGGCCCAGATGTGTGAGACGTTTCGATGGCCGACTGGGCGGTCCTCCGCTGCCAGATGCGCCCCTCGGTGGCGCGGAGGCAGGGACTGACTGGTTGCCGCACTCCCGGACTGCGGGGGACCACGGTGCTGAGGGCGGGTCTCCACCCAAACGCAGGGTGGCGTTTCCCCAGGGCCACCCGAACTCCCGCCCTCCCCAAGGCACTCACCTAGCCAGAGGAAGAAGAGGGACATCCCGATCCCCGGACACGGGCACTTCCCGGCTCAGGGCAGCCTGGCTGCAGGGCGACCGAGCCCAGCCGACGGACCTTCTGTGAGCAGGGCGCGGCGCCTCGGGGTGCGCGCGGGGGGCTGCAGCCATGTGCGGGCGCTGGCCCCGCGCCCGGGTCCCCTGCGCGCTGCGCTCCGGGGGCACCGAGGGCTTCTAGCCCTGGCTCCACCAGCTCCCGCCGGGACGGGGGACGGGCCCAGGGTAAGGGAGGAGAAGGCGAGGAGGCAAGGAGCTACCGCTTCGTGGAACACTTTTCCCTGTTTGGAAAGAAAACCGACTGGAGAAAGAGGAAAAAAAAAAATGAGCTGGAACCACACGGCTGCCTCCTACCGCAGCCCCTCCCTCCATCCCTCCCCTCGCCCTCCCTTCTCTTCGCTCACGCCCTCCCTCTCTGCGTTTGGGGTTAGCTGCTGGGGCTGCTTTACCTCCCACCCGGGAGGGAGGGCCGCGGCCCGGGGTGATCGAGGGGGGCGCTCGGTGCCAACTGATGCGGTGCAGGAGAGAATCCGCAGCACTTCGGCCAAGAGCCGGTGGATGCGGCCTTTTCAATTCTGTCTTTTTTCTCCTTGATCTCTCTAATCTCTCTGCTCTTTTGTATATTTTTCACCCTCACAATGCTCTTTGGTTCTCTCTCCTCTCTCTCTCTCTCTCTCTCTCTCTCTCTCTCTCCCACCCCACCCCCAGCTCGGGGGGGGGGATATTCGGGGAGTGTGTAGCGGGGAGTGTGTAGAAAGGGTCGCACTATGTAGCTCTTTGTTGGCCTGGAAGTCTATCTATGTAGACTAGGCTGGCCTCGAACTCACAAAGACATACCTGGCGCTGAGCGCACCACCACACCAGATCTTGTTCACTTTCTTGCTTCTCCTCTTCCTCTCCCTCCTTGTTTCCCCCAGCCTCTTATTTCCTCTTCTGTTCCTTCCAGGTCTGGGTCGGTCGGTATGAAATCACTAGGGGCACCATATAAATAGTGGGTTTGTGCACTAGTGGGTCATTAAAACCGTTCTTCAGGCTTCCCTGTTTGGACCCTTTGTGGCCCACGCGTGGCCTTTTCATTTGCTATTCATAGCTGCTGTTAAATCCCTACAGGGCCGAGCCAGCCGGGAACCCAGAGTTCAAGGAGACGGTGATTCATTAAGAAGCATCCCGGTGATGCACACATATATCTCACCACTTGGGTGGCTGAGGCAGGAGGATAGCCAGGAATTCACATCGACCCTGGGCTAGTTTAGTGAGTTCCATGACAGCCTGGACTAGCTGTAACCAGCCTTGCAGGGATAAAGAAATGCTAGACACTTGAATCCTGCAACCTGGGCATCATCCGAGTCTTAAAACAATGAATGCCAATAAGCTGGAATTCCCCCCCCTCCCCACCTCACTCCCCTCCCCAGGAATCTCATGTTGGGAGAAGAAAGAGCCTGGGTCAGCCAGAGAGAAAACTGTCTTCCTCAAAATGAATTTACAATTTGACAGACCCAAACTTACTGGAGAGGCTGAAGCACTGTGATGGTTAGGACCACTTCCTGATTGGGAATCAGACAGGAAGAACTCAGGTTCTATGTAAGCCTTAGTGCAGAACACCGAAGACATGGATTGGAGCAGCAGCGGGACTGTGTCTCTCTCCCCCTTCTCAATGAAACTGCATGAGACTGAATAGATCTCCCTTTTCTGTCCAGGAACACTGCATTAGAGATGGGTAGAGGGCAAGAGACTGGTGGGTCCCCCGGGGGAGAGCCAGGACTCAGTCACCCTTGGTGCTTACCCTCCCTCGAGAAAGGAGCAGAGAAGAAAAGAGCAGCGGGGGGCCGCTCAGGTCTCCAGGGCTCAGCTCCTCCTGGCACTTTTCCTTGCACTGCAGAGAAGATCAGTCCTTTGTAGTCCCAGCCTACGGGTGTCCCTGGAGGACTGGCTGAGGCGGCTGCCACTCACCAGTCCCACCACCTAGACTGGGGGCCGGGGCCAGAGCCTAATCACAATTCACACTTAACAGCAATTAACAGTCCCCTCGGAGGCTGCCCGGCTGCCCCTCCGGCTCCTTTCTGGTTCCCTTAGCACCTTAGGACTGGCTCAGGCCTTCCCCGATGCCCTGAAAGTTGGCCCCATTGCACAGGCAAGGAAGGCAGAGTCCAGGAGAGACTTCTTACACAATCCTTACATCATTACGAAATGTTGTCAAAAGCCTGAGCTGTTCTTGGGGTTTTAGGATATTGGCTTCAACCCTTCCCCTCCCCCACACTCTGTCCTGAAAATCCAACCCAGACTTTGTGCACAGGAATTCTTATTCTGTTTTAGAGGGAAGGAAACTGTCTTTTAGGAGGGTAAAATATCCTGCTTCAGCTCAGAAAATGTTAAAATCTCCTTTCAAAAACCAAGCATTTAAAATACTACATTTATATTATGAAATATTTAAAAAGGTTTCTTTGGTTCTGGAGTAAATGTGTGTGTGTATATGTATGTGTGTGCATGTGTGTGTATGCTTGTGTGTTTGTGTGTGTATGTGTCCCATATGTGTATGTATGTACATGTGTGTGTATGTTTGTGTGTGTATGTGTTGTGTATGTGTGTGAGTGTGTATATGTGTGTGTTCTGTATGTGTTGAGTGTGTATGTTTTTGTGTGTGTGTATGGGTGTATTGTTGTGTGTGTGTATATGTTGTTTGTGTGTGTATATATGTGTATGTGTGTATAGGTGTGTATTTATGTGTATGTGTGTGTATATTTGTGTATATATGTATGTGAGTATGTGTATATGTATGTTTGTGTGTATATATGTGTGTGCATATATATGTGTGTATGTGTGAGTATATGTGTGTATATGTGTGTATTTGTGTTGTGTGTATGTGTGTGTTAGTGTATATGTATGTATTTGTGTTGTGTATATGTGTTAGTGTATATGTGTGTATGTGTGTATGTGTTAGTATATATGTGTATACATATCAGTGTGTGTATATGTGTGCATGTGTGTATATATGTGTGTAAGAGTGCGTGTATATGTGTATGTGTTATTATGTGTAGGAATGTTTGTGTATGTACGTGCATGTGTGTGAGTGTGTGTGTAAGTATGTGCATATGTATGTTTTTGTGTTTGGGGGGGGTGTTTGAGAAAGAGTCTGACTGGATAGCCCTATTCTGCCTTCTGCTTGGAACTCACAATGTTGTCCAGGCTTGTCTTAAGTTAATAGAGAGCCTCCTGCGTCTGCCTCCAGAATGCTAAGAATAAAGGTGTGTGTAACACCATAGGTAAAATTTTTATTTTTTAATCACTTACCTAATAGAGTATATTCACAACTATGTTGAAAAATGAATTCTTTATAAAGGCTGAGAGAGTAGGAGAGATAAAGGAAAGATACTCTTTTGATATTTCTGATCCGCAGCTTTAAAAAAAAAATGCTTGACGTCTTTTCAGACACACTGAAAAGTAGTAGCAACAGTACAAAAGCCTCTGGATGCCCTCTCCTCCGTTTCCCTCTTTATCCCTTCTTGGGAAAGGCGTGTTTGGATTCTGTATGCCTCTAAAGCACGGCTTCTCTCCCACTGCTGCTTTTCTCGTTATTGCTGCTCTAGCTGGAGGGACGTGTGCCTGAAGACAGACGAGTGTAAGTGAGGCACATGTGTGTCTAGGTCCACATCACCCAAGCTGAGGCTATCAAGACTCCTTGGGTCCCAGGCTGGTAACCACTGACCCAGGTACTTAGGTCATGCTGAGATTAAACACTCACTTTCCACAAGTCTAACGTGCTGGGGCCACTAGGGAGCAGATGCATCTTCCTTGGGTAGGGGTTTGCCACTGACCTAAATTCAGAGTAGAGCTTCTGGAGACAGCCTGTCATAACATCCCACTGCCTGCTGATGCTGGGTCCCTTGGGAGAACCCAAGGATGTATGTGACACTCTTACCTTTGGTGGACCATCCAGTCCAATGGAGAGAAGACTTCAGCGTGTGAAATAGTCCAATAACAGAAGGCAATTAAGTTTCCAGTAAAAACAAACTCTGGGAACTGGAGAGATGGCTCAGGGTTTAAGAACACTGACTGCCCTTCCAAAGGTCCTGAGTTCAAATCCCAGCAATCACATGGTGGCTCACAACCATCCAGAATGAGATCGGATGCCCTCTTCTGGTGTGTCTCAAGGCAGCTACAGTGTGTACTCATATAAATAAAATAAATAAATCTTTAAAAAACAAACAAGCTCTGGGCATCCCAAGCACACTGTGGAGTGTGGTGTTTAGAGAGCAATGTCTCAGCTTGGAGGATGAATAGGACTGAACAAGGAGCCTAGGTGGGTCAAGACATGGAGTCTACACAGGTTGAAAAAGAAAATGAAATGATTGAAGTAAAAAGCCCTGGACCATGGGACTGAAGTCAGACTGAGAAAGCTACGGAATGCTGGGCAAAGGCTTCTAGAATTTGTTCAGCATCGAAATCGTGTTAACGTGAAATATCTTGATGACCACAAGGATTGGTGAGCAATGGACAGTCTTAGCATCTTCTCCCTCACGCCTGCTCGCCTTCCCACTCTGAGCTTTCTTAGGATGAACATTAAACATTGTCTCAGAATTTTGGCTTTCTGCTTGTTTGGTTTGGTTTCTTTTGTGTCAGGGTTTCATGTAGCTCAGGATGGCCTTAAACTTGATCTATAGCTAGGAAGACCTTACACTTCTGATCTTCTTGCCTCCACATCTGAAGTGTTTAGATTGCGGGTATGTGACAGGGTCTTCCTGGCAGAGCCCAGATGTCTCCAGATTTTGTAGAATATTCAGCTACAAGAATCACTCAGCTGGAGATGCATCTCATGCAAGAAGCCTAGAGTTCAATCTACCATTCCACATCCACATGGTGGTAAACACCTGCAGTCCCAGCTGCCGGAGGAAGAGACAGGAGGATCAGAAGTTTGAGGCTGGTGTGGGCTACATGAGATCCCGCCCTCCAAGAAAAGTAAGGAGGAGGAGGAGGAGGAGGAGGAGGAGGAGGAAGAGGAGGAGGGAGGGAGAGGAGGAGGAATATGAAGAAGGAAGGAAAGAAGGTAGGAAACACCTATTGCTTAGCTGGTTGTGGAGGTGTGTGCTTGAAGTCTATATCAGGGGAGACTGTTGTGAATTCAAGATTGATTCGGGCCAAAGAGTGGGACCCTGTCTCAAAGCAAAGCAGAGACGCATGTCCTCGATTCTTACTCTTGCTCTCTGGGGCAGCAGAGAGTGCCATCCTAAACCTTTCCTCCAGGAAACTCCTGGGGCCTGCATGAGGGTGGGGGTGCACGATATGTCTTGGGGGTGACCTAGGAGCTAGTTAGTATGTGTCTTATCGAATGCTTGATGTCAGGAACATAGGGAAACAAACAGAAGACACATGGAAAGAAGGTTAGACAGGGCAGAATGTCTAACAGTTACTGTGCATGAGAGGGGGTGGGGTGGACAGAAGAGGCGTCAACAATGAGCCCAGGGGACCTAATACAGTATTCCGTGTGCCGGGTTTGTTTTGTTTTGTGACAGGGTCTTGCTGCAGAGCCCTGGTTGTTTTAGACTGTGTTATATAAGCCAGTCCTCATGATAGTCTTCCTTTCTCTGCCTCCACATGCTGGGTTGCAGGAACCCGGCATTCTGCTAGCCTTTTTATGCGCTAAGCTCAGTGGCAAACCACCTGTGTTCCCCAGCATCTGTACAACGATGGGGCTGGGTTTGGAGAATAAAACTCCCATGAGTAGTAGACGAAGTCCCGGGACGTAAAGCAAAAAAGAGCCAAGCCTCTTAGACCTCAAGACTGTGGGTTGAACCTGACACTCTGGGGAAGTCAAGAAAGTCAATGTGTCAGGCTAAAGACAAATGGCTCAATTACTTTGAGAGATGATAACATTGAAGGAAGATAACCATCCTCTATCTGTCCATCTGTCATCCGTCTTTTTATTTTTTTTCAATCAGTAATTCAGTCAATGACGTAACTTGGCAAAGCATATGTCTAGCAAAACAAGACAACAACCAACCAACCAACCAACCAAACCAAACCAAACAAAAACACTCAGCAAGTCTGTTAAGTCCATGGTGACCAAAGAAAAGTTGTCTCTGCTCTCTAAAGCTTGGTGTTAGTTAAGGGAGAAGATGTTGCAAAGCAATCCGTGGAATGAGAGTGTGGAGATCACAGCCGGACTCTGCACTTAGTGTATGTGGATGTCAAGGACAAAAGTCTCAGAGGAAAGCCTGTACATTCCTTTCCATGGGCAGAAGCCACCAGGAGAACTGACCTGCATGCCTACAAGTACATCCGGAAGCCGTGCAGGAAGAAGCAATCTGACTTGCGTGAGCTTTCTTTTGTGGGTGTCCTGCTGGCTCTACTGCCAGCTCTCAGTGATCCCGGCACCACACACCCAGCGGGATAAAGTGTACAGGCTCCAATACAAGACCAAGTAAGGTTATGACTTATACACAGAGTATACTGTGAACTATGATATTCGCTAGCAACCAGTTCGGACCTGTGCAACTTATGGTTGGCCTGTTTGCCAGAGTGCTAACCAGGTCAAGTTTGCCCAATGCCTTCATTCAGACTCTTATGCAGGAGATAGCTGGATGCCACAGTGGGACTCTAATTCTTACTGGATTGGCGATTCCTCACACAAATTACTTGAGCTTATCTTCACTGGTCCCTTACATAAAGCTACCTGGAAGAAACCCTGATGCCCAATGGATCAACAAACCCATCCACAGGCACAGACAGAGGTGTGGACTGATAGAGGTTTCAAGTTGTGGCCTTGAAAGGGAGCCACAAGTTGCAGCCCACCACTGATGACTCTCACCAAGCCATGAGACTTGGAGAAGGCTCGGTACTTTCTAGAGCCACCGTTATTGCGAACACAGTGATGTCGGTAAAATCAGTTCATATCCGATAAACAATGTAGGGTGGTTGTCAAGTAAAAGAATGTCTGTGAACTGATCAGGAGAGGAACACAGTGGAAAGATAAAGAACTGATATTTTCCCACCCCACTGGGAACTATAGATCATGTCCCTCCCACCCGGCACTGAGGACAAAGCCCAGAGCATTGTATATGCTGGGCTAATACACTCCAGCGGAGAGATACCCACAGCGCAGATGCATCTTTCAGTGCCTTTGAGGTCTTGGATCCACCACCCGTGCTCTATGCTCACAGATGAGGTCCAACCTCATAAGGAAGTTTGAGGGGGGTGGTGTGGCTGTGGGTGATGGGAAGGGTTCTGGGTGGGAGGCAGCATCCTTGGCAGTGATGGATAGATCCCCAGAGTCCCTGCACCTTCCTCTCCTTTGCCTAGCGTGGCTCCGGTGAAGAAATGACTGCACTGCAGGCGCCTGCTGCAGCGTCTAACACATACGGAACTCGGTAAATATTTGTTCCAACTAGAGCTGAAGTGGAGTTCATAGAATTCCATTCTGTGCAACAAACAGAGCCAATTTCTGTCTCATTTCCCTTTTCCCACTCAAACGGGGTTATCTTTATATATTCTTTCCTGTCCTACAAGGATGCGTCTCAACTTGGCTGTGCAGCGTGTTTCTTTTTACGGCTGGAGAGTAAGAGGCCCCAGCTGGCTTTCAGAGTTTTGCCAGGATCACTTTAATGGGGGCTGTGCCTGAGGGGCCCCTGTGTGCTGGGGGAGGGTAAGTAATGAACTGTTCTCCTCACTCTGAGAGAGAAAGTGGCTGTTTTCTTCCCGAAGGGTCAGGACAAGGAAGAGGCAGGAGTGTCTGGATTCTACCCTCAGGACCCAGTGGGGAAGTCCCAAGCTTCCGCCTGTGGGGTCCTCTGAAGAGTGGCTGGTATTTCTCTGAGGATATTTGCTCAGATATTTTCTTGAAGAAAAGATCTCAACCATTCTCTGCACCAACTCCTGAGGTTCAAGGTCTATCCCTCTGCCTGGTGGGGCTTTGAGGGACTCATGGGAGACTCAAGAGGAGCTAATTCACCCTGGAGCCCTTGCTGTCTTTCCCTCTTTCTTCCCTGAGAGTAGTGTGGTCGGGGCTCCTTCCCCTTTTAGTTTCTATGACACCGGAAAGTGCGCCCCCTTGCCCCTCCCCCTCCCAGTCCAAATTTCCTCTGATGCTCTTCATCGTCAACCTGACTGTATCGGAACCATTATGGAAACATGCCTCTGGGTTTGTTTGTGAAAGTCTTTCCTAAAAAGTTAACCTGAAGAGGGAACTTGCAACCTGAAAGTTGACGCATGCTCTTTCCACTATGCCTTCGCCGCCATGATGGATTCCACCCTCAATCTGTGAGCCCATACAAACGGGTCCTTAAATTGCCAGGGGTAGGTATTTCATCACAGTAGTATGAAGAGCATCTATCGCGTTGCCCTTAACTTGAGTACGAACCTTAAACCGCTCTCTGCCTGCGTGATTTCATAGTAGCGTTTCTCCTTTGGCTGTTGAGAAGGGGGTGGGGGGCTGGGAAGGGGAGGAGGACGCCATGGTGCTCAGATTAGCTCCTCTCACTCTGACTCTGACTCAGTGCAGCAGTCTGAGCCCCGACTGCAGGACTGCAGCTCATACTAGCTGAGGTTCCTTTCACATCTGAGAAAAGATGGCGACAGCTTCCCCTTGCTTACAAACCAGTAGAATCTGGTGACCTCCTAAGAAACACTTCGAAAAGTGGGTAGAAAAGAGTATTCATAGCTGGGCTTTGGTGGAGCACACCTTTAATCCTCCAGTCCTTGGGAAACAGAGGCAGGAGGATTTTTTGAGTTTGAGGCCAGCCTGGTCTACAGAGCGAATTACAGGACAGCCAGAGCTGCACAGAGAAACTGGTCTTGAAAAAACAAAAAAACAACAAAGAGCTATCTCTCCAGTCTCCCTGCCCCCTGCAATGCCCTTGGGGTGGGGTGAGAAAATTTAACAACAAAAGAATATTCTTAAACAGGACTTGGTGGCACATGCTGTAATCCCAGGAGGCTCATGAATTCAAGGCTAGCCTGGGCTGCAAAGAGAAACCGATCTCAAAAATAAACAATTATTCTTTTCTTATTTATTTATTTATTTATTTATTTGGTTTTTTTGAGACAGGGTTTCTCTGTATAGCCCTGTCTGTCCTGGAACTCACTCTAGACCAGGCTGGCCTCAAACTCAGAAATCTGCCTGCCTCTGCCTCCCAAATTCTGGGATTAAAGGTGTGCGCCACCACTGCCGCCGCCACCCGGCTAAACAATTATTCTTAAAAAACCTTTTAATAGAGTATCCCGTGTTATTTCCTTTCTTCTCATTGTCCCCCATCTTGGAGTTGGCAGACAGAGGAGGAGGAAGGGCTCCTTCTAGCTGATCATGCCTAGAATTGCCCCCAGGACTGGCACGAGAGAGCTATGATCAAGCACTGGGATTCAGACTCTCGGGGTGACAGGATATCAGAGATAGCTGACCTAATGCCCTTATTTCCCACTGAAGGACAGTAGCACAGAGAAGGCAGCATCAGTCCCAGGGCCACACAGCTAGCTGCCGGCCTGGAGACACTAAGAACCTTCCTCTGACTCCCAAGTACATGTTTATCCACTGTGCCCGTATTGACCTGTTGTGGCTTCTGTGTGGCATCTCCCCCAAGGCGAAGTCCACCCGGTGGGTAAGCAGGTCTACGCCCACCCTCATTCTGTAACTGAACCACGACCCAGTTGATTTTTTTCCTTTTTTTTCTACAATTCTAGCATCGTTTCTCTTTGTTGCTATGTAGGCACCTGGTGGAGAACAGAAATCACCAAGCCAGGAGACAGAAAAGGTCTTTACCTTCTCTGCTCTGGGGGATGGGGTGGGGAGGAGTGGGAGATGGAGGTGGGGATGAGGATTGTGGGGTGAGCACAGCAATGAGGTTCCTGCCGGCACGGGTGTGTGTGTGTGTGTGTGTGTGTGTGTGTGAATGTATTCCAGCCAGAGTCTACATTCTCGCCAGAGCTTTGCAGCTGTTCATAGCTGGATGACGACCGTGTGAGCGCCTTGCAATCCAACATCCTTGTTTTGTAGCCACCCAAGGGAAGTTCTAGTCTAGGATTAGGCTCCAGTTGGAGGCTCGGTGGAGTCTGCCACCAAGTCACCTAGCCATGAGTCATTTTTTTTTTCTTTCTAGAGTGGAGACAGATACCTCACAGAACAGTCCTGCCTCTTCCCCAAGGACCGGAAACGAGATCGGAGAACTCGATGATGTCGGCTGCATAGAAACAGGTGTGATCCTGTGGAGCAAAGGGCTGGGATTCTTGTTTTCCTTCCCTAACTTAGGTTTAACTGAAACCACACGAGACCGAGGCAGATCCAGCACACGCAGAGCCTCAGTGGGCCCTGGTGAAACAGCCCCGTGGGGAGGTTGTGGTTTGTGGCCGAGATGCTCTTCAGCTGTCCACAGCTGCTTGCAGCTGCTCATTGACAAGACTGATGTGTGCAGCGGTCAAAGTCAGGAGATGGGAGGCGGGGAAGAACGTCTTCTCACCCCCACAGGCAGAGAGACTTGTGACTCAGAACCAGGCCCTTGCATCTTACCCAGCAATACTATTCCTAGGAGGTGGGGGAAGGTAAGTAACAGCTGTGGCCGAAACCAACAGTGTTCGACAGACAGCCAATAGCAGAGGGTGGGTCATGATGAGGGATGTCAGCCAGCCGGGAAGGGCCCTTCTGGCATCACCCCTGACTGACCCAGCTCCAACAGATCTAGGATTTCTCTGTGTCTCACGTAACCTATCTGAAGAAAGTAAGGAAGCTAGTGCTTTATAAAGCTCGGTTCTTTATGAAAGTGAGCTAGCCATGGCCAGGCGTCCACGCTGGGCCTTTGGCAGAACCTAGACGGAGCCCTCTGCTTTTTCTCATGCTATTCAGTGGTACTGGAGAATTCCTCAGCTCACAAGCATTTGGTGTGGCCCTGGGATAGACACGGCAAAATAAACGGAGGGAGTCGAGCCCGGGTTTAGGATTGAGAGCTGATCTTTCCTCCTTCCCGGAGGAAGTGCAAGAAGATGTGGATAGACACTATTCTCTGGCCCGCCCACCCTCATTTCTAATCTAGTCATGTCCACCTCCGCGGAGAAGGCTAGGGAGAAGAAATGGCCCCTGTACCAGGTTCCCTCGCCCACAGGGGAGGCCACATGACATAATTCTAGCGATTAGTTAAGGTAGAAGAGAAAATCTTCAGAGGAGATGTTAGTGAAGGTTTGCTTGTGATGTGCTCAGACTTGAGCTGGGTTGGGCGTGCACAGGCTGCGCAGTTTAAGTTGGGGAGGGGTAGATAACATGTTCTTACATAGCCAGACACCTAAAGTAAAACACAGACATTGGTCTAAGACGGGCACAGGGGAGACGTTAATGCAACTGAGGAGGAGGAGGAAGAGGAAGAGGAAGAGGAAGAGGATGAGGATGAGGATGAGGAAGAGGAGGAGGAAAAAGGGGAGAGGAGGAGGAGGAGGAGGAGGAGGAGGAGGAGGAGGAGGAGGAGGAAATGACCGTTTCTTCCTTTGTAGTAGCCATCAGGGACTGCTTTATAGAGAAAGGGGCATTTGAGAGTGAGTAGGTCTTGAATGAGGCAAGGTTGAGAGACCAAGTCAGAGTTTCCAATTTCACCTTTAACAGCCCTGAGCTTCCCCACCGTTCTGAACCACACTGTGGGAATCTGAGTGTTCTGGCCAGGTGGTGTGATTGCAGCTCTGGAGATAATCAGATTGTAATTACATCTTATGCCCATAGAGCACTTTCTTCTGAAGTCCTTTATGGATCCAATCTAAATTGTCCCTCCAAAGCTAAGGAAGAAGGACACTCCTGTACAGACTCCATCTTGCGACTCTACAGTTGTTTGGAAAGAGCTTCTCTCTCTCCCAGTGATCTCAGGCCTCCCTCATTTCTCCAACTTCATCTTCACCCACGAGACTCGTGGCCTATGTGTGTACATGTATGTGGATCCCTGCAGGCACGGACAGGTGTCTGTCTTATCTAAGAAGCTTCTGTGCGGTGGATTCGTGTCCATAGTGAAGCCATGAACTTTCTAGGGGGAATTTGTGCTTTGGGTTCATTGTCCCTCAGAGCAGCTATTGTGCTGGTTCTCCTGGGAACCAGAGGACCTTTGGGAGGTTTCTGGATAAGCCTAGCTCTGGTAGGACCAGAGGCTTCACGTGACCATTTTCTAGACTTTCTGAACAAGCCAACCTGAATAATTATGTATTTAAAAACTCATCCATCTCTATTCCCATTAAGATCTCTCTCTCTCTCTCTCTCTCTCTCTCTCTCTCTCTCTCTCTCTCACACACACACACACACACACACACACTCACACGCACACACAAAACACACACAAGATAACAGGTATAGGAATAATTGAGACCCTTGTGTAGTATTTGTGAAAGTGTTAAATGGCACAGCTTCTATAAAAACAAAAAACAAACAAATCCCCACTGAATTTCCTTTAAAATTTGAAGATAAATTTCTGGATTTATTCCTCAAATAATTGAAAACAGGATCTCAAAGAGATATTTCCACATCCATGTTCAAAGGGCACTGCTTACAATAGCCCAAAGGCAGAAGTAATTCAACTGATGAATGGATTAATAGTGTGCTTATCTATGCAAATGGAATACATGCATTTTAAATGTGATATTATTAGTTATATTTGTAGTGCTGGTCACTGAACCCAGGGATGCTTTTGTGCTGAGAAGCACTCTAAGCTCCAGACATAGCATCCGAATAGCATCGTCTGCCCCATACAATGGAACATGACTCATCATTAAAAAGGAAGCCAGGTCTGAGGCATTCTATGACAAGGACGAACCTTAAAGTCATTATACCAGAGGATATAAGCCATTCCTAAAAAGACAAGTGCTAGAGGATTCCACTTATAAGAAGCACATAGAATAACTATAGCCATAGAGATAGAAATAGTGGTTTTTGAAGTCTGAAAGGCAGAGACTTTGGGGGTTCTTGTCTGTGGTGATTACTCTTGATTGTCAACTTGATGAAATTAAGAATCACCGGAGCTAGGCAGTAGTGGCACATGCCTTTAAACCCAGTTCTTGGGAGGCAGAGGTTGTTCGAGGCTAGCCTGGTCTACAGAGTGAGTTCCAGGACAGACAAGGCTATACAGAGAAACCCTGTCTCTAAAAACAAAAACAAACAAAAAACCAAAACAAAATAAAAAGAATCACCATGGAAACACACCTCTGGTTGTGTCTGTCTGTTGGGGGGGGGGAGGGTCCAGAAAGGCTCAGCTGAGAAGAAAAAAACACACTTGGACTGTGGGCAGCACCATCCAATGGAGAAAGGGAGCTGAACTCCAGGGATCGTCTCAGCTTCCTGGCTGTGGCACCGCGTAGCGCTGCCTCCCGCCCTGCTTCCGTTTTCCTCCCCATAAAGGACTGTTTCCCTTCTTAAACCATAAGCCCAAATAAACCCCCTTCTCCCTTACATTGCCTCTTGTCTGGGTTTTGCTCACAGTGATGAGGAAGTAACTAATACAGTGTTTAGGAGGTACGGACGTTCCGTTTGAGAAAAGGAAAGTTCTGGAAAAGGCTGATGGTACATCACACAACAATACGAATGCACTTGCTACCACTGAACTATAAGCTTATTAAGTTCAGGTTAGGGGTGCAACTTGGTGGTAGAGTGCATGTGTGAGACCCCGAGTTCCATCTTCAGTGCCACAGAACAAGAAAAGTAAGAAGACATAATGTAAGCTTAGCCTCCTGGGTCACTGCTGTAATCACAGCACTTGAGAGGCGGAGGATTATCAACAGTTCGGAAGGCCATTCTTAATTACACGGTGAACTGAGGCCAGTCTGAGCTACATCAGATCTGATTTTAGAACTATGATCACAGTAACAACTACAGTTCCCTAATTTTATGTTTTTGTTTTTCAAGTCAGGGTTTCTTTGTGCAGCCCTGGTTGAGTTAGAACTTGCTCTGCAGACCAGGCTAGCCTCAAACTCATAGAGGTTGGTCTATCTGTCTCCTGAGTGCTGGGATTAAAGGTGTGTGCCACCACCGACATGCCAACAACTCCCCCAGATTTTTCTACATTACACTCTTAAAAACAACAACAACCAACAACAGCTCCTTACGTCTAAGCCATCCAGGTCAGGCACAGAATCATCAAGGCCCAGCTGGTCTCAAACTTTCTGGGTAGACAAGGATGACATTGATTTTCTAACCCTCCATCCTCCTGCCTCTACCCTCCCGAGTTCTGAGATTACGATTTCAATCCTGCACCGCCTTGCCTAGTTTGTATAATGCTCGAGACGGAACCCAGGGCTTCATGCATGTTAAGCAAGCACTCTACGAATTGAGCTACAATCCCAACCCGCATTATAGTAGAATTGAAATTAGCTAGAAAAGGCAGATTAAGGTCTTTGTTCTGCTGCTTATTAGCAGTTCAATCTTGTTCTTACTGGATTTAATTTTCCTTGTCAATTGGCTGAGTACTGCAATATCTACTTTGATAACCTCACCCAGCAGATGCAAAAATCCAATTAGACAACTCATGTGGATGTGCTTAGCGACCCACAGTCTGCCAGGCAGATACAAAAAGATTCTTTGAGGAGACGATGAGGTTCTCTCTGGGACTTCATGTAATAGTTTCCAACTTCTCTTGCCAAGCAGTCCCTCCTCTCACACCTACATTCCCTCTTACGGAGTTTCAGCCAGTTTGAAGTAACCTTTCTGCTGGGAGGTTTCCAGGTCCCAGATTTAGCAATCCCTCCATCTGGTAGGTATCAGAGGGGACAGCAGGAACCCTCAGCGGACAGTTTGGAAACACAAACTTTTGGGGCCAAGGACAGAATTCTTTTCCAGGTCTGCTTTGGTTCGCAAATTCCTGGCTGCTATAGCAACCCCCAAAGCAAAGGAGGACTGTTCAGTGTAGCCTTTGACTGCAGCCTGGCCTTGGATGTGCCCAGGTTGGCTGTGTTGTACAGCGGTTATCGTGCTGTGCCTCTAGATTCTTTCTGGCTGCTGGTTTCCTGAGCCTGCTATCTCCCAGCCATCCCTCCGTGCTGCTCTGTTTCCCAGCGGCTCTGCCAGATCACCAGAGGGGAGGGAGTTTCCAGAGGGTCCTCCGAGACACGCCATTAACTCCACCGGTGGACACAAATGCTTGCTTTTGTTGTGCAGATGTGCGAAGAAGATGGCTTGGGGAGTGGGTGGCTGACAGCATTTCCATGGAAACCTTAAGCATCCTCCTGCAGTTGTCAGCTGGGCTCTGCTGACCTAGTGAAACCCTGGCAACCAATACTGTTTATCCCCTTGGGTGAGAGACCAAGACTTGTAGAAGACCTAATCAGTTTCACAATGAAGAAATTTCTGTGAAACTGAACAGGCTGCCCGGTTAATTAGCGAGTATATCTACAAAGGGGCGTGATATGTTTTTCACTGACTGATACATTGGCTATTGTAAGAATTTTTTTTTTTAACACATCAGGGAAAAATTTATAGGTAAATTTTCTCTTTTTGGAAGAAGTCCTGATCCCACGCAATGATTGCCAAGAAATTATTCTTGCATCAACGTTCAAGATTAAAATGATAAGGGTTCTAATATTTCTTAGTAAAGAGCATGCTTTATTGCTTGTTTGTGAGATTCTTGCTGTTTAACCCGGGCTAGCAGATACTTACCTTGCAGCAAAGTCTTGCTGTTTAGCCCAGGCTGGAGTGATACTTACCATTCTCCAGCCGTAGCCTCCTGAGTGCTGAGCTCACACAGGAGACTATCTCAGTCTATTAACGGTGATATAGGATGGAGCCTGGGTGTCTTCTGATGTCCTCAGAATTTTCATGCTCACTGCATATGAGCTCTTCCCTCCTTTCTCTCTCTCTCTCCTTCCCCCCTTTCCTCTGTCTCCCTAGTTATGTCTTCCTCTTCTTATCCATCCTCTCTCCTCATTACGCTTTCCCTCTTCTCCTTCCTTCCACCCCTAGTTTCTTGTTCAACTTCCGGCTTTCCTTCCCTTCTCCCCTTCATTTCCCTCCTTGTTTCTGCCCGTCCGACCCTCGTCCGACCCTCTCCCGAGACTTCCTTCTTTCGTTCCCACCTTCTCTCCAGGAGGAGCGAGTGCACTGTGGGCGGCTGTCTGACGCGGAGGCAGCTGGAAGCCAGCGAGAAGCTGTGTGAACTCAGATGGCCTGTGTTCTTGCTGGAGGAACCTGGACACATCACTATCTGTCTGGCCCCTGGATTGTAAGATGAAGTCATGCCACCCGTTTCCAAGAGTTATGAAATTAAATTCTATTAGTATAAAAGCATGGAGCCAAGGGCTGGCCGTCGCGGTTTCTACCGATAACAGTTTCTCTCCTGAAATCGGTGGGCTCTGCGTGAGGGCGCTTGCCACGTGTCCTGTCGTGCTGCGTTCCTATTGGAGAAAGCGTTCTGGAGCGATGCCTGTGATTCTAGCTCGTTTTTTTAACTTCACATTTGATGTGGGTGGAGTGTGGTGTGTGCGCTATGTGTGTGCTATGGTATATATGTGTACGTATGTGTGGTATATGCTGTGTATGTGTTTGATTGTGTATGGGGAGGGTATTGTATGTGCTGTGAGTGTGAGAGATGTGGTGTGTATGTGTATGTGTGGTATGTGTGTGTGGTGTATGTGTGCGATATGGTATATATGAGTATGTGTGTATATGTCTATATGTATATGTGGGGTGCATATGTGATGTGGTATATGTGTGTATGTGTGTATATATGTGTGTTTGTGATGTGAGATATGTGTGTGTGATGTTGTGTGGTATCTGCTGTGTGAGAGATGTGGTATATATGGTGTGTGTATGTGTGAGATGTGGTATGTGCACGCATGTACAGAGTGTGTAGTGTGGTATGTGATGTGTGTATGGTGTGGTGTGTGGGTATGCATGTGCTCTTTGGTGTCTTTCTCCATGACTCCCTTTCTTTTTCCAGTGACACAGGGTTGGTCTCCTATCGAACCTGAGCTCCATTGCCTCATCTACACTTGTTGGCCACTGCACTCCTAACATCCTGTCTTTACCCTGTTTCAGGTATCTGCAGTATATCTGGATCTTACCCACTGAGTCACCCCCCAGACCTCTAGCATTAGTGTATCATCGTCATTGTCATCATCATCATCTGAAAAATTGTACTTGTGACAGGGTCCCATGTAGTCAAGGCTGGCCTCAAACATTCTATGTTGCTAAGGCTGGCCTTGAACTCCTGATTCTCTTCCCCTGACTTCCCCTAGTTCTTCCCACCTCCCCTTCCATCCAGAGCTGTCCCCCTTAAGCCCGTCATTAGAAAACAAACAGGCATCTAAGGACTAATAATAGGATGAAATGAGATATAATAAGGGAAATGGAGAACAAGCCAATCGGAACAGCACAAAACAGAAAGAAGGAGCAGAGCAGAAGGAACACACACAGACACTGAGGCACACACCCAGGCACAGAAATCCCGTAAAAACACAAGCCGTGGTCTATAATATATGCACAAAGGACCTCCGAGTTAAAAAAAAAAAAATCCATGACATAACATTATGAGACAAAGAACCTCCAAAACTACTGCTGTTGGGTTTGTTTCTGTTGGCCATCCACTGGTGGGCATGGGCCTCCCCTTAAGAGTAGTTTGTTCTCTTGCCTCTCTCTCTCTCTCTCTCTCTCTCTCTCTCTCTCTCTCTCTCTCTCTCTCCTCTTGCCCCTTTACTCTCCCTCTCTCCTCATTCCCTTCCCCCTCTCTCCACATGGTCATGGCCCAGTCTCTGCTTCTCTCCTTCTCTCTGTCTTTCTCTGCCTCTACTACCCCCTAACTCCTTTTCCCATGCCCGAAATAAACTCTATTCTATACTAAAAAGAAAAAAAAAAGAGTAGTTTGTTTCCCTATTGAGATTCCCTTGTAGAAAACTTTTTTTCATTTGCAAGTGGTCATCAAGTGGAGATAGCTTCTGTGCCAGGGGTGGGGCATGCGTCCACTTCCCCTTTCAGCTCTAGGACCCCGTCTGGTGCAGACCCCTGCAGACCCTGTGCCTGCTGTCTCAGGCTCCGTGTGTTCACACGCTTGCCAGCCCTGTCGCGTCTGGACGGCCTTGATTCCTTGCTGTCTTCCATCCTCTCTCCACGGCCTTTTTTTGCAGTTTCTTGAACACGGAGGGGAGGGATTTGACGGAGATATCCCATTTAGTGCTCCAAGGTCTCTCGCTCTGCATGACGTCTGGCTGCGACTCTCTGTGTTCATTCCCATCTGCTGCGGGAGGAAGCTTCTCGGACGGTGGTTGAGCCCGACACTGGTCTGTAAGTACAGCAGAATGCCATCAGGGGTAACTGTATTGCTACATTCCTTTTACAAATCTGAAATATTTGCTTTCTCCTTAGATCCCTGGCCTGTTTAGTCTCTAGTTCTTGGCTAACCCAAGCAGTATTAGGTTCAGGGTCCGTCTTGTGGCATGGGCCTTAAATCTAATCAGATACTGGGTTGGTTACCCCCACACCCATTTCTTCTTAATCCCATGAGTTCTGCATCAGACTGGGCCTTCCACTTAGAAAACTCTCAACTGTAGCAAGACTGCCGTGGAATGATTTCTTGTCCACTCCTACTGCTTCTTGCTTTCAGTTTTTCTTCCCGTCTTCCAGTTTTTATCTGCCCTGCTCTTTCATCTAATTTTTCTGGACAGCTGTCACTAGAGTGGAGATCAGTACCCTGCCAGCATTTCCCTCAGCTTGCACTGCTAATAACTTAAAGTGCCCGAGACATCATTATCCTTTATACTCCCCGCGAGAATATGTCACAAAGGGGAGCTTCATCTGAGTGTTTCTTGCTACATGCAAACTTGCGGGCGGTCTAGACAGTACCATCATTTTTTCCCCTAGCCTCTAAAGACACACTGATGCTGAAGCTGGGTAGGTTTTCTGACAAGCCTCTGAAGGAATCAGGACGTCAGTGCCTCTAGCTCAATTGCTCTGACCCTTGAGGAAATCTATCATCGTGGTCCTCAGAGCTGTGGATCCGGGCTGTGGCCTCTGCAATGGCCACACAGGCTCAGATGCACAAAGCTCTAGCACTTGCTTAAGGTTGCTCATCCCATAGATGACATTCGAAATTACTGTGGGGGTGTCAGCGAGCTCTGGATACCTTGACTGTGTCTACATCACTTGACAGTGGTCGGATCCCACAAGAGGGCAAGGGGTGGGGATCTCAGACCTTGGGGAAACCTGAAAGCACAGGGTAGTAGTTTCTTAAGTTTATCAATAATACTGAGTATATTTCTCTATTTAATAATGGGTATGATTGGAGCAGGCATAGACATATACACCTTCTTCAACCCCATATAATCTATTTATTCATTTATTTAGTCCACCAATGCCTGAATTTTAAAGCAGATTCTTTGTCCAAAGAATTAGGCTAGAGGGTTTAAGGTAGAGTTATGAAGATAGCCCAAAGCACTCAAGTCTAAGAAAGGATCTGAGAAGCCGGGTGATGGTGGCACATGCCTGTAATCCCAGCACTCCGGAGGCAGAGGCAGGCGGATTTCTGAGTTCGAGGCCAGCCTGGTCTACAGAGTGAGTTCCAGGACAGCCAGGACTACACAGAGAAACCCTGTCTCGAAAAACAAAAACAAAACAAAACAAAACAAAAACCAAAAAACAATCAAACAAAGAAAGGATCTGAGACATATGAGAAGATAAAGCGGGAAAAGAATATGTGAAATGCCCTAAGAAAAGGGGCTGGAGACACTGGGGCTGGAGATGTGGCTCAGAGGATGAAATGCTTGCCATGCAAACATGAGGAAACACACACACACACACACACACACACACACACACACACACACACACCACTCAAAAGCAACAGAAAAAAAACCCCACAAGAAAGCTAAAAAAAAAAAAATGAAGAGAACAAGGAGGGAGGAATGAAGGGAAGGAGGGTTCCTGGGTCAGGAGTATGATGTCACATCTGGCTGGAGTCATCACTGAAGTCTTCAGGGAGGGATGTTAAAGGGTGGGTGTAATTTTAGTGCAAGAATGAGAAGACGTTGCAGTAAGGGGTCAGGAAATGGCGGTCCACATAGGTGGGCAGAGTGAGTTTGAGCCAAAGCACTGAAGACTACAGGTAGCTCTGCTCAGTGGGTAAAGGAGCTGCGATGGCTGTTTGGCCTGGGAGAGACCTCCACGTACAGAAAAGCTGTGTGTGTGTGGTTGTCTCAAAATGCCAGGGCACAGGGCGGAAGCGGGAAAGAACACAGTGGGAGAAACAGTGAGGAACAGCCTTGAAGTCTATGTTCTGGTGGGAGTGAGGAAAGTACAGCCAGGGACGTCTCCCAAAACAACAAACAAATAAAAGAAACTCCAAAACAAAACAAACAACAAAACCCACCACCAACAAAGCATTGTGCGCATCTTTTCAAGGCCCGTTCTGGAGTTAGTGTCTCCCTGAAGACTTCCATTGTGACTCAAGTCAGACAAAATATTGAAGCCAGAAGAGAAAGGGGACTGTGACTTTGTGTTAGAAATGTACTAGAGCGGGGACCAAGGTGTACCCTGGTATATTAGCTTGAATCTGGATGTTTCATTTCTACATTAGGAACAGGAGCTCACACTAGAACAAGAAGCAGAAACGGCAGGAGCAAGCCAGGCTTGTGAAAACTGACCGTCAACTCGATGGAGACAAATCTCTGGCGAGGGATTTCAGGTGGATTCATCGAGGTGGCATCGTTCCACTGGATGGAGCCTTGGACCGAATCCTAAGGAGAAAGCCTGGGGAGCAGCATCTTCCCCTCTGCTTTCTGACTGCAGATGTGACAGCACACAGTGAGCAGCTGACACACGTTCTTGCGGCAGTGTGGTCCCTGCCAGGCTGGGTGGAAGGACTGTACCCTACAACGCGGAGCGAAAGGAAACGTGATCTTCCTTTTGTTAGGTACTTTGTTCCAACCACCAGAAAAGTAACTAATCACCTGGTCTCTAGACACCAGCCTGGACCAGTAAGACAGAGGGGTGGGGGTCAGGAAGGAACATCAGCTACATCAAATGTTTAGAACCAAAACATTCTTCTAACCAGATGTGATGGTACTCGTCTTTAATCCCAGTATGCCAGAGGCAGAGGAAGGCAGATCTCTTAAGATCAGCCTACGACACCGAAAGGGCAACATAAAACCCATTTGTCTCCATTTAAGGACCATGCCTGATTTCAAAAAAGGCTGAAAGGGATCAGTTTCAGGGATAGACCATAAGTCCCAGAAACTAAGTCATAAGCCACCAGCTCTAGGAACAGACCATAAAAATCCCAAATATGATCATAACCCCTCCCCCTAAAGCCTGGGGATAACCACAAAAAATGGGGGAGTAGCTTATCTCAGAATGGGCCATCTGCTCTGGGTAGCCCCATTTCATCACATGATTGAAAATTCATGACATAGGAATGCAGACCATGGGCTACCTGTGAGCTCCTAGCACCCACCAATGAAATTTTAGATTACCTAATCCTTATAAAGAGTTCCCGTTGTTCCCCCAAACCCCCTGCAGGTCGCGGAGGCAAGGCAGAGATGCAGGTCACAATGAGGGACTACACCAGACCAAACAGTTCCACGTGGGGCTTTATTTAGGATGGGGCAAAGGGGCAGAGGGCAGGAAGAAGGAAGGAAAAGAAAGAGAAACACACACACACACACACACACACACACACACACGCTACCTAATTATATACTGATGATGACGTAAATTGCAGGTAAAGGTAGGCCCATTGAATTCTGGGTATATGGCGGCTGTTGCCTTGGCAACAGGCCTATAGGTTGCACTGTGCTTATTGTCGCCTATATGATGTCACAGGTCTTGGTACTAACAGTTTCATGTTCCTTGTAAGAGGGCCTGCGTGCCTTTGTCTGGAGTGGCCATTTTAGAGAATGGTTGACCCCCGCGTGCGGGATGGTTTTGAACAATAAACTCTCTTTTTCTTTGCATACTCTTTGAGTCCAGGGTCTTCCGTCAGTGATTTTCAGACCCTTACAATACAAAGCTAATTCTAGGCCCGCTTGGGTGTGACAGTGAGGCCCTATCTCAAAACAAAAATTAAATTAAATTCAAAACAGAAAACATTCACCTAGGTCAGCCTTTCACCTTGGTGCTGTCTGACAGGAATTCTCACCCAGCAAACTGGGACCCAGACCTACAGACCTAGCACAGGTTTATAACTGTCTCCCCTTTATCCCAGGCCACCAGATTCATCAAGTCTCAGGACCTGGGAATCTCTGCTGTTGCTTTTTTTTTAGTTCTACACAGAGGAGCATAGAACTGTCACCTGCTCAGAACTGGTCCCAAGGTTGCTACAAGACCGATCCCTGCAGGTACGAACTTAGTTCTCTTTTTCTGAAATCGGAGAAGAGCTGATATCAGACCAGCGAGAGTTTGGTTTGAGGGGAACACAGTGTGGCCACAGAGCCTTCCACGGGTAGGCCAGAGCAAAGCTCCCTGGCTCTGCCTTGTGCCCCCATGCTGTTCTGACACTGGGCTGCACCCCAGCCTGGCCTCTTCCTGTGGTGAACATAAACTCTACAAGGACAGGAATTTGTCTGGAATCTTGGAAACTTTCAAATGTAAACAAACTATAGAGAGGACTGTGTAACAAGCCTTCAGGTTCCTACTTTTCATTAGCTACATTAGGCTGGTCTGTGCCTGGCTTCCCCTCCCCAGAGGCCACCCTTCCCAGGCAAAAGACAACCATCCCATACGTCTTAGGATTTTATTGCTGTGAAGGGACACCATGACCACAGCAGCTTTTATAAAGGAAAACATTTAATCGGTGCTGACTTACAGGTCAGAGGTTTTAGCCCATGAACTATTATGGTCACGGGGGAGGCACGGCTGCCTCGTAGGCGGATGTAGTGCTGGAGGATCAGCTGGAGGGTTCTATAGCCTGATCAGCGGGCATCAGGAAGGGAGGGACACAAGTTTCTGAGACCTCAAAGCCTCTAAACCTCAAGGTTGGAAGAGTGGCACTTCTCCAACAAGACCACACCCCCAATAGCCCCACTCCCTACACACCTATAGCTGCCAAGGATGGAGGGGGGATTCTGGGAAAGGGGTGTCTGAGAGCATCGCAAACAAAGGACTCTTTGGATAGCTAGTCTCTTGCAGGTTAGAAACCCAGTCTTTTATTTTACTTATCAATCCAACCAGTTACTCCAGGTTTCCTTTTGATTATCCTATGACTCAGCATCCCACCCTTACCCCTACCCCGGCCCCTTACTTCTTAGGAGACAGCAAGCACGCATTTCCTTTTAACCTTGCAAAAGAATTCGGAGATCTGCCTGCCTCAGTTAAGCACGGATGATAAACTAACTGGGTAGGACTCTGTCCTGAAATTACCATTTCTGCCACACGTGGGCCTGACCTTGCTTCCGGTCCCAAACTCAGGAATTTGTCTGACTTTGTAAGGAAAAAACAAAAAAGCTTAGCTGGATGGGACCTCCTTTGATCACCGCTCCCTAAATCTCTTTAATCTCCTTTCTGACAAGTTGACTCACTGCTGCTTTCGTTCCTTTAGAGTCATGAAAGCCCCTCATACAATTCATATCACATCCTTTTATTTTTGCATAGTTGAGGAATTATACACATTTGAACCCATATTTTTAGAGTTCTTTTCCACAGCTTCAGGTCTGTCTGGAAGGTCCCAGTGTAAGATCCGAAAGAAAAACGGGGGTACCCCAGCACCCCATGCCTTGGAAACCGGCACCCCAAACACTCACGAGAGACAGACCTGATGCAATTTGCAAGAGGAATTTTAATTTTCAGAGCTCTGGGGGTCACAGTCCTACCATGTAAAAGAAGTGAGCCATGTGGGCTGGCTTGGATTGGCCTTTTATAGGCTTATAACAGAACCCGCCTACCACAAACTTCTAAGCCAATCAGTTCAAACCATACAAACCCATGCTCTCTGATAACCTATCAGCCTCTCACAGAGGCCGGAAGAACTAGTTAAGTCATTTCCGCTTACGTGGCCACCACGCACAGGGTCGCGCCCACCCTTCCCCACTGGCAATAGGGGGACCTAAGTGCCCCCCGCCCCCAGGCAGGTGTTCCACAGCTCCCCGAGGTGATTCTGCCAGCCCCCAGCCGCGCTTGTTCTTGCCACAGCCGCTCCACGGAGGCAGGCGAGATGGAAAAGATGCCAGGGACACTCCCAGCCCGAGGCTCGCAGCCGGCCCTGGAGGACAGAATGGGCCAAACCTCTGCCCCTTTGGGGTCACCCTAGACTCAGGCACAGGGGATTCCTAGTTTGCAACCTTATCCTTTCACCAGTTCTGACCGTTTTTTGCTGAGACATTAGCCACACCTTTGTCTCCAGGACTCGGAGGTCATGGAGTCATTAACTTTAACAGGGAGGACTTTCCTCGAAGGAGGAGCGTAAAATATGTACATTATTATACAAACAAGCCCTATGCCCACAGCTGCCATCGACACTGGCTCTGTCCCATGTCATTCTGTCCCCACCAAGGCCAAGCTGGACCCATAAGTAGCCCCTTAGCAGGTAAAAAAACAAGTTCCAAAGACGAGACAGGCTCAAGGAAAACTCCCCTCTGCTTCCTATTTTGAACATAAAGGGGTAGGGCTCTTCAAGTTGCTTCTTCAAATCGGACCAGGTTTTCTTATTCCCATTCTCCTTTGGTGTTTTGAGGCAGATATTATTGCTATGCAACTCAGGCTGATCTGGAACACAAGATCCGCTTGCATCTGCTTCACGAGTGCTGGAATTATGAGTATATCGCCATTCCAAGTTCAGTCACTAAAGGTTTTGGGCATATACATAGGCTCTAACCCAGAGCTAGTTTCTAGATCTGTGGGGAAGGGAAGGGCTTGGTGCTGCCTCTGTAGGGCACACCCTACCCCCCACTGACTATCCTCCACCTCAAGAGACATGGTCCAATAGGTGGGAGCCGCCATCAGTATTGGAACCTCTGGGCCTGCGTGGTCTTCAGGTCATAAGTTATGGATTCTGTTTTTTGAGTTTCAACCCTGCCTTCTGGAAAGTTCTCTGTTTTTAACCCACCCTCCCCTGCATGGTCTCCCTTCTACATCTCCACTTCCACACCCAGTCATGGAGCAGAAACCAAAGTGTGGCAAAAGATTTTGTTTTAGAGAAACTCAAGTAGTCACAAATCCCCCTAAGCCTGTTAGCTTTGTGGTGGCATGCAGGGGTCAGGCTAATGGCACTTGGTGGGGCATGTGCTTAGAGAAAGCTGCAGAGAAAACTGGATGTGACCAAAGCCTGGGCATAGAATTTTTATGCAGGGAGTGTCCTCTTATGGTCCCCATGTCCAAAGCCTTGAAGTCATAAGAGGGCCTCTGTGGAGTGTAGAGGTTTCAGTGCAATGGTCGCTATCATCAAGATGGCAAAAGTGCTATTCTTCTGAGATGCTAAGTTTGCTATGCTTTTCAGCTCTGTATATTTAATTAAGCCTGTGGCTTATGGGAACCACAGAAGAAACGTGTTATGTCCTGATGGAATTCAGTTTACTGAAGAAATTTTTTTTTTCATTTGAGGGAGAAATCATTACTTTGTATGTGCAAGATGCAATTTTTATGGATTAATACAGATAAACACAAGAGTTTAAACAACTGTCTTAAAGTAAATGGCCTAGTTTCTTTCTACAGCTACTGGGGAGGAGGGAGGGGGAGGGGGAGGGGGAGGGGGAGGGTTGACCGGCAGTGCTCTGATGGTCCACGGGCCATGGGAAGCTTCTCTCACCTGATTTGTCAGCCCGTATCTTCTGACAGCCCTGAGGTCAGCAGTTCTCTGCTCTCTGGAAAGGGACTCACCTTTTCCTCTCTTCAGGCCTTCGTCCAAACTGTCATTTATGCCTGGAACGATGTCTTACCTCCTGACAGACACATCGTGAATCTTCCTCTCACGAAGCAGTTCAAGGTCACTTCCCCAGGAGGTCTCCTCTGAGAAAGAGAACCAACTCTCCAAGACAGGGAAGGTAGGCACATGCCTGCGATTCCAGCACTAGCAGCACTAGAGGTAAAAAGGTCAGAAGTTCAAGGTCATCCTTGGCTGTGTTTCAAGTTGCAGGCCAGCCTGGGCAGAGAGAGAAGCAGAGAGAGACAGAGACACAGAGATAGACAAACAGAAACAGAGAAACAAAAATACACAGAGAGACAGAGATGCAGAGTGTGAGAAAGAGCCAGTGTGAGCATCAGACTCTAATCCCCAAACTACAGTCCAATACTAAACATCTGTACAATTTTGTACAGGATTTAACAGTATATAAAACTGTAAGATATATGCCTTATGAAGTAATCATGGCAACCACATGGACAAACTAGAGCCAGGGTTATTTACAGTTCTCATCCACCAACCAGGTGGTGAGACTTTCCAGAGGCTAAACGACCTCTAACCACAGAGATAGGAAGTGGTCCTGCCTGTAAAACACGGTTTTCCAAGACACGGAAAGGATGCAGGAGAAAGACCAGGGTCTCTCGCTGCCATGCCTAAAGGCTTCCCCTAAAGCTCTCCTGAAGGGCCAGTGAAAGAGCTTAGCAGGTCAAGGCACCTGTCACCAAGCCTGATAACATGATGTGGTCGATCCCGGCACCCACGTGGTGGAAGGAGAGAACCAATTCCCTACGTGTTGTTCTCTGACCTCCACATATGTATCATGGCATGTATTCCCCACAAAAAAATCAGGTATGGTAAAACTTGTCATCTCCGCACTGAGGGTGTGGGGGAGACAGGAGGACCCCGGGCTCACTGGTCAGTCTGGCTTACTTGGCAAGTTCAGACCAGTGAGAAACTGTCTCAAGACACCAAAGCAAAGCAAAGCAAAGCAAAATACACACACACACACACACACACACACACACACACACACACAGACAGACAGACATAATGGTATGCTATGCATTTTAAACCCAGCACTTGGGAGGCAGAGGCAGATGGATCTCTTTAAATTTCAAGCTAACTGAGTCTACACAGTAAGTCTCTATTCAAAAACAAAACAAACATAAAAACCAAAACCAAGACAAAACCTCGGGTGACCTTAAACTTCTGAATCTCTTGGCTTTTGATTCCCAGATGCTGGGATTACAGATAGATGCCACTATGCCTGGCCTATACTTATATCTCATAAAGCTAGTACCCCTCAACACACACACACACACACACACACACACACACACACACACACCACACACATGCTATATATGTAGTTTTTTTCAATTTTCAATTAGTGTGTGGTGTGTGTGTGTGTGTGTGTGTGTGTGTGTGTGTGTGTGCATATGTGTGCAGTCACATGCATTCCATGGTGTATGTGTGGAGGTCAGAGGACAACTTTTGGGAGTTGAGAGTTGATTCTCTCCTCCCACTGTGGGTAGATTTTGGGAACTGGTCCCAGATGATCAAGCTTGTCAGTGTTTTATGTACTGAGGCAGTGGAACATTATATTTCTTTTGAGATATTTCTAGGATATTCCTGCTCTGTTATCATCTTGATAAATTAAAAAGTAATGTTGGGGGTTAGAGAGATGGCTCAGTGGTTAAGAGCATCTGCTGCTCTCGCAGAGGACCCGGGTTCCGTTCCCAGCACCCACATGGTGGCTCACAGCTGTACTAATTCCAGATCTAGGTCATTGGGTGAATTCTTCTGACTTCTGTGGGCAGTGTACACACATGTCCATACCCATACATGCAGGGAAACCATTCATATACATGAAATAAAAATAAATCTTCAAAAATAATAAAAAGTAATGTTAGTATTTCATTGGAAAGGTCTTAAATGTATAGATGTGCTGAGGACAGTTTTTTTTTTAAAAGATTTATTTTATGTATATGAATGTTCTATCTGCATGAACACCTATGTGCCAGAAGAGGGCATCAGATCCCATTATGGATGGTTGTGAGCCACCGTGTGGTTGCTGGGACTTGAACTCAGGACCTCTGAAAGAGCAGCCAGTGCTCTTAGCTGCTGAGCCGTCTCCCTAGTTCCTGAGAACAGATTTCTTAATAACTCATAGTCTTCATGGTATGCTTTTTCACTCAGTGGTTTCCATTCAGCTTAGTTTTAGCATTTTAAAATTGTATTCACTTTACATAGTTCTTGACTGACAGGTATCTGTTATCGATATTATGAAATATTTATATCTTCTGTATGTTGTTTATACCATGCTATTTACTGAGTTCCACTTAAAACCATGTCCAAGGTAGCTGAGTGGCCTTCCCGTAAGGAGTCTGAGCTTCTTAACTTGACATACCTTTGTATTCCCCGAACCTCTCCCTTTACAGTCACAGTGGTTTGTGACACCGAGCTCCCACCAAAGGGACGAGATGCAGCCACCACCTATGTCAGAGGTAAAGGACAGGCAACGTTGGCCCTGGTAGGCTCGCTAGCTCTGTTTGAGTCTTGGCACGAGGGTTTTACAAAAAGAATCACCTGGCCGAGCCACTTTCTGCTCTGTGTTTCCTTGTGAACACTGAGATAACCCATTATTGGTTTCTAACATAAGCACCTGAGATGACTCATTGCTAACAAGTCATCATCTTCCTGTATCTTTTGGGGAGTTGGGAGCGTACTGTGAGACACCCAGGGGAATAATAAAACTGTCCTCTGGGTGTGTCCATGATGGCTTCCTGAGTTGATGACAACCTGAGGCCGGGGACCGAATGAGTGCACTGGTCCCTTAATGGATTCACAGTATAATGGCATAACTTGGGGGTAGGGCATCATGGCTGGAAGTGGTCACTAGGAGTGTGGACTTGAACCCTGGTCCTTTCAGTCCTCCCAGTATTCCTCTCTGCTTCCTGCCCTGCCCCCATCCCCTCAATGCTCCCCAACCCCGCCCCCTTGATGAGCTAACACACCTCTGAAACAGAAACTAAACAAATCCCCCATTCACGTTGCCCTCTCAGAGGCTGTGTGCACAGAGATGATACAGCCAGCTAATACAGGCCTGGAGTTCCGGACAGTAGATGCTGGACACAGCAGAAGGGGTTGATCTTATTTATCTTTGCCTGGTGGAATAGATCATTTTTTATGTGAGGGAGTATGGGGGCTTATTTGAAAGTTGACATATAAAGTCAGGATGAATGTTTTAAAAAAGCACTGAGACCCGCTCTGTCAGGAATCAGAAGGGATTCATTTCTTCTTTCTTTAAAACCTGGAAAAAGATTCTCTTAGGAGCGATCAAGCAAGGAAGGTCATCTTTGCCTAATGAGGCTTGCGGCCCAAATGTGAGGAGAGACTGAAGCAGGCGAAGGAAGAGGCTCCCGGCAGCAGCCTTTCGAGGCTTCGTGAAGATTCCACACTATGGCATAGGTTTTGTTTGGTTGATTTTGGTCCTGGAAACTGAGCCAGGGACTGGTGAGCACACTGTCACTGAGTCCTCCTCTTCTCTTTCTTAAAATCTTTTTCTCTTTTGAAGAAGAGTGTCATTAAGTCACTCAGAGCCTGGGCAGGGCCTGGATCTTGACTGTGTGTGTCCAGTGCCCCTTCAGCCTCCCAAAGGCCTGGGATTTCAGGCCTGAGGCACCAAGTCAGACTAGCCAGGATCTTTTACAGAGTCACACAAAACAAACAAACAAACAAACAAACAAACAAACAACAACAAAAACCCTACAGCTCTCACCTGAAATGAAATAAGAGTTTGTTCTGGAGTTATGTTTGAGTGGCCATGGTCCAGGAACGGTTTATGGTTTTACAGAACAAAGAAAGTCATGAATCAAATACATTGCTGCTTACATCAAAGGGGAAGGAGGGGGAGGAGAGGGAGAGGGAGAGCAAGAGGACACACACACACACACACACACACACACACACACACCACTTTCTCTTTCTGTCCCTGTGGAGAATTAGAGTCGCTGGAGAGAAGCCACAGAAACCTACTAAAACTGCAGTGAGATGGGGAGGTTGGGATGTTGCAGGACCTGAGGTTAAGAGGTTAATCTCCTTGTGTTAGCTTTAACCTGAATAGAGGAATTCTTTACCCACCTCTATGTTAGATGGAATGACTCCCCCCCCCCACCCCGGACTGATAGAATAAAACCTTTTGTAACCAATTAACTAGGCAGAGCCGCCCCTCTCTCCCTCACATCAAAAGTGATCTATTCCATCAGGCAAAGAGAAATACGATCAGCCCCTTCTGTTGTACCCAACATCAAGTGTCAGGAGCTCCAGACCTGTAGTAGCTGGCTGTCTCATCTCTGTGCACACAGCCTCTGAGAGGGCAACACGAATGAATGGTCTAGGGAAGCTTTATATCAATTTTAGGGCCTCATCTTAGCATGATCTGAATTGGTATAGAATATTCATTCATTCATTCATTCATTCATTCACCATTCACTCACTCAGGCTCACGTAGCCCAGGCCAGCTATATACCTGAGAAAGGCCTTGGCCTTCTCCTCTCCTGGTTCCGTTTCTGGAACACCTGGCTTTGTGTGGTACTGGGGATAGAACCTGAGTCTTCCTTCCGCACGTGCTGCCTCTCCTGTTGGGCTAGAATTTTAAAGAGTTAAAAAGACATAGTAGCATTTGACCTGAATGCCCACAGAATGGCTTCTCTCTGGCAATGTTTAACACCTCAAAACGAAAATACATCCGCTCCCTGGGATTGCTAGGCGAGGGCCCGGCGCTTCTCGACACTTCTTCGCAGACAGGATAACACTTTAATTTGGGCCTCTGACTCTTTCTCACCCAGAGAAGGGAGGTGGGCTTGGAGGAGTGCTTCTGCCCTGTCCACTTCCTCGCGGAGCATCAGCCTGACGATGTGCAGGCACCATCCGACGGTCCTCTCTTCACTGCTGCAGACGGGAGGCGATGCCAGGGGGAAAGTTCAGTGGAAAGATCTCTGTCACCTGCCCTGCCCTTCACGTTCAAAAGATCAGGCACAAATCTTTTAAGTCTATGACCTGATTTTCTTCAGCTACTGCCTTGTTATGTCTGGGATGTAGAGCTTCTAACTCATCCTCACAGTTTTGGAGGTTATTGTGGCCCAAGCCAAGTCCTGACACCTACCCAACCTCACTAAGGCAATTTTAACAAGCCAACTTAAAGGTGGAAAGCAGAAGCTGAAATGGTGGTGGTGCACGCCTTTCATCCCAGCACTTGGGAGGCAGAGGCAGGCGGATTTCTGAGTTCGAGGCCAGCCTGGTCTACAGAGTGAGTTCCAGGACAGACAGGGCTACACAGAGAAACCTGGTCTCAAAAACAAAGTAAAAAAACAGGAAAGGGCAATTGATTTAACGTGACCACACTGGGAAAGAGGAACAGAGAGATCCAGGGGACTCCTAAATCCTGAAGCCAAGAACGTGAACATCTGAGTAGTGCCAGTTAGGGTGTAACCGTGGCCACCACTGGCTCACGGGAGTCTGGACTTCAGTCTCATCTTGTGAGGTGGTCAAACTAGTCATTACAACGGCATGAAATCGCTTCCCAGGAGACAAGTCCCCTTTCTGGCCGGGGCCCTCCCCCTCACCCAGCATGATATTTGCAGAAGAATTCCCATTTCTCTGGGGCCCAGCATTTCTAGTGTGATCATCTGATTGCTTCATTACAGTCAGGCTGCTCGCCGGATTCTCAGACGAGCTCATCCCATAGCGGTCTTCGTTGCTTCTCTTACCAAGGGGACAGTGTTGTCCAAACCTAATCTTCTAACCAAAGATTTCCGACTTGGTTTTCCCCTTTTGTCTTTCTTTTCTTTTTCTTTTCCTGGGTTTATTTGCCTCGGTACTCTGAGGCATCTGAGCCATGGCTTCCTGTTTTTACTCTTCTTGACCTAAATCTTAGCATGTGAAGAAAGGAGGAAGGAAGCCAGCTGGAGCAGCTGTCCGCTCAGCAGAATTGCTAGCCCAAGGATAGGGACCTTGTGGACACACTTTCAGCACTGTAGAGGTTCTGGGCTGTTCTCTTAGAGCCGGGATGGTATGACCTACTTACTCCTGACCCACTAAGGACCCATGTCACCTTCTCTCCTCAATCCCTCATGGCCAGCTCTGCCCACAGCTAATCCCAATGTGACTGGCAACTTGACTAGATAGATCCATAGACCTGACTCCGAAAGCCTGTCTGTTCAACACAAACACGTCACAGGAGCCCACAAAGCCCTGGGTGATGGGGAGACAAAAGAATTAAAAGACACACCCGGCAGTGGTGGCGCATACCTTTAATCCTAGCACTTGGGAGGCAGAGGCAGGCAGATTTCTGAGTTTGAGGCCAGCCTGGTCTACAGCCAGGGCTACACAGAGAAACCCTGTCTCGAAAAGCCAAAAAAAAAAAAAAAAAAAAAAAAAAAAAAAAGAAAAAAGGAAAAGAAAGAGAAAAAGAAAAAGAAAAACAAGAAGTTGTTAACATTCATTGGAACCCACATAAACCACTTATACCAAAGTGTTATTGTTCTCGAAAGGTGAGTTAGAGCAACCTCTTCTGCCCATACCTGGAACATTGTGTCTGGTTGCAACACGGGGGGGGGGGGCAAGCTGCTGCAGACCTTGTCTGTACAGTGTGGGGTTTGTTTTCACTTCGTAATGAGGTGACTAGAGAGAGAGAGACTTGGTGGTGGGTAGGAGACTGCAGGGAGCAGTCTTCCATCAAGATGCTGTGGGGACTCCCAACAAGGCATTAATTAGGAAACCCTTGCATATATCAGGCTGCAAAACTGCAAAGCTGAAAAAAAAAAAAGAAAAGAAAAGAAAAGGGAGACATTTCCAGCATTAAAATGCTTGCTAAATTAAAAAGTGTCTGTTGGGAGGTGATCTACAGGAAACGCACAGCAGCTCTCGCATGCCATGGGGCCATGACCTCAGAATCATTGGCTGGCTCAGATGAATATGTAAATTAGGGGGATTCAGTAGCATGGTGACTCTGTCCCGGGCCTCTTAGGACTGGCTCCATCTTCCAGACTGCACAAGCGTTCCCCCCCCACCTCTACCTTCTTGCTTGATCCCTGACTTAGTGTCCCAGCAAAATGAACTTTACTCTGTTCCAAGTGCATGCCCCAGGCTCTCCTGCGTTCTGCTTTTGCTTAGATTTCTTTGCTCCATCTGGAATGTCCTTCTGTTTCCTCCTTTGCCAAGTTTCTAAAGATTCCCGATCCTTATGGCCTTGTGCAATGTCCTTCCCTCTGTGAAACCTTCCCTCTCTGACTAGACAGGTCTGGTTAAAGGACAGCCTTTCTCTTTCGTTGAGTATTTCTCATTTGTCTTACAGACATATATATGTCTTTGTGTACACATGTGACCCTGAGGTCTAACCTGGGGCATCAAGCGTGCCGGGCAAGTACTGTGTCACTGAGCTAAAATCCCCAGTCCAAGACATCTGCTTTCTGAAGGTTAAGTTAACATGTTCCCTTCTCATGTTCCCAGTTGGTAACAGATGACTTTGTAAGCAGTAGCAATTTAATCAATGAATGAATGAATGAATGAATGAATGAACGAACGAATGAATGCTCACATCAAAAAACAAACAGCAGAGCTGTGTGTGTAGTGTGAGGAGGTCAAGCTATAATTCAATTTGCTCCTTTGTCAAACATATTAGGATCAAGGGCTTCTGCCAAATTTGTGATTCAAGTTTTTCTTAGAATGTTTGGTCTCTAACAAACACATACGAATAACAAAGAGTACACAGTCTCTAAGGGAAAGCAATTAAGCCCACTTTTTTTTTTTTTTTAAAAGAAGAACTTGATGAGTAGAATTGGGAAGGGTAATTGTGATAGAGCCTGGGAAGGATGCATTAGCTGGGTGCTTGAGGCACCCCTAACCCATGTTGAAACTCTTCAAGCTGAAGACATAGCTCAGCTGACTGAGCACCTGCCTAGCACGCCCAGGCCCTGGAGGTCAGTCCTCAGCACTGTGAAAAGCAGGCATGGTATTTCCTAGCTGTAATCCCAGCACTAGACAGGCAAAGGCAGAAACACCAGAAGTTCAAAATCATACTTGGGATACATGGGACACACTGGGATACCTGTCTCAAAAAAAAAAAAAAAATCCTGACCTTCCGGATGATTATATTAGGAAATGGGACAATAAACAGGTCCTCCCCACTAGTGACTGTATACGGAGAACCCCAGAGCATGCCTAGGCAGGCTCTTCCTACCGTATGGAGATGCGCGCAGAAGACAGCAGGCTGTGACCCGCAGAGGCCTAAGCTGGACCATGTTTTCAGACCAATCCCAGGCTTCGGCCTCAGAACAAGGAGCATTCCTTTTTTGTTGTTGACAGGTTTCTCACAGTGTCTAGTACTGTGCTGTAGAGGCAAAGCTAACAGAGACCCAAAGGCGCTGGAGTTAACTAAGGAAACGTTTTTTGGACACCGATTGTGAGAGTACAAGCTAGTATTATCCAGAACGCTCTCCAGGACTCTTGGCAGTAGCTGTGTATTTAGAAGACCCTTACTCAGCCCGTGAACATCTACTGAGAAAGGAACTTGAGCTAAAGGTTGGAATTGTGAAAGTCAAAGTGACTTTGAGGGGCTCACAGCCTAGTGGGGAACGTGGGATGGCGCCCTAGGTGTTAGTTTGGGGTGTTGTGGGATGGGATGAAGTGGTAGGACAGTCTCAGGAAGGAGGCAGCGCTGCCTACGGGCTGATGAAGCGGTGATGAGGGACGATCCAAGCTGCTCTGTCAGATGAGGCAGGAGGGGGGCGGCCGCTTGAACTGGGGTCTGAACACAGCATTCGTGGTGCGGAGTCCTGGCCCGCCCAGCCTTCCCTGTTTTAAAAGGAGATGATGCTAATACCGGATTAGCAGAGTCTTATGAAGAGCAATGGAGAAAACCCCTAGGGCTAGGTAGGCTCCGCCCCACTCTACCTACGCCCACTCTTCATTTCACATCCAGTGCTCTACCTCCGGCATGGTTCTGCCGGCTTGCTCTTTAACCTGGCTGGCTAAGATGGAAGAAGATATGCTTGGCCAGGCGGATGCACTTTCTCCCACAGAGTTTCGAAGTGGAGCTAAGTAATTTTGCAGTTGCTAATCCCACATTTCCCAATTGGCATTTACATAAAATAATACCCTACTGAGTACCACGCGCCTAAATAAACAGACGTTTCTGAGCCTGTTATTGATGGGGAGGAGAAAGAGCATGGGGGTCTCTATCCAACCCTGGGAGACTCCAAATCCAACAGGGTGCTTCTGTGTCTGGAGGCTAAGGGAGCATTCAGAGATTGTGGCTCTGACTATTGAAGAATGCATGATTTTTTTTCCTTACATGTTTTCTTTCATGGACTTGGATGGCCTTCTGTTGCAAAGACAGATTCTGGCTGTTTGTCATAGCACTGACTGTGGGTTATGTAAGCCGTGAACTTTAAAACCAGAGAACACACAAGCACACACACACACACACACACACACACACACACACACACACACGGTAGAGAAGAAGGGAGAGAGCTTTCATTTCTGTCCTCACCCAAAGTTGCTTTGTTTCTGACCTGAGAAGATCTGAGCATAAACAGATGGGCCAGAAGCACTTAGAAATTACTGCAGTTGTTTCTTGAGGGGTAGAATTTTTATTCAACCATTGGTTCCTGATGCAAAGGAAATTTTTATGCCATTGCTGGGATGAAAGAATGAAAACACCAGTCAATTGGAAAAGGGGAGAGAAGCCAGGAGGTGGTGGCATGGGACTTCAGTTGATGGCAGAGGCAGAGGCAGAGGCAGAGGCAGAGGCAGAGGCAGAGGCAGAGGAAGAGGAAGAGGAAGAGGAAGAGGAAGAGGAAGAGGGGCAGAGAGGCAGAGGGGCAGAGGGGCAGAGGGGCAGAGGGGCAGAGGGGCAGAGGGGCAGAGGCAGATACTTGAGTTCAAGGCCAGCCTGATCTACAAGTTCCAGGACAGCCAGGAAACCTTTTTTCAAAATCGTATACTATACTATACTATACTATACTATACTATACTATACTATACTATACTATACTGAGAGAAATGCAGGAAGGTGACATGGCAAAGATGGCTGGAAGTAGAAAAAGGTTGCAAGGAAGTAGTGGAGCCTCAGGGTGACTGAGCTACCGGGATCCTGAAAAAAATTGTGTGTGTGTGTGTGTGTGTGTGTGTGTGCATGTACACACACATGTGTATAAATAATTTTATGTTTGAGTGTTCTAGCTGTGTATATGTCTGTGCACCACGTCCATACCTGATGCTCTCCCACTCAGAGGTCAGAACTGCGTGTCAGACCCCTTGGAACTGGAGTTACAGAAGGTCGTGAGATGTCTGTGGGTGCTAGGGATTGAACCTGGGTCCTGGGGAAGAACAGCCAGTTCCCTTTCATGTCTGAGCTAACTCTTCAGCCTGAGAGCTTTCCTGGTAAATTAGCTTGCTATATCATGTTGCTCACCCAACCTGAACCAAGCAATGAAGTCCGGAGTTTTCTCTAACGACTTTAGAACAAACAAATTCTCTCTCCCTTGATAGATGGCAGCCCTTGTATGGCCTCTAAATTCTTCCACCCACACTGACATTAGGTAAAGCAAGACTCTACCTCAGCATCCTTCGCAGGGAGCAGGGGCTCCAGGAGGTGGCGAGGTACACCTTCTGCTGTAACAGCCCACCACCACTCCTGAGGGGACCCCCGATCTTTGGTTCAGGGAACATTCACTGATAGTTTTGCTGTGGTTCAGCCGTATTCCCTGGCAAACTGCGGCCCTATCTTCTTTAAATACAAAAAGCTCTTTCTCTGGGAAAGGACCCAGAGATCAATGTGTTCGTTGACTTTATAAGCTATAACTAGCTTACTGTTGATGATACCTACGCATTCCTATTGGTTCTGATTTTGGCTCCCTCCTACGTTGTGTGCCCCTGGAGGGCTGGACGTGCTCTCCTTATGGGCGGCTGCCTGACATCCCAGTTCCTGAGATGGGTGTCTTCGAAAACAGCCCGAGGCAGAGCATTCTCTTCTTCCCCGACTTCTTCCCTTGACTCTAATCTGCCTGGCTGCTGCAACCCTTCTCTGCCGTGCATGGGTCAGGAGAGAGGCGCCTGTCTCACTTTTAACAGTGTTCTTAGATTCATTCAATAAATGTGTGTGTGTGTGTGTGTGTGTGTGTGTGTGTGTGTGTGTATGTGTGTGTCCACATGTGCATGCAGATACCCTAGGAGGCCAAGGGTGTGGGATCCCCCTGGCGGTGGAGTGGCAGTCATTTGTGCCTGTCCAGCATGGGTGCTGGGAGCCAAACTTGGGTCCCTGCTCCACGCTCTTACCCATCAGGTCTTCTTCTCAGTCCCTCACCGCGTTTGGCTTTTCTTCTTTCTTGTTTCTATTCTCCCATCAGAACACACATGTACACACGCGCCCGCGCTTGGGTTTGTATAATCTGAAGCATCCTCTGTACTCCTGGACCCAAGTCTCACCTCCCAGGCCCTCCTCCCCCCCTTCCAAACCAAGCTTCTGTCTCCCTGCAACTTGAACTTGAAACCATTTACTTCTCTACCTATAACCACGTCCTGATTTATCCCTGTATTACTTATTTATTGCAGAGAAAAATCTGCCTAATTGACTTTTCTGTCCATGGAAACACTGGTTCTCAGTCTGGGTACGGTGGCATAGGCCTTTAATCCCAGCACTTGGGATTAAAGTCTGTGAGTTCGAGGCCAGCCTGGTCTACAGAATGAGTTCCAAGATAGTCAGTCTACCCACACTGACATGAGGTAAAGCAAGTCTCTACCTCAGCAGGAAACCCTGTCTCAAAACAACAAAACGAAACGAAACAAAATGAAATGAAACAAAACACTGGTTCTCTTTAAAGATTCAGATACTCCGTAAAGAAAATCAGCCAAGGGACGGCCGTTACAAAGCCCCCGGTTCCCTTGCTTTTGGCTGCTTGGGATTCAGTACAACAAAGGCCTCGGACCTAAGCAGAGCCCTTGGCCTCTGTGCTACGGGCAGCGCTGCCGGCCTAAGGGTTAACAGTTGCCTACATTGGTTTTTTAGGATCTTGGAGGTATTGCAATCTGGCTGAGAGCATCAATTTTTCTCTTGATGCCACGTGAATATATTTGACCTCAGAGAATCCAAACTCTGTCCCGAGATCACGCTCACGGTGACAGTTTTGAGTCTGTGGAAGTGTCTGAGCACGTGTACTATAAAGAGTCATTAAATTCCACCACCAAATGCAAGGCGATCAATCACTTTCCCCCATGCCCGCCCATCTTTCCCCGCGTTTACTCCAGAACTCCCCTGGGTCGCATGCGTCCTTGGGAAGGCAGACAGGCAGACGCGTACGTGCTGAGTTTCCCATTTCTTCACATTATTTGCCTTATAGATGTTCTTTCCGGTGAAACCCGCCCTTTTGGCGGTTGGCGTGGCACACGGTGGGTAAAATGGGCCTGAGGTGGTAACAAAGGAAGAAATAATTGGTTACTCCAGAATTCAGAATCAACCATTGTGGGGTCCAAGGATTAGAATTTCTCTACTAATTCCATGCTAGAAGCCAGAATACAGTAGCCGTATATGTGTATTTCATGGCTTCTGTGTCAAAAAAAAATAGTTTTTTTTGTTTGTTTGTTTTTAAATTGATTTCCACTTGTTTTGTAAGCATTTTAAACCTTGGTTCTAGACAGCTGTATTTTCCTATCTTCCTCAGCATACAGTCTTGTTATGTTGTATACATAAAAAAAAAATGTAGTGTTACAGAGAATGGATATTTTTTTTCTCTTTCAAAAGCCTGATGACCTGCATTTTGTTTCCCAAAGGAAGGGGGGCGTTTGAGACTGCCTGATGACACGGCATTTTAGGCGTCACAGTCCAGAGACGTACAGAGAGCTTTCATCAGCGTCTCAGTCCTCAAAACTCACGCTGTGACTCAGAGCGATCGACTCCCTCCTGCAGACGCAACAGGGGAATGTGAAAGCTCAGATGCTTGGCTCAGATCATGAAACTAAACTCAGATCACGACTGGACTAACGCGGCCACCTCAGGGTTCCTGGGGCCAGATCCCCAGGAAAACTGTCCAGGGCTTATTACAGTTGACTTTGCTGGGTAACCCTGGGGTTGAAAGGGAAGTTGTGTGGGAAGACTGTCCTTGGTCTTTTGTTCTAAGTCCCAACACCCTAGGAAGTCCAGGACTAGGGACAAACGGAGAGTGACTCCTGTGTTTCTCCTCCGCTGAATAGTGCTGAAATGACAAAGCCCTCGTCCCGATGACTCTATCTGGAGAGGATCTTTTCTGCTAGATTTGCTGTGACATTAAAAATGGATGAGAGCAGGCACGCTTCCTGCCCAGAGCCCAGTGGTAACCGACACGAGCCGGATCGGAACTTGCTTACTGCAAATCAACGCTTCTGTTTACCCAGGATTCAAAGCCCCCCCCCCCCAAGCCAGGCACAGCCAGGCTGACGCGGAGACGATTGACTCAAGGAGAGAAAGGACACAGAATTCGACGTCAAGAAGGCAACCCGCTGGGCTGGAGAGATGGCTCAGCAGGTAAGAGCACTGAGACGCTCTTCCAGAGGACCTGGGTTCAGTTCCAGCACTCACCTGCGGGTAGCTCCAGTTCTAGGGGATCGGACACCTTCGTACGCACATATGCACTTATGCACATGAAATAAACATTGACAAAAGCTTAAGAGGGTAACCATGCCTGCTTTCCGTGTTTTTGCGTAAGCCCGGGTTACCCGTCCATCTTCCATACTAGGCTGCCGCATCACCCCTAGTGCCTTCTCGGCACACAGAGGTGTTCGGAGTGCATCTATGTGAATGAAATGAGAGTCCACGCTCCTCTCTCCTGTGCCCACCTGATGTGATGGATGGAAGTTAGGAACTCACCTGCCCCTGTTCTCCTGGCTTTGTCTTTCGCTAGCTGGGTGCTGCTGCATGCTGCAGGGCACAGTGGATTTTGTCTGTAAGATACAACTGGAGTTGGGGGGGGGTGTTTAAGATAGTCTGAGCAGGCTTGCTAGCGCCATGTAGTGGTTTTAGGATGCTGTCCAGGGCAGTCCTGAGAAGCAGGTCCTCGGGTTTGGGCAATATAAGGGAACTGCAGGAGAAGCAGGGAAGGAGGGGAGGGCAGGGGAGGGAGTGGAGAAAAGAGGATGGTTTATCTGAAGCGGATACACCTGGATGGGTAAGTTGGGACAGGTTTCTAGGGTCTCCAATGACAGGCAGACAGGGCACTTGAACTTCATCCTGTGGAAACAGAGAAGCCACAGGAGACTCTGAGCAGAAGCAATGAATTTAAATTTTGGGATTGAAAAAAAAAAATCACACGACTCCAACTCCGTAAAAAGGCAGGTTCACACTCCAGAGGGGACTCGGAGGCAGGTCGTACAGGCAGCATTGTGAGCGGGTGCCAGGGTGGCTGTGGCTGAGGTGCTCGGTAACACCAAGTCCGTGCCGAAGGTCTGACAAGAGGGGAACTGGAGTCACAGTGGGCGGGGCAATATGGATGGTGCAAGGCTTAGTCCTTTTTAATTAGAGAGAGGGAGGAGGGGGAAGAGGGAGAGGGACACACACACACACACACACACACACACACACACAGAGAGAGAGAGAGAGAGAGAGAGAGAGAGAGAGAGAGAATCAAAGTTCTCACCATAGTGAAGTTTAAGTGGATTAGTCATATGAAATCCTGAATGTGAATTGACAGTAGTGTCTTCAGGGACCACAGGAAACAAGGATCTATCTATCTGTATCTATCCATCTACATCTATGTATGTATGTATGTATGTATGTATGTATGTATCTGTCTGTCTTTCTATCAATATCCTATATATATAGTCTATATATTATATATACACATATGTGTATATATATATATGTATGTATGTATATGTATGTATATGTATATTCAGGATCCTGCAGCTTAAGCTAGCCTCAAGTCAGCTATATAGCTTAAAATGCCTTGAATTTCTTTTTGTTTAAAAATGTAAAGGTTTGTTTTATTTAATTTAATATGTATGTTTTGCTTGCACATATATATGTGCGTCACTTGTATGCCTCATGCTCACAGAAATCAGAAGAAGGCATTGGGTCCTCTGGAATTGGAATTACCAACGGTTGTCTACCACATGGGCGCTGGGAACTGAACCTGGCTCTTTTGTTGTTGTTGTTTGTTTATTTTTGTTTTTTCAAGACAGGGTTTCTCTGTATAGCCCTGGCTGTCCTGGAACTCACTCTGTAGACCAGGCTGAACTCAAACTCAGAAATCCACCTGCTTCTGCCTCCCAAGTGCTGGGATTAAAGGCGTGCGCCACCACCGCCCGGCGTCAAACATGGGTCTTCTGCAAGGGCAAGGAGTGCTCTTAACCACAGAGCCGTCCCTCCAGCCTAAAATTCTTTTTAAAAATTTAAACTTATCTTTATTGTATGCATATGGGTATTTTGCCTACATGTATGTCTGTGTACCATGTGCATGCCTGGTACCTGCAGAGTCCAGAAGAGGATGTCAGATCCCTGAACTAGAGTTGCAGATGATTGTGGGTGCTGGGAATTGAACCAAGTCCTCTGGAAAAACAGCCTGTGTTCTTAACCACTGAGCCACCTCTCTAGCTCAGCCATGAGTGCCTGACCCTCCTGTCGCTGGCATTAAATGCGCTTGCCCCATGCCCCATGCCCCTTGCCCCATGCCCCGTGCCCCTTGCCCCATGCCCCGTGTCCCGTGTCCCCATGCCCCATGCCCCGTGCCCCGTGTCCCCATGCCCCATGCCCCGTGCCCCGTGCCCCTTGCCCCGTGCCCCGTGTCCCCATGCCCCGTGCCCCGTGCCCCCATGCCCCGTGCCCCTTGCCCTTGCCCGTGCCCCGTGCCCCATGCCTCGTGCCCCCATGCCCCATGCCCCATTCCCCATGCCCCTTGCCCGTGCCCCGTGCCCCCATGCCCCGTGCCCCTTGCCCTGTGCCCCATGCCCCCATGCCCCGTGGCCCTTGCCCGTGCCCCGTGCCCCCGTGCCCCCGTGCCCCATGCCCCTTGCCCGTGCCCCGTGCCCCCATGCCCCGTGCCCCATGCCCCTTGCCCCGTGCCCCATGCCCTGTGCCCCTTGCCCGTGCCCTGTGCCCCCATGCCCCGTGCCCCTTGCCCGTGCCCCGTGCCCCTTGCCCGTGTCCCGTGCCCCCATGCCCCATGCCCCTTGCCCCGTGCCCCGTGCCCCTTGCCCGTGCCCCGTGCTCCCATGCCCCATGCCCCGTGCCCCGTGCCCCGTGCCCCGTGCCCCGTGCATGAAGCGCCAGAGCTAGAGCTCAGGGCTTTCTTCGCAGGCAGCAGCAACTGTACCCACTGAGTTATCTCACTCCTCAAGGCAACATTTATATTAGCAAAGGACACCAAGTTCTTTAGCACCAAATAGTGGTGGTGCCAAATAATAACTCCAAGGCCAAGACAAGGAGGAGAAAGGGGAATAAAGAAAGAGGCAAGAAGCCGGGTGTGGTGGCGCACGCCTGTAATCCCAGCACTTGGGAGGCAGAGGCAGGCGGATTTCTGAGTTCGAGGCCAGCCTGGTCTACAGAGTGAGTTCCAGGACAGCCAGGGCTATACAGAAAAACTCTGTCTCGAAAAACCAAAAAAAAAAAAAAAAAAAAAAAAAGAAAGAGGCAAGAATAAGAGGAGTGGCTGGGCGGAGGCTGGGAAAGTGAGGCGGGCCTGTAGAGAGTCTCCATCCTCTGGCCTGGAGTGCTGGACCACGACTCGCGCCCCGTCATTTCAGCTGTGAACAGTTCGGATGGAGACAGGTTGGCTGAGGATGGGGGAGTCCTGCTCATCAATCTGGGAGCCTGTTCACGTCTGGGGAGTGTCATCTATGTCAGATCCATCTGGACACCCCAGCTTTTTCTTTTTTCTTTTCCCCAAATGCCTTTGCCAAGAACAATATTTTACCACATTGCGATGTGAGAAACTAGGGCACGGAGGGAGGGAGCTGAGTGTTAGTTTTGGCCCAAGTGTTCTCATGATATTATTGGGTCCACTGAGCAATTTACGTTTCACTCATTCACTCTCTCAACTATGTCACAGAGCTTGGTGTATATATGTATATAACCATATATATATGTGTATATGTGTATATATATATGTGTATATATATATATATATATATATATATATATATATATATGCCAGGCACCAGAAGGGTGCTGTTGGACTTGTCACAGACCTCCTATGCCAAGAAGACCAGCTCACACATGATATAAGGGAGAGACAAGGGGATAGTGTATCAGGTAGGTACATGCTTACTGTGCAAGCTCCGGGACCTTGGTTTTGAACACCCCCTGCCCCCTGCACTCGCGTGAAAGCCACGTGCAGCAGTCTGAGTCCATAATTCCAGTGTTGGGTGGATCCCTGAGGCGAGGCCAGTTGAAGGGTCCGTGAAGGACCTTGTCTCAAACCAACCAACCAACCAACCAACCAACCAACCAACCAACCAAGGCAGGAAACAATTGAGGAAAACATCCAGCTTTTACACGAACATGTATACACACGTACACACACTCAAAAACAGATACATAACACACACACACACACACACACACACACACACACCCCAGAAAATAAAAACAAAACCCAACTAGGTGACAGAGTGAACCGTTTCCTAGTTACACAGAGCAAAGTCCACGCCTGTGAGAGCCTCCCCGCAGTCCCCTGCCTTCTCTCTACTTTACATCCTGTGCTCTGGGCTTTAAAGCACTTGTGCTTGGAAGTAACTTGGATTAAATAATCCTGTTTCTTCCATAGTCGAACTAGAAGTGTGAGTTCCAAATGCATTTTATCCCAGTTCTTGTGGTCTGTGTGTTCGAGTCCCCGTCGAGTCCCTGCGTTGAAACTCCCATTCCCGGAAGCGATGGCATTAGGAAGTGGGTGTCCTTAGGTGGTCTTAGCTGGTGAGATTGTGGGTGTGCACGGTGAGCACCCCCTCCACGCCTGATGAAGATAGAGAGATCGCCCTCCCTCTACCGCTAAGGAGCGAGACCTCACCAGACCCCGGAGCCACCCATCCCCCCACTAGGCGAAATAAAGATCTGTCATTCAAGCCGCCCGGTCTAAAGGTCTCCCTACAGAGCCCCAGCTGGCTACGCGACCTATGATTACAGCTCATCAGCCTCAGCAGCTCTCCCGTCCTCCCCGAATGGCATCTTTCACTTTCATTGTCTCTAAGCCTCGGGGGAATGCAGGGTATCAGACTGGCGTGAAGAAAACCCATAGCCTGGAGGCAGCAGGGTCCGCCGGCAGGCTTCGACCCTCTGCTGCACTTAGACGAGGTGGAGATTTCCCCTCCCCCACCTGCCTCTCCCTCCCCACCTCGAGGCATTTTGAGTCGCCCTTGCCTGTGGCACAGAACTTGGGGGGGGGGGGAAACGCACTGGAGACCGTGCCCCTGGCTCCCCCTCTAACTAATAAATGTTTGATTGATTCTAAATGAGCTGTCACTGTGCCTGGGAGTGAGAACCACAAGCAGTGCCCTAAGCGGACTGTGAAGTGACAGTCACGTGACCCGGCTGCCGCACTGACAACAGCAGGGAGGAAGATGATTTAATTATGGGGAGGGGGGAAAAGAAGGGAGGGGACGGCTTCAGGGAGGGGGATGGGTTTCTGATCAGCTCTCTCGGGGACCAGCTTTGTTCCGCTTTTTGACAGCCTTTCACTTAAAAAAAAAACTCATTATGCTTAAAAAAAAAAAAGGCACTGGTTTTGTGTCTCTTGGGAAAGAATGACAAGGTGTGACCATCTGTCATCTATAGAAGCCTGACTACTGAGGAGCTTGGGCCAACTCTCCAAGCAGAGAGTATTTCAGTGGGTTTTTTTAAATTTTTTTTTTTTTAGTGTGTGTGTGTGTGTGTGTGTATTTGTGTGCATATATACATTTGTGTGTGTGTGTGTGTGTGTGTGTGTTGTACATTCATACAGAGGCCAGAGGTTAACCTCTTGTTCTGCTCATCGAGAACCACCCATCCTGTTTTATGAAACAGGCCCCTCCCTGGGACCAGGGCCTCATTCAGGCTGGGTGGCTAGCAGGGGTTACCTGTCCCTGACTCTGCAGTACTGAGACAACAGGGACAGAGTGCTAGGGACCAAGCTTAGTCTTTGTGCCACTATAACACTTTGCTTACCACATCATTGCAGGTGACAGATGCGTTCCCATGCGTGCCTCAGCATCTGGCTACCTTCCTGGGATTCTGTGTGGGGGGGGGAGGGGGGCTTCTCATTCTCCATTCCTGAGGCCTTGGAGCAATTAGCTCCTTAAATTTCGTTAGCCATATCTGAAAAACGATGAGACAGCTACCCACCCCATGGGCTTTGGTACCTGTACTTCCAGCTGCCACTACACCCTGACCACCTCTGACAGGTGCTAGCTTTTATGAGCGTGGACCGACGTGCTGACATTTAAAACAAATATGTTCCTGAAGACTGGAGAGATGGCCCAGTGGTTAAGAGCGTTTGCTGTTCTTCTAGAGGACCCTAGTAGTATTCTCAGCACCTACGTGGCAACTCACAACTATTGTAACTCCATTTCCAGAGAATCTGATGTCCTATTAGGGCCAGTGTGGGCACTAGTCAAGCCCATGGCGCACATACGTACATGCAGGCAAAACACCCACAGCCATAAAGAAATCTAAACACACACAGACACACACACAAAGCACACAAGCACACACACACACAAGCACACACACACACACACACACACACACACACACTTTTAAAGATGGGCCAGCCTCCCCAAACCCTGGGGCGAGGGCCCCTAACTTGGAAGCCATAAGGTAAGAGCCCTCTTGCCCCTGCTGATGATTCTAACAGTATTTGTAACACTAAATGCTACATATTATCTACCCTATGTCCATCACTGCCTGAAGAAACAGAGGAGACTAAAAAGGATTAAAGTTTCATATTATTGCCAAAAAGGGGGGGCTACTTCAGCTGTCCCTGGCTTCTGGGGGAGGAAGGAAGGGCCCTGTGCTCTTGCTCCTGAAAGCTGGTTTGGGAATGAGAAAGGCAGGAGGAGGTCTCATTAATACAAGCAGCTGGGGACAAGAAAACATCATCCTCAGGCAGCATCCTGGAATGCTCCAGATGTGCTCTGGGAAGCCAGTATGGGTAGAAGCTTCACATCTGGGGTTAGGAAAAAATGGTCCTAGTTTAGATCCCTCAGCATAATTGTCCCGGGTGATGTGTTTATAAAAAGATAATGAGAGGGGGCTAGAGAGATGGCTCAGCGGTTAAGAGTACGGACTGCTCTTCCAAAGGTCCCGAGTTCAAATCCCAGTAACCACATGGTGGCTCACAACCGTCTGAAGACAGCTACAGTGTACGTGCATATAATAAATAAATAAATAAATAAATAAATAAATCTTTATTTTTTTAAACCTCTAAGAAGGAGAGCAATTTCTAGACCAGGCAAAGAGGTCTCTATGCTGGGCAATTTTACGTTAATTTCACACAAGGTCGAGTCATTTGAGAGGAAGGAACTTCAGTTGGTAAAATGCTTCCGCTAGCTTGTCCTATGGGAAGCTTGTGGGGAGGTTTATTTTTGGTTTTGTTGTTTATTGATTGATTGATGATTACTGTGGTAGAGCCCGACATACCATGGGGAATGTCACCCCTAGGTCCTGGGTTTTATAAGAAAGCAGACTGTGTAGGCCACAAGAGAAAGCCAGTCAGCAACACTCCCCTGTGGCCTCTGAAGCAGCTCCTGCCTCCAGGTTTCTGCCTTGAGTCCCTGTCCTGACGTTCCTGCATGAGGAATTACAAGACATAAGGTGAGGCCGAAATGGTGCACACAGCTTTAATCCCAGGACTTTGGAGGCAGAAGCAGGCAGATCTGTTCTGTGGAAGTGTAGTCAAGCATGGGGAAAGAGGGTGCTTTGGTGGGCCCGTGCCCAGGCATCCCTCCTCCCCCCCCAAGACTCTCCCACCTCTCCCCCGCGAGAAGGACGGTATAGTATAGAATAGAGTTTATTCAGGGAGGAGGGGAGTTAAGAAGGTAGTAGAGACAGAGAAAGGGGGGGGGAGAGAGAGAGAGAGACAGAGACAGAGACAGAGACAGACATACAGACATACAGACAGACACACACACACACACACACACACACACACACAGAGTAGAGAAGTAGAGGCCGGCCATGAGCACATGGAGAGAGAGGGGGAAGGGACAAGAAGACAGACCTCCAGCTGGAAGGCAAGAGCAAGAAAGAACAGAGGGGCAAGCAGCTCCTATTATAGAGAGTCAGGCATACCTGGCTGTTGCCAAGCAACTGTGGGGCGGAGCTTAGACAAAATGCTAACACTGAGGTCATAGTCCAGGTCCACCGTTAACTTCTTCAGTTTCTTCAGTGAATATTTTTGAATTCTGATTTCGCCATCCCCTCCCACCCACCCACCCGCATCCACCCCCTATTTTTTGATACAGAATGCAGCCTCCCGCTGCATTGGGATCCTCTGCTTCCTGGTGCTGGGATTACAGGCACACACTGACTACCCTGTTGTTTAGTGGTCGTTAGGATGACTTATAACAAGGTACTGTGAGTTTTACAAGTCATAAATATATGTAAAAATTGTTGTTTGCTTTTTCTCCCGAGGTACCTTCTAGAGGCGTGTAGGTACATCTCTGAGTGAGAGCATCCTGGGAGTAAGGTCTTCATCTCTGCCTTCTGCTAAGTTTATCAAACCCTTAGCCTGTAGAGCGGACCCAGCAGGGTGCCAAGCAATTCTGACACCACCTGGTGGACACATGTGGAACTGCAGAGTCATCGCTCCAACAGTGCATTCCGGAGCGTTCTTTGTTGTGCACTGGTGAAAAATACCTTTCCATTTTTTTTTTTTTTGTTCTGACAACAGAATTATATTTATTGAAACTCATAAGGAATTTGTCAGTCATATCCAACATCTATCTATGATGTGAAAAGCTCACCTTGACTCTTAAGACAGGCTCTGTTTCCCACGGCAGCACATTCAGACGCTCACAACTCCCGTGCAGGAAATGGAACACCTGAGCCTCACCGGCTGTGGCAGTCATGGAGACGCTATGATTTCACCTTGTGCGCTCTGAAGCATGCCTTAGCTGCAGGGCCGGGTCCCAGGGTTCCCAGGGTTCCCCAGGGAAACCAGATGAATCCAGGAAACAGAGCCCAAATTTACAACTCAAAGTAACTTCAGTCTTGATTTGTCCTTCCTCTTTCCCCCTTTAAGCCTGTTCGCCTTATTTTTCATAGATCTGAGGACTGCGGATCGTCTGTGATTGAACTTACTATTTTCCTGTAGAGCAGGAAAGGAACAAAAGTCTTTTCTTTTTGAGCCCTAAGGCCAAGCATGGTGGCGCTTGCCTTTAATCCCATCACACCAGAAGCAGATCTATGAGTTCAAGGCCAGCTTGGTCTACTTATTGAGTTCTAGGAGTGCATGGACTATAGCGAGACTCTGTCTCAAAAAACAAAACAAAACAAAACAAAACAAAACAAAACAAAAACACAACAAGCACTTTTCTTAAGATACCAAGGGATACATGTTCCAAAGACACGTGCCCACCATGTAAGTGGATCTTCAGCCCTACCAGGGCGAATGTGCCGATCTCAGAAGCGAAGCGTGTTCTGGCCTGGCTAGTACTTGGATGTTAGGAGTCACAAGAGATTTTTCCTTCATTCCCTTTTTGACTTATGGAATCATTGAATGAATGGGTTTGGGCTCCTGAAACTGGAGAGGGCTAAGATGTGGAAGTGGCCAGCGGCTGTAAGTCTGGATTTGGTGATTCGTGAAGTAAAGTGATGCCTCGTGGTTCCGGCTCCTGCTCTCCGGACAGAGAAGCCTGCTTACAGCCCTGACCTCCATGACCATTCATCTAGGAGATGGGGCCGGGCTGTCAAATTCCTGTGCATCAGGGATATTGAAGAGGGCTTTGTGGGAAGAAGTTCTTAGTGACAAATTGGGTGTTGCTGTAACATTCTTGGAACTGTTAAAAAAAGATGTTTGTATGACTTCAGACAGACTTTCAAATGGCAGCATGAAACATCTGCCTCTGTGGCAGGACGGTTCTGGTGGGTGTTCTAATCAGGAAAAAATTAGAAGCTGCCTCATGAATGCCCTGACTCAGCTCTGCGAGTCTCGACTCCCTTCAACAGTGTGACTGTGTCTATTGCTTTTAACATCCCGAAAATCGACAGAGCGTCTTCCCGTCTTTCACATAGTGGGTCTCGGCACGAATAGAATTTGGTAAGAGCAGCAGTTCCTCCTGCAACCCAGCTGCCAGGTCAAAGTCTATCTTGCTTATGGTTTCTAATGCTGTGATGAGCACTATGACCAAAAGCAATCTGAAGAAGAAAGTCTGTGTGTGTGTGTGTGTGTGTGTGTGTGTGTGTGTAGGTGGGGACGGTCTATACGTTAGCTGTCCTGTACTCAAGGCAGAAACCTGGAGGCAGTAGCTGCTGCAGAGGCCGCAGGGGAATGTTGCTGACTGGCTTTCTCTTGTGGCTTACACAGTCTGCTTTCTTATAAAACCCAGGACCTAGGGGTGACATTCCCCATAGTAAGTCGGGCTCTACCACAGTAATCATCAATCAATCAATAAACAACAAAACCAAAAATAGACCTCCCCACAAGCTTCCCATAGGACAAGCTAGCGGAAGCATTTTACCAACTGAGGTTCCTTCCTCTCAAATGACTCGACCTTGTGTGAAATTGGCATAAAATTACCCAGCATAGAGACCTCTTGCCTGGCCTAGAAATTGATCTCCTTCTTAGAGGTTTTAAGTTAGAGCCCCAAGTGTCTGGAACACCAAAGATTTTTCCACGTGTGGTGGAAGCTGCGTCACGAGAGGAGAAACTTGGACAAAACCAGCCCAAGTTGAAGGTTGATCTGCACGTTCTCATCAGCATAGACTATACATAACAATGGGTTCTATTCCGACATTTTCATCCACGTGTACAGTGTGTTTTCGTCATTTTTCTCCTGTATTAGATACTTTTCTGTTGCTTTGGTAAAAGTCCACCATCAAGGAAACTTATAGAGGAGTTTATTTTGGCTTACGGTTCCAGAGAGAGAAGAGTCTCTCACGGTGGAACAGACACACGCAGCAGACATGGCGGCAAGAAAACAGAACTGAGGGCTCACACCTTTAATAGCAAATGAAAGTTGAGAGGGAACCGGAAATGGGTGAAGCTTTTTGTTTGTTTGTTTTGTTTTGTTTTGTTTTGTTTTTCGAGACAGGGTTTCTCTGTGTAGCCCTGGCTGTCCTGGAACTCACTCTGTAGACCAGGCTGGCCTCGAACTCAGAAATCCGCCTGCCTCTGCCTCCCAAGTGCTGGGATTACAGACGTGTGTCACCATGCCTGGCTGCTTTTAGACTCTTAAAAGCTCACACCCAGTGATGTAATTCCTCCATCCAGGCCACACCTTCTACATTTTCATAAACACTACAGAACTAGATACAAATGTTTAGATACCTGAGCCTGGGCCGTGTGTGTGTGTGTGTGTGTGTGTGTGTGTGTGTGCCTTTTTCATTCAAACCACCACACACACACACCTCAGTTAACCATTCTTGTCTCCCTCCTGGAGCTGAACCTTTTCTTCTTAACTCATTTTCTTTTCTACTTTAATGTCCTCCCCCCCCCCTTTCTCTCTCCTCTTTTTGTAGTAGCTCAGTGAATTTGACCCAGGGTGTTTATCAGAGTGGACTGGTGTTTCATGTACAATCTTGTGATATTTTCTGTGATGGTACTACAACCAAACACCTGTGTCCATACTAATTCTTCACCTTATTAAACACTTTTGTATCACACAGTCAGAAGAATGTAACTTAGCACTGACTATACTGCTATAGTCATTATAAGGAAGTACACTGTGGCTGTCTTCAGACACCCCAGAAGAGGGCATCGGATCTCATTACGGATGGTTGTGAGCCACCATGTGGTTGCTACGATTTGAACTCAGGACCTCCTGAAGAGCAGTCAATGCTCTTAACTGCTGAGTCATTTCTCCAGCCCCCTATATTCAAATTTGTATATGCCTTCATCATTTAGTAGAATAGCATTTTGAGTGCAAAGATCCAATCTTAAACTTACCTTGTTTCCTCCAAAGTCCTAGCACCCAGCTCGTTACATCCGACTCAGTTTCGACCCATCAGACATTGGTAACCCCAGTCTTACCTGGCTTAGTGTTTAGTACTGTCTTGCCTCAGGACAGTGGCGATGCAAGGAGGGTTTTGATGTAAGCACCTGAGCCTCAGGCGACGCCATATCCCTGCTCACTGCGAATGCTTGAGCGCCTTTCCTGGAAATGTGGATGCCCACAACTGGTTGAAACTTGTTTGCTTGGGGTTTTCTTCCCGTTACCTGTTCTCTACTTAAGCCCTGTTCTTGTTTGAAAGTGCCATATGGTATCATACCATAGTCTGACGCCACCATCTCTGTGAAAACTTCCTCACATTCTCCACAGAATTCCTCTGTGAGCCAGCAGCCTGCCTCGCTGAGGCTCCCTGGGTAGCAGGTTCACGGCTCTCATTTCCGCAGCTGCCTCTCCTCTCTACCCAAGTGGTCATGTTGTATAATGGAGACAAAATAGCTCAAAAAGTAACATTTTGACTCTTGGTTCACCGGTACCATCCCTGAGGGCAGCAGGAGCTCCAGGAAGCAGCTGGTCGGTCACACTGCATCTGCGGTTGTCAAGAAGCAGAGAGCAAGGAGAGCTGCTGCTTATATAGCTTCTTCCTTGTATGCACGGTAGGACCTCCTGCCAGGGCCAGGGAGGGTACTCAGTCCTCAGCGAACCAGCTCAAGACTATCCCACACAGGCTTGTCCAGAAGCCGACATGTCTAAATAATCCTTTACGGGTGTACCTGGGGGCTTGTTGCTGAGATGGTGTCAGGTCTTGTCAAGTTGACAGTATTAACCATCCCATAAGTTATTCACCCTTTTTTTTTTTTTTGAGCAGATGATTGCAAAAGTACTTTGTAGCCACACTGCTTATATGCAGACTAGATGATACATATGTATATACAATGTATAAGAAATGGGTATTCCGGGGCTGGAGAGTTTGCTCAGCAGATAAGAGCACTGACTGCTTTTCCGAAGGTCCTGAGGTCAAATCCCAGCAACCACATGGTGGCTCACAACCATCTGTAATGAGATCTGATGCCCTCTTCTGGAGTGTCTGAAGACAGTTACAGTGTACTTACATATAATAAATAGATCTTTAAAAATGTGTATTCGAGAGACCCTGTCTCGAAAAACCAAAAAAAAAAAAAAAAAAAAAAAAAAACCAAAAAAAAAAAAAAAAAAAAAAGAAAGAAAGAAAGAAAAAGAAAAGAAAGAAAGAAAGCCGGGCGGTGGTGGCGCATGCCTTTAATCCCAGCACTTGGGAGGCAGAGGCAGGCGGATTTCTGAGTTCGAGGCCATCCTGGTGTACAGAGTGAGTTCCAGGACAGCCGGGACTACACAGAGAGACCCTGTCTCAAAAACAAAACAAAACAAAACAAAACAAAAAAATGTGTATTCGTGGATTAGTAATATTGATACTCATTGATCAGGGACTCATTCCTCAGAGAAAGCAGCTCTTGTCAAGGCTGTCTTGCCTTTGGTCAAATCTGTATTTGTCATTTAACTGTAATAGGACCTCTTAAAAATAAGTAAGTAAGTAAATAAATAAATATGGGTGCTGTGATGGTTTGTATATGATTGACCCAGGAAGTGACCCTATTAGGAGGTGTGGCCTTGTTGGAGTAGGTGTGTCACTGTGGGTGTGGGCTTAAGACCCTCACCCTGGCTGCCTGGAAGTCAGTCTTCCACTAGCAGCCTTCAGATGAAGATATAGAACTCTCAGCTCCTCCTGCACCATGCCTGCCTGGATGCTGCCACGTTTCTGCCTTGATGACAATGGACTGAACCTCTCTGAGCCTGTAAGCCAGCCCCAATTAAATGTTGTCTTTTATAAAACTTGCATTGGTCATAGTGTCTGTTCACAGCAGTAAAACCCTAACTAAGACAGGTGCTTTGCAGTAGTACCTGCAGAGGCTAGAAGAGGGTTCAGAGACCCTTGGACTGGAGTTATTAGATGGTTATGAGCCACCATGTAGGTGCTGGGAACTGGCTTCATGCACCCCTTTTTATTCTTTGTTGTTTATAATACTTATTAGAGACAGTGCAATCCCCAAGATGCTTCCCACCTTGACTAGATAGCCCTTTATCCTCTGCAAAAGACACCATTTGCTGTTCGGCATCTGTCTGCAGTCTTTTGAGCGACCGAGCTGTTTATCTGCGTTTAGTTCCGTCGCAGAAGACAGACTGCAGCGAGCCCGGCAGTCGACATGCCTGGGAGAACTGGATTCCTTACCAGATGATCATTAGCATCTGTTCTGCACGGTGAACTGAGCCATCGCAGTGGTAGCTCGTGACTCTGGCTCTAAGGAACTTTCATCTGTTGAATAAATCCTACACACACACACACACACACACACACACACACACGAATGTCTAAATAATTCAAGGCACGGTCCTCGGTGCATGAATGTCACTAAGAGCTACAAATTCTAAGCAAGGAGTTGTCTCAAAAGAGCAGGGGTTGGGGTGGGGGAAGGCTTTTTAGCAGACTAAGAGCCTCTCTGGGTCTTTAGCTAAAGGTGAGATGGAGCAGAGAAGATACATGGTGAGCCGCGAGAGCGGGATGAAGTGGACTGGGAAGACTGAGAGCTTTAGAGTCTGACGCCGTGATGTCACAGGTTTCCGAATCTCCTGCCTTATTGGAGGTGTCCCTGGGGCATTGCCATGAAGACGAATAAACAGAACATGCTTCGCGTGGGACCTGGCGCACGCTAGATGATCGCCGATTGTTCGGTTGCCTTAGAGGAGCTGTCAAAATAATGTAAAGGAAGATGGGGCGTGGAATAGGATGGTTGGAAAACCGCAGAGTAACGATGGGATGGGAGGGGCATCCCTGTCCTTCGCCTGTTAGAAGGCTCACCTCCCGAGGGGTTGGGCTGCAGGCACTCAGCTTCAACCTAGGGGGCAGCACTAAGGGCTTTAACTAGACTTCCGCTTTTCCAAAGTTTCTCAGAAGAGGACACAGGCTGAGGCACTGGAAGGAGTGAGTGGCAGGAGTGGTGGGTTGGAGGGGGGCGCCCAGTCTCAGCTCCACTAATTATACCCGCTGAGATTTTGCCTTCAACTATTTGAGAAGTACTTACATTTAAAAAAAAAAAAAAAAAAAGGAGACTTCCTTTCCCGGTTCCAAAATCAGGAAGCCCTGAAGTACTAAAATACTGAAGTGAATCTGAAATCTAAAATCGACAGAACTGAAGATCCACGAGGACTTGCCTCCACCGTGCTGTGCTGTCCAGGGGCAGCGGTTCTGCTGACCTGAGCCCAGAATCCCAGAATGCCAAAGCTAGAAACCACTCACGGGTGGATATGCTGACCGACAGGTTGGTGTGGCTGATGAGCTCCTATTAAATACCTGGAAGATGCTAATTTTCATTGTCTTTGCAAGAGATCAAAAAAATATAATAAAAATTTTTCTGCGCACAGCTGTTACAGGATGGTTGGTGAATGAGCCAGTGGTGCTTTTAATTAAAAATGTAATTTTCCCCGAACATATTGGAACAGCTAATAAGCTATTTTGGTAAGAAGAAAGAGTGAGAGACACACATCTTCCAAATTACATATATTCTGCTATTTTAATCTGTAATCAGTCCCAAACAATATATTTCAAAACATGTTTGTAGATCAGAGGACACTGTGTGACTTTGCCTTTCAACTTATAAACACACACATACAAAACCACACACACGTGAAAACATACACACCGGTACACATACATTCGAGTAGCAGGACAGATCAAAAGGCCAAAGAGGAATGAACTACTTCACAGTAGAACGCTATATCATGAAGTCTGTTTAAGAGCTGTTAATTAGGCAGGAGAGTCTAGCAGGGCTGTCAGAAGACTTGCACACCAGTTGGTTAGAGCTGTTTCAAACAATCCTCCTGCCAAGCAGCCACTGTTACTCCCAGCTTGGTCCCGGCAAGGAAGGCTTTCGAATCCCAGGAACCATTAGAAGGAAGGTGTTTGCCCGGGTTTTTTTTTTTTTTTTTTTTTTTGGTTTTTCGAGACAGGGTTTCTCTGTGTAGTCCTGGCTGTCCTGGAGCTCACTCTGAAGACCAGGCTGGCCTTGAACTCAGAAATCCGCCTGCCTCTGCCTCCCAAGTGCTGGGATTAAAGGCCTGCGCCACCAACGCCCGGCTGCCCGGTTTTTTCAAAAATAAATAAATAAATAAAAAATAAAAAATGGAGGTGTCACAGAATGCTATCAGGGAACAAATAAATCCACCGAGCTTTTAAATCTATTTGCAGTCACTCTTAAATATTCCAATACAATTCTGAACACTACATGGATGGACTCAGCTGTGAACCGTTGTCAATAAAGCTTGATATGTTTAACGATAACTCGTCAGCGTGGACTGGACTTCTTGAGCTTCTAGCATGTACCCAGCTGCCGTTGCCCACCGAACCACATGAAGCCGACTGGCTCACAGTCTCTAGTCTTAAAGAAGCACAGTGACGCAGACAAAATAAAGCCTGTACTATCTCAGGGTATCACAGCCCAAACCCTGCTGGAGGAGCAGAGAGAAGGCCCTGGCGTACACGTGGGTCAGAGTGCAGCGTGGCTGACGTAATCCTTATGTCGGCTGGATGGATGCTGGATCGAGGAGCTGTGGTAATGAGGCTGATGCAGAGGCTTACAGCGGAGCTGTGGAGGACACGGCACCAGGTCTGTGGGTAACCAAAATCCACACAAAGACACCCTGGAGCTTGGGCTTCTAGTGTGCCTGCCTCGGAGCTAGGAGCACGAGCCTGGTAGCAGTGTGTTGGACAAGGACAAGTGGGAGCTGGGGGTACGGGCACAGTCGTTGGGAGAGTTGGAGTTAAGTGTCAGATCTGGGGATGCAAAACAGGTTGGAAGAGGCTTGCGAGAGGGCCTAGGACGCAGGAAGTAGTTCTTCGACCTCCTAGCTGGATTATGACTGCATAACTGCCAGTCTATTTGTTAGCATTTTGTCTAGGTTCCGCCCCACAGTTACCTGGCAACAGTCAGGTGTGTCCAACTCGCTATAAAAGGGGCTGCTTGCCACCTGCTCTCTCTTCTCTTGTTCTCTTACCCTCTTCCCTGTCCCTTCTCTCCCTATTCCCCTCCCCCTCTCTCTTCACATGCTCATGGATGGCCTCTCCTCCTCCTCCTCCTCCTCCTCCTCCTCCTCCTCCTCCTCCTCTCTCTCTCTCTCTCTCTCTCTCTCTCTCTCTCTCTCTCCCCCTTTCTCTGTCTCTACTACCCTCTCAACTCTCCTCCCTATGGCCTGAATAAACTCTATACTGTTGCGTGGCTGGTCCCTCAGGGGGAAGGGGTGCCTCATCATGGGCCCACAGAGGCAAGGCACCCTCTTACCCCACCTCTGAGTGCACATCCTCCAAACATATTCCTTCTCTCCTTATCTTTTTATAAAACACAGTATCTGTCTTGCTTTTCAGATTAAGTTCCTTCGCTCTCTCCCTCCCTTTCCTCCTTTTCTCCTTTGACAGGTTTTCCTATGTAACCCGGGTGAGCCTCTAACTTATCCTTCTGTCTCCCCCTGCCAAATGATAAGACCGCAGGTATGCCACAATTGAATTAAACCATGTGTAACGTTGTGCATTGGAATCTGATTTTTTTTTCTTGTTGACACTGGCTAATAAGAAAGGTCTGTTTATTCCCCAAGACATGACTACCGCTACCCATCTATTTTGTATATTGAGATTATTTTACATCAATGCTGCCTTTCCTGGTAATGTCCTGCTTTTTATAGAACCTTCTCCTGCCCACACACACCAACCACAAACCTCAGAACCCAAACATCCACTGTCTGACTAACAAAAAGGTAACGCTTTCATTTGGAGGCAGGAACCTAAATGCCGTGAAGTGCTTTAACCAGTTTCTCAGGCTCTTAAACACCCGTTTTTCTACTTTTTAGATTCATCATTTAAAGGAGATAGAGCTTGGGGAATTCTGAGCTGTTGAAAAAAAAAAAAAAACCCAAACCACCTGCCTTTGCCATGAATCTCTCCTCTTTTCCGAATACAAAAATAGAAAGGACGTTCTGGTCTAAATAATGCATAGTGTTCTATTCTGTGAGGCAGGTCAGAACCCTAGCAGCTCCTTCGTCTCAAATGCCTGCTGGGCTCTGCTTGATGCGGAGGTCTCTTCAGGAGCTGCGCATTTCCCATTGCGCATGCCCACACCAGGGCAGCCTCCCGTGCGCCTCTGGCCTCTGATCCTGATTGTGATTACCAGGCTTTCCTACAGTGCGTGCCCCTTTGCTTTCCGTTGGGGGGGGGGAACCGCTTACGTTTGCACTTTCTCCCCCCTTATTTCAGTTGACCAGCTCCTTCACCCTGGAGCAGGAACTTTGCAGCCAAGATCAAATCCAGGCGCCAAGATTCACCAGCTCAGATAGTCTCCTGCAGCCCTTGCTTTCCTAATGAAAAATGGAAGTAAGGATGCTTTCCCGGGAGGGAGTCCTTAGGATTAAGTAGATAACAGGAATTATCCCTAGGAGGGGCTCTGTTAACCGACTCAGGGCAGGGTTATTTCTGAATGAGCCAGAGCTAAGGAATAGACACACAGGTCCTATACCGTTATCGACCTTACCTTACAGTCCTACAAACAGCACACACATGAACACAAACAGCGTTAGTTATTTGCTAAGGGGCAGGCCCTCCAGAGTACATTTAGAAGCGCCAACTCTCAAGCTGGGTAGACCCCAACCCTTCTACTGCAGACACTCTGAGGTTGGGACGCAAGCCCCGCCCCCTGCTGGTCGTGCCCCTTTCTCTACCTAGTTCCCTTGGGGGTCAGATCCCCAATTCTATTCACATGAAAGCACAGGGCAGGTACCAGTTACAACCAGGAAGAAAGGTGTGCCTGCCTGCGCATGTTTTACTGGCATTGTAGTGATAATCCTTATTTCAGAAGCCTCTGGGTCTGGCCATGTCATTTATTCTCTCTCCTGGTCGCGCTGACGATTCGGGAGCTGGGCTTTAGGAGTAGATAGTTACCCCTTCCTATGATTTGCTCATACCTGAGAGTTGAAGATGTCCCGAATCTCAGACTTAGAAAATAACAACCCCCACCCCCAGTGTCCTTCCCTGGAGGGACCTTCCCCTAGGGGGTAGGGTTTTTCTGTCTTTAGGGGTGATCTGGAAAAGCTGAGCCACAGGCCTATGAGTCTTGTTTAGAGAAATCGTACCACCCTATTTTTGCTCGGTTAGTTATTTGCTAAGGGGCAGGACCTCCAGTGGCCCAGGCTGACCTTGGATCCTCCTGACCCCTCCCTTCAGGGCTGTACCAGGGCCGGGGATTGGTTAGATACCGCCCTCTTGTGGAAAGCCGGTTTCACTGGCTCCAGAAGGGAGCAGAGAGGCTCGCCACCGGCTTAGCACAGAAGTCCTTGGGTGCTGACAAAATGCCTACAGGTTGCTTCTCTGTTTATCCCCTTCCCTTGGACCTCTCTTGCCAAGTGATTCTTCATGAACCCCATGCTAATTTGGGGGTGACACACGCATTTTACAAGCACTTGTAGCTCAGTGAACCAGGGGTGGGTAGTATTTGACACAACAGCAGTTTTCTGGTAAGACACAAGGCAGTCTCACCATTACGTCTTTGTTTCTAACTGTTCAAGATTATTCAGGTAATATGCTAATTTTAGAAAAACACACAAATGACACCTGTCACTCACCAAGTAAATAATTTGCTATTTATATGTCACTTTGTGGACCATTTCCCTTAGTATTTCTATTCTGGTACTTTTTCCTATTATTGCTTGAATTCTGCTCACATATCTTAAGATCAAGGCTACAGACAGAGCCAGGGCATGGTGGTGCACATCTTGAACTCTGGCACTTGAGAGTAAAAGGCAGAGGGAGGCGGATATCCATGAGTTCAAGGCCAGCCTGGTCTACAGAGTGAGTTCCAGTCCGGCCAGGGCTACATCTGAGACCCTGTCTCAAAAGAATAAGAAGAAGGAGGAGGAGGAGGACCATAAGAAGAGGAAAGCAGAGCTGGAGAGATGGCTCAGCGGTTAAGAGCACTGACTGCTCTTCCAGAGGTCCTGAGTTCAATTCCCAGCAACCACATGGTGGGGTCACAACCATCTGTAATGGGATCTGATGTGTGTGGAGACAGAAACAGTGTACTCATATACATAAAATAAATACATAATTTTTTTAAAAAAAAGAAGAGGAAAGTTTGAGGGTTGGGGGCTTGAGGGAGGGGAGCAGTGCTGACCCCCGACACTGCTGACTTAGTCCTGGGACTTGGTGCCTTGAGGCTTGCGGCAGATGTCCTTGGTAGCATGAGTCACCCCCTTCATAGCTCGGCTTGGTCATTTAAATGGTGCCTGACCCACACTCTCCCCCTCCTCCACACGTCTTTTTGCTCCTTTACCTTTCAGCCACGTCTGCTGCTCTCAAGCCCGTTCCGTTCGCTTCTTAACATCCTTCTTAATTTTCAATGGAAGAAACAGCAAGAGAGGAAAAAGAAGCCCCGGCGCCTGTCATTGTCTGGGCTGAGAACACGCTTTCTTGGTTCTTGGCGAGGAGTCTGTAGCTCAGGGCTTTCGGGTGATAGTTTACTTGCCGATCAATAGAGCTTGTCCATTTCAATATTATTAACCCCGGGTCTGCCATCGCAGTTAAAATATTTTTTTTTCTATTCGTCCGACATCCGATTCACGCCTTTTGTTCATCTGTTCAGCTAACATTCATCACTTACACTATATCCACCCAGGTTCTGTTCTTGGCTCCCGGGAGGGGGTGGTGGTGGTTCGAGCTTTATCTGTAGATGGAAAGAGCTTAAGCGAGGGGGTCGGGTTGAGACAGGGCAGCTAGGGGATCGGGAGGCTGGCGCTCCGTCGACTCTGTAGGGGAAGGCTTTTTGGAATAGCTGCCCTTCTGGGTGAGCTAAATAATGAGAAGGAACCAGCGGGCGTGCCAACCCAGGGCAGCGCCTCCGGGCAGCAGGGCTAGCGAGGACACATGCCCCGTGGTGGGAATCAACCTCTGCGGGAGCTGCATGGGGACAGCTGAGGTCACAGCAAGAGGAACAGAGGGGGAGGGTAGGCTTAGAGAGGGAGGGGCTGGTAAACTCATTTCCTCTGCTTCCCTCTCTCCGTCTTCGTCTTCGTGGGGCTGAGGATTGAATTAGGGAATCATTCTACCAAGGAGCTACATCCCGGCTTCAGTCCTTACCCTGGCAGTGAGTAAAGGGACTCTACTAATGAGATCTCACACAATTCAAAGGTCCTGCTGGCTGCTGGTTGTAAGGGGACAGAGAAGGTAGCACAGACCGTCAAGAGTGAGGCTTTTATTTATTTATTGGGTCCCTCTGGAACAGGTGTTACAGACAGCTGTGAGCTGCTGTGCGGGTGCTGGGAACTGAACCCAGACCCTCTGGAAGAGCAGCCAGTGCTCTTAACTGCTGAGCCATCTTGTTTGAGTCAGTCTAGCTATGGAGTCAAGGCTGGCTTTGAACTCAGCGATCCTACTGCCACAACTTCCGAAGTGCAGGCCGGGCAGGCGTGCACTAAAGAAGATTTTTGTGGCAATGTGGGGAACTTGGGGAGGGAAACCCTGTTCCTCAGCTTTTCAGCAGTGCTGGGGGGGGGGGCGGCGGAGATGGAGACAATTTCAGGAAGAGGGAAGATTTGACTTTTGGCACGCGCAGCCCGAGTGGTTTCAGTCCATGCTCATCTGACCCTGTTACTTTGGGTTTGTGGTGACGGTCATGGACCACGGACGTCACGGTGGAACACGTGGTAGGGGAGGGCAGCAGAGAGGGCCAGGAAAAGGTTGGGATCCCGACAGCCCCTCCAGTTACAGTCTCCCCGCCAGGCCCCATCCCTAACACCCATTCATATCACCCCAGAGGCCGTTTCAGTAGGACCGGTATTTTTATATGACAGGTCATCAGGACACGGACACATGGGGAGAACACTGCAAGATGACAGATGCTCTAAGGCTGCCAAACGGTGCTGGCCACCACCCAGAGCCAGAGAGACAGCAGGCAGGGTTTCCCATTACCCAGTTCAGACAGCGTTTGCCCCTTCCAGGATCTTTGGACTGCTGGCTTCTTAGAACCATGAGGAGTGATGACAACTAGTTTGCTGTAATGGGCATAGAGATGGGGAGGAACGCCAGGGTGAGGCGTTGGCAATACGGCAGCAGGAAACGTGACCCAAGCTCAAACTATAGCAACAGGTTAAGCACCTGAAAGAGACAGTCCACGCGGGCGGGCTGGCCATCCTTCGCGGGGCGTCGCGGCATTCTCTCCGGAGAAGTAAATTTGACAGGACACCAACCGCAATTTCCAGACTCAGAGGGCAGCCTAGGGTCTGACGCATGGACTCCTACGATCTTGGAAGATCTTGGAAGCGAGAGGAGTAGTTTTAGCTCACAGCACTCCTATTTATCCATCCAGCTATCCATTCTCGTAATGGTAAACAATGGCGGGGCGGGGCTGACTCTGGCTCTTGTTCACAGGCAATTCACTCATCTTCAGTCCGGCTTGTCTCTCAGCCCCAGGTCTGTTGATATCTCTGACTGACTTAGTGAGCACCGGAGCTCAGCCTCTCTGTGCCCAGCACTGCTCTGCCTCCCAGACCTGCAGCCTTCCCCACACCCTTTCTCAGTGAAGGACTCTTCTTCTGCTTGCTTGCAAGTAGGGAGGGTCTAACTCTCTTGGGGGCCCTGGTGGCCCCTGAAGGCAGAGTCTGGGCCAGCTCCTCAGCCTAGAACTCTGGTTCTGTGCACAGTGGGCCTTTAACTAGGGTGAGCAGGTGGACCCACTCTTGCTTTTCCAGTGGCAAAGCAAGACTTAATTTTTTTTTCAGTTTGTCTTAAAGTAATTCTTCCTGTACCATAAAAACTCAGTTGTGTGAACAATACGGATTCTGGGAGAAAACTTTAGGCATCGGGACAACACTGTAGGGTGTGTGCTTGCTTACTTTTAAATTTCGTTTGTACGTGTGTGACAGAGTATGTCCATGTGTGTATGAAGTTGATGTCTTGTGTATGCACACATGAATGTGGGTGCTCGTGTGTGTGTGTGTGTGTGTGTGTGTGTGTGTGTGTGTAGAAGCCAGAAGAGAGCATCAGGTGGGAAGTATCAGATCAAGGCAGCCCACAACTAAGTTCTCAGGACAAAGGAGATTTATTTGGCCCAGAAGGACAGAGGGAAATAAGAGACAAAATCGGGAGATAAAGGAGAAGGGAGAAGAGAGAGGTGGGGAGGGATATTTGTCCCAAAGGGTTTCAAAGATCAGCCTCTGGAGAGAGAGTCCCATAGATAAATGGCAGTTTCTAAAGCTGCAAAGTGAAACTCCGTGTTAGGATGAGGTATTTAATTTTAATTGGGCATGCTGATTAGGTGAACCTTTAATTAGGGGGCTTTTGATTGATAGACTTCAGTACTTTGATACTTGGGACCCTGGTAGTCAGTCTCAGGAGGAGGGAGTGGCCAAAAAAGGGAGCAGACCTTGGTAGGGCTGGCTTTAGGAATGTAAGGGGAAGGCTTTTAGCAAAGCAAGAGGGAGTGGGGTGGGGGTAAGAGGGGAAGGGCCTGCCAGAGGCACGGTCGCCAGGCTCAGGCTGGCTAGTGCACCTTTAAGCTGTCCTGTTCTTTCACTCAAGACAGTTTCTTTTTTCATTTATTTATTTATTTATTTATTTATTTATTTAATGTGAGTACACTGTAGCTGTCTTCAGACACTCCAGAAGAGGGCATCAGATCTCGTTGCGGATGGTTGTGAGCCACCTTGTGTTGCTGGGATTTGAACTCAGGACCTTCCGAAGAGCAGTCAGCGCTCTTCTCCGCTGAGCCATCTCTCCAGCCCTCAAGACAGTTTCTTACTGAAGTTGGGGCTAGGCCTGCAGCCAGTGATCCCTGCGTGACCCTTGTGTCTCCGCAGTGCTGGGCTACAGGTAAGAATCTCAGACATGGGCTCTGGGGATTTGCACCCAGGTTCCCATGTCTGCATAGCAAGGGCTCTTACCAGTGAGCGATCGATCTCCCCAGGCCCAGGTGTGCTTTCTCTGAAGTTAAAAAGCAAGGCAGAAGTGGTGTGTTCCGGGGCACCTGAGAAGGTATTTTTGTCCCCAGACACATAATCTGAAGATTAACCTTATCTGTGGCATTGTCCTCTCTTCACTAAGCATGACAGAAAATGGTGTAGTGTGGGATAATGGAAGGGAGCCATTCAATTCCTTACTTTAGGTTTTAAAATAATTATTTTTGTTTCTGCTCTTCTCTCTCTCCTGTTCCGTACCTTCTCTTTTGGCTATGAATTGGATAATTGTGCCACTCAGAATTCAAATGCTGAAAAACATCTAACCCTTAAAATGACATACTTGGCGGCTTTTAAAAAGTGATAAGTTTATGTGAACTCATGGGAAGGGGCTCCCATGACAGATTGCTATCCCGGTAGGAAAAGGAGGAGACCAGAGCTCCCTCTGCCATTCAGTGCAGGGTGACAGCTGTCTGGGCACCAGGGGAAGAGTCTTGCTGAAGAATTCGACCTTTAGCCCTTTGATTCAGTCTCCAGAAAGGCCCAAATCGTGGGGAGTGGATAAAATGCTGAGAGAAGGTGTATTATTGGCATGGGCCCCATCGAGATCAAGGACCCAGTGTCCTAGAACCCTGGGGATTGGCAAACCTTCCCCTGGGCAGGCTCCGGAAATTGACAGACTTCCTTTGGTTCTTGTGGGGATGTTGAGAGCATCTGCAAAAACTAGCAACCACAACTTCCTATTCCAGGGTGACCGGAACCCCAAGATCGCCCCCTACAGAGACCTCCCACAAAGACCAGCCAAGCCATCCTTGTGCTGACTGGGTGATTGGTTAGGTAAACACCCTCTATCATAGTGAGCACAGCCTACTGGATCTCAGTTTTTCTGCACGTGTGATCTGTGTCCCATCCTCTTTGTCTGGTATATTGCTTATAGCCATTTGTCTTTTAGTGTTTTCCAAAGGATTCCCACCCTGTCTCTCTTTAGTCTCTCACTTGAATTCGTGACTGAGAATATATATGGAGGCTATGCCTTAGACCTAAGCTCCTTAGACACCCCATTTTGACTTTCAGGCAAGCTTCTAGCTCAGATAATCACTGCAATCGCAAAGATGTAAGCACCAACTATTAAATTAACTGCTTTTCATTCCAAGTGTCAGGAAATTTCTAACAGGTGAGGATGAATCTCATGCAGTCACCATGGCAACAAGAGCAGGCAGGTCTGATGTAGTGGTCTCATCTCTCCCATTCTCTTCTTCTACCCCTACACTCATTCCATCTGATACATCGCTCAGTGCATCCACATTTATTCTCCAGTGGTGTCTTAGTCAGGGTTTCAATGGCTGCAATGAGACACCATGACCAAGAAGCAAGTTGGGGAGGAAAGGGTTTATCCAGTTTACACTTCCACACTGCTGTTCATCACCAAAGGAAGTCAGGTCTGGAACTCATGCAGGGCAGGAATTTGGAGGCAGAAGCTGATGCAGAGTCCACAGAGGGTGTTGCTTACTGGCTTGCTTCCCCTGGCTTGCTCAGCCTGCTCTCTTATAGAACCCAGGACTACCAGCACAGGAATGACACTGCCCACAATGGGCCCTCCCCATCTTGATCACTAATTGAGAAAATGCCCCACAGCTGGATCTCATGGAGGCATTTCCTCACCGGAGGAAATGTTCACTGTGATAACTCCAGCTGGTGTCAAGTTGACACACAAAACCAGCCAGAACAGATGGTCTCAGGATAAAGACCTAGGAGTTAAGACAATCTTCACAATGGAGATAGAGATAAGGGGATATATATCAGTAACCCTTTCATTACCAAAACAGACACCTGACGTGTGTCAGGTAAAAAAGATAAAAGATAAAAGGTTTGTTTTGCGTCTAGATTTAGGAGTTACGGCCCCAGGTACTTGACAACACTGCATTTAGGCCTGTGGTGGGTGTGTGCACAGGAGTGAAACTACTTACTTTATAGTCAGCAGCAAAGAAGAGTGACAGAAGAAGCTGGGGTGTGTGTGTCCTACAATCTCCTTCAAAGATACACCCTCACTCACCCCAAAATGCTAGGCCACACCTCTGTTTTGTTTGTTGAGTGATGTTTTTATTCAGACAGGTTCTCATATGGTTGGCCTCGAACTCACTTAGAAGTATCCGTTTTATAACGTACAGAGAGAAAACTAATAGAATTAGTGATTAGAAAGAATGGAAGACTCTGGAAATGTTCAGCTCTGTTAAAAAAAAAAAGAAGTCTGTTTCTGCCTTCATAGCATTGGGATTAAAGGCATCCCCATAAGTAGGCCACCTCTCTCTCTCTCTCTCTCTCTCTCTCTCTCTCTCTCTCTCTCTCTCTGGATTTGGTTTTTTCGAGACAGGGTTTCTCTGTATAGCCCTGGCTGTCCTGGAACTCACTCTGTAGACCAGGCTGGCCTCGAACTCAGAAATCTGCCTGCCTCTGCCTCCCAAGTGCTGGTATTACAGGCGTGCACCACCACTGCTCGGCTCTCTCTCTCTCTCTCTCTCTCTCTCTCTCTCTTAATGTGACTACACTGTAGCTGTCTTCATACACATACCAGGAGAAGGCATCTGATCCCATTATGGATGGTTGTGAGCCACCATGTGGTTGCTGGGATTTGAACTCAGGACCTTTGGAAGAGCAGTCAGTGCTCTTAATCACTGAGCCATCTCTCCAGCCCTTTGGTGGATTTCTTATAACATTTCACATTGATGGCCTCAGCTAGTCCTATGAGGCATAGGAACAGAAGGACACATTGGTGACAGGGAGACTGAGGCTCTGGAGACCCTGAAGAGCCAGACTGCCTCTGTCTTAGCCTTAAAAGCCACCTTATAGTAAAGACAAACTAGATTTGTTCCGGTTTATGACTAAACCTCTGTTTCTCAAGGGTCGGGCTATGCCTACCTGTAACAGTAACCACAAATGGTCCTGTACCTGTTCCAGGAATGGCAGTCATGTCTTTGTTTCAGAGAGTTGTTATAACCATTATGCGACCCTACCTTTGTTTCAAAAGGTTCAATGACCGTCTGTGTCTCCCTTGTTTTGCCCACTGGTTAGATTCTGCTCCTGTAACCCTTCTAGTTTTCCCCGTTTGAAGACACCCTACCCTGAGCTATAAAAGCCCTGCCTACCTTCCTCACTTCAGGGCTGATCTCCCAAACCCCACTTTAGGGGAAGACAGCCCATGTACACGAATAAAAAGCTTACTTTAATTAATTGCTTGCTTTAATTAATTTGGCAAGGATAATTTGGGTTGGTGGTTTTTCTCTTCCCATCTTTGGGATCAATGATCCCCAAGTAGATCAGTGTTTCCTTTTATAGGTGCAGGGGTAACTCTCAGTGGGCAAGTGGCTTGCCAGAGGCCAGGCAGTTGTAAATACCAATTCAAGTTGGACTCCGTCCTGGCGCTGATTACACGGAGTTAGGACCTAGCTCACAACTTAAAGCTATTGTCCCCAGGAAGTTACTCCATGTAGAGGATGCAGACGGGATGGGTCGTTCACTCAAACTCTGACAAATTGACCACAAATTGGAGTGGAGCGAGTTCCCAGGATCCTCCTCGGCTTTGATACAGTTGTCAGAATAACTCCCGGAACTCGGGGAGGCGCTGTACTTCGGAGTTTGTCCTAAAGGATGCAATTCGGGACCAAGCAAAGGACGTCACGCAGAGTCTGAAAGCATCCGGTGTGGTCCGTTCTCATGGTCCATTAGTCTCTGCATGTTTGCATTCACCAACCCATGAGCTTGACAAGCTCCAGCATCCAGGATTTTTACGGAGCTTTTGGTAGGCGGCCATAACTGGTACATTCAGCCTCTGGCTCCCCACCCTCTCTAGGCTCGGTCTCATGGTAGGCCTGGGTGAGAACTAGCAACTACCCAGCTCATCACTATAAATTCAGGTAAGGTCAGGGGCTCCTAGAACTTGGGAAGTTGCAAGGGTTTTAGCTGCTTCCTCCCAGAAACCTAGAACAAAGACCAGAAGAATCTTTTTACAACAATAGCAGAGCCATGCGGCTTCTGTGTCTGCAGAATCCAGGCCAACTGCTTTCCTTTAAGCCAAACTCCATTCCAGGGAAACCATCTCTCACCTGGTTTTCCGACTGTGAATTAAAGCAAGAATTTAAGATCTATCATGACCTCCAGGAGATTGAGAGAGAGGTTTCCTGTATTTCAAAACCACACCCGGCCCTTCAGTTTCTGCCCACTTGAAACCAGACATAAGCCACAATCCAGTCTTGTCCTCTGTCCCAGTCTGTTCGTCAACCCCCTCCGCCCCCGCCTCCCTCCTCCCCGCCCCCCGGGGTGGAGGTAATGAAACCACAGCAGGAAGAAGGCTGGCAGCTGACGGACAGACCCCTCTCTGCCCTAGCAGAGAGCAAGTCTTGAGGAATGGAGGCTCCTGAAAGTGAGCCACGTGGGCAAAGCCAGCCCAAGATGTCGAAGTCTGCATTTATCCTTAATCTGCATCTTAAGCATCCCCTCCCCCACCCCATCTCCTCGGTAGCTCTGCTTTAAGGCTCGCAAGGTGAAAAGGACGGGTGGATGTGAAGTGATTTCAAAGGAACAGAATTCTCGGCCGTAGTTTGTGCCGGAGCCGTGCAGACATCCGTTTTAATTATTGATGCGAAACCCTGTCACTGGTGAGAGACAAGGGCAGGGGCTTTCTTTCCCTGCACGCGTTCCGTGCTGTGATCGGCACTCTGGATTCCACACACCATTTAACCCTCGCCATCCCGTGGATTGCGGTCCCGATCCTTGCCTAGCCGCGGCTCTGCAAGATTAAAGAATTAAACCTGTATCTGGCTGCCTCCCGTTGCTGGTAACAGCCAGAAAATGTTGCCGTTATGTTCGTTTGCTCTGCGCTTTATTAAATATTATTTTGTATGATTATGTAATTAAACTGTGACCCTCTGAAACCTGTCATTTCGAAAGCGGGGGCAGCGGAACAAAGCTAATCAAAGAGATGTTTCATTTACGTTAATCCTGCTGGGAGACTGTTCGGGTCATTTCTCTGAATACCCGGGTGACCTTGCTTAGCTTAGTGTAAACATTAGGCTGCTTTCCGTTATTAAGCCTCTGCTAATTCAGGCCCCCCGATGCAGAGCAAATGCGCTATTAATGATAAACGCAGCAATCACATAAAAGGCTCGCTATGGGATTATAAGAGCAGCCGGATTCAAGCTCTGGTTTTCAGTGTACCTCGGTATTACTGACCTAAGTTGATAAAGGAGACGGTTTTGGGAGGATGGATGTAGAGACCTGACCTCTGAATTAGCTCTTTACTAGTGCCACCTAGTGGCCATACTGGGTGCCAGCAGGTCCTTCACATTTCTAAGGGGTTGGGTTCTGGGGCTCCGCCTTTCTCAGCTACCCAAACTGTTGTTTGTTAGTTTGTTTGTTTTTGCAAAGGCACTGGAGTTACTTGTGTGATAGAACGTGAATGAGGCAGTCGTTTCTCAAATTGATGCAAAAATTTAAGTACCTAAGATGGTGAATTTAGAGCCTTGGATCAGTTCAGTATAGGCGGAGAATGTCAACTCTCCCCGCCTTTTTTTTTTTTTTTTTTTAATTCCCTAGCCTCCCTGATTCCCGAGGAGCCCATCCGTGCAAACAGGCCACCCTTCGTCCTCATCTTCCCACGACAGCGTCCTCAGTTGACACTACAGCCCAGAAGGAAAATGAGGAAGTCCAGTCGTTCCCCAGAACACTCGGCCGATGGATTTTATTTTCTCTCTCCAGGTGTCTCTCAGCCACACGCCTGGCAGAGGTTGTTCAGAAATCGTTCCTCAGCACTGTTCCCGAACGATGTGGAACATCTGCAGCGTGCCGTGCCTGACTGAGTGCAGAGAATGCTAAGTTGCTTAGCCTTAGCTCTTAACTCAGAGAAAGACAAACATGTCTGAGCAAGGAGACAGACACCGTCTGCTACAATACACGCCAAATGGGATTACCATAATGGAGGGAAAAGGGAGCCGGGTCAGGATCCGAAGTGGGGTTTGCCCTAGTTTTAATCCTGAATCTGTTACTTGTATAGTTGGAGAAATGATTGGTCACCACAATCAGGAGTGAAAAGGGAGAGACCGTCCATCAAGGCTTCTGGTATACCTCTGCATTACTGGACTAGGTTGATAAAGGAGATGGATTTTTTTTGGAAGGAATTGGTCATGGAAATCACCAGGTCCTGCAGACTACTCTTTTTGGATGTTACTGAAAGAAATGTTCAGAGTGTATCCAAACCAAAGCACCTTCCAACAGTGGTGTTCAGGATCAAGTCAGGAAACTAGGAAAAAACCCAGTTACATGCCTTTATGTATGTATGTCTGTGGTATGTATGAATGGTGCGTGCACATGGGTGTCTGGGTATGCATGCTCACGCGTGCACCTTTGGGCCCAGAGCAGGACAAAAGGAGTCTTCTTCTATAGCTCTTGGCCTTGTTGGCTTGAGTCAGGGTCTGTCGCTGCACCTGAAGCTCACTATTTGGTCCAGTCTGGCTGGCCAGCCAGCTCTTACGGTCTTCCTATGTCTGCTCCCCTAATGTTAAGTTTACAAGCATGCGTAGCCATGCCTAGTTTTCTATGTGGGTGCTGGGGATTTGAACTCAGGTTCCCATGTTTGCAGAGCAAGGGCTCTTACCTACTAAGCCATCTCCTCAATATTCACAGAGATAATTTCCTAGGGGAAGTTGGTTGCAGGGGTTTGGAGGCGGGGGTGGGTGGGTGGGGTGGGGTCCAGAGTTAGTGCTTCCCAGTGTGACCCAGCCCTCTGAGGGGCGTGGTGGTGTTGGGAAGGTGCTGGTAGCTCCTGAGTTTGGAGGAAGCTGTGCAAGATTGGAACTGAAACCTCCACATATTTGCAGGCCAGAGTAGTGTGTTTGCTCACCGTGATGATATAATACCAACAAAGCAATTTAAAGCAGGGAGGGTTTCTTCGGACTCAGATGGAGGGTATAATCCATCACGGTGGGGGAGTCCCGGAGGTAGGGGCACGTTGCATCTGAGGTTTGGAAAGAGCTGAAGGCTGCAGCTCGAATCGCTCTTTTTCTTTTCTGCAGCCTGGAGCTCCTGACCACTGGAGTGGTGCTTCCCACACTGGAGTGTGGTCTTTCTACATCAATTAACCCATCTTGACACTCCCTGCCTGGAGTCCTGGCCTATAGATTGTGTGTGCTTCCCACACTCAGGGCGGGCTTTCTACATCAATTAACCCATCTTGACACTCCCCAGTAGACACTCGCAGAGGCTTGTCTCCTAGGTGACTCTAATTAATCACATGTGTCTTCATTTTAGTTCGGCAACTGGTGATATAAGACTTCAATATAATATGCAGGAAATATGAATACATTTGGGTTTATATAAGCGGAGAGTAGTTACTCTTACTATAAAACAAGAGTAATGTTATACACACACGCCTTTACTGATAGTTAAAAAGTCGTATCAGTATCTTTAGTGAATTCTTATAATCTAGGGACCTATAGAAAAAGCCTGTTAACCAAGCTTCACCGCTAAGGCCCAGCTCTGGATTTCCCGATCATGATAAGTGACTTTTATTTTATTTTTTTAAAGCATAGATTTTTTTAAAAAAAGATTTATTTATGATATGTAAGAACACTGTAGCTGTCTTCAGACACCAGAAGAGGCGTCAGATCCCATGACAGATGGTTGAGACTCAGGACCCAGAGCAGTCAGTGCTCTGAACCACTGAACCATCTCTCCAGCCCCTGGTAAGCTACTTTTATGAGGCTCTGTGAATGACTGAAGAACACTAGCTAACAGCTGTTGTCTTTCTTTGCCACAGAAACTGTCCTATGCTCTGCTTTGTGATATATTGAACCCGGGTCTCGTGCCTCCTTTGTTACGGGGATACTGGAAGAAGGACCAGAAGCCGAGAGGATGGAGCTAAGCATCTTCCGATTCTTGTTGCTTGCCACTTCTGTCTGTGTTGACGCAACAGCAATTCTTCAAGCAGCAGCAGCAGCAGCAGCAGGTTGTGCCGGTATCTCCCGCGCTCCCGGCACCAGCCTCCAGGTGCCTCGGCTGCAAGATGCACCTGCTGAGCGTGCACACTGTAGTCCTCAGGAGGCTGGGGCTCCACCCTCTGCACACCGGCCTCCTACTCCTCCAGTCCCGCTTACCCTTTTGCTTCTGTATTTTTATGTGAACAGCCAGGTACTACCACTCACTACATATCTTGGAGGGTTTTGCCCTTTGAAAGTAGGCAAGCAGTTTAAACACTTTCAATACGTTTAATGTGTATGTGTGAGCATGTGTGTGTGTGTGTGTGTGTGTGTGTGTATGTGTGTTCATGTGTCATAGGATACATGTAGAGTCCAGAGAATAAATTATGGGAGTGGGATTTGGTCTCCCACTGTGTGTGCCCTGAGAATTGAACACAGGTCACTGGGCCTGGTGGTAAAGGTCTTTCTGCTGAGCTATTCTGTTATCCCCCAAACTTCCAAGTTTCAGTAGTTTCTTGTACATCTCTTGTTTCTGCTTTTCACCTAAATCTGAAAGCACAATAATAACCTGAAGAAAAGCCTCAAACCTCCTCTTCTACAGTGATGGGCATGAGGAGATAGTCCTCTCCTTCTTTCTTGCCGGCAGCCAAACTGACCTTACTTTATGTTTAGATTCCATTTTAAAGATAGGCTTAGGTTTTGACTTCTCCTCAGCTACAGACCTTGGAGAGATCAGGTGGTCGATGGTCACTGTGCCCTCCCAGAAGAAGAAAACATCTTCCAGCTGCCAGACTCACCTTGGCTGAGTGCCAGGGCTACGTGGAAAATCCCACTTGCCTTACTTCTTCCCCTGCCTGTATAAGTTCCCTGAGAAAATACAGTGTTTGGGGCCTTGAACAAAGTTGGTCTTGGCCTCTTTCTTCGCGTCTCCCATCCCTGTTTCTCTGCCCTTGAAGGTGCTTAGGGAGGCTAGGACAGGAGTCTGTTCACATCTCACCTTAGCTCCTCCTGTTCCATACCACCACTCTCCCGTGGGATTGTGAGGCAGAAGATTCGGCCCATCCCGTAGGGAGGAAGAGCTCTTGTTTACATCCATCTAGAACACCGAAGACAAAGACAAAACCAGGCATTTGGCAAGCCAAGCTGGTCAAACATGCTCCCTGCCCTAGAGCAGGCTTACATCTAGTAACGACGTCAGTGTAGAAGTCTGAGCCCGAGCCTAAATACTTTTATCATGCAATCAACCATCAGTGCTTAATGCCATCTGTGAAGGTCTGGGGAGGCTGCTTCAGAGAATATCTAAGAGCTGAGTGGAGTGGCACCCCAGACACATCGGTGCATGTCGGGGGGGGGGGCACAAAGCTGCCTGAGGACCTTTGTGTGTAGGGCCATATGGGGAGGTCTATAAAGCCAGGGCAGAGGGCTAGGCACACTGGGTCACTTAGGCGATAAACCTTCAGGGGGAGAGAGGGACCTGTAGTGACACCCTACAGAGACCATGGGAAGCTGGCAGGGATGAGACCCATCTGCAGCGTAGACAGCTCACACTAGCAGTCGTGTGAGAGAGTTGGCAAAGATCTGAGGCAGGAGAGTGGCTACAAGCTGGTGTAATACTAGCTGGTGACTCCAAAGATGTGTAAGAGATGTTCCACCATTTTCAGAGCCAAACAGTGATTCAAAGCAGTGGGTGCGAATGAATGAAGCTTGTGGCCAAATTTCTTCCTCTCACATCCAGCAGAGACAATAGGTTTGACCCAGGAAGACTGTGTTGTGAGGAGAGCTGAGGTATTCAAGGGACCGTAGGAAGGGCCAATGGGCACGCAGTAAGGCTGAGTATGGATGTGTGTGTGTGTGTGTGTGTGTGTGTATGTGTGTTTCACAGTTCGGAGTGTGCCACATACCGGTGTCCGGGAGCCGTTCCCTAGGCTTCTGGAAACTGTTGCTGATCTGGACACTGAGGAAGGGTTCGATGCAAGGCTGTGGGTCATGAGGTCTAATCCGGCAGTTGTGTGTAGGAGGCCTCAGAGCAGGAAGGAGGTTATGTCAGTTGTTTTCTTGTTGCTATGACAAACAGCTGCCCAGAAACACCGTAAGAAAGGAAGGGCTTATTGTGGTGACAGTTTGAGGGGATATAGTTCTTCAAGGCCAAGAAGGCATCATGGCAGGAACATGAGACAGGTGTCACACAGCAAACATAAAACCTCAAGGCCCTCCCACAGCGACCCACTTCCTCCAGTGAGGATCTACTTCCTGAAGGTTCTGGAATAACACCACCTTCTGGGGACAAACACCTGACCCCGTGGGAACGTTTTTTTTTTTTTTTTTTTTTTTTTTTTTTCCTATTCAAGGCACAGCAGGAGCCCTGCAGCAAAACTAGAGTATTGGTAAGGGATAACAAGGGTCGGAACCAACATATTGATTGACATTAGAGTGTGTGGGGGCGGGCAACTTTGGAGCACTCAACCGGAATGGGCTGTCTTTCCTAAGCTCCTCCCATCACAGCTCAGCCAATTAGGCGGGAGAGGAGGAGCAAAGATTGTAAAGATTGCGTGACTCCAAGGAAAGAGAGTCTTCCTGACTCAACAGAACCGATGCACATATGAACTCACGGAGCCGTGACAGCACACACAGGACCCGCACGGGTTCAGGTTAGATGGCGTCCTGGCACCAGGAGTGGGAAGTGGGCACAGGGTTCCACTTCTCACAGGGAAGCGCTCTGCAGTGGATGCCTCCTGGCAAAGGGACAATCGGCTTTCACCCGTGGAGCATTAGGGTAGGCTCCATGCTCAGGAGTAGCTGGCCAACAGAGGACCAAATCAGTGGTACTTTTGTGGACTTTTGCTTGGGCCCTTTTTGTTTTGTCTTTTGCTTGCTTGTTTTGAGTTTTGTTTTTGTGTCTTTCTTTGCTTGTTTTGTTGGTTTATTTATTTATTTATTTGAAAGAGAGAAACAGAACATAGAGTTGGGTGGGTAGGAAGATGGGGAGGAGCTGGGAGAAGCAGGCAGAGGAAAAACCATCATTAAAATATACTGTATGGAAAAAATAGTCTCAATTAAAATAAAGGAAAGCGGCCGGAGGGCATCGCTTTGGAAGGAAGACGAAGTGGAGGCCAAGGATGGGGCGGTGCTGGGGAAAAGGAATCCAAGTTCCATAAGAATTTGTTAATTAAGGTGAGAAGGGTGTCAACATTGAAAAGGCAACAGGAAGGGTAATTTTAGTGTTGGCAGCCGGTATCTGACTAATGTGCCTTTGCCAGTCCTGTACCACACAGGGAATCGGCCGATGGTCCTAGTGAGACACTGAAGCAGCGGGGGAAGGGAACAGAGGAGTGTGAGGTGGCACACCCGGGCAGTGAGAAGCCCACGGCGATCCGATTCCGCCACAATCATAACCGCAACAGTGCTCCGTTTACTCTGCATTTGCGTTCGAAAGGCTCCACCGGGCAAATTTCAATGAGTAACCAATGACATTAGCCTACAAATTAGCTTCTGGTAGTACCATCCGTTAGTGCAACATTCTGAAAAGCAATAAAAGAGGTGCGAAACCCCACTCCCAGGAATTTATCCTAAGGAAGCGCCTCGGCTTAAAAGCCAAGCTGGAGGCCCCAAGAAGTTCATTTTAGCGTTTATTCATGCCAACCGGAAATAGTGCGGGCACAAGACACCGATGAAGGAAAACTGTAGAGGATGCTCTGAGGATTCAACGGACCTATTAAGATGCAAATTATCATGAAGTGTTCGGGGAGAAACGCAGAGACACGTTTGATTGGGTGAGTGTGTGCGAGTGGGGAGCTGAGTCTACCTGCTTTGCACACTTCAGTTAACCGGAAGTGCACTTAACTGGATGGTGGTGTGCGGAGATGAAGGCGGGCGCTGTGTCTCTTGGCCTCAGTGGTTAGGGTGCTGCACTCGAACCCTGGGATGCACTGGCCTGTGACGTTGCTTTCAACTTCGCAGTACCTCTGCTTCTCATCTAGAAAAACATGGAGGTGCCAGTTAAAAACCTGTTCATTGAAAAGCACTGCCACGAGGCGTTGTGGCTGTCCCAGGGAAATAAACTGCACAAAGCAAATGCAGCCTTAAGCATGTTTGACCAATGATACCCGCTGTGTGTGTGTGTGTGTGTGTGTGCGTGTGTGTATGTGTGTGTATGTATGTATATGATTGTTTTGCCTGCATGTATGTATGTGCACCCATGCTTGTAGTGCCTTGGAGACAGAAAGATGGTAAAGGATCCCCTGGAACTGGAGTTACAGAAGACTGTAAGACACCATGTTGGTGCTGGGAACCTAACCCAGAATCCTCTGCAAAACCGCGAAGCCACCTTTCCAGGCCCCAGTTTCTATTTTATACTATAGCTACCTCAGTGACTTTTTTTTTTTAAATGCACAAAGGATGTAGTTCTCTTTAATGGGATTAAGTAGAGCCAAGCAGAATTACTCAAAACATTGAGACAAGAATGTTAGTTACTAGGTTTACAGTTTTGTGTCTGTGGTTTTGTTTCTGGTTTATTGTATTTCGTTGTATTTTTTTTTTAAAGATTTATTTATTTTATGTATGTGAGCACACTGTAGCTGTCTTCAGACACACCAGAAGAGGGCATTGCGTCCCACTACAGATGGTTGGGAGCCACCATGTGGTTGCTGGGATTTGAACTCAGGACCTCTGGAAGAGCAGTCAGTGCTCTTAATCACTGAGCCGTCATCTCTCCAGCCCTGGTTTATTGTATTTTAAATCGACTTGATGACTTTAGGGGTGAAATAAATATAATAAAAGGAAAGAAAAGCAAAGAGACCAGAAAGCCTTGACTCTGTGCCTTTAGGCGTTGAGTTTCTTTTCTGCCTCAACTATCTGAAGCGCAGATACAATTTAACTTCATGTGCTTTCTTGCCCAAATGATAGGCGTGTTGAGGATTAGACACTGGGGTCAAGAGGGCACTGGGGGCTCATGCCAGGCAGGGATGGATGGCTGTGAGCTCTGATCAGTTGCCATGATAGGTTTGTGTCTGGGCATGGGAGGAAGGGAGACTCAGTCCGTTCTGCATGGCTCCCAGGGTCCTGCCACCGGGCCTGAGACGTGGATGATACTGATGCTGGTAGAACTCTGGTAGGTCCCACTCATTGTCTCTGTCCTAATGATTCCACATAGGGAGGACGTTCCCTGGCGCTCACTGGGGTCAGAAGATGCAAAGCTGACATGTGACCGCGCTGCTCACATTCAGCTCCAAAGGGAAGGAAAGAAGAGGCCTCTGCTCAGCGCCCGCCCGCCTGCCCTGCGTTCCCCACAAAGGATCTGAGAGCCCTGCAGAGCAGACCCCGGCTCATCAGCCGCTCTGCTTCCGACTGCTTGGAGCAGAATCTTGGAACCAGTCCAGTTCTCGGCTCTAATGACCCGGCGTGCTGTCTGCATCATGAATGAAAAGGCTGATGATGTCCCAGGCAACGGTTTGAGAGAACGCTGGGCTGGAGCAGTTCCCAGCTCACGGGGCCTGTGTAGGAGCTCAGGTACCTGCTGGTCCTGTTATGCTTCAGAGCGCAGTGTGCATCCAGCGATGACGCCTATCGGACCCGTTCTTCACACACATGCACACGCACGCACACACACATACACACGCGCGCGCGCACACACACACATATGCACACACGCGCACGCGCGCACCCAGTGGTTCATAGAGGCAATCACTGCCAGGTTGCCCGTTGCAGTTACGGTAGTGTTCTTTTAGTAACAAAGGACTGAAAAGAGTCCAAGTGTTCACAAACAGGAAATGGACTAAACAAATTCTGGCACACCAATAAACAGGACTGAGGCGAGTTCTCACCAAGCTGAGGGGCAAAGGTGGCCAGGGTTCCAGGGATTTAGGCTGGTTTACATAGATTGCAGCGTCTATTGTAGGCATGGATCATGAAAAGAGATTTAGGGGCTGGTGAGAGGGCTCAGTGGGCAAGAACGCTTGCTCTGAAAGCAGGAAGGTCTGAGTTCGAATCCTCAGGGAGACAAAGAAAACAGGGATCCTGGGAGGTTGCTGGCCAGCCAGTCTCACCAAAAAGCTCAGCTTTAGGCTGAGGGAGTGACCCTGCTTAAAAAAATAAGGTAGAGCATGACGAGAATACACGGAGCATCCTCCTCTGCTCTCAACATAGGAGCACGCAGGTACACGCATGCACGGACCGGTATATGCACGCACGCACGCATGCGCATATGCACCGCACAGGGCTGGACCTGGAAACCGTTTCATCCTGCTGGCTCAGTGCTCGCTGATGAATTAGTGAGGGGAAGTCAGGAACCACAGGAGGGAAGAAAGAACAGCCTGGAGGCTAAGTGGAGCACTGCACAAGGAGAGGATGGAATGGGAGCACTGCCTAGAGCCTTTTCCGTGTGGGCAAGATCTGCTGTCTGCGGTCCGTTTAAGTCCTGGCCAAACAGCACGAGGAGTGGGATGTATACGCATGGGCTGGCAGGGGCGCGAATGCTCAGGTTTCATGGCAGGAGTCAAATGGAAAACACTTGAGGCTGAACATAGACTAAAAACACAAGCCGCTGGAGAGGTGGCTCAGTGATTGAGAGCACTTGCTACTTACTCCTCCACGGGACCTAAGGTCGGTTCCCAGCACCCAGACCTGATGACTCACAGGGTTGTGTGTCTCCAGGGCATCCAGTGTCTCTGGATTTCAAATACCCACAGGGACGCACACACACCTATACATATTCTCTCTCTCTCTCTCTCTCTCTCTCTCCCTCCCTCCCTCCCTCCCTCCCTCCCTCCCTCTCTCTCTCCCTCCCTCCCCCTCTCTCTCCCTCTCTCTCTTTCCCTCCCTCCCTCCCTCCCTCCCTCCCTCTCTCTCTCCCTCCCTCCCCCTCTCTCTCCCTCTCTCTCTTTCCCTCCCTCCTTCCCTCCCTCTCTCCCTCCCTCCCTTCTTCCTTCCTTCCTTCCTCCTTTTCGTCTTCCCTTCCTTTTTTCTTTCTTTTCTTCTCTCTTAGACAGGGTTTCTCTGTGTGATATCCTGGTTGTCCTGGGACTCGCGCTGTAGACCAGGCTGGCCTCGAACTCCGAGATCCACTTGCTTCTGCTTTCCAAGTGCTGGATTAAAGGCGTGCACCACCGCGGCTGGCTGCACATGATTATTGAAAACATAAAGAACCAAGAAAAGTAGGCCAGTGAGATGGTTCAGTGGGTAGAAGGGCCGACAAGTCGAACCACCTGAGTTTGATCCCCAGAACCCACGGTGGAAAAACAGAACTAGCTAGTGTAAGTTGTCCTTTGACCTACACATGTGTGTCATGGCATGCATGACACCCCCACACACATAAATAAAAATTAAAAATAAGTGAATAAAAAGAACGAAGGAAGCCAAATCAACCTTATTTGGTGCCTTTGGGAATGACTGCTTTAGTTATAAATATTAATACCTCATATGCATAATGTAAGCCAATTAAGTCGCAACAAATGTATATATCAAAGATTTATTTATTTATTATATGTAAGCACACTGTAGCTGTCTTCAGACACACCAGAAGAGGGCATCAGATCTCAGATAGTTGTGAGTCACCATGTGGTTGCTGGGATTTGAACTCAGGACCTCTGAAAGAGCAGTCTGTGCTCTTAACCTCTGAGAAATCTCTCCAGCCCACAACGAAAATATGTTGAGAGGTAACTAAACAATTCGGCAAAAGTCTTTAAGCATTTTCATACTACTTCACAGATCAGTTGTCCATAGTTAAGTGTCTTCATTGGAGGTAGTATACACGCCGTTTAATACGGCTACGCATGCGTGTTTATGTTATCCATATGTAGAGAGGTTGATCGGTGGATGATCAAAAGCATAAGACAGGTCACTTTAAACCCATGGCCTCCAGGCTCTTCACAGTGCGGCTTGCTTTCTGCAGCATGCATGTGTTGTTGTTAGGTCCTCAATCAGAAAAATACGCGGCTTAAATCAGAAAAGAAGAGCTAGGCCAGGATACTGGCCTGGCTCCTTCCCGCCTGCACACCACTCATTAGGGCTATGCTGCAGCCCTGGGCACAGAACTCAGAGCCTGGGCATGCTCCTCAGACCTTCTACCAACAGAACTGCATCCGCCATGCATGGGAACTCTTCCCACCGAGGAACGTGTGCCTCAGGCAGGCCTGTATGCCTTCTCACACCCTCACACTCGCTTCCCCGGGCAGGAAAATGACACGGGAAGGGACGGCCGTCTTCTCTAGTTCAGTTAGCACCCAAGGTACATACATACAGGGAATTCTTCCGAGATCTCATTTTTACTAGAGCCTAATTCTGGTTGGACCTGGAAATACACCAGCTTCTGTTTCTCACCCACGGCTTACTAAATAAAACGTCTTTGGAATCATTAAGTCTTAGTAGATATTTATGTTCTAAATGTCAATCCCTCTGTCGTTAAGATGATTGCAGCAGAGGGTTTTGATAAAGGGAGGAGTTGGCCCCTGAAGGATCAAGAATCGGCCTGGGAAGGGGCAGGCGAGGTTTGCGGGTGCATAAGGAGGAAAGGGGGAGCTGAGAAATCACACCAGAAATGCCTCAAGAGAAACGCAGTTTGACATTTCCCCCATAACCTCTGATAAGAATAGATTCTCTTGAACTTATTACTGCCGGACTAATTTGTATGCTTTGTACACATAAGTGTGCAAGTGTGTGTCTGTGCATCCTCAGGACAAAACAGGACTTCGGTTGTCTTCCTGTTGCTCTCTCTCTCTCTCTCTCTCTCTCTCTCTCTCTCTCTCTCTCTCCTCCTCTTCCCTCTCCCCCCTCTCCTCCTCCTCCTTTCTTCTTCTCCTCCTCCTCCTCCTTCTCCTTCTTCTGTCTCCTTCTCCTTCTCCCTCTCCTTCTCCCTCTCTCCCTCTCTCCCTCTCTCCCTCTCTCCCTCTCTCCCTCTCTCCCTCTCTCCCTCTCTCCCTCTCTCCCTCTCTCCCTCTCTCCCTCTCTCCCTCTCTCCCTCTCTCCCTCTCTCCCTCTCTCCCTCTCTCCCTCTCTCCCTCTCTCCCTCTCTCCCTCTCTCCCTCTCTCCCTCTCTCCCTCTCTCCCTCTCTCCCTCTCTCCCTCTCTCCCTCTCTCCCTCTCTCCCTCTCTCCCTCTCTCCCTCTCTCCCTCTCTCCCTCTCTCCCTCTCTCCCTCTCTCCCTCTCTCTCTCTCTCCCTCTCTCTCTCTCTCTCTCTCTCTCTCTCTCTCTCTCCTTCCCTCTCTGCCCTATTGCCTTGAGATAGGATCTGCCCCTGGCTCTGAAGCTTACCCTTTTGACTAGGATGCTGGGCTAGTGAGGTCTTGCGATCTGCTAATCTGCCTCCAAAGTTGGGGTTAGAGAAAAGCACAGCCGTGCCCGTCTTTTCCCATGGGTGCTGGGGATTTGAACTTGGATCCTCATGCTTGTACAGCAAATTTGCTTTATCCACCATGCCATCTCCTATTAAAACTTGTCTGGTTTATTGAGGTACCTCTAAGCCAGAGTTGCTCTAATATCCAGGCCATTCTATGGCACCTAATGCCATTACAGTGGCCCAGAATAAATAGAATTTCTAATCACAGAGGCCACAACCACTGTTTCCCAACCACACGAAGTACCTCTCTTCCCAGTGGTAATTAATTTGTAGCCATCACAGAAGTATCTAATTTAGGTCAGATCATCAGTGCCTGTTACTCGTACAGTCTCTAAGCACCCTGCCGTAGATCAGGAATTGGGGCAAGGACAAGGATGCTTGTGAAATGGGCCGTCCCGTTATTGGCGACGTTGAGCTTGATGATGGGACAAGTGACATGGAATTTGCCTATGGGTTCAGTCCAAGAGAGCATCACACTGCCAGTGTAGCCTTCGTTTAAAACCGTGTACTGGGGCTGGCGACATGGCTCAGTAGATGAAGGCGTTTGCTGCCAAGCCTGTGGCCCTGAATTCCTGTCAGCGGGAGCCCACCTGGTAGAAGGAGAGGACTGAGGACAGCGCACAAGTTGTCCCACGCCCTTCGCATGCATGGCGTAGCACTCCCTAACAGATGCCACTGGAAACTCATTGTTGAAAAGAAGGTGAGCAGTTTGGATCTTAAAGGCTTGGCCACTGGCTTGTGGGACGGGCACCCTCACTTATAGGAGAACGTTGGTAGAGCTTGAGAGCCGTGTCCACGGCCCAGAGAGAGAATGTGGGGGAGGAGGGGTGAGGGAAAGAGAGAAAGGGGAGAGAGAGCGTTTGTTGGTTAAGTCACAGGAGGGAATGCTGGGACGCTGGCCCCTCCCACTCTCCACCCTTGCTTCCTCACCATCTTGAGGTATCTTTGTTTCTCTGTGCTCTCTCTGCAGTGAAGTTCTACTTCACCCACAACATAGGGATCACCTTGCCATGGAGTCTCTGAAACCATCACCCCCCTCCCCCCAGGGAGTATTTCCTTCTTAGGTAATTAGTCACAGTGATGGAGAATTGGCTTACACTTCGTACTTTTCTTGAGTACGATGACCTTAACAGAGTTCCAAAGGAGAGTGCCTTGCGGTCTTCAGCGATATTATGTTCAAATCTTTGTGGAGAAAATGTGTTACTTGAATATTTTCTTCTGCGTGTTAAAAAACAAGTATATAGAATAAAAAGCATAATGGATTCAGTGTGCGGCAATGGCCCAGCGAGCAGCTGCTACGTACTGAGTGCTTCTTTGGGCATCAGGGTACCAGCAAGGAGCAAACCAACGAGATGCTTGCCTTCATCAGTCGGTATTGTTTGAGAAGGAGAAAAATGTGTCTCCTTGTACTGAGTTTTACAGGCTATCCAGCTTCTTCATCCGGACCAAGGCACTTACTATCTCTAGTGTCTCTCTCACATTCTTTCTCTGGAATGCCCTTGGCTTCAAGAAAATGGCCGGCCCACCATTACAAATTCCACACTTGGGTTCTACCAACATGCAGTGATATGATCTCTAAGACATCACAGATATCCAAGACCTCATCCCAGCGTAGTTCTGAAGAGCCATCCGAACTCCAAAGCCTCCCTTAGCTTCTAGTGCAACTGTTTGGCATCTGGCACGCCTAGATCTTCTCCTCTTCCTTTCCTGAATGTGTTTCTCAGAATTTCTCCAATTAACCCCCAGCATTCAGATCTCCTCTTTTCAGAATCCATTTCTTACCGAACTCACCCTAGAGGTGGGACCAGAGGTTGATGCTTTTCTCAAATAGATAATACCCCGAGCAGCTGAGCAGTTAGAGGGACATAGCTTGACTTGACTGCCACCATTTTTTTTTTTTTTTTTAGTTGTAAGGGTCATTTTTACCAAGTGACATAGGCACACATTCCAAGTTCTACATGATAAACAAAGACATTAAGACTATCAGCTGACGTAAAGGCACCAACAAATTACACTTACTGCAATTCTGAAGTGTCTGCTCCATTTTAGTCCATCTCCTGACACCTGCCTTTGGAGGCTGGTGCTTGTAAGGAGGAAGTAGATTTTTCTGCGATAGCAAGTCAATGTGTATGAGGTTATAAATACGCGATTCAATAGGGACAGTTAATAGCTGTGGTCTCAGTAACTTTGGGCAATCCCCTGGTACAGTCTGGGAACAAGAAACAAGCACTCCAGACAAAACAAAAAAGCATGTGTCTCCAGTCCAGTTTGTGTTGCTGTGATAAAACACTGCCCAAAAGCAACCTGGGAAATAAAGCGTTTGTCTTATACTTTCAGATCACAATACTGATAAACACCCAGGGAAGCCAAAGCAGGAACCTGGAGGCACAGACCAAAGCAGAGGCAATAGAATTATTGGCTTGCACTCTTTGGTTTATGCTAGTCTGTCTTCCGTATGCATCCCAGGACTACCTACATCATCCACAGTGGGCTGGGCCCTCCCACATCAACCCACAGTCTAAGAAAATGCCCCACAGACATGCCTACAGGCCAATCTGATGGAGGTGTTTCCTCAAGTGAGGTCCCCCTTTTTTTTCAGTGTACTTTTTATTTTTTTAAAGAGTTATTTATTTTATATATGTAAGCACATGGTTGCTGTCTTCAGACACACCAGAAGAGAATATCAGATCCTATTATAGATGGTTGTGAGCCACCAGGTAGTTGCTGGGAGTCGAACTCGGGACCTCTAGAAGAGGAGTCAGTGCTATGTTATTTTACTTTATTTTAAATATTTATTTATTTCATGTATGTGGGTACACTGCCAGTCTTCAGACACACCAGAAGAAGGATGTCCATTATAGATGGTTGTGAGCTACCACTTGGTTGCTGGGAATTGAACTCAAGACCTCTGGAAGAGCAGTCAGTGTTCTTAACTGCTGAGCCATCTCTCCAGTTCTGAGGTCTCCTCTTCTTAGGTGACTCTAGTTTGTGTCCAGTTGAACAGTGTTTTTCTAATGGTGTATGTGTGTGTTATGCATGTATGTATGTGCGTGTGCATTTGTATATGCATGCATGTGCACACACATGTGGGGGTCTGGAGTTAATATCCAGTGTCTTCCTTGACCACATCTAATTTATTGAAGAAGGTTCTCTCACTGAAACTTACCAATTCTGGCTAGGCCCGGTGTTGGTGTTGGGATTACAGGCAGATACCCCACCTGCCCAGCCTCACGTAAGTTCTGGGGATCTGAACTCCGGTCCTCAAGCTGCATGGCAAGTCCTTTCTCACCAGCCACTTCTCAAGGCCTCTAGTTACAGTTCTAGCCTTGCGTCCTAATCTGGCTTCTTCACAGTTTTCACACTAAAAATTTGTTTTGAGATAGACTCTCTCAAGTATTCTAGGATGGCTTGGAATTCATTTCTTCAACCTGCGGATTGCTGGGGTTAGAGACATGAGCAACCACACCTGGTCCATGGTGCTGAACATCACTCTCAGGAGATCACTCGTGGACATCTACGCCTGATGAGCTATAGCTCTAGTTTCAGGCTGAGAATTTTTGTTAGAGGCTTTGGGTCATATTTTACTTCAGTTATAACTTTTTTTTTTCTTTGCAGGAAAGTTAAAGCCTGCAGCAAATTCTCAAATATGGGCTTAAGGAAGAGGAAAAGCCAAAGACAAGATATTCTATCCCTACCCTCCCTCTCTCTCTCTTCCTCTTTTTAATAAGTGCAAAATGCAGGACAGCCTTGACAAGTGGTTATGGATAATGGTCTGCAAAAGCCACCCACCTATTCATACGCCATCTATGGTTTTATAGCTACAAACCAGCCAGCTTTATGAGAGCTGGAAAATGGCGAGGGCTGAATTCTGGCCTCTGTCTTTCTCTCTCTCTCTCCATCTCCATAATGACCATGCCTGGGGCACTGGAGAGAAAGAGTAGAGCCATTTTGCAGGAGAAGACACTCTGATCATTCCAAAGTCGTTATGCTTCCTGACAGCTGTGGGTGGAGAGAATGATGTAGCCGTTCTTTCAGACTTCCTCGTTAAAGCACAGCAAGGTGCAGGCGGTGGGTGGCCCCCTGACAGCTCTCTGTGCTGATGGAGAACTCTGAGATTGGTACCCTCATGCTGATTCCCAATACCCTGGCTGTGCCCACCTTCCATGTTGATCAGGAGATCAAGCTGGACAGTAGCTCCAAGCCTTTTGATAGCCCTGGGAGGACAACAGCTTTTTAGTTCAGTATATTTAGAAACAATTGCCTCTGTGGGCAAAAGATCAGTACCACATCTAATGTTTGTCAGAGGCTGGGATTTTCCTGACTGTTCTGTGTTTGATTTCTTGCTTTACTCTTGGGGCCACGCCCTTCACCTTAATGCCCATGTGCTGGGCCCCTGGTGTCATCTGAAGTGTTAGAAGGTAGACTTCTCAAATGGTTTCTCGGGCTTACTTTGTCAAGTTGGGAAGGAAAATACACAGCCATATATATGAAGCTGATGCATATTCTAAATTGTCTTTGTTTTGTTGTGATCGTGTTTATCACAACCTAGGACAACATTGGGAGGAAAGGATTTATTTCATTTACATGATACAGTCCATCATCTAGAGGAGCCAAGTCAGGAGCTTGAAGCAGAAACCACAGAGGTATGTTGCTTACTGGCTTGCTGTTGGCTTATTTTCAACTACCTTTCTTAGGCAGCCCGGGCCCACTTGCCTAGGAATGGTACTGCCCACAGTGGGCTAGGGTCTTTCTACATCAATTATCAATGAAGAAAATGCCCCACAGACATGCCCATGAGCCAGCCTGGTGAATTTTTTTTTTTTAATTTAAGGATCCTTCTCAGGTATGCCAGGCTGGCAACAGATTATAATAATATTCTACCTCCAGGGCAGCTGGCTTCTCCCAGATTAAACTAAGAGATAGAGAAAGTATCCAAGAAGGAAGCCACAATCTGTTTATAATCTAACACCTGAGTACCATGTGACTCCTATTTGTGACTTGTGAGTCATTAGCTTGTTTGCCATTCGAGTGGTGAGACTCTAACGATGAAGGCATGAAAAGCCAAAGGTGGGACCCGTGAAAGCCAGTTGAAAAGCAACTACTTCAATTACTATATCCCAGCAAGGCACTCAAGCAGACCCTGTGCTACTTATCCATAAGGGCAAAATGCAGAAGGATATTAGATTCATGGAGATTAAGTAACTTGCCTAAATAGCATAGATATACATAAATAATAATGTAATCAACTAAAACAATTTAAAATACCATTAGAATTAATATTACAATCAAATTTCTCTAAAGAAAATTCAGGCCCCAGACATTCTTTTTGTTGTTTGAACAGTTTTTGCATATCACCATGTATTTAACATGTGACACTTGCCACAGTCATTGTTGTAGATTGTTTGCGTTCTAAAATTCATCTGTTGCAACCTAATTCTCTGTAGGATACCATGTAGAGGCAGGGGCTTGGGGAATGCTTAGGATGGATGTGACAGTGGAGACTGCATGAATTCAACTAGTGTTTTGATAAAAGAAAGCACCAAGAATCTACTGTGTCATGCTAGAGCTCATGTCAAAACAACAACAACAACAACAACAACAACAACAACAACAACAACAATTAACTACTCCCTTAGCAGACATTAGATATAAGAGGTGCACACCCTTCATCCCAGAAATTGGGAGGCAAAGGCAGGAGGATCTCTGTGAGAACAAGGTCAACAGGGCGAGTTCCAGGCAAACCAGTGGCTACTTGGTGAGAAATCTGTCTCAAAAAAAAATTAAAAAGCCATTTGATGTGTATTAATTTTCAAAGAAGATCAATACATACCACTCCCAAAGATGGTACTTTGATGTAAGAATTATTTTTAGCTGCAGGCAACCAAGAATCAACAAGTATAGGAAAAATTCTCACCTATCTTTTAGCTTAGAGCTGAGCATGAATTTCCCCTTGAAAACGTGGGATAAGTCTCTACAATAAAAGCAACACTCTCTCCTTGCACTGAAAAGAGAATGACTCCTCTTTAGAGACAGAGAATCTAGTTGTTTAGATGGTCTCTATTGGCTCATATGTTTGATTACTTGGTGCCTAGTTGGTGGACCTGTTTGGGAAGGATTAGGAGGTGTGACCATTGGAGAAGGTGAGGCAGTAGGGGCAGGCTGCCCACGTCATTCTCCCTCATCCACATCATGAATCAAGATGTCAGCAGGCAGGCTGCCTCAGTGCTGTCTGCCAGCCTGCCTGCTGGCTACCATGCTCCCTGACAAGGTGGTCATAGATTCCAGTGCTCGGCAGCCTTTTCCTATCCTCCACCAAGTTCAGCTCTTTCTTCTAGAAGTTGCTTCTGTCACGGCATCTTATCACAGCCATAGAAAAGCAGCTGATAGAGAGTCCCCTCGAGGTGTGTCTGCGTAACCAAACCTTGCTAAGGAAATCTTCATCTTCCCGCCAGAGCCTCGAGCATTCTCAGCCTTAACCTCATGGTTTCGTGGTTTCGCATGCTGTGGAGCTCCAGTGCTCAACCGGCTCTTTGATTCCTCTCTTTCATTTCTTCTCTACAAATGTAAATATTAATGGAGACTGCGCGGTCTTTCTCCCATCAGGCCTTTCTCCCACACCCACTTGTCTATCCTTTCCACATTCCCAAAGCAAGCAAAGCAACAACAAAAAAGAAGCTAATAAAGAGACCCAGGGTACAGACAGACTCTCCCTGGCAGTCTCTTTTGAACTCTCTCTGATCACCGAGGTTCACAGCAGCTCCCATTTTTTTGACTGGTTTCATGGGTCTGGATATATTTTATGGATGTGGAAAAAAAAATTAAGCATGCCCCAGTTCTAGCAGTCCCAGAATGTACGACTAGAATTTACCAGGGACCAATTAATCAGCCAGTAGCTCTCTTGCAAGGATGTGCTCACTTTCCCAAAGCATTAATGAGAACAGAAGGTCCTCCTGTATGTCAGTGTTTATATGTAGCTGCTCAAGTTGAGGGATGATGGGCGCTTGAGGCTGAGCTAGTATTAAACATTTAATTGGAGATGAAGATGCAAGTTTTCTGCAATGATCGGCTGTCATCGGGCTCCCAATCTTAAGTGTGAAAATACGGTTCTATTTACAGACACTGAATCAGCCTGTCTGCCTCCAACCCTCCAACCCTCTACTCTATCCTCCTGCTGACAATTCATCTCCCTCCCTCTTTCACCCTCTTCCCCTCCAGCTGAAGGTGCCCCAGTTCAGACGGGATACGCTCCTCCAGGACCACTTCTCACCACACCTAATATGAGCAAGGAACCCCATCGTCCGTTCTTAACCTAACTCACACCAGGCTGCCTGCCGAAAATGTGCCCGGCTTTTCTCCACTTACCACACACAAACCCTCCAGCCTTCACCATCTCCTCTGGTCTCTGGTTTTCCTGCCGGGGCATAGAGAAGAGAGCTTCAACAGAAAGCCCTGGGGGTGATGGCTTTGGTTGTACTCAGTGTCCCTGATGGTGTGATCTCTTTTGCAAAATGCACAAGTTACGTCTGTTGTAGGCAAGCATCACACTCGGAATGGCCTGGACTTTGTGTATCTTATCAATCATAAAAATGTAGATTCAGGACCTAGAGCAGTGATTCAGTGGTGAAGAGAATGTCTTGCTCTTGCAAAGGACCAGGGCTCAGTTCCCAGCACCATGATGGGCGCCAGCTTCAGGGCGATTGGATGTCTCAAGTGTCCATGGACACCTATGCACGCTATTAAAAAACAAATCACTTTTAAATGTAGATTCGCATGCGAACATTTTAAAGAAATGTGTTTAGCTTTATTCTTTTGCGTATATCATCGTATATCAGTGTTTTTGCATGCAGGCACACGTGTATCACGTAAGTACATGCTCAAGGCAGAGGAGGACATCAGAGCCCCGGGGACTGGAGTGACAAATAGTTGTGGGCCACCACATGGGTGCTGGCACTCTAACCTGTCTTCTCTGCAAGAACAATAAATACTGCTAGTTACTGAGGTAATTAATTCTCCAGCCCTATATGCAACCTTTAAAAGATCTTGGATACAGAAAATGTGGTATGTTTACATTATGGAATACTACTTAGCTATTAAAAACAACGAATTCATGAAATTCTTAGGCAAGTGGGTGGAAATGGAAAATATCATCCTGAGCGAGGTAACCCAATCACAAAAGAACACACATGGTATGCACTCACTGATAAGTGGATATTAGCCCAGAAGCTTGGAATCTCCAAGATACGATTCACAGGCCAAACGAAGCTTAGGCAGAGGATGGCCTTGTTGGTAAACAAAGGGAGGAGAGGCCCTTGATCCTGGGAAGGCTACATGTCTCAGTATAAGGGAATGCCAGGACAGGGAAGAGGGAGTAGGTGGGTTGGTGAGTAGGGGGAGGGGAGAATGGGATAGGGGGTTTTTGGAGGTGAAACCAGGAAATGGGATAACATTTGAAATGTAAATGAAGAAAATATCTAATAAAAAAGAAAAAACAAACAAACAAACCAACCAAACAAACAAAAAACCCCTAAAACCAAAACCAAAACAAAAAAAGATCTTGTCTATTGTATAATTAATGGTTTGTATGCATGGATACTTAACTCACATTAAGAGGGGGCAGAAGACAAGGAGAGGAATATAACAGTGATGAAAATCGGTGCTCAGTACCTGGGTCTGCTGAGGCTCTCCTGCTAACCTGTGCTTGTCAGTGTTCCCTGGCGTCAGCGTCAGCGTCAGCATCAGCATCAGCATCAGCGTCAGCGTCAGCATCAGCATCAGCATCAGCATCAGCATCAGCATCAGCATCGGATAAAGCCACCTTCCTGCAGCCCTGCATCAATGCAGCCTGTCTCTGTGAGGCTTCACCTCTAACGATTGTGTGTTTGATGCCCATCATGCTGGTTACTCAAATGTGGATTCTTGCTCCGACCTGATGACCCTTGATTTCGAGCCTCGGGTCTTGATTGACATCAACATCGCCTTCCTTGTCATCATGCCCGAGACGGGAGAGTTATGCCTCTCTCCCTCCGCAGGGTGACTCGAGGATCCTTATCGCTAGTGGGAAGCTTACCTTCATGTTTGGTTCTTACTGCGAGTGATTGATTTTCCAATTCAGTCGTCTGTAATCCCTGCTGCTCCCCACCCACCCCCTTTCTAGGTTAGATCTCTAATCCCACAAGCTCAGCATTAAACCCAATATCCTGGGAGCAGCAGGTCAGGGCTTTAGCTGCTTTAAATGGACTACTGTAGCACAATCTCCTAAGCACAAAACCATTGCGCAGGGGAAACTCAGAATGATGCGTGGTAATGTAAGTACTAAATGGATACAATGGTCCGCACTGGGACAGGGGAGACCAGAGGCGTGTCTGCAACCCAAGCAATGCAGGGAAAATCTCCAAAAGGAGAGGATTAACTGCCTATCAAAGGGGAACACCAGTAAAAGTCTTCAAGGACTTATGCACTGTTATGGTTTGTATATGCTTGGCCCAGGGAGTGGCGCTATTAGAAGGTGTGGCCTTCTTGTTGGAGTGGGTGTGTCACTGTGGGTGTGGGCTTTAAGACCCTCATCCTAGTTGTCTGGAAGTCAGTCTTCCACTTGCAGCCTTCAGATGAAGATGTAGAACTCTCAGTTTCTCCTGCACCATGCCTGCCTGGATGCTGCCATGCTCCCACCTTAATGATAATGGACTGAACCTCTGAACCTGTTAGCCAGCCCCAATTAGATGTTGTCCTTTATAAGACTTGCCATGGTCCGGTGGTGGCACACGCCTGTAATCCCAGCACTCTGGGAGGCAAAGGCAGGCAGATTTCTGAGTTCGAGGCCAGCCTGGTCTATAGAGTGAGTTCCAGGACAGCCAGGGCTATACAGAGAAACCCCGTCTCAAAAAAACCAAATCCAAAAAAAAAAAAAAAAAAAAATAAATAAATAAATAAATAAATAAAAAAAAAAAAAAAAAGACTTGCCTTGGTCATGGTGTCTGTTCACAGCTGTAAAACTCTAACTAAGACATGTACTGTGGCACCATCTGCAACGCTAAAGACTGACAACCGCATGTCAACTGTGTGTCTGTTGACGAACCTGTGGTTCATCTGTAGCACTAAAGATCAAGTGACTTAAAAAGAACGAAAACTATACACGTCACGTTGGAACCGCTTCCAATGAATATTTTAGTTGAAAACATCAAGTTCCAGAAGAATGCGTATAATGGGCTAAAGCGGTGAATGAAATATTTGCATAGCTGCATGTCATTACTTACTATTTTTAAAGACAGCGTCTCCTGTAGCCCAGGCTGACCTTACAGTCTCTACGTAGCCGAGGATTGCCATTGACCTCTCGATCCTCCTGGTTCCTCCCCCAGAGTGCTAGGATTTAAAGACACCAACGATCACAGCTGCTTGATCTGGTGCTGGAGGTCGAACCCAGGGCTTTGTGGATTTGAGACAAGAACTCAGCCGACTGTGCCCCACTGCCTGCCTCATCTTTACGTTTAAAGCTAAAAGTAGCAAGAGGAAAACCCAACAAAGAAACTGGGTAGCTTTAGGAGGCTGGATGGGGGAGTCAGGCTGAATGGAAGCTAAACTTTCTGAATGTGGCTCTGTTCACGATCTGTGGCTGCTTCATAATGTTCTCAAAAAGCATAGCGGCCTGGAATAATAACTGTATGATTTAGAAGTTCCGAGGACCAGAACTTCTTAGGGGCAGCTCAGTGGGGTGGTTCTACTAACTTAGGGTCTCTTTAGGAGATTCTGAGGAAGCTGTCACCTAGAATTCTCATCATATAAAGATTCCATTGGGGGCTAGAAAATTCACCTCACATGTTTTAAATTGTATTTTGGGTTTATTTTTTATGTATATCAGTGTTCTGCCCACATGTATGTATATGCACCAGTTGTGTACCTGGTGCTCAGAGAGGTCTGAAGAAGGCACCAGATTCCCTGGGACCGGAGTTATGGATGGCTGTGATATGTGGGTGCTGGGACCTGAGCCTGGGTCCTTTGCAAGCTCTCTGAGGTGCGGAGTCAGTCACCAGCACCCCTACTGTGGCTTTTGGCAGGAGGCTGTGTTTTCTTACAAGCCCTTTCTCTACATAGGATGACTTCAACATCATCGGCGTCCAGCAGGTGTCTAAGGCAAGCAGCCAAAGGGCGGAGGGAGCCGCGGGGCTTGGCAGGATCCTCCCACACGGCTGCCCTTGCTGCTGCATCATAACTTCATTAGAAGCCAGACACCCAGCCTCGCTCATGCCCCAGGTGAGGCAGCTGCCCCCACTGTTTAAAGAATAATAAAGAATCCGTGAATGTGTTTTAAAGCTCCGTAGAACCCAGTTTCAGAGATCTGCCTCTGAAACCACATTGCTGTTTAATGTAATTATAAAATGACTCAAAAAGAAAATTTAACTCTTAAAAATCAAAAGCAAAGTCATTTAATCTTTTAATTTTTTTTGATTTTTTAATTACTTAATTTTAGCCGTGTGTGTATGGGGTGGGGGAGCACAGGCACGTGAGCGCAGGTCCCTGCGAAGACCTTAGTTATTGGATTCCCAAGGGGTCGGCATCACAGGTCGTTGCGAGCCAGCTGGTGTGGGTGCTGGGAATCAAGCACAGTCCTCTCTGCAAGCACTGTGTGCTCTGTGCCCTTGACCTCTGAGCCATCCCTCTAAGTCCCAGAATACACTAGTGTAAACACACATCAAGTCGACGGTTTAAACAGATGGGATCTGTGCTCCCTGACTTTTATTGTAGTAAGAACAGTTGGCGTGGGAGCTATAATGTCAACACACTTTTCATGCACACTCGTGACTTGGTCGCAGCGGGGGTGCTGTTCTGCAGCTCCCCTGAGCGGACTCATCTCAGTGGGCTTTCCTGCCAGGTTCTCCCACTATCAGCTCTGTATTCTTTCCTCCCTCAGCCCTGGAAACTGCCAGTCTGTGCTTTAATTGTATGAACTTGATTATTTTAGGTACTTCATGTAAGTGTAATTGATTATTATTATTATTATCATTATTATTGTTATTATTCTTATTCTTTTATTATTGTTGATTGGCTTACCTCACTTGGTACAATGTTCTCAAGGCTAACAGCATTGTTACATACAGCAGGATTCCCTTCTGCATTACGGCTGACTGGCATTCCATTGTGTGTGTGTGTGTGTGTGTGTGTGTGTGTGTTTGTGCAGTGTCTTCTTTGTTCACTTAACTGTTGATAGGCACTGAGTTGTTCTTTTGCATTTTGATTATTGTAAGTCGCTCTGTGGCCTAGCGTAAGAGTGCTGATGTCTCTTCACAGTTCTGAGTTTGAGTTTTTCTGATGAATACCCCAAAGTGGGATTGCTGGGTCAAAGGCCAGTTCTAGTTTTCTTCTTCAGAATCATCTCAGCTTTGTTCCTGATTAGCAGGATTATTTCTGTTTTCACCAGCAAGGTTTCATTTGCAAGGTTCTCCGCTCACCAATATTTGTCTTTTTTTTTTTCCGTAGTGACCATCCTGACAGGTCAATTACTTTAAAACAGAATGAATTGGTCAGACAATATAGAGATGTCTATCCAGAGGATAAAAATAATTGTGAAGAAATCTTAATTTTTTAAATAATTAAAATATTAGATATACTATCCTGAAACTAGAGAAAATATTTCTCTATGTAGTAAATCCTATGTAGTTACTGTGCTGGTTGGTTTTATATCAAATTGATATAAGCTACAGTCATTGGAGAGGAGAGATTCTCAACTGAGAAAAAGCCTGTATAAAATCATGTTGTAGCTGGGGGGTGGTCTCCCTTGCCTTTAATCCCAGCCCTTGGGAGGCAGAGGCAGGAGGATCTGTATGACTTCAAGGCCTGATCTATAAGAGTAAGTTCCTAGACAGCCAGGGCCACACAGAGAAACCCTGTCCAAACTAAACCAAAAGATCTTGTTTTAGGCAAGCCTGTAGGGTGTTTTTAAAATTAATGATTGATGTGGGAGGGTCCAGCCCATTGTGGGTGGTTCTTCTCCTGGGTTGATGGTCCTGGGTTCTATGAGAAAGCAGGCTGAGCAAGCCAGTAAGCAGCACCCCTCCGTGGCTTCTGTATCAGCTCCCGCCTCCAGGTTCCTGCCCTGTTTGAGTTCCTGCCTGTTGGTATCAGGACCTTCTACACCAGTGACATCACACAGACGACAGTGTGACATATAAGCCTGTTGCCAAGGCAATGGCCACCATGTACCCGGAGTTCACTGGGCTCACCTTTACCTGCAACCACGTCACCATCCGTGCATATACAGGAGAAGTGCCTCCCTCCAGCTCGCTCTCTCGTCCCCTCTTTCCTTCCACCACCACCTTTGTCCCTTCTCTTCCCAATAAGCCCCACGGGGAACTGTTTGGCCTGGTGTGGTCTCTCGTCCATCCTGCTGCCCTCCAGTTACCACTGCTGCAGTTACGCCCGCTGGTCATAAGAAGTGAGAACTGCCCTCACTTTTTTGGTGATGAACTGTTCTATGGGACTGTGAGTAAGATAAACCCTGTCCTCTCGAGTTGCTTTTGTTCACGGTGTTTTATCACAGCAGCGGTAAGTAATTCTGAGATGCTTACACTTTATTAATACCATAATGTATTATTAGGTACATATGTAAGTTTTATTTTGAAACTAATTATATATGTGCATATATCTCTCAAATAAATATTTTTGTTGCTATATTAAGAACTTGAATCTTTAAGCAGAAGGGGAGAGCTAAAAATGTAAAAACTGAATGAGTCAAGTAGAAAATTCTATAATCTTAAATAGGATATGGAAAATTAACACAGATTAACAACATGTTTTCTTTTTTAAATAAACATGCTATTTGAGTGTTGGGGTGTGCAGTTGTAATCATTCCAGCACTCAGGAGGCTGAGGCAGGAGGATTACAAGTTTGAAAACAGCCTAGGGTTAGAGGGCCTTTACCCCAAGGGGGAAAAACTAGCTAAAACTTGTGGGGAGAGCCCAGTCAGTAAACCACTAGCCCCGCAAGCTCGAGGACCTGTGTTTGGTCCCTAGAATCCAGGTATGTGAAGAAGCTGAGGGTGGCACATGTTTGTAATCCCAGTGGAGTTTTTCAGTACAACAGACGAGGTACTGGGAGGCACCTCCGACCAGCTTAGCCTAAGTGGCAACTTGATGCAAAAGAAAAGACCTTATTGAGGTCTGGAGAGATGGTTCAGTGGTTAAGAGCACTGACTGCTCTTCCTAAAGTCCTGAGTTCAAATCCCAGAAACCACATGGTGGCTCACAACCATCTGTAATGAGATCTGATGTCCTCTTCTGGAGTGTCTGAAGACAGATACAGTGTACTTACATATAATAAATAAATACATCTTTTTTTTTAAAGAGAACTTATCAAGGTGGATGGTACCTGAGGACAACACTCAGGTTGAACTTAGGCCTCCATTTGGATTTTTTTCATACACATGCATGTGTGTGTGTGTGTGTGTGTACGCATACCACACACCTACACCCCCCCCCACTGTTGTCTTAGGGTTTCATTGCTATGAAGAGATACCATGACCAAGGCAACTCTTATCAAGGACAACATTTAATTGGGGCTGGCTTACAGGTTCAGAAGTTCAGTCCATTATCATGATGGTGGGAAGCATGGCAGCAGGCAGACAAACTTGCACATTCATCTACACACACACACACACACACACACACACACACTCACACACATATCTGTACACACACATGTTCACATATGTGCACACACATACACACAGTAAATAACTAAAGGAACAGCCATAGGCGATGCTAAGGAAACCATTACCATGAGACCTGATATTCATCTGCTTTTTCTTGTCTGTATTGTAGCTTCTTAATGTTGCAATGACTTCATAACAGCTGCTTGAGGAACTGAAGCCCAAAGTTCTCAGGGTGACTATTCAGAAGGGCAGTGCAAAAGCGCAAGAATAAGTAGGAATCCCTGAAGATGGACTAGAAGCTGTGACGGCTGCCAGCATGGTGCCCCGGGTCCTTTGTTACGGATCTCAACCTAACGGGCAGAGCTGGAGGAGCGCGCTAGGGGAAAGTGAGTGCCTGGACAGCGGCTTTTGCCTCTCAGGCCAGTGACGTGAGGCAACAAATGGGTTTTCAGTTGGTGAGCCTTGCTGCCGCCCTTCAGATCTCGCATGGATCACCACCATCCCTAACCACCACCGCCATGACACCATGGCCTGTCCTGGGTAGAGACATACAAGAGAAAGGGATGCTGGGGCACGCAGCCCAGAGCCGCCTGGCACAGTGCGAAAGCCACGGCTGGGAAATTCACCTGGGGCCATGTGTAGAAAGCACCAGGCGAGGTAACCATGGGCATGCGTGGAATACTGGCTTCACGGGCACATGTGCAAACTGGATGAAACCTTTGACACATTGTACGCCGCATGCCTCTTCCTGTGATGCAGTCAAGCATATGTAAGCATCCCACAAGTTCCTCCTCTCACGCAGAAGACTTGAGTATGGTCGAGCCTCAAGCCCCAACTACGAGTTTATGGGAAATACAGAAGAAAGAAAATTCTAAAGAGCAGCACAGTCAGGTACTCAGCCTGATCTAACATATGAAAGATTGCATAGCTCATGGGAAATCTCAGAATAGGGAGTGGAAAAAAGCCAGTAGACCAGGATGTTTGCTTCTATAAACATTTTCTACAAACATTAGGGAAACTGTACCCATGAATTCTCATCAGTATGGCCAACTGAACAAAACCTGCATGATGAGAACGTTAGGTGACATGCCAGTGTGGACAGGGGACATACCATAAGGTTCCACCCCTCCATGACGAGCTACAAGTGGTCAGTGCCTGCTGAGAGAGCGAGAACTAGTTCCACAAAGGTCGATAAATTCTCAGAGGTCAGCCCTGGGTGCGTACACATGTGAGCAAACCCACGTGCATTGGGCCGGTTACGCTTGCGTGTGTGCATATGTGTTCATTCAGATAGTCATCTACCTGTTTATATATGGTAAAAATAATAATCAAAGAAGAGTTCGGGAATTTGAGGGGGGGATGTGGGAGGAGTTGGAGGAGAAGAGGCAGGGTCAGGAGTGGACGGAGAGAATCTGAGGTTCTCAAAAAATAAAATTATTCAATCAAATAAAGAGATACTAAGCTTACTGTAAGTGGAAGCAAAGACCAGAATTCAAAACTCACAGAAGGGCTTCTACTGGTGCATGGCTGCTTTGCCATCAGAAAACCAAGTCATTGTTGCATCATTTTGACCTGACGATCATGTGTGTACGCATATCCCAAACAAAGACCATTGGGAAAGTCATTGTGGAGGTCGGAGATATGGCCGTCCACACCATGACGTTGGACCATGGACGTTGCACTTCCATGACAGCGCTTCTAAGTTTGTGCTCCTGGTGGCTGCTGGGAAGCTCAGACCTGGAGCTGCAGATGGGGGAAGTGATGTCAGTGACACGGAATGATTTGTCACAGCCACTACGTGGCTGAACTGGCATTGGAATCCACAGGAATCCACAGTCAGGAAGGCCAGGACCTGACTGATTTTTCTGCACAGAGGCCAGAGTCTATGAAAGGAGACAATGGTTTGAAGAGATTTGAATATAAAAAAAAAATTTAAACTAGTGTCAAGAATTACATCAGCTTTCTAGCCACACAGTTATTCCTGTTTTACACAAACATGGAAAAATAGCTTACTTTTCTTTTAGGCAATTTAAAATGCTCAATTTCTCTGCTTTTATCTTTCTTTCTTATCAAGATTTATTTACTTACTTTTATTGGATATTTTATTTATTTACATTTCAAATATTATCCCCCTTTCCAGTTTCCCCTCTGCAAACCCACTATCCCATCTCCCCTTACCCTGCCCCTGTGAGGGTGCTCCCCCATCCACTTACACACTCCCGCCTCACTGCCCTAGCATTCCTCTACACTGGAGCATCAAGCCTTCACAGGACCAAGGGCCTCCCCTTCCATTGATGCCAGATCAGGTCTCTTCAGCTCCTCCAGACCTTCCCCTAATTCCTCCATTGGGGTCCTGTGCTCAGTCTGATGGTTGGCTGCAAGCATTCGCATCTGTATTTGTCAGGCACTGGCAGAGCCTCTCAGGAGACAGGTGTATCAGGCTCCTGTCAGTAAGCTCTTCTTAGCATCTGCAATAGAGTCTGGGTTTGGTGTCTGCACGTGGGATGGATCCCCAGATGGGGCAGTCTCTGGATGGCCTTTCCTTAAGTCTCTGCTAATTTCTCTGTTTTTTTTTTTTAAATGAAGTTGGGTGGTAATGATGCATGCCTTTGATCCCAGCACCTGGGAAGCAGGGGGAGGCAGATCTCTGTGAGTTCAAGACCAGCCTGGTCTACATAGTGAGTTCTAGGACATCCAGGGCTACATAGTAAGACCTCTGTCTTAAAAAAGCCAAACTACTTGCCTACCTACCTACCTACCTACCTACCTACCTACCTACCTACCTACCCAATGAGATTAGCAAATTATACCTAAAAAAAAATAATGCATCAATATGGAGCTGGGCAGATGACTCAACTGTCAAGAGCACTGGCTAGTCTTCCAGAGGGTCCAGACTCAATTCCCAGCACATATATGGCAGTTTACAACCATTTCTAACTCCAGTCCCCGGGTACCAAAGCCTCTGTGGGCACCAGGTATAAATGCGATATACAGACACACATGCAGGAGAAGAAACCATGCACATTAAATAAAAAGGAATAAATATTTCTTAAAATCCATCAACACAAAGTGCCATTTTCAATTGTGTATTGTAGCCAAGGAAGACACAGGTGTGGGGAGTGGGGTCGTGACGGACAGGGTCGGAGGAAGGAAGGCAGGGAGGAAGGCATGAAGCAGAATGTTAGGAGAGGCATAAAAACACAGTCCGAGGAGGAGATCAGTGATTATGCACTGTCCTCTTTTCCTTATTGCTATTCATTTGTGCCCCCAGGCTCCCAAGTGAATTTTCGCCTATTATTTCTGTCCTTTGAAAATCTGCACAACTGATTGTGCTGTTCTTCTTAGAGTTGGCCACCCAGGGTGAAGGAAGAAAGCACACAGGAGGGCCTGCCAAAAGGTAGAGGGCAGGCAAGACTCTAAATGAGAGCACATCCTCTGCCTGATGGTACCACTGGCCTGGGGCTAATCTCTACAGGGGCGCATAGCTCCAGGGGGTGGCTTATCCTCTGGGGAAAAGCACAGAGGCCCTGATTCCCAGATTCAGGTGGCCTGGCCCCTAGAACTCTCTCACTTGGGCTCAGCAGAGAATCCTAGGCTTCTGAATGCCAGGGGCAAGTTTCAGAAGAAAATTACCATTCCTTACTCGTTCTCAGTCTCGGTTTCTGTGTTTCAGAATGTCTGGACGTTAGCAGAGATAACTTGAGCACACACGTATGAGAGCATGGTGAAAAAGTAAATCCCCAAACTGGGATTTTTTAGAACTTTTAGAACTGTGTAATCTGGGGGCTGGAGAGACATCTCAGGGGTTAAGAGCACTTGCTGCTCTGGTGGAGGACCAGAGTTTGGTCCCCAATACCCGCATGGTGGCTCACAGCCATCTGTAAATCTAGTTTCAGGGGACCTGACAGCCTCTTCTGACCTCCTTGGGCACCAGGCATGTAAATGGTCTGCAGATATACACGCAGGCAAACACCCACAGGGGTCAAATAAAATAATAAATGTGAAAAATGTAACTAATGATACTTTTTATGAATTTATATATTAGAGGTAACAATAAATCTAGGTAATTGTGACCCTAAAGCAATACTTATTGTTTATAATCTAGTTATCAGTTCAGCAACGATCTTTATTTGATGCTTTATTTGGTCTTTTGAATATAATCTTTAAGTTTAAAAAATGGGGTGGGGGACAAAGAGATGGCTCAGTGGGTAAAGGCACTTGCTGCCGACCTTGATGGCCCGAGTTCAATTCCTGGAGCCCACACGGTGGAAGAAGAGAACCGATTCCTGACTCCTGTCCTCTGACCTCCACACACATGCCCTGGCATATGCCCCTCCCTTCCTCTCCCTTACGATAAATGAACGTAAAGTTAAAATGTCTCCTCTGTATTAGTATCAGGCACAGACAATGAATGGCTAAACAAAACATCCAAGCAAACCAGCCACCAGCCATTCCGGAAATTATTCCCAGGCAAGACACTTCTTCCTTCCTCTGTTTTGAATCTCAAAAACGTTTACAGGATGGAAGGAGAAAAACATTTAAAAAAAAAATGCCTTGAAGTTTTTATGTCTTATTACCTTGCTTAGGGAGGAGAAAGGATGAGGCAAGACTTGCTGACGAGTGGACGGATGGACGGATGGACGGATGGACGGACGGACAGATGGACACCAATCTGTAGCCATGATTAAATACTCCATGAGTTCCTTTTGGATCAAGAATGGAGGGAGGAAGGACTCTCTTAATGTCTGGTGAGCTTAATGGCCAGTGAGACAGAAAGCAAAGCAATTACGTGGTTAGTCAAGGGTCTCGAAATTGGAAAGTGATGACGTCGAACCTTTTTAATACTGCAAATGTTCTGACCTGAAAAAGACCAGACCTTCCCATGCGTCTAACAGGCTTTGATTTAATTTGCAACGATTCCTAGGAATGATGCTAGCCTCCGGGGCAAAGACGAATGAGAAAGGCACGGCTCATGGGAGAGGCGAAGACAGGAACAGATTTGGAAGGCTCCCTCTCGGTGTGAGGCAAAGGTCAGGAAAGGATGGAGGAATTATAGGAAGCTTGATTATAATTATAATTATAATTATAATTATAGAGAGTTGAGAGAATGTAAGACCTGAAAGAAAAACGGGGATGCCCCCAGCACCCCACGCCTCCAAAGGCGACACCCCCAGATCACTTGAGAGAAATGTTCTTGATGCAACAGCAAGAGGATTTTTATTCCAGAGCCTCTGGGGATCACGGCCTTACACCACGCAGGATAAAAGACTGTGAACCACTAGTGCAGAATCAGGACAGCTTTTATAGGCTTACAACAGAACCCGCCTAACACAAACCAATCATCCCTTAGCATCGAGAGCCCGTGCAGTGCGAGCCAATGGATTTGTACCACTCCATAGCTTCTAACCCAATCAGTTTAAATAATCTAAGCCTGCGCTCTGAGAACCAATCAGTTTCCTATAGAAGCTAGATAGAAACCAGTTAGGTCATTTCCGCTTATGTGGCCGCCATGTACACATTTCCTCTTACTGGGCCAGGGTCATGCATCGGGTCACATATGTATTTCCTGTTATGCATTTCCTTTTATGGGGCCAGGATTAGATATTCAAAGCCCCCCCAACTATTAGTAGGTGCTTGGGGACCTGAGCGCCTGCCAGGTGTGAGCCCCGCAGCCCGCGCGCGCGCGCGCGCGCGGTTATCCCACCAGCCCAGCTGTGCCCGCCCTCGCCCCAGCTGCCCCGAGAGAGGTGAGACAGGAAAGGATGCCAGGGACCTTCCCAGCCTGCGGCTCACAGCTGGACCCTGGAGGCGGGTGCGACGCGCACACTCCCCGGCCAACAAAGAGCGGGCCAAACCTCTGCTCCTTTGGGGTCACCCAAGACTCAGGCACGGGGGAGAGGGGCGGGGGTTGCGGGGTGGTGGGGTGGTGGTGGAGGATTCCCAGCCTGCAACCCTCATCCTTTCCAGTAGACTCCCAGAGGAGCACATAGGACAGCTTTGGCATTGGGCAGTGGTCGGGAAAAGACCCTTGTTCTAGTTTAACAACTTAAGAATCTGTACAGAGTATATGAGATGGACTTCCTACTCATGAAAATGCCTAGAGAGACCTGGGAACATAATATGGAGAGTGGACAACTCCAGTAAAGGAGACCAAAAAGACATTGGGAATTGAGTTGAAGTCTGATGATCAGCACCAAAGCCTGGCTGCCTTGGTGCCGAGACCCATGAAATGAAAGGGCACACAAGCCTATGCCCCAGCCCATCCCTGACCCGGACCCTTCCTCTCTTCCTCTTTGCCTCTGTCCACCGTGGGATGAGCCGTTCCTCTTCACCACACATTTCCTTCAGGTTTGTTCTGCTTCACCACAGGGGCCAAAGCAGAGGAGTCAAGAGACCCTGAACAGAGACCTCTGAAAACAGGAGCAGAAACAGAGCTTTTTCCCCTCGAAGTTGATTTATCCAAGCATGGAAAACATAGTCATACAGTTGTTCTCAAGAAGTTGCTGGCAAGCCGGGCGTTGGTGGCGCACGCCTTTAATCCCAGCACTTGGGAGGCAGAGGCAGGCGGATTTCTGAGTTCGAGGCCAGCCTGGTCTTCAGAGTGAGCTCCAGGACAGCCAGGACTACACAGAGAAACCCTGTCTCGAAAAACAAAAAAACAAAAAAACAAAAAAAAAAAAAAAAAAAAAAAAGAAGTTGCTGGCAATCTTACCTAGTTTGAACTTTGATCTGGGGAGGGTTTTTGGCCTGTTAATCTGCCTATCTCAAGGGCAACCGTGTCTAGAGGAGTTAAGGGAGTAGATGCCCAGGCCTTGTTATGCAAAGATCTGATATAGTTGTTTCCCATCTGTGTGGTCCTGGGCCCGTTTCCAGTCTAAAATAAGAAAGGTCCTGCCCTTATTTCTCAGACCGGTGTGAAGCAAGCCATTGTATATTCCACGTGCACTCATGTGTAGATTCATGTGTGTGCACCTATGTGTCTGTGAGGTTGTGTCTGTGAGGTTGTGTCTGTGAGGTTGTGACTTGCTTTTGTCTCATGATGTAAATGGTTATTGTTAAATTCTTGACTTGAATGGATAAATGGTGGGATTGTATCCACTAGGTGTGTGAGTCCCAAGCTTTAGCGAACGTTAGGATCATCTGAGTTTCGAGTGGAGCCCCAGCAGCCAGGACCATCCACCTTCAGCTTTTGGCTCATAAAGTCTGGAATGGACCCAGAGCACCAGCATCTTGAGCGAGTTCCTAGGTGATGTTGAGGCAGCGGCCTAGGACTGCATCACCAGAACCAGCCAGCAGATGGCGCCATCACGGAGCCTAGGCCTCCCCTGGGAACCTAGGGAAATGGGTCAGCTTGGGGTTCTGCCAATAGAAACATTGATTTTTCCCAAGCAGAACCTGATCTGAGCATCCGAGGAATGGAGCGGAGCGAGGTAGCAGCTGGTCCTGAGCAGCAATCAGAGCTCTTCATCACGCGTGTCTTTGCACTGCGGGAGTCCTCAGCGGAGACCGCAACCCGCTTTCCGGAAGGGAGCACTGTGCCCTCCCAGCGGAAACAAAAATATATTGGTCACAGCAAAGCGTCAGTCTTACCCTTTGGAAAACATTCCTGAATGTTCCTTTTCAGTGATTCCATTTGAGGACCGAACCCAAGCAGAGTCGTTCCACTTAAGGACTGAACCCAAGTAAAAAGAACTGTTCTTAAAGTTTACTTAAAAACGTGACAGGTGGCTACAAAGCCACCTTCTTCAGTCTTAGCATGCTGCCTCTACATACTTTCTCTGGGTTCCCCCAACTCCACATCCGTAACCAGCATTTTCCTGAGTGGAAAGGACCGGAACACCTGCTCCGAGATCTGAACTTGTGGCTGGCCAAAGGCTCTGCGAGCTGGAAAGAGCTGACAGAATTAAGTATAAAAGCCCCGGTGGAAAAGGCCTTTCCCAGCACAGGGACCCAGGAGATGTTGACGGGGAGGAGGAGGCGCCACTTAGGTTTAGCTGTGCACACACTGTCCCGGCCACCGGCCACCAGGTGCAGGTGGATGCTGAGCACTAAAGTGAGATAGGGTGCCGCTGGGTGTGGTGGCGCACACCTTTAATCCCAGCACTCGGGAGGCAGAGGCAGGCAGATTTCTGAGTTCGAGGCCAGCCTGGTCTACAGAGTGAGTTTCAGGACAGCCAGGGCTACACAGAGAAACCCTGTCTCAAAAAAAAAATAAAAAATAGTGAGCTAGAGATTTTTAAAGAAGTGAACTTAAAACTTTAGTTTTGAGTGCGCCGGTGTGTGTGTGTGTGTGTGTGTGTGTGTGTGTGTGTTTTCAGGTGCAGGTGTGTGAGCAGGTGTAGACGTAGGTGCTGTCTGTGGTCTTTCCCATTGCTCCACTCACCCACCTCTTTTTCTTCGAGACAGGATTCCTTACCATCCTGGAGTTCACTGAATATATTAGGCTGGCTAGGTGGCCAGTGAACCCCAGGGATCTTCCTGTCTCTGCCTCCCCAGCCATGGGATTTTAAACCATACCCAGCTTTTCAAAAACCTGGGTTCTGGTCTCATAATCATGTTCTTGTGCTCATAATCAAACCCGTTTCCTAGGGAGCCATCTTCCCAGCCTCGCCCTCTTTTAAAGGCACGTTGGAGAATTAGTGAATACATTCAAAAGCTCCACAGGATCCACTTTCATTTATTGAGTTTGGAACCATAATGTAATTATGAAAATAAATTGAAATTAAAACGAAAACGCAATCCTTAAACACTTTACCAAACTATCTCCCCAGATCGCTAAAACTTTGAATTTAATTAGTTCATTGAGGCATTCTCTAGCACAGTGTTAGCAGAATACTCTGGTGGTTGTTTAGGCCTGTGGAGGGCCTGGTTCTTAGCATGTATTAGGGAGGGAGCACTGAGCACTTAGGTTGTTCTACATATAACATATGAAGCTTTAGGGGATGGGTATTCTAATTAGGAAAGAGAGGTTGAGGAAGAGCAAGCCTAGAGATACTGCGGAAGGGAAAAATGTCTTAGGGTTTGATTGATAAAAAGAGACACCACACCACAGCAACTGTTGTAAAAGGAAGCATCTAATTGGGTATGGGGGTAAAAGGCAGCATGCAGGCTGACATGGTGCTGGAGAGGTATCTGAGAGTTCTACATCTGGATCCGTAGGCAGTAGGAAGAGATAATGAGCTATTGGACCTGGCTACCTCTGAAACCTCCAAGCCCACCCCCAGTGACACACTTCCTCGAACAGGGCCACACCCACGCCAACGAGGCCACGCCCCCTAATAGTGCCACTTCCTGTGAGCCCTTGGGGGCCATTTTTATTCAAACCACCGCAGGAGATGACTAAGAAAGACAAAGAACTCTCAGTGAAATCCTTCTGGTGTCAGAACGGGCTCAAGGGAGTTTACAAGGGTTAAATGCAGGGGTGGGGGGGGGGAACCAGAGGTGGGCACTAGTAGCTTACAAGAGATCCGCTCCAGGACGTGGGGAAAGGGGCGGGCTCAAATTAGGAAGGGGCGGGGACAAATGCGGAAGAAGAGAGTAAATAAGAGGATGTCTGGGAAAATCGTAAGGAGTCATAATATTAGCTGTTCACCTAAAACCGCGCCTTACAACACACACAAGCTTGGGCATAAACATACATCGGTGGGTGATTTGAAGAAGATGTTCTCCTTTGGGCTGTCAATGAGCCCTGAGAACCAACGACTCCAGCACTAGGGGTCGTTGACTCAAGCCCTCTCTTGAGTTTTAGATGGGGTTGTTCAAGAGACTCACAAAACATGCCGACTGTTGTCATCGCTCTTGGTTGTGCCCCAAGAGGGGAAACGTAAATCCCTGTTTCTGAAGACACCATGCAGACCTCAGACTGGGGCCCAAGGAGAGTTTGCTCTGTGGCTGTCTGTGGCAATGTCAGACGGTATACCCGGAACGTTTCTCCAACATGACTGACTGCTGGTGGAGACTCAAACCGAATTTTAAGTAAATCTTGAAGGAAGATCAACTCTAGTCACGGGAGGCCTTGAACATCCAGGCTACTTGTTCAGAGTACTTTTCTAACTTCTGCTTCCGGAACCCCACATAAGTGTTCCAGACAGGCCACACGGAAAGATTGAACAGCAGATATCGGGAATGGATGAGGAAGGAGCTAGAGGGGGTCCATCCCCGACTACCCAGGCAGATAGGAGGGGGGATGCTGGTATCTATCTTGTGAAATTGTACAGTGTTATGTTATTTCTTTCTGGGCTTTTGTATCTCTCTGTGATGTCTGGAAACAAGGAACCTCTGACCACCTGATCCCAATTTCTCTTTGTGTGCGCGCGCGCGCGCGCGCGCGCGCGCGTGTGTGTGTGTGTGTGTGTGTGTGTGTGTATGCAAGCACAGGGAGGTACAGCTCACGTGACAGACATGATTCATGTGCTGAGAACAGAGCTTCACCGTCATCACCTATCATGCAGTCTTGGGAGACGGCTCCCGACTGTCAAAAATGTGGAATAAACATCCTTCTGCGATTGATTCCACGCTCAAATGAGGTCGTGCCAGCCACCCCTTTCCTGCCTGGAAACTGGCGGTAAATCACAAATTACTGCTCAGTAGTCACCTGTGACGCGGCCACCTGAGATGTCTGTGTGACCTGAAAGGCTGTGGATGGAAAAAAAAAAAAAAAAAGGGAACAGAGACTGTACGTCTGTGACAACAGAGAAGTCTGTGCCTGCCTGGCCCCTCTGTCCTTTCTAAACAAGGCTAGCTCTCCAACTGTAATGTGACAGTGTGCTTGAGCTTGCTCATGCCCACACCGTCTCCCAACTGCTTCTCCCTGCTCTCCCCACCTTTTAACCCTATTCTATATTAATCTCCCCACCCCCTGGCCCTCCCCATGTGATCCTCCAAGCTCCTATCCCAGCGAGCGAGCGAGCGGTTGCTGGGGCAACTCCCAGTCGAGGTGGAGCAAGCAGGTTATCTCTGGTGTGATCTGAAAGTAGCTTATCCTTTCCAGAAAGCTCCTATTAAAATAATTATATTACCTTGGGGGAGCTGGAAACGAGGGAGAAAAGGAAATGGAATATTCCGCCTGAAAATTGGCGAGACATATTCTATTGGTTAGCTGAGGCAGGCGCTGCTGGTCTAGGAAGGGGACGCTGCAGGTCCTGGGTGGAGGATGGCGGGTGTTAAAAGCAGAGGGGGGAAACTGAAGGAGATGGGCAGGGGGGAGGGAGAGGTGAGAGGGAACCAGGAAAGCAAAAAGGGTGAGAAAGTTGGGGTGTCCACCTTGGGCAGACAAGCCATACAGTATCCCTGTGTGTGAGAGAGAAGAGAGTGCATCCCGAAGCGGGAAAATTGGAACATTTGGATTCGTTAGTTTAAGTAATGTATTTTCGTTGTGTTTTATTTGTTTATTTTTGAGACAGGGCCTCACATGTGGTCTGAGCTGATCTCAATCTTGCTATGTAGCTCAGATTGACTGCAAACTACTGATCTTCCCTCCTGGGCAGCTGGAATGCTGAGACTACAGGCATGTGACATTAGGCTCAGCTTTCTTCTCTTCCTCCCTCCCTTCCTTCCCTCCCTCTCTCCCTTTTCCCTTCTTCCCTCCTTCCTTACCTCCCTCCCTCCCTCCCTCTCTCTCCCTCCCTCCTTCCTTCCCCACTCTTTCCCCTTCTCTTCTCTGTATGTACATGGGCATGTATGAGGGTACACTTGCACGTGTGTGTGTGTGTGTGTGTGTGTGTGTGTGTGTGTGTGCCTGTGTGTGTGGAGGGCAGAGGTTGATGCTCGGAATAACTCCAAACATTACTTCTACATTATTCATTTAGGCAGCGTCTCTCAGTTAAATTAGAGCTCCGCAATATGGCTGGTTTCCCTAGCCGACTTGCTTGGGAGATCCTGTCTCTGGCTCTCCAAGCTAGGATTACAGGTGGGCCACCATGCTCACCTGTCATTTATGTGAATTCTGGGGATCTGACCCCCTAGTCCTCATGCTCTTGGGGTAAATGCTTTAAGCACTGAGTCATGTCCAAAGCCTCTCAAGAGGATTCTCCTTCTGGTTTCCAATAAATGGATTTAAAATGCGGCTCTGCCATTCTGAGTGTGACCATCTCTCAGAGGGGTTATTCTTCCTATAGTTGATTGTGTGTGTCCACATTACGTGTCCAAAGCCCATGATTTAGAAAGAATGTGTGTTCACCCATTGTGAGGATGCTTGTACACCCACCCACTCATCCCCATCCCCGACCCCGGGAACACTCATACACCATTTTTGCCCAAGGGAAAAAAATAGTTACAGTATGCCTTTCTGTCACTGTCCTACAGGCTCATCATGTCCCCCCCAGGTAGATTAACCCTAAGGATTAGAACGTCTCTAGCAATGTCTCTGTGGATACAGAGACCCGTATAGGCAAGAGTTCACTCAACAGAACAGAATCTTGGGAGCCTTAGCCTCAAAGGCTCTGTGATCACCACCCTTCAACCTGAACTGTGCAGAACAGCTAATTAGTTGTGCACAGAGTAGCACACATCTGAAAGACAGTGGTCGTTTGACATTAATTAGGAACCCATCTGAGCGCATGGTGTCTGAGTTGCATTGTGAAAGTCAGAGCCTGCGACCATTTGAAGAAGGAAGCAGTTGACACTTTTGTTTTCTCACCGTGCCAGGCTGGCGAGGCAGGACTCTTCCAGGACGTGGAGGACAATGGGGACCTAGCTTTTCTGATGAAGATGCAGTCACTGAAAACACACCGACCGAGAGTCACACAGGTTAGATGGGCAGTGGTGGCTCAGGGCTTTAACTCCAGCAAGGTGGATCTTGGAGTTTGAGACCAGCCTGATCTACAGAGTGAGTTTCAGGGTTACACAGAGAAACCCTGTTTCTAAAACAAACAAACAAAATAATAAATAAATAGCAGACAAATAAGAGGCACGCAGGTCAGTTTTCGTTGGAGTCTGTGTTGGCCTGAACTGTGCTTTGAGCAGTGGGTGTGTAGATGAGAACCAGACACCTGTGAAGGTGTCCCGGAGAGACGCTGCCCTTGAGTCTCTTTATTACCGCTTCCACCACGATTAGCTGCACGCTCATTACGCTCCCGGCCCCGTTCTAAGCATTTTTGAAACTTGATCTCTTTGACTTATCCCATCGACTCTACCAGAAGAGACCTTCTCATCCCATCCTCAGAAGAGGAGCCCAAGGCTCTGCAAGCAAGAACAAACAACTGGCACATGGCGGATGCCTGGCAACCACGGAGTAGTTTACTCTGCATATCTGTATAGCATAATCTGTAGATGACCTGATCCGCTATCTTGGTTGACAGGAAGGAAAAAGTAGTCTGTGGTGGTCACTTTGTTGGGTAGGATTGGACTGAGCCGACAGAAAAGTCCAAATCAATTCTAATAATCCCTAACAGCATTGGGAAGGCTAAGGTCACCCTGTGTCTCCTTCTCAGACTCTCTCCTGTTCCACGGAACAGATACACATCCACAAGTTTGGTTAGTCACTGGATTCTTTTGTCCTGGGTCCTCAAAGAGGTTGACTGGACATTTTGATGGGGTCATGGTAAGGAAGAGTTGGTCCATCTGGGATGATAACACAGTGAGTCACAGATCATGAGTACTATTAGCTCAGGACCGTGTATGCCTCATATGGTCCTTACGGTAACCCCAGGAGGTAGGTCTGACTGCATCCACTTATCTACGGCAAACCTGACACTCAGAGCACGGCACACATAAAGAACTGTGGCCGTGACTCAGACCCCAGTGAACATGAGGCTGAGTTCAGCCTCTTATCATTGATGCTGTGGCAACCACTTTTCTAGACAAGTGAGAGTTGATTTGAAAACTAACGACCAGTACTTTCCCCGTCTCCCTCCTTATGAATTTGTCCCCAGTCCCCACAGCTGGTTGGTGAGAGTGTGAGAGACATGCATGGGGAGGCTGGACCAAGTCACGCGGTGTCACCAGATGGGTCCGCACTGTGGCCCAGTCTGTTTTCCCTACCCTTAACAGTGTATGGAGCTCATGAAACTGAAAGCACAGACACAGACTCAAAGCAAAGCCTCCAGTCCCTCAAGCAGGTCCTGCAAGTATTTAGTAAGTTTGGTGGAGAGAGAAATACAAGAGGCGGCCGATCGGAATAATGTTTCTTGCCAGAGAGAAACTCAGTGAGTGGTGTTGACGATAGGTGAAATGCCGTTTGCTCTTCTGGAGAGAAGGAGAAAGAAGAGGTGTTTGGATGAGAACAAGCCGGACACCAACAAAGGAGTGAGTGGGAGATGCTGCGAGTGGGGAGGGGGATTTCAGGGAAAGACGCAGAGGCAACATGACAAAGAGAGCCATATTCCAGGGCAGCCTTGAAAATAATTACAGCTCATAGAAAAAAAATCAATCAGCACGTCTCTGTAAATGCCGGGAGCACAGAGTGACGTGAAAGAAAAGGACCAGGCTCCTCTGCTGTACAGTGTACTGGGCGCGATAAAAATAGCCCGCTTGAAACAATCAGAGAGCAATTAATGCCAACCCGTCCAGTTCTGACTCAAGCACAGCAGAATTCAGAGCGGAGGAGGCACGGGGACCTCGAAGAGTCCGTCAGGCCTTTGTAGGGAAGGGTCCTCTGGAGGCCAGCCGTCTTAGACATCTGATGTTTGAGAGAGAAGGGTTCATTCTTATAAATACCCTGCTTATGCAATACAGCGCAACCCACGCTGACCACATTCCTACCCTTCCAGACGTTTCTGGTTACAAAAGAGAGCACAGTGTCTGACTTGTGACAGTTTGACCCTGTGGAGTGAATGAATGATCCGGGTACTGGAGCTTCTCGGGGTCGCAGGAGGAGTGGAAGGAGGGAAAAGCACAGTTGTAGAAATAGCCCCTGGACTATTGGCACATACTGTTGGCAGTCAGGGACTAGGTCTCTGCAGTTAAGAGAACCGGCTGCCCTTCTAGAGAACCCAGGTTCTATTCTTAGCACCTACATGGTGGCTCACAACTCCCTAGAACTCCAGTCCCAGGAGTCTCCCTCAGGCACCTGGTGCATACATGGTACACAGACAGAAACACAGGCAATACAGCAAAGCATCCATATGCAAAAGCAAATACAATTTCTTCAAAAACAACCAAACAGACAAAAAAACCCCCAAATCCCATGAACCCGTAATGACTATGGCAACATGCTCACAACCTGCACGGACAAGACCCCAGTGCTGACAGGGGGAAGTGGGCTTGGGTTTCATCCCTAACCAAGAAGCTATTTGAAGTTGATACCTATGGACAAAGGGAAAATTGTCTCCAACGGAGTGCCACTGGGTGTATCAACCTCACCTTAGGTTAAGCCCCATGCCCAGGAGCAGCTGGCCGGTATAAAATGAACATGTGTGTGTGTGTGTGTGTGTGTGTGTGTGTGTGTGTGTGTTTTGTGAGTGTTTTCGTTTTGTTTCACTTTTTCTTTTCTTTTCCTTCCTTCCTTCCTTCCTTCCTTCCTTCCTTCTTCCTCCTTTTCTTTTCTTTTTGGTCTTGCTGGTCTTTTGTGTGTTTTGAATTTTGGTTTTGTGGGTTTTTTTAGGTTTCTTTTTTCCCCAGTAGTTTTGGAAAGAGAAATAGCAAGAACATAAAATTGGGTGGGGAGGATCTAGGAGGAGCTGATGGAGGGGGAAACATGAGTACTAAAAAAAAAAAAAAAAAAAAAAAAAGGAGGTTCCGTGCTGGGATAGATGGTCTGGCCAGATGCCAGTGTAGTCTGCTGGTTTCAAAACATATCACTGTAGAGGCTTTTCCTGGAACTTAGAACCTGGTTCATTTGCATCACACGTTGAGTGACTGGATAATCTTTTCTTAAACACACATCCTTTAAAGTCTGCAAATAGATCACGCAGACTTTTTTTTTTAGTCTGCAATTTTTAATTTTTAAAATTGCCTTTTAAAAAAGTACTTTTTAAAAAATGCTTTTAAATCTGCAAATAGATTACACCGACTTCAAATATATCCCACAGAATAATTCTATAGGCATTAGATGTCGGTTTTGGAAGTTTTTTTTTTTTTTTTTCACTTCTCTAAAAATAGTTACTTTCAGGTAGGGAGATTAAATATATGTATTTAGTGTGGCATGTAATTGCTATCAGAGGATGCTGTACAGAATAGAAGGTGAACAGAAGAGAAAAGGCCTCCGGAAAGGGGAAGCTGACCTCAGAGAAGAGTTGGCACTGGATTTTTGGAACGGGCTCCGTCTGGGCTGGGGTGTTGGGAAGCGGAATATCTGTACTTAGGTGAAAAGGGATACTCAAAAGCTGGAAGCATGAGGATATATAGCAGCATGTTCTGAGAGCTGTAAATAAGGGGTGTTACTCGAGGAGAGAGTCCTAAAGGAGGGGGGCGAATGACGACGCTGACCGGAACCGCAGCAGGATCCCGCTTATGGAAGCCATGTTCGTGGGTCAGACTGTGACTCTGAAATGGTTGAGGCAACATGAAGGGATACTGAGTGGCAGAGCAACAGGGTCAAATACGTGGATCGCAAAAAGAATGGAGTGGGTACTGGAGGGTGGAGAAGGGCAGCCAAGAGGCCCAGGGGGTAGACAGGCGGCCATTGCAGGGTGCGCACTGGAGGCCACCGGAAGGTGGGGGGGGCGGGGGACGAGGGGGGGGAAAGCACTGATCGGAGATGCTGGGGCGCAGCTTACAGACCAGAGGCAACAGGCCTTGTCTCCCGGCGAGGATGGAGATGGTGAGACCACCAAAGATGGTCCACGAAGGAAGATGACAGGGATGGAGATTTCACGTGTGAGCAGGGTTCTTGTCTTCACACCGCCTGAGCTCTCCCCAGTTCAGTCCCCTTCTAGTCTGGTACCCCGGAACAGTGCACTCCAAAGTAAACAGCCACGCGGGTCCTCGGATCTTCTTGGAATCCCACCCACCTGATCTGAATGGGACTCTGCCCATACCCAGAGAAATTTCACCCACCATGTGTACTCCGGAACAGGCTGTTCTCTCTCATCCCAGGGACCAGCCAGGCCGGCACCCGAACTCTAAACTATGCTTGTGAACACGAATGGAAGACTGTTGTTTTTAGAACCACGCCCCTTTTGTGACATCATCATCAACATTATTATTATTATTATTATCATCATTATTACTACTATTACTATTATAGATTTCATCTGCCATTTAGGAGGAGATTCAGGTTCTCTCTGCCCCAAGTCCAGACTTCTCCCCATATCAAAAATGGTCTGGAGTGAGCGTCAGCGTGCCGGTCACTTCTGTCCCACGTCAGTCATTCACACCCGTGACCACACTCCAGGTTTTGCCATCTCTTGAAGATGTTCCATCTCTGAAACCTTCAGCACAGCGTCTGCCTTCTAATCAGTGTCAGACCCTTCTACTTCCCTAATCCTCTTAGCTGTGCTCACCTCTGAGAGAGTAACAAAGTCTCTCTCTGGCTGTTGTTGAGAATGTCCCCACCAAACACGTTTAAAGGCTTGATTTCCAATCTGTGGGCTCTGGGGAAGGGATTTGATCGTGGGCTCTGGGATACAAGACGGGGATTAGTTAATTTTTTGATGGGTTAATAGCTTTATAGCATTGCTGGGAAGTGCTGAAAACTTTTGGAAATAGGACGTATGGAAGTAGGACCTCGTTAGAGGAATTTGGTCACAAGGAACATGTTCTTGGGGACTGTATATTTTGCCAGCCCCACCCCCTCTGTTCTTTCTGCTTCCTGGCTACAGGAAGTGAGAAGCTCTGCTCGTCTGTGCTCCCTGCCATGACAGTCCTGCCACACAGACCCCAGAACAATGAGACTAGTTGATCTAAACCACGAACCCAAACAAATCTTCCTTCCTTATGATGTTTTTTTCCCCTTCAGATAATTTTTGACACAATGAAAAGTCTGACTAAGATGGGTCCCCTCCTCCTGGTACACCCATGCTTAGTTCAAGGTCTCAATATTTTTCAAGTATATTAATTCCACTTCACTACTCTAACTGTCTGGAGTTCGGGAACTAACCCTCAAAGCCATCTGAGCTATGCTTAGCATATCTTCAAAATCAGAGTAATGGTTCTAAAATACAAGTACAATGTCTGTAACTCTTTTTTTTTTTTTTTTCTTTTTGGATTTGGTTTTTTCAAGACAGGGTTTCTCTGTATAGCCCTGGCTATTCTGGAACTCACTCTGTAGACCAGGCTGGCCTCGAACTCAGAAATCTGCCTGCCTCTGCCTCCCAGAGTGCTGGGATTACAGGCATGTGCCACTACCGCCCTGCTTGTAACTTTTATACTTACAATGTTTTACCAGCTCTCTGAACTCTTTTGCATAACATGTAAACCCCTCTGTGATGGACTCCTGTCTACCTCTCCAGATCCTGCTTTCCTTATTCTGTCCTGAATCTTATTGTAACAGGACTCCAGACTTTAGTACAACTGAGGCCATGATGGGACTATCATCCAGACCTGGGGACCCAGCACACGGGCAGCAACACCTGCTAGACAAGAACGAAGACCCAATCTACCAAGGCCCATAGTGCTGTGAGAGCCTCGAAAAGCACTCACCTTGCCTCTGGCTCCTGTAGTCCTGCTTCTGAGCAACTGTTCTTGTTAACTGAAGTGTGCCATTTCCAGGCTGTGGTTTTTGTGCTTAAAAGCTCAGCACGGCAAAGCTTTGGCACTGCTCTGAGGTTCTGAACACCCCGTGTAGTTACCAGCTGGCTAACAAAGACTTTCTATTGGCTTGAACCCGTGCCCGAGTAGTCTTCTGGGGTGGACACCCCACATCATTATCTCCTCCATTTCATCATAATGTAATGAAACGACCTGTAGTGTCCACAGCGTCTTGTGACCTTACTCTTGGCTGCACACACTTTCTCTTGCCTGAAACCATTGCTTCTTCATGATTTCCCAACTTCACACCCTTCAAGATACATCCTACGTCCAGCCCAGAACATCCCTCTTTAGTACATGCTTAATACATGACGTAGATGTATTGACCTAGAGGGCATTCATTCATTCCACTTTGGTCTAAATGACCCTTGGAGTCTCCACCATTATGACTTTCATAGTTTGTTACAGATTTTCTTTACTTTTCCACCCTCCGCAGTAGCCTGAGACCTCTTGGGGAGTAGAGATGTGACTCTGCTCCCCACCCCTGCATTCCTGGCACCCAACACCAGGCATCCAGGGCGCAGTTCTAAGTGCACAGGTGATTGGCCAGGCAGAGATCGGAGCCTTGTCCTCTTCATCAGACCATCTTGTTCTCAGCCTTCCGCTATTGCTGTCTGATAACGACTTCTCAGGTACTAGAGTCAGTGACTTCCGCCTGCCCTTCAACCTCCGCCTCTAAAGCACGTGTTCAACTGATAAAACGCCCGTGCCTTTCAGTGCTGTGGAAAGGAAGACTGTTCCCCAGCAGGCTTCCTCATGAGGAACTTGAGTCAGGAGAGATGGGTACATACTGTGAGTTCTTTGAAGGACCAAACCCAGCAGCTTCCTTGAAATATCCCTTTTACTGCCTGGAATTCTGCAAAGACAGTTATGACTTCACGGCCATGCCTTCTCTCTCTCTCTCTCTCTCTCTCTCTCTCTCTCTCTCTCTCTCTCTCTCTCTCTCTCTCTCCTATACCCCCACTCGCTCTCTGTCATCCATGCAACCATCAGATCTAATGACTGTTTCCTCCTCTCTTTTTGGTCTTTGTTTATTTTGTGACAGGGTCTCATAGAACCAAGGCTGGCCTTCAACCCCTGATCCTCCTGATCCTCCTGCCTCTGTGTTCCAAGTTAATGGTATTGTTTTATTTTCCTTCCAGGCCTGGGGGTTGCACCTAGGACTCCATGCATATCAGGCAAGCATTCTACCTCTTTTTTGACATGCTCGATCCCAGGCCGCAGACAGAATACATTATCAACAGAATACATCATCAGTATGCTCACCGGACACAAAGCCCTTAGTGCCTCTCACTGCTGAGCTTTTCCCCCCCTCTCAATCGGTTTTCTGATACTATGTCTGATACGATATTCTATCTATATGCAGGATACCTGAGACTGGACAATTTATAAAGGGAAGAAGTTTACTTAGCTCAGAGTTCTAGTTGTTGAAAGTCCAGACAAGGCAGCTTCCTCTGGTAAAGGGCTCAGGATACATCAGAACAAAACAGCACACATGTGATGACCTGTAAGGAGCAAAGGCACACCAGTAGCCGCCTTGGTTTATAACGCCTTGTTCTCATGGCGACTATCCAGTTCAGGGGGAACTGCATTAATTCCTCTTAAAGACCCAACTTTGAACTTGTGACGTTCCTTCTCAGGACTGCCACGACGACGTCATTAGGTTTCAAAATGAGCCCTGGTGGGTGGGGACAGAACACATCTAAGCCATCCTGTGAGAGGCGTGGCAGACTGCTCTTCCAGGCAGGATGCCCTTTGCACCCTGTCGCAGGCCCCCACGTGTAGCTTCAGCATGAATGGAAGCCATCGCTTCTCGGCGCTTTCTCCCAGCATTCCTTGTGCTACACAAAGAGACCTCACCGTTCAGAAATGACACGGACACACTCCTATGTCAGTCATAGGACATATGATATTTACTCTATGGACCAGAGGGTTACTCTGTGAGAACTGACGCATGTACTTAGCTATAAGGTGGGGGACGCACATAAGCCTGTATAGCCTGTTATATTTATAATGATAAGACAGGGTTCCTTGGGGTTTTATTGACAGGTTATGGATAAACGAGCATATTAGAGTCAAATAAGCACCAGCTCATCTTCCCTGTTTGCATTTGGTCCCTCAGTCTCGCTTTCCTTATCTGTAAAATGGGAACTACAGATCCTGGAGCCTCGGGTCTTAAATCATGTGCTATTGGCAGTCACTCTTTAATAGTGATGAGGAGTATCACTAAGTACTTACTCGGAGCCCAGCTCCCTGCTTAGCTCTGAACATGCAGTATACTTGCAGTGCCTGGCATGTGGGCATTGGGCCTTGTCTCTCTACCACAGACGGGGTGACTGAGTTTAGAGCCTCAAATGGACCAGACAGGTAGCAGGTGTTGTAGCCCAACTTAAAACCCTTGCCCTCAACTAGTACACTGTCCCTGTTCTTCTTGTAGATTCTCCCTCGCTGATGAATTGCTGTATTCAGGACGGCTCTAGAATGTGTGGAGGGGCGTCTGCAAAGACTTCCTAACGCTTATTTTCCCATTAAAGAACCGTAGGATGACTGTTCACCTTATTAGCCCTATCTAGAAGATTCCTCAGAGATTCCTAGGAGAGTTCTGGCTTCTTCGTTCCTCCCTTTGAAGCACACAGACACTTCCAACAGAGAGCTCCCGCACACCCCCCTGAATCTGTGCTGGAGCAGGTCTCGGAAATAAAAGAATCTGAAGGAGGGCAGGACTTAGCGAGGGGGGGGGGACGCTCTTCATGGGGATGAGCAACTCCACACTGGAGCTCTGACATGAGGCCTCCTTCCACTCCTGCCAGCTGCGGAGAACAGTTAGTACCTGGTATCCTTGCCAAAGATCCCACTTGGGGGTTGTCCCAGTTTCACAGCCGTCCTTCTCCAGGGCCTCCCTGTCAGCTCACACTCCTCACAGCTGTCCCCAGCACCTTCCCCAGTGCCTCACCGAGCTCACGTGGCTAAGGCACTCTCTCTTCTACAGTGCTGGGAGTTCCCGCCACTTGTTTCTTATCTCCCTCTCTTCTCTCTTTCAGCTCCTTGAGCTGATCTTGTGTCGGGAGTTCTAAGACTGAGGTTGTCCATTCTGGGTGGAACATTTTTTTCCCCTCTGACTTCTGTGTTGATCAATGTTCCTCTATTTCCGGATTACCTTTGGAGAGTATCTCCTTGGCCACACTGGCAGCTCACCTCCTTGCCCTGCGCACCTCTAGGTTACCCAGTTTTATTTTGCCAAGAGCGTTCCAGGTCCTAGAACCCTCCATTTTCTTTCTTTCTGTCTTTTTAAAATAATTTTGTTTTCTTTTAAAGTTTATTTTTTTTTATGTTTTTTTTTTTTTAAGTGTAGGAGTTATGCCAGAAGATCCCTAAGATCCCTTCATAGATGATCATGAGCCACCATGTGGCTGCTGGGAATTGAACTCAGGACCTCTGGAAGAGCAGCCAGTGCTCTTAACCACGGAGCCATCTCTCCAGCACACCCCCCCCATTTTCTTTCTTAATTTATCTGTCATCACATCACTAACTCTGCTTGAATGCTAGATTCCGAAGGATATAGTTTCTCCTTGACTGATGCTGTATCTCTAGTTCCAAAAACAGTTTCAAGGACATGCTGGGGTCCGGACATACTTCTGACTAACCAAATGTCATTCCCATGCACATCTCCATAGTGGCCGAGTGCATGGACTATGCCACGAGATCATCTGAGTTCAAATCCTAGCAGGTGACTTGGACAAGAGCCTGAGGCCCTTTGTGTCTCAGTAGTCCCTCTAGAAAATGCAGAGAACAAACGCTGCCTGCCTCCTAGTCAAGTGACTAGGCCTCCTAGCCAGTGCATACAAAGCGTGCAGAACCCCACAAGAGTATACTGTTATTGCTAGTGTGTTCTACTGCGGCCAGAGGCTGAACATTCCCATACAAATGTGGGAATTCATGCCAGATCTGCTTACTGCTACCGCTTCCCACGTACTGTGTCCTGGGAAGACCTGACCTTGTTTGTGTCCCTCAAGGAGTCAAACTCAGTTAATAGTGATAGAGACAGTGCCAGGCGTTGGATACTTACTCTCTAAGAATAGAGCTACAAACCAGGCCACCAGTTCCTGTGATAATCCTGTCTGTTGCTGGCATAATTTCTCTCATTAACTGATTGTTTTGGTCAATCAAGATCTCTTTGGGGTAGGTAATGAAGGGAAAGGATTGGTAAACTTAGCTCCCTGGAGTAGTACCACTGGATATCTGAGCGCATTTGCTGAATTGAAAACATTGCAATTATCTGCTGCTGAAAGACAAGATCTGATGTTCGGTGGTTTTTGTACAGTCCTCAGGTCCTCAGAGGGCTTCCTGCTGATCTGGATGTTATGTTCTTTCTTGGAAAAGGCCCACGTGGCCACCCCTCACACTCCCTGTGCAGTCTTACAGCTCACCCTCCCCCCATACCTTTCCCTTCCTGCCTGAGTTGGAACGAAATCTTTCACTGGGTTCTGCATGCAGGTTTTGTCTCCATTGTTAAAGCAGCTGTAGCTCCGAGCCTTTCTGATGTTTATGGGATGCAGTTGCTTGGTGCCATGAATGATCTTTTTCATGCGTGGGTGCTCAGTCACTCGCCACCCCTCACACACACTGTGCTCAACACGTTGGTCATCGTCTTCTTTGTACTCCGAGGACAAGCCTTCCTCGAAACTCAGATATGTCTCTCTTCAGTGAACATTCCTTCCAGTCTTAGAACAGGAACCGCACTTAGTGGAGATCCTGAAATGTTAAGACAAGTTGAAGAAACCTCAAGTGAGAGACCTTTAGCACCTTGTCCAAGTCTTTGAATTAACATGGACCCCAGAACTCTGTCTACTGAATTTCAGTTATAATGTCAAGCTACCACAAGAGGAGCATGCTCTGAAACCCTGCAAAGGTTTAGAACTCAGCAGGGCAATGTGTGCGGGTACCCTATGGTCCGCTTGCCTCATTCAGGAATAGTTTGGCCCACTGCTATTTTTTTATTAGCCACTGATTGGTTACAAATTATGTCCCTAAGTTGGGCTGTCACGTATACACTAGTTTAGGCTGCAGTTATCTTTAAAGGACTCAGATGTGGAGGTGTCCTCAGGCCAAATTTAGTTTATCTGAACCATCCAAGAGTGGAAGGAGGAATAAGAGTTAAAGAGAGAATAGGGGAGGCGTTGGGGAGGGGCACCTGCACGAACCATCGCTGTGCGTGTCGGAGAACAAATCCCATAGCGTCTGGCTAGAGCCTGGAGAAGATGAAAAAGGAGTTTCACCGAAGACTTAAATGCTCATGCAGGAGCCAGATGGGCAAGCATCTGGTAGGTCAGTGGTCTTTGTCTTTCCATAGTGAGAGGTCACTTAAAACTCTGAGTCAGGAGGAGAGCCTGGCTGCTGCATGGGGAGTGGAGTAAGATGCAGGGACCCCGAAGGAAGAAAGGAAGATGCCAGTTAGCAGGTTAGACCGCAGGCAGGTGGTTAGCAGGTTAGACCGCAGGCAGGTACTAAGCAGTGATGGCCTTGGTTGTGGGCACAATGGGGACGGAGCTGGCTAAAGGACACTCGGATGTAAAAACCAACCAGACAGAGTGAGAGGCTGATTTAAAACGTGTCCATCGTGTCAAAAATTATTTCTGCTTTTGTCCAACCACCACTATGGGCTTCTGGAATAGTAACTAGGCATATACTGTCTCTGGGCTAGTTACTGTTAAGGATATGGCAAAAAGTGTCTTGACCTGTCTCCTCTCACAAGGCACACTTGAAATACGTCTACACAAGGCAAAGCCGGTTCTCACGTGCTGACACGGACAGTATGTGAGTTAAGGCTGAACGGGGCCCGCAGAATCGCTAGGATTCCTGAAGCTGAACTTTCATGTGCTCTCCAGATGGCTAAGCATGGCCAATTAATAATATGCTTGCTGTTCGCTGGGTAATGAGAAGCCCGCGTCTTAATTGAAAATAAATATAATGTATTCATTTTCACTAGGGTATTTATTTACCTATTCCATCAGCTTTTTATTCAAATAATATTCAGGGTATCTGCACTGGACGAAGTAAGTGATGGAATTAGGCACTGGGATAAAGATAAAGCCATGTCTGAAGTCCATAAAAAGGCGTATTTGAGATCTAGTGTATCATATAGATTTCTTTTTTAAAAAAATACAGTAAACTGTAGGTTGGGGATGTAGCTCAGTTGATAGAGTGCTTACCTAGCATTCCCAAAGCCATGGGTTTTATTTCTATGCCCCAGAAACTGGGCAGGATTTCTGTAATCCTACTACTTAAGGGGCAAGAGGCAAGAGGATCTGAAATTAATGGTCAGTCTCAGCCATATATCAAGGATGAGGCTAACCTAGGCTACATGAGACCCTGTCTCAAAAAATTTTATGGTAAAAAATTACATACCAGTATATATTACAGAAAAACGCCGTTTTAACCCGAGGAAGGAGTGCCTTTCTGCAACATTAAGCGCAGCCACATTGCAGTGTGACCCTCATCACGACCTGTCGCCACAGCAGTTCCATTTTCCCGACTTTCCTCTTCCTCCAGCTCTTGGAAACCGCCAGTTCCTCTCGCTGATTGTATGAATATGGCTACCCCAGGAACCCCATGTAAGAGGAGTCCTGTAATATTTGTGCTTTTGTGACAGATTCATTTCACTTTGGGGATGTCCTCAAGGTTTGTCTCTGCTGTAGCATATGTCAGAATTTCCTCCCTTATTAGGGCTAATAGAATCCCATTGTGTGTGGGTGCGTATGTGTGTCTACTGTGTATTAAGTATTATTTGTCCACGCGTCTGAGGACAGGCAGGTGGGTTGAGTCCAGCTTTTGGCTATTATGAATATTGTTGGTATGAATATGAGTGAACAGATAGCTCTTTAAGTTTCTGTTTTCATTTCGGGGGCCATCCTGGTTCTTTTTTGTTTGTTTGTTTGGTTGGTTTTTTGGTTTTTTATTTTATACTTGACACAAGCTGGAGTTGCCTGGGAAGAGGAACCTCAATAGAGAAAATGCCTCCATCAGTTTAGCCGGTAGGCTAATCTTGATTAGTGGTGGATATGGATGAAACTGTGGGTGTTGCCATCTCTGAGGTGGTGGCCCTGGGTGGGATAAGAAAGCAGGCTGTGAGGAACAAACCGGTAACAACCTCTCTTCCATGATGTCCGCTCCAGATCCTGCCTCCAGATTCCTGCCTTGAGCTCCTGCCCTGACTTCCCTCAGTGGTGGATTTTGACATGGAAGTGTAGGCCAAATGAGTTGCATTTGATCATGGTGTTTGTGACGGCAGTGAACAGCAAACCAGGACCCCGAGACATAGCCAGAAGTAGAACTGCAGGACCACCACATGCTAACCTCTTGAGGAACAAGCATTATGTCTGCCGCCGTGGCCACAGCACTTCACATTCCTGCTCTTGACACACAAGTCTCTACTTTTTCCATACTCTTGCTAGCACATGTTACTTTAAAGGTCCTTTTAAGGGGGGTGAGTTCTGTAATTGACGTAGGGTCTCACGGAACTCAGGGTGGCTTCGAACATGATGGTTCTGAGGATGGCTTTACATTTCTGATAGTCCTGTTTTTTTTTCCTCTCAAGTATTCGAAGTTTTGTTTTCCCGATAACAGCCATGCGAGCACGTGTACAGCTGTACCTCGTGGCTCTGATTTGCATTTTCCATTTTCCTAAATACTAGAGAAAGCATCTTTGCCTGGACATATTTGCTGTTTGTGTGTTTTCCTTGGATCTAGCTGTTGTTGAGTGGGTTGTGTTCTATCTAAATTCAACCACACGAAGTATCTTAGTCTGTTCAGGCTGTGATAACAATATGTCACAAACTGGGTCACTTTCAAACAATGGAAATTTCTTTCCCACAGTGCCGGAGGTTGGGGCATCGAGTCACATTTGTTGTCTAGTGAGAGCCTGCTTACTGTCTTGCTCATCGGTAACTCGTAGCATCCGTACAGGGCCCCGATGGGAAGGGAGCTCTCTAGGTTTCTTTTTTAAGGATGTCAATCCCACTGGAAGCCTTTTGCCTCGCAGTTTTATTGCTTCCTGCTCTGGTTTGGATCTGACTTGGATGCATCTTCCAAGAGGTCATGTGTCGAAAGCTTGGTCCACGATGTGGCAACATTAAGAGGTGGCGGACCCTTTGAAGAGGTGGGTCTTGGTGAAAATGCTGGTGTTGGAAGAGATGGAAGGAGTTCCCATGAGACCCAGTACTAGTTGTCCTGAGGGAGTGCTTGTATCAACTAGCATTCTCCAGAGGAATAGGAACAACAAGATGCCTATAACTGTAAGGAGGAATTTATTAGACTGGCTCGCATGATTAGAGCCTGGCAAGTCCCATAATGGGCTCTTTAGGGCTGGAGAGTGGAGAAAACCAGTAGCTACTTAGTCCAAGGAGCTGGAAGCCCTGGAACAACAGGGCCCGATGGGAGGCAGCTGGACCTGGAGCTCTCTGCAGCAAGCCTGCTAGGGACCCTCAGGAGAAGAGGCTGCCATTAGCAGAGTTGGCATGACACTGGTGCAGGTTGTGTTTGAGCCTTCATGATTGTGAGCTAAAATATGAGCCTCAACACCAGCATTTTATTAAAACAATGGACAGCAAACCAAATATCCCCCCTGTCCTCACGAAGGCTTCATGTTAGAGGTTAGGTTTTACTCTGCGAATTTTGGGGAGACCCACGGATTCATGACTTCGCAGAAGCCAAACTGGTTTACCCTGCAATGGTGTCTGCTTACGTGTCTGCGTTGGCTGTGTTATGCAGTTCCGGCGTCCTGCGATGTTTCACTTCCCAAGAGTGTTCTGATGGGGTGAGCAGGAGAGCTCAGCCTCAGACCCAGAAAAGATCTGAAAAAAGCAGAAAAAGAACAAAAAAACCAGATTAGTCATTTCAAAGTCATTTTCCGTGTAAAGCAGGAGTAGGGAAGACAAAACAATAAGAAATTAGCTTTTGTAAGGATTAAAGCTAATGAGGTCTCATTTCCTGCCAATGGATGCTGACTGCCTTGGGAATTTTGGCTGATATCTCTTTCTCTCCTGCTTTCTTAGGAGCCTAAATAAGAACTTAGATTAAGTTCAATGACAGAGAGTGATTGAATGGCTGACTTCATTTTGGTTTTTTGGTCATTTCTTTTAGGACTTCATAAAAAGCTTACTCTGAAATAATGGCCTGAAATTTTCATCTAACATAGGTAGCTGTAGACGCTCAGAACAGAAGTTTTATGGAGAACAAAGTCACTCACTCAAAAAGGTGTGAGGCCTGTGAGTGTGAGGTGTGTGCAGTAGTTTCCCCGATTGCCTAGAGGGTATCAGGTCCCCAGACCTTAGCATAAGTGATGCCATGTTAGAGAGATCATTTCCACCTTAAAGCCTAACATGTAGGTCCCAACACTTGTCAAAATGGGAACAAAGACCTAATCCATTAAAGACATGGCCTATCGTTTCAGGATCCAGGAAAGTCCCTAAATGTATTAAACTTGCTTTTTGACATTTGTAGTTCTGCTTCTTGCTAACTGAAGTGTGATAACCAGGATGTGAGTTTTGTGCGTAAAAGACAAAGAGCTGCGTGATTTGGGCGAGTTCGGTGTGCAGCCGTCAGCCAGCAATAACAGCTTTCCGCTTTAAGCCTGGCTGAGTGAGTTCTCCAATGGAGTTACATTGTAACAACAGAGCAGTGTTTAGTTTAGCATTTGGTGAATGTGAGGTCACTTGGGAGTCTGGTACTTTCTGGGAGACAGATGTAAACAGGATAATAGATATACTAGATATATAACGAGGTAGCATACCGTCTGTGAGTGTTGGAAGGATGAGAGGGTCTTTCTAGAGGTGGGCAGAATTTTGAGGGAATGCCAGCACAGGGTGGTGTGTATAAACCTAAGTAGTTCTTCTTCCTCTTCCTCCTCTTCCTCCTCCTCCTCCACCACCTCCTCCTCCTCCTCCTCTTCTCCTTCTCCATCTCCTCCTCTTCCTCCTCTTCCTCCTCCTCCTCCTTCCTCACCTTCTTCCTCCTCCTCCTCTCCTCCTCTTCTCCTCCTCCTCCTCCTCTCCTCCTCCTCCTCCTCCTCCTCCTCCTCCTCCTCCTCCTCCTCCTTCTCTCTCTCTCTCTCTCTCTCTCTCTCTCTCTCAAGTCAAGAGAAGCCTGAAAAACTGCAGACACTGGACTTATACAGGGTCAACTTAACCCAAGAACAAAGTTCCAGCAGCCCACATCTCAGGCCAATCAACAAGGTCCAGACAATCAGAACTCTCATTGAACAGATCTGAGTCACATTCCCACAGGATTGGCCTCACCCAAACTACACAGACAGAAAGGAAATGGTTTCCAGGAAGCAAATGAAATCTCTGTATTCAGAAGGAAAAAAAAAATATGTGTGCTGGGAAGCCCAGAAGAGCAGACACCCTCAAGACCCAGCTCTACACACAGTAGCTGCTCCACCTTTGGGAAGATACATCACACCGTCTCTGATTCTGCTTCTTCTCCTCATTAAAAAATCCAAAGGGGGAAAAAAAATCCAAAGGAAGGCAAGCGAACACGAGGGCCCGGAAGTCGGTATCTGAGAGACATAAAACACTGAACAGTACTGCCATCGAAGGGTGCTGGGGTGGGCTAACTGCTCTGAAGGAGCTCACGGTTTATAGGGAAGTAGAAAATGGAGGTCCACAACTGAGGCACATCAGCTGTAAGTGTGGCTTCCCAAGGTCTTCACTCAGGGCAGGAGTGCTAAGGTCCCAGTCCTGACTTGCTGAGGAGGCTCACACAGGTGAGGGAGCATGTAGAGTCGCTCAAATCCAGGGACCGGAGCTCAAGCCTCACTCAGCCCGGCAGCCACACACTCTGCAGTAAACTGTTGGCCTCCGGGGAAGGTGCTCCAGATGTTTTCAACAGAGACTGGCAGTCTGAAGCTTTACATCAATCTCTCCCCACTTCTTAAAAACACTTAGGGGATTATTTCTCAATCAATTAATTTGTTTATCGTGTGTATGTGTGTATCCACACGAAGGTCAAAGGACAACTTGCATGAGTCGGTTCCCTCCTTCCCCCATGTGGGTCTTGGAGATCGAACGCAAGTTGTCAGGCTTGGTGGCAGCTCCTCAACCCACTAAGCTAACTTACCAGCCCGTGAATTCTCTCAAACCAAACTCAAAACCACTGTGTGAACCAAGTAAAGCACACACACTGTCTGTTTTCTCCCCGTGAGCTCATCCACCACTGGAGGCCTTGGATTCTGGACTCCTTCTTCTAAGAACTGGAGCCCAGAGGTCTTGTTGGCCATATTTCTTAGATCTTATTTACTTCCCTACCATCCCTTCTTCATCCTGAAACAAGGCTGTGGTTACTACAGGATGAGGGAGCTTGGGTCCCACCCAGCTGCGTGGACTTGGCCAATTTGCTTCCATCATTAGGACATTTCTTCACCTCTGTAAACAGGCGGTGAGGAACGACATGGTTTATTAATTTCCCTCCGGCACTACTATTTTATGACCTAGAATTTTAAGACTTCAAGCACTGGGCATAGACATATTTGCTTGTAATCCTAGCTCTAGGGAGACCGAGGCAGAGGATAGCAAGTTCAGGGTTAGCCTGGTCTATGTAGTTAGACTCTAGCTCAAAACCAAACTTTAAGAGACAAAGTAAATTCATTTCCAGCTGGGTGATCATGGACTGTTTCAACTAAGAAATGGCCTTAAGGAAAGTATAATGCTTGTATTGGTAGAGATTTTGTAGAGAGCAGGAAAAACAGAAATGGAAAAATTTTAATATAATTATCATATTTTGAAAAATTACCATATTCTTGGCACCGTGCTAATTTTCTTATACATATTATTCCCTCCAGTTCTCACAATTCTGAAATATAAAACCTTACCCTGATTTCACAGTACAGAAATATTTATAGAAAGACTAAATGTCTTCTTGAACTCCACCCAATTTGTTTGTGACAGAATCGCAATGCCAACCTAGACATCCCACTTCCAAAGCCCAGGCTCTCACCACACTGTGGAAGAAACAACAGTAGGAGGAGGAGAGCACGCGGGGGCAGCCGCCAGCTCCTTTGAGGGTGCTAGATTTGTCGGTGCATTTCCCACTCCTTGGGGGTTGTGCTAGGCAATATGAAAAACAAAACAAAACAAAAAAAATGAACACAAAGGGGCTTGGCCTTGGGGAGATAATCTACTGGAAAAACCAGATATTTAAAAATCACCGTAGCTGATTACTTCCCAAGAGTCAATGCGTCCTTTGAGATGTGGTTGTACCATCTCATCAAGAGGTGGAGCCTCCTTCCCTCCCACCCCCCCTTTCCCTGGACTCTAGGTTTGTCTCGTGACTTGTTTTGGTCAACAGACTGTAGTAGAAGTGACATTATGTGACTTTTAGGTATGACCCTTTAGGAGGTTTTGGGCCATTTTGTTTTCTTTTGTGGCAGGGGCTCATGTTGCCAGGCTGCCCCTGGACTCCCTATGCATTAAAGCCAAGAATAGCCTTAAAATCCTATTTTTTTTCCTGCCTCCACCTCCCAAGTAAGATATCTTCTAGTTATTATTTTTCCTCTCTCTTAGAAGCCAGCCACATCAACACAAACAGTCTGTTTGGGAGACTTAGCCAGACTCAAGCTAGTCTAACGGTTCCAGATAGGGCATAAGATACAAACAGACAATTTTGGGTCCTTTTGCCCCAGACAATTTGCCCCTATCAACACCCCGAGCACAGGAAACAAACTGTTCCTGCTGATGCCTGTCTGAATTATAGACGCTTGAGTCTAAAAATGTATGCTTTCATTTTAAGTCACCACATCTTGTGTCAGTTATGATTGCTAGGCCTTGTAAGTAAGCATATATATAGTCTTTCAAAGGAGACAAGAGACAGGCACCTCGGAGGCGAGGATGGTTGGAGTGAGAGGAGTAGATGTGGAAACCAGGGGCTGGGCCAGGCTTCAAAGACGTCTCTTCATTAACGATCTTGGAAGGAAATCCATTTGCTGGAAGCAAGGCCCCACCCTCACACAGCCCGAAGAAGCCTCACCTGCCCGTGGTTTCTTTTCTAGTCGCTGCCCCTGTACCTGCTTGCTACCCTAGTTCTCATTATTTCCTTCACTTCTCTGTGGGTCTGAGTACACCGGAATAGGGAACACTGAGCTTTGAGCCAGTCAGGCATTGAGTGCGTATTCCAGTGATGTCTGACTCATTTATTGACACTTGGGACTGCTAAGCACGAGTGTCTCCAGCAAGTAAAACGACGGCAGTTTCCTACAGGGGTGCTGAGGCTCGTTCGCTCTACCTAGAAATTACGCCTTGTTGGCCTTAATGAATGCTAGGCCCCATGTTCTAGATCTTCCGACTGGGGGTGGTGGTTTTTCATCTTCTTTGTATCCCTTTGTATCTGAGTTAAATATTGACCATGAGCACACAATAATTGTATGTTCTCCAAGTCCACCTTTGCCTGTGGAATTATTTGAATGAATAATTTCTGATGCCCCTACTTTTTGTTGTTGTTGTTGTTGTTCACTAAAACAAAAATATTTCCAGGGAAGGTGAATTCTGAGTTAGTTTTTGAGAGCCAAAATAGAAAAAAAAAAGTCTAAGTTGTAGAAAGTTCAGAATCAGGCAGAATTGCTCTGCTATGTAGATTGGCAGAAAAACGTAAGCAGAGATTTTGTACAGAAGGTTATGAATGCTTAATCAAGAGTCTCAGGCTCTTGATCCTACTGCCTGCTCTAGGAAGCTGCTGATATTTCTCATGGAAGAATGAAGCTATAAACTCCTAACTTTTGTGATTTTACTGGTGACAGTGGAAGTGTCTAAAGAAGGGGAAAGATCTGAGGCTGAAGAAAGAATAGGAGACGTTTGTCATAATTAGGGTGGGAGAGGGGAAGAGAGGGATTAGGACAAGGTAACTCAGACCACAAAGAAACCAAATCCGGGAGACATCGTAGAACAGAAGAGGCAGGACTCAGTGGCTTCCTGATGCTGGGAGTGACAAGGAAGAAAGACCCAAAGATAGCATCTTGGGCTGAGGAGATGTGCCACGGATTAGAGCATGAGAGTGAGATTTGGGGTCTTCAGGATAAGGGGCCTCTGTGCTCATCATTGAGTCCATCTCTAAAATTCCGCCTTTTTCTGCAGTCAGCAGTTTCCCAAGCACGGAAAAAAGATGATTGCGATAGTAACTGGTTCTGCAGAATGTACTCCAGCAGGATCTGAATCCGGAGAAACCACAGCGTTGAGGGTGTTGAAGAGTCATTGCTAAATGAGCTCTCTCTCCTCAAAGCAGGAGGAGAAGAGAGAACCCGAAACTGCCTCAAAGCTTCAGTGGAGGTGGCCGCTTTCGGGGGTGGGGGGTGGGGGTGGAGGTTGGCCGCTTTCAGCGGTGATGAAGGATTGCTGATGACTTCTCCAAATGACTCAGAGCTCGGCATAATCAAATTCCCCTGAGGACTTGGACACATTCTCTGCCGACAACCCACCTTTTCCTCCACCTCCTCTCTCTCCTTCCACAAATCTAGATCAGACCCAGGGATCTAGGGCACTGTTTGATTTTTAAGAATGACATCTTTGACTCCTTCTTTTAATTGCTGCTCTGCTTTGTCAACTGTCTAATCCCACCCTCGGCCACCTGATCAACCAACCGACTTTTCACAAGTATTTCCATTATTCATTCGACAACTATTTTTAAAGTGTCTACTATGTGCCAGGTACCCTGGCAGTGTACAAGCAAATAAAGCAATTTTTCATTTATGACATGTTTTCCTACAAGCTGACTATCCAAGTTCACATATATTATAATGAATAACACAGGACAAATGATCAATATTTTGGGGGTTAGGAAATAAAATGATGATCTATTAGCTTCTAAGGACTAAAAATGTTCAGGAAAATAGATGATTTCAGGCTCCAATAACATAGGAGGCAAAGAAGCCAAAACATGCAGTGGGGGATAAAAGCATCTTCAAATAATGGTGCTGGCGGTCTGCATGTAGAAGAATGTAAATTGATCCATACTTATCACCTTGCAGAAAGCTCAAGTCCAAGTGGATCAAGGACCTCCACAGAAAACCAGATACACTGAATCTAATAGAAGAGAAAGTGGGAAACAACCTTGAATACTTGGGCACAGGGGAAAACTTCCTGAACAGAACACCAGTGACTCAGGCTCTCAGACCAACAATTGACAAATGGAACCTCATGAAACTGAAAAGCTTCTGTTGGGCAAAGGACACTGTCAATAGGACAAAATGACAACCTACAGATTGGGAAAAGATCTTTATCTACCCTACATTCAACAGAGGGCTAATATCTAAAATATGTAAAGAATTCAAGAAGATAGACCCCCAAATAAGCCAATTAAAAATTGGGGTACAGAGCTAACCAGAGAATCCTCAACAGAGGAATCTCAAATGGCCAAGAAGCACTTAAAGAATTGTTCACTATCCCTAGTCATTAAGGAAATGCAAATCAAAACCACCCCGAGATTCCGCCTTACACGAGTCAGAAAGTCTGAGATCAAAAACAGCACATGCTGGTGAGGCTGTGGAGAAAGAAGAACACTCCTCCATTGCTGGTGGGGTTGCACAGAGTTGGTGGTGAGTGGACACAGTGTGTCTGAGAAACACAGCCAAAGCCAGGCAGCTCAAGAGATAGGTGTGTATTTGAGTGGGGCACAGAATAAAGCTGAATGACTCTATTAGGAAAAGACGAGGAAAAGTCTTTACAAGCAAATCAGACTAACCTGGACGTGAGTCTGTAAGGAGGAGGAAGGTAGTGAGACCATGTGTTGGGAAGGACCCCAAGAGCATATACAGTGGCGGACCCTGTTGGGAACAGTACAGAGTTGGATCTCAAATGTGGGACACCTTTGTGCCCCTTTCACTAACCCTTCTCAGGGCAGCTCTGGAGCATGGCTTGCCCTCTGTGATGGACTTTAAGGGGACAAAAATCTAGTGTGTTCAGCAGAGCAGCTGAGGCAACAAGGAGTTAAATCAAACTGATGGGTAGAAGACGAGAGACTTGAGAATTGATGAGCGAAACCTAATAGCTGTGGTGTTTGGGAGGTCCCTACGTTGGTAGAACTGGTACCAACCATCTCAGGAGACCCATTTTGACCTCCTTATGAGTCAGGACCATCTTTAGGATAGGGTGAACTGTCTATCACCTAGCATGAGTCTTGTGAAAATGACACACGTACTAGCTGGGCCACTGGAGTCACTACAGTTTGAAACATTTCAAATGTGAATTTCTCGATTCTATGTTCCCCCCCAGCCACTGACAGAGGGAGAACCATACCGGGTGTTTATCCTCACTGTTTGACAAAACAAACCTTGGTCTGGGACCCACAGTGTTGATCTGAGACTTAATTGATATCTGGAAGACAACCTCTGCTTTTTTTTTTTTTTTTTTTTAACCATGTGCCACCGAACTGCAGGGCGCTGGCTCAATTCACGGGGGTGGATGCGATGAGCAGACATCATAATGAAAAAGAGAGACCCGTTAGCAAAGTGTGTTTTGTTCATTTTGTTCTGTTTTTTGGACAGACAGCACATTTTTTTTTCTTTTTTATCACCAAGGTGGAGCACATGGGGGAGGACAGGAAGAAAGGAAATTTATAATGTGGCTCTAAGTGGTTTTTATCACATATTTGATTAGCTCTCTGGGGGGAAAGATAAAAGCTTAATCGGATCATTTAAAAAGGCACACACACAGAAAGAAGCCTTGCTTAACTAATAATTACAAAGCGTATCTGAGATGGAAAGTCTCTCTTTGCCTTGAGTGGGGTGATAAGTACTATTATTATGGGGGAAACTCAGGTTATCACCGCGTCTGTAACGGCAACGTGACTGTGATTTTCAGATCACTCCTTGTTTTCAGCCATTACATTCTTGGGAGTTCAAATCACCAAGCGTGTACTTTCCCCACACGGCCATTCTATCCGCACACCAGCCTTTACATAAGCACAGCAAGGGACTCACAGCTGGTGAGCAGCCCATACACTCTCATTATCCCTTGTTTCTTAATCCCCCATGGCTGAACTTAAATTTCATACCCAAAGTTAATCATGTATCTGCACCATTTTTTCCCTCTGTCTGGAACATTCAACACCACCATTTTGTTGAAATTCTATGGCTTTTAATTTAGCTTTTTGGATTTCTACATCCTCCTCTTCCGAGAAATGGCCTTTGGGAAGCAAGGAAGCAGTTCGGTGTTCAACACGACTAAGTAGTCTGTGTTGGTTCAAACTTCAGGAGTCTGCCCCTCAGTAATTTATTTTAGGAAGATTTAAGCACAGCACAATTTGATGGACACTTCCCTGGTGATAATTAACTCAATTACATGTGCACAATAAAAACATCCATAAATCTTCTTGAGGAACAAAGTATGCTAATATAAATAAATAAATAAAACTCAGATGTGACTACATCTGACCTCTTCCGTGTGGTACATGCGTCACCTTCCATAAAGATGGGTTCCGTAGATTGACTGAGACAAACAAGCTTATGTAAGGGTCTGGGGAAGAACCCAGAGTGGCCTCTGGCCACACGGATAGCACAGAAGTAACCAAGTTAAAATGTGTGTTCGCTCCCACCCTTCTGGCTAGATAACAGGTTGTGTATTCCTTCCCTTGCTGAAACAACCCAGTGTGCTAACATTCTCTTGTGCTTATCTGTGAGTATAAGGACCTCTGTGCTTCCCACATGCCTTGGTCCTATGTGCCCTCTCTCCTCTTACCCCTTGCAGAAGCTCCAGTTCCTCCCTCCTACTTCCCCAGGTATCCTAATATACCCTTCTCCCTATTCTATATCCTTTGTTTTTGTTGCTGCTAATAACCCACTGAATCCAATTAGTGATACCTATTAGAATGCTGACTCATCTTGTTGGCTTGATTTTGTACAGGTAAAAACACAGCTACAGTCATTTCGTGGGAGGTAGCCATGCCACGTGTGGTGGTTTGAGTGAGGATGTGGTCTCATAGGCTTACAGGTTTGACTGCCTGTTACCCAGTTGGCGGAACTATTTGGGAAGGATTAGAGGTGTGACCTTGTTGGAAGGGTGGTCACTGGTGGGACTGGGCTTCGAAGTTTCAAGAGCCCATGCCATTCCCAGTTAGCTTTCTGCATCGCGTTTGTGGATCAAGATGTAAGGTCTCAGGTGAAGTCTCCAGAGCCATGCCTGTCCGCATGCTGCTAAGCTTCTTGACATGTCGGCCGCGATGCACCCTCTGAAACTGTCACCCCCAGATAAATTCTTTCTTCTATAAGTTGCCTTGGTCATGGCGTCTCTTCACAGCAATAGAAAAGTAACAGACACCATAGCTGAAAGACAGTATTTCCTAGCCCTATTCCTCACCCTCTGACTCTTCCGCGATGTTCCCTGGGTCTTTGGGGTTGGGGTGGATATAGATGAACCGTTTAGACCTACTGAGTACTCAATAGACACCTATTCTCAGCACTCTGACCGGCGATGACCCTGCATCAACTGCGGAGGACTGCAGAGAGCAGTTTCTCTGGCCGAGTTGTGGGCAGCCCAAATCTACGGCTGCAAATACTCGAAGATGCTTTGAAATCACACCATTTAGCAGAACAACAATAGCACGTTCCTCCCCAGGGCCAAGTCTTGGGTTTTCAACCAGGATCACAGTACCAGGCCTGAATTCCTCCCCACAGAACAGGCTTTAAACCCAATCCAAACACCACTGTTTATCCCTGTGACTGTCTTGCCAATATTGCCCAGTGGACACACCTGCCTTGGCATATCAGTATGGCAGCATTCTGAGTTGGCTGCGGTGGTACCAATGACGTCTTTTCTCTCCTCGCAGCCTGCATAGCAACGTCTAGAGTTAGGAAGGCAGTGCGCTCTTCTGACTCGCCTTTTAGTTCCCTAATGACTCCCCTTCTCCGTACATTATAGAGAAGAGTTTCTACTACCATTCTCTGTTCTTTGTCCATTTGATTCTATCTCACCACATACAGCGTTAACCAACACCTCTGTGTAGACGATTCCCGGGAGAGAAGAACATCCACCGTATTTATTTCTGGAACCTTTACACTCAAACACACGTCGCACATATGGCTGGAGCCAACAGATCGGATGGCTTCCCGGGCCCATGTGCACAGCTCTAATTGATGTGCTTTCGGATCTCCAGTTCTCATTGCTCATTTCGACCGGAATCTTTGCAACCTCCAGATCTCTAACATCGATTTAATCATCTTTAATAAGTTCACTTGTCAGAGAGCTGCGCTCTTGTAATTACCTTCCAGCCGGGAGAGAAATCACTTGTCTCCCTTCTCCGACTTCCTTATTTCTCTTATACCCAAAGGTTTAAATCCACCCTGGACTTGCTTAGCCCTCCGGCTATTGTCCTAGTTGTACAGATATTTCTCCGACGCCTTTCCTTCCTTTAAAATCTTTTCTACTGTTTATAGCCTTCCTTCAGCGCTCATCTCCACTAGCTGGAATTACAATTTTTCTTCTAAAAGATATTCTCCCTAGAAAAAGAATTGAACGAAGACAAACTCCTCCTCTGTTTCAACGCACTACCTTGTCATGGTCAGTTTAATTTTCCTGAAACAATACCCTTTCCATATATTGTTTCTTTTCTATCTTTTGATAAAACACCATGACCACACAACTTAAAGAAGGAAAAGGTTATTTGGGGCTTCCAGTTTCTGAGGTTAGAGTTCATCATCATCATCATCGTGTTGGGAGGCAGGCGGGCACGGTGCTGGAAGAGCCGCTGAGAGTTACATCTTGGTCCATAAGCAGAAAACAGAAAGAGCTAACTTGAAATGGCATCAGCCTTTTGAAACCTCAAAGCCATCCTCCAACAAGGCTGCAGGTCCCAGTCCTTTCTAAACAGTTACACCAACTGGGGCCCAGTGTTCAAACATATGAACCTATGCAGGCCATTCTTATTCAAACCACCACATACATCAATCCAGGGTTTTATAATATTTTATGTTGATAAGAATATAACATAACTCTGGGTGGTGGTGACGCACACCTTTAATCCCAGAACTTGGGAGGCAGAGGCAGGTGGATTTCTGAGTTTGAGGCCAACCTGGTCTACAGAGTGAGTTCCAGGATAGCCAGGGCTACACAGAGAAACCCCGTCTCAAAAAACAAAAGAAGAAGAAGAAAAAGAAGAAGAAGAAGAAGAAGAAGAAGAAGAAGAAGAAGAAGAAGAAGAAGAAGAAGATAACATAACAACAACAGTGTTACAAAATATACTCCAAATACCTTAACTTGTCTTCTGAACTGCAATGTCAGGCTGCTCCAAGTTTGCTTCCATTGTCCATTTGAGTGTTTCACACACACACACACACACACACACACACACACACACTTACACACACACAGTGTGCTGTGATTATATTCACTCCTGTTCCTCTCTGGTATCCCTCTTCTTTTCTCTCTGAACCCCTTTCCCCATCTAGTCCCCAATGCCTACAATGTTAGAGAAAATGATACCCTCCTCTTTAACCACTGACAGCCATTAGATTATTAGGAAGGAATGGGGCCTCATGGGCGTCTCTATGGCTTCCACAATGCGTATACCTACATAAGCATCCTATGTTGTAATTATGGATGCATTTACTACAAATCCTGATGGACTGCCTTTTATCTCATTCATCTTTGAAGCTCTGTTAATTGTATATAATGGCCCTGATCGTCAAGAGATACCTGAGGATTAGGAGTACAGCTCAGTGGGAGGACAGTTGTCCAGCATGGACAAGTCCCTGGGTTCCATTCTTAGAAACACACAGACACACCAACATACATACATGGATACAGACAGACAGACAGACAGACAGACAGACACACACACACACACACACACACACACAGACATACACAGAGACACACGAACACACACACAGAGGAAGACAGAGACAGAGACCAAAAGATAAGGAGAGAGCTCTGATAAATGTTTATGTATATTGAATGAATAAGGAAAATCAGAGTTTATAGAATGTAGACTTTATGCACTAGAAATTGCTTTGTTTGGCATGGGATGGGTGGAAAGGAAAGGGTTTATTCAGCTTATACATCTACGCTACTGTTCTTCATGGAAGGGAGTTAGGACAGGAATTCAAACATGGCAGGATCTAATGCAGAGGCCATATAGGGGTACTGCTTACTGGTGTGTTCTATGAGAAAAAAAATAAATGCCCAACAACATAGAAACCCTTGAAGTTTTTGTACCATTTTCTCAGTTTGTAAAGGATTTTGCATATTTTATTCCACGTAATCCTTAGAAGAATCCTGCAAAGCTGTTTTGTGATGATCTGTATTGTGTAGATGATTAGACTGATGTTTGCAAAGAACTCAACCAAGAGGAAGCATCAGAATGAAAAGTTGAACAATTAAAAAAAATAAGTGTCAGGGTTGGAATGCAATATTTTGATACCACAGACATTCCAGAGACAATGGAGCCTGGAGTGGATTCTCTAGAGACAGTCTCCAGGCCTTTATGTCAGCAGCACAGAGTGTCTGGAGCGGGTTGTCTGGAGACTGTCTCCAGGCCTTTGTGATCCAACCACACCGAGGGCACAGTGTGCACAGTGAAGAGTACTCACACTAAAACATCAAATAGCTGGGTGGTAGACTCTTATCTGCTACCAAAAATGTTGAGTCATTGGGACATTTACTTAAATTTCCTGGAGCCTGGAGGATTTTTTTTTAAGGTGGCCTGTAAGGTTCCTTCCTGCTTTTAAACTCTTTAACTAGAGGCAGCTCCGAGACCTGAGGTTTAGAGGAGCAAAGTGTACTACAGGCGTTTCTCTTTCGGACAGAAGATCACAAGGGTCGTTTGGGGAATGGAAGACACACCAGGAAAGGAAGGAGGCAAATAATTCTCACCCTACGGACAACACTGTCTGTGGCTTTTTGTCCAAACCTGGCTCCAGACCTTTGTGGGGAATGGAGTGAATTATGAAGCAAACACTGGCGACTCCTCTCTTCTACTTCTTCTTTCAGAAAAATGGAAGAAATTGATTTGGTAACACTGATCAAAGTAGAAGCGTACTTCCCCACCCTGGGTTCAAAGAGGAGACCAGAGGAAAGCAGGCTATGAAATCTGCTTTCCAGACGACCCCACATTGCATTTTAATTTCGTTTGTAAGGATTTCACCTTTTGCCTTTGCCGGGTGATTGGATAAAATTAAATTACCTCTGGAGGCTCTGTGTGACAGAGCCATCTAATCCCTCTTCTGTAGAACTCTCAAGGCCATGGACTGTCTGTCCTCTCGTAAAGTCCCAGGTTGCCTCCTACTGTGACAGAGTTGCGGAGTTTTCAGAGTTTGCGTGTCTCTGATGTTATAAACAGACGGAGGGCTTTCTTAATAGCAGGCTTTCTAGTCCACCCTCCACACTGCTTCTGAACTGGGTACATTGGTACAGTGGGGACCAATGTGATCACTCCAGGGTTTTCAGCTGTCCATTCAAATCAGAAAGTTGTTCAAGTCATGTGACTTTGTGAAGAACTTGGAGCATAACAGGTCCCAATAAAACGTTGCTGACCCAGCTGAACTGGTTGAGCCTGCTTCCTGATGCAAACGTCTCTCTCACGGGTCCTTGAATGGCACGGATCTTCTGACCAAATGCTGACAATGTGCCCATGTGAGGTCCCTACCTGCTCGGTTTCCATGGGCCCATTGTTGCCACCACACTCCCGTTCACTTCAGGTTTGGACTCAGCAGCAGCTAGAGCATCTCCTGCCAGCAAACCTGTGGCTCTAACTGACAGCTGCTGTTTACAGCTTGTCTGGGCTCCCTTCTGCCTTCTGTCTGTAACCACGGGTTGGAATTCTTGTCAGGCCCGAAATCTTGTCCTGAATCTTGTTCGTATCATTTGCAAGACGGAGAGTCAAAACAGAGGCTCCCATACTATCTACCTCCATGTTAAAAACAAAAACAAAAACAAAAACGATAGATTGAGGGAAAAAATATGTAAAATGTGTCACATAACACAGCACTCCTTTCTGAATGCCAAAATTTGAAAAGATATACAAAGCCATGGTCTTGTATCTTCAAAAGTTGGCTGAGTATCCAATACAGTAGAATTTACATACCTATGTTAAAGAACCTACAATATCCAGTCAAATGTCCATCTTCCAAACAACTATTTGTTCTATCAAAATGCATTTATTTTTCATTCTAGCGTGATCAAAATTATGTTATAGTGGATATTTTTATATAATTTGTGCTTTACTGGTAATTACCTAAGGCAAAAATCAGTAATTTTGTTCTTAAAAGACAAGATAGAAGTATTGTATGCTCTCAAATTGTCTCTTTGCCAAATGCTCTGCTCTGCTTTTGCCCTAAAGCAACTGTATAGAATATCTAAATCCATGGGTAAGGTTATATCCCTGCTTCTATGCTTCATCATGAAAACAGGCAGCCAGCTACAGGCTGCAGTTTGCATAGCCTGCTAACTCTCATCCAAAGAAATAGAATAAAATGTGATTGTAATAGAAGACTATATAAAGCTTGGATGCATATTCATAAAATAAGAATAGTACATATGAAACGTAAGATTCTTTTATGCAGCTTTTCAAAAAAATGTTAATTTTTCCTCTAAAATGCCCGACATGATGTTAGAATTAACACACCAAACGTAAATTCCAATTTCAAACTGAAGTTATTTCAGCATGTTTGGAAATATACAAAAGCTCATTAGCATTTTTAACAAAAAGTAGAAATATTTACGGCTCAAGTGTTCGGTGAACCCGTGGCTGCATAGGTAGAGACTCAGGATAGTTCTGAGAGTCGGTATGAGCTTGGCTGACAGAGAGTTTTTCTGGCATGTGCAGCACTCTCAGTTTGATCCTCACTACCACATAGCCCGGGAGTAATGGTACATGTCTGTAATCCCAGCCTTTGGGAAGTGGAAGCAGGAGGATCATGAGCTCAAAATCATCCTCAGCTACATAGTAATTTTGAGGATAGCACAGGGATACATTAGGCCCTCTCAAAGAAAGAAAAACACAACCATACACAGAGACATACAGACACACAGACACACACACACACACACACACACACACACACAGAGGCGAAATGGGGGGGGTAGGCAGAGGCAGGAAATGAACCACAATTGATGCTGGGTGTGGTGACTCAAGCCTGTAATCTAGCCCCGAGAAGGACTTCAAGGCTAGCCTATTCTACATACTGATTACCAGGTATAATGGTTCGCTTCTGTTGTCAACTTGACACATCTGGAGACAGAGAATCTCAGTCAAGGGGTTGTCTCCATCAAATGGTCTGTGTCATGTCTGTGGGGGCATTTTCTTGGTTGCTAATCAACAGAGGCTAACCAGAGCCACCGTCTCTGCCTCCATTTCTGTCTCGGCATCCTTTTGATTGCATTTTTAGCGCGGTACATTTATATCTATACCTAAGTGTATATAAATATGTGAGAGTAATATAAATTATTTAACGTTGTAAAATACTTCCCAGCTCTAGTCTTGAATTTGTAATTATGGAGCTAACTTATGGGTATCTGTGGGATCATAAAGTGAAATACCACGAGCGATAAAATGGGTAGTTAGGACTGGAGAGATGCCACCATTGTAAAGTGGTTCCTGCACAAACATGAGTGTGTGAGTCCCTGAGTTCAGACTGCAGCGTCCTCACAGAAGCCAACGGCCTGCACCTACAGACTGCAGCATCCTTGTAGAAGATAGATGGCCGACACCTGTAACTCTAGTGCTGGGAAAGGACCACAGGGCTTGCCGGCCCACCACTCTCGCCTCATAGATGAACTCCAGGCTCAGTGAGAGACGCTGTCTCAGAAAACAATATGGAGGAGGATGGAGAACTGTTCTTTATGACCTCCATCCTCTACACACGAGAGCATGTGCATCCGTGCCCATAAACACATACAGGAACAAGCGCATATACCACACACATAAGAAAGATGAACAATGAACCCTACGGGAAAATATTTCACTAGTCTAAAATCTATAGCAACTGTTAGCTTTGTATTACTCTATAATAAAACACCATAGAGAATCAACTTAAACAGAGGAAAGGTTTATTTTGATTTATACCCTGATAGGTTCCAGCGAATGATTCGTTGGCCCAGTTGCTTTGGACATCTGCTAAGACAGCAGAGCACGTGGCAGAACAAGCCAGTCGCTTCACTGTAGCCTGGAAGCAAAGAATGAGAAGGAAGAGGGCTTGAGGTCATGACCGTTATTCCTATGACATAGAGCTTTGAGGGAGGGTGGTTTTAAGACTCATAGTGTAGGCTCATTCTATCTGAGGAAGGTTATTACTCTCTAATAAAACTGTTAAAGTATAAGTAGCCAAGTGCTGCTTTGCTTACTTTAATGCTTTTGCTCTTAAAATCTGCTTACTCCAAAGTATTATCTATCTCCAGAGTCAGGACCAGGACACTTAGAAGACATAGAGCGGAAATGGAATTTGCCTTTCATGTAAAGGAGCCCTTCTGGCATTGTTAATAGGCATGGGCATTGAGATACAGAGCATATATGTAATGCAGTTTGAAACACAGACTCCCAAGTGTCAGGAGTTTTCCATTTTTCTCTTTCCCTGAGACAGGGTTTCTCTGTGTAGCCCTGG